>CM077673.1:140165477-140765477 GCA_039707655.1 Elymus sibiricus | reverse complement strand
CTGACATCCCCGGTGTTCCCAGGAAGGTAATTGAGCACCACCTTGCTGTCTGCTCTCATGCCAGGCCCGTCAAGCAGAAGGTCAGAAAGCAAGCCTTGGAGTGGCAGCAGTTCATTGCCGAGGAAATCAAGAAACTCAAAGCAGCTGGTTTGGTCAGAGGAGTGTTGCATCCGACATGGTTAGCTAACCCGGTAGTGGTACGCAAGGCGAATGGGAAATGGAGGCATTGCATTGATTTCACTGACTTGAATAAGGCATGCCCGAAGGACCCTTTTCCCTTGCCGCGCATCGACCAGATCGTCGATTCTACTTCCGGGTGTGACTTGCTTTCCTTCTTGGACGCATACTCTGGATACCATCAGATATTCATGGCCAAGGAAGATGAGAAAAAGACCGCATTCAGAACTCCATGCGGCACATACTGCTTTGTACGAATGCCCTTCGGGTTAAAGAGCGCTGGTTCTACCTTTGCAAGGGCCGTGCAGATTGGATTTGAACCTCAGTTGCACAGAAATGTGGAAGTTTACATGGATGACATAGTAGTCAAAACCAAGGATGAATTAACTCTCATATGAGACTTGCAAGAAACTTTTATCAACCTGCGTGAAAGCACAACATGCTCCCTTGGTGGTTTTGATAAATCATGACAACATACATTGTCTCTTGGACTAATAATATTACCTAGTGTATTTCAGATAAAGTCCACAGAGAGGGTTGGCAAAAGGATTGTGGAGATTGTGGAGAAACCCCAAGATGCAAGGAAATGGATTGGCAAAGCTTCAATCAAGAGGACTCGACATTTTACTTTGTGAGGAATCACTTTGAGTCCATAGGAAAGCCAATACTATTAAAAGGGGGTAAGGTACTGTTGGTGAACAAAATGCTCATACGTGCACAAGTGATAGTCACCAAAAACACCCACAAGCTCTTCCACAAAAGTCTGTCCAAAGTCAAATATCCAAAATCGGTGCAACCAACAATTTCCACTTGGTGCCACCGATTCCCAAACTCAGACAGACCCATGCCAAATCCTAGCACATCGGTGCAACCGATTCCACTTCGGTGCCACCGAGTTTGGGTTGCCAACTTTCTGTTACCTCGATTCACAAAATCGATACCACCGAGTTTGTTGGATCGGCGTCACCGAGTTGCGCAATCAGACCGTTGGTCACCTAATCGGTACCACCGTGATTTATATATCGGTCTCACCGAGATTCAAAAGTTGTCACCTTTTGGTCACTTCGGTACCACCGAGATTAACACATCGGTGACACCGACTTGGTCACTTAAGGTGTAACGGTTGGATTTTTGGAGATGCCTATATATACCCCTTCACCACCACCCACTTGAAAGAGAAGCACTCAGAACTATTCCATACTTGCCCCATCATATTTTCTGAGAGAGAGCCACCTACTCATGTGTTGAGATCAAGCTATTCCATTCCTACCATATGAATCTTGATCTCTAGCCTCCCCAAGTTGCTTTCCACCTAATCAATCTCTTCCACCATAGCCAAATCTGTGAGAGAGTGATTGTGTGTTGAGGAGTCTATCATCTTGAAGCACAAGAGCACGGAGTTCATCGACATTGCCGAGCCTATTACCTTTTGGAGGGTGGTGCCTCCAAGATTGGTTAGGTGTCGCTTGGGAGCCTCCTACTACGTGTTGTGGAGTTGAACCAAGAAGTTTGTACGGGCAAGGAGATCGCCTACTTTGTGAAGATCTACCCATTGTGAGGCTAGTCCTTCGTGGACGGAAGCCGTTATGGAATAGTCAATGTTGCTACTTCGTGGACCCTTATGGGTGGAGACCTCCATGGACTCTCGCGACCGTTACCCTCCGTGGGTTGAAGACTCCATAAACGTGGACGTACGATAGCACCACCTATCGGAACCACGGGAAAAATCTTCGTGTCCTTCATGCGTTTGATCTCCCTATCTCAACTCTTTACTTTCATGTGCAATGTCTTTACTTTCCGCTGCCATACTTGTTGACATGCATGTGTAGGGTGTGCTAGACTTGCTATAATTGTTAAAATCTGCCAACCAATTAACTTGGGAAAAGGTTAGGTTTTAAATTCCTGCTAGTAGTCTATTCACCCCCCTCTAGACACTCTTCTAGTGAGCCTACACTGCGCAAGATCAATTTGAAGCTCAACCCTGAGAAGTGTGTGTTTGGTGTCCCATCCGGCAAGCTACTTGGTTTCTTTGTGTCTCAGCGAGGAATAGAAGCCAATCCCGACAAGATCAAAGCGATCAAGAAGATACAAGCACCCAAGTCCATCAAGGACATAAGGCACTTGACCGGATGCATTGCCGCATTGAGTAGGTTCATCTCCAAATCCGCTGAGCGCGCCCTGCCGTTTTTCAAAGTTTTGAAAAAGGCTGGCCCAAAGAACTGGACCCCGGAAGCAGAAGCGGCGCTGCAAGACTTGAAGGCTTACCTTTCCTCCGCTCCCACCTTGGTCGCGCCTAAACCACAAGAACCGTTGCTGCTATACTTGGCGGCAACAAATCAAGTGGTTAGTGAAGCGCTGGTGGCGCAGCGGGAAGTGGATGAAGACGCAACCGCTGCAACTGATGTCACCGGGGAGGGGGGGGCGAACCGAAGCATTCGCGGCAACACCTGATGCAAACCAAGGGGAACCTAAGCCGGCAAGCGAACACGATTTCAAGGAAGTGGCGAAGAAGAAAGTGGTGGAGCGACCAGTGTACTTTGTCAGCTCCTTGTTACAGGGGGCTAGATCAAGGTACTCTGGAGTGCAAAAGCTGATCTTCGGCCTTCTCATGGCCTCGAGGAAGCTGCGCCACTACTTCCAAGCCCACAAGATCACTCTTGTCACTCACTTTCCGCTGCAGCGCATATTGAGGAACCCCGAAGCTACTGGCAGGATAGTTGAGTGGGCGCTAGAGCTGTCAAGTTTTGGCCTGAAGTATGAGAGCACTTCCACTATCCAGAGCAGGGCGTTGGCGGAATTCATTGCAGAATGGACACCCACACCAGACGAAGAGTTTTCAGAGACAATTCTCCCCGGCAAAGAAACACCTAAAGAATGGATCATGTACTTTGACGGTGCTTTCTCACTTCAGGGTGCCGGAGCAGACGTGCTCCACGTCGCCCCCACCGGAGAGCATCTCAAGTATGTGGTCCAAATGCACTTCCCCCGGGAGGAAGCCACCAACAACACTGCTGAGTATGAGGGGCTCCTTGCCGGGCTCAGGATCGCGGTGGAGTTGGGGATCAAGAAGCTGATCATCCGAGGAGATTCTCAACTCGTGGTGAGGCAAGTCAACAAAGATTATCAGAGTCCGTTGATGGAAGCATACGTGGAAGAGGTGAGGAAGCTGGAGGAGCACTTTGATGGATTGCAAACATAGCACATGCCGTGTGTGGAAAACAGCATCGTTGATCATCTATCAAAGTTCGCTGCACAAAAGCTCCCTGTGGAACCAGGGACCTTTGTCCTCCACCCCACTCAGCCATCAGTATCCCCGTCAACAATGACCAGGAAAAGAAGAAAGCTGAACTCTGGCAAGCATTTCCCGGCAGAGCTTCCGGAAGCCGCTGGTAGAGAAGCTGCCAGGGACAGTCTCGTTTCGCCTGGTGAGCAGCTCCCTCCTATGGAACCCCAGGTTCTTGCGGTCGAGGCAAGCGCTCCCACGAACGAGGAAATGCCTTTAGTCCTTGTTGTTGAGCCACGGGCTCCAGCTTGGGCACATCACATAGTCCATTTCCTTCAGACATGAGAACTTCCCGAAGAACAAGAAGAAGCCAAAAAACTAGCCCGACAGTCAAGTATGTATCAGTTTGTCGATGACACTCTGTACAGAAAAAGACCAAACGGTGTGAAATTAAGGTGCATTTGCTGGGAAGATGGACTGAAGCTGTTGGCAGAGATTCACGGAGGCGTGTGTGGGTCTCATATTGGATCAAGAGCCCCCCCCAGGAAAACCTTCTGGTAGGGTTTCTATTGGCCCACTGCCCTCCAAGATGCAACTGAGCTAGTCACCAAGTGTGAAGCCTGCGAGTTCCATTCAAAGAACATCCATCAACCATCGCAAGCTCTCCAGACGACCCCTTTATCCTGGCCATTCTCAGTCTGGGGGCTCGATATTTTGGGCCCCTTCCCCCGTGCTGTCGGGGGCTTTGAATTCTTGTTCGTAGCCATCGACAAGTTTACAAAGTGGCCTGAGGTGGAACTAGTGAGGACAGTGACCGCACAGTCAGCAGTCAAGTTCATGAAAGGACTGGTGCGCCGTTTTGGAGTGCCCAACAGGGTGATCACCGACAATGGCACCCAGTTCACGAGCCGCACCTTTATGCAGTACATCCAAAGCCTTGGAAGAAAGGTCTCCTTCGCCTCTGTTGCTCACCCAAGGAGCAACGGGAAAGTCGAGAGGATGAATGCTGAAGTGTTGAGTGGACTCAAGACAAGAACTTTCGATAGACTGTGGAGATGCGCCAAGCGTTGGATAGATGAGCTGCCGGTGGTTCTTTGGTCCCTCAGAATGACACCAAATCGAGCTACTGGCCAAACATCCTTCTCCCTGGTATACGGGGCGGAGGCAGTTCTCCCCACAGAACTCATATACGGGTCACCTCGAGTACTTGCCTACGATGAAGTAGAGCAAAAGCAGCTACGGCATGACGATGCCTTGCTCCTCGAGGAAGATCATCTCTGCGGCGTTGTGCGTGCTACATAGCCGCAGGGTCCATGCCCGGAGCCTTAAGGAAGGCGACCATGTCCTTAGGCACGTTCCGCCCGCCAAGGGTACCAACAAGTTGACGCCAAAGTGGGAAGGCCCTTACCGGGTAGCACGAGTCACCAGGCCTAGCACAGTTCGTCTGGAGACCGAAGATGGCATCAAAATTCTTAACTCATGGAATATTGAGCATCTTCGTAAGTTCTACCCGTGAGGCGCGCCTGCCGGGCTCAGTCCCCGACAGCCACCTTTTGTACAAGCCTTGCCGCAGTTGCATGTAACCCTTTGTACAAAGCCAGGCGCAGACCCTGTGCATGCAATAATAAAGCTAGGCATTGCATCATATCATCAAATTTCATGTTTACTATGCATTTTTATGTTGCAATGATTATCGCTTTTAAGTTCTAGAAATTTGCTAGAGTATTTGATGAGCCTATAATCCTTGTTATGTCACTCTCTCCCCTAGAGGACAGAGGCCTTTTGTCTTACATGTTTCACCGCCAGGAAAGCAAAGAAGATGGACAAAGAGACAAGGACGGCGGCCCATCGTACTCCAGAAAGAGATATTGCCTGAAAAGATAAGACTAAACATGTATCCCTAGCTCGGCGCCATTTGCTCCCTTAAGGAAACCTTTACTATCCCCTTTTGGCTGTGATCAGTGGAGTCCTTTACGCAACGGAAACCCTTGTTGGGCCTAGCCGTCCCGGAGATCTTGTT
Source organism: Elymus sibiricus (assembly GCA_039707655.1). Classification (NCBI taxonomy): domain Eukaryota; kingdom Viridiplantae; phylum Streptophyta; class Magnoliopsida; order Poales; family Poaceae; genus Elymus; species Elymus sibiricus. The sequence continues at coordinate 140,760,057 of CM077673.1, read as the reverse complement.
GATCACCAGCTCTAGGGGGCCGCGCCGATAACGACAAGGGGGCTTTGTCAGGCGGTAATGCCAGCCTGCTGCCGGGGGCTCGCTACCCTTTGGGAGCTCACAGCTAGTACTAACCCAAGAAGTAGTTCCGCGCGGCAAGAACAAAATGTGGTGACACAGTGCGAACAAGGAAGAAAAGGACAGTACTTGAGGAAGAGGAACAACATTCTTTCATTCATTTTTAGTACAAAATGGATAAAGATACATTGGAGGGCACCTTTTTAATAAATCTTTATTTGACTTTCTCCCCTAGGAGCAGGCTACAAAAAGAAAAATGGCGGAAGGAGGACTTAAACAAAAGCCCAGCCTGACCCCGTCAGGGCTGATGGGGTACGGCTCGGCAGGACCACTGGCAAGGAAGACGAAGCCGAAGTCCACGAGCCTGCAAAGGTCCAGCAGAGGGGAGGAGGCGGCGTCCAAGTCAAGAACCCCTGACAAATCGCTCTGCCGGGGGGGAGGGGGGGGGCTCGCTGACGGTGATGGTGCGACCGGTGGTCAGCTGGAGTCCAGGCCATCGTACTCTGACTTGACGGCCAGGAGCTCACTGTCGCCGTCTTCACCGACACTGTCCTCCTCGTCGTTATCGCTCGAGGAGGAGCTTTCATCATCACTCGAGCTCTCTTCGCAGCAGCCAAGGCGAGCGCCCGAACGCCCATAAATCTTGATGAAGAGCGTGTCAGCCTCCACCAACTTGAAGCGAAGGACGTACCCGCCCGTGAAGTTGTGAGCACATGCGAAGGTTTTCCACCCATGCCTGAGGAATATGACACGGGGCGTCGGGAACTCAACGTCGGCCCGCACGGAGCCATTACAGCAGCCATGCACGCACAACCACACCGCGTGCGGCTTGTCAACCTCCATCACCCTTGCGAAAGGACGAGGGAGTCGCAAGCGGCTATGGGGAGGGCCACGCAGCCTGATGACGAACTCCAGCGCCGTGCCTTCAGTGTGTTTCGTTGCTTGGGAAGGAACCGCCACCGGAGGAGGGTCGGGTGCAGCGCTTCGCCTCCCTCGGCCACGGGCCCCGCGTTGACCCCGGCCTCTTCCAGCGTTCCCACCGCGCACACTGGAACCGCCTCCCGTCGCCGCGGCTGAAGTAGCGGCATGATCCCGAGGGGAAACTCACGCCGCTGCAGCGGAAGCTGAGAGTCGTCCTCGCCCCCTCGCCATGGTGGAGACTAGCACATCTAAAGACGAACCAGGGAAGAAGGGGAAGTTGTGTGGACTTGAGATTGAAGAGGAGAAGGGGATTGATGAGCATCGCCCGCTGTGACCCCCTTATTTATAGGGAAGGGCACAGGGGCTGGCTCTCCTCCGCTCCAAAGTGGCCGCCCATCTCCACCAATCCCACTACCCACGATCACCGGCGAACAGGTAACCGCCTCGTTGCTCCAATCCCTGGAGCTGCGATTTCTGCCACTCTCACGCCTGTGGGCCATGCGCATCCACCGCACACTCCCCGCAATGCATGCGGCGCGCGTGGCAGAAATGGCCTGAGGTAGCGAGCAAGTGCTGGCTTAAAGGTCGGCAGTTACTCCCTCATATTGTGCGCATGTGCATAAATTTTGGGCCTGACCCAACGGCACTGTGCGAGCGCGTTCGGGCCAGACCCGGGGGCTCCTGTCGGTGCACTAGGAATGGGGTACCCAGTGCCCCTGACTTATACAAATGTAGTAGTAGAAGAATCCCATCAAGACCAGTCAAAGGCGAAGAAGCCGCTCTATGTAAGATCAGCGAGCGCATCAAGAAGATGAAGCCAACATCCAAGACCCCGGCAGGAGCAGCCCACAATGGCAAGATCAATACAACAGCCCAAGACAGGCCCGAGCCGCGCCAACCATGTCCCCGGTGCCTGCCGGGGACCGAGGCGCGCACGCCTTCCGGAAGACCCGACAAGCCATCCCCCGGCAGCCACAAGCCGATCAGCCACCGCTCCACCGCATCGCAACACCAGTCAGTTATCGATGCGGTGTCGAGCCCTCAGGTTGCTAAGTGGCTCTCGCTAAGCACGTGGCGACGCATCGGAAGATAGATTACATCCATTTGACACCCGTCCAGAGGCGTGTCAAGACGCTAAGCAACAACCAGCTAAGCGGTGGTAAGAGCTAACCGGGGATGCACCCTCGCACGCCACCTAGGCTAGCAATTATGGTATTTTGTCCTAAATGCCAGAGTTAGGTACGATAGCACTGTTAGCTGTCTAATCGCTAGATTATGTCTGTTTTGCCACTTTGGTTGCCCCTTGTCCTATAAAAGGAGGCCCAAGGCAACCTAGCTCAGGATTCGGACCCTTGGACACTTGTACTTGCATAGTAGCTCCCCCGAAGGCACTTTGCCGGGTTTGAGCGCTGTGTGTGCTTCGTGTTCCCCCGATCAATCCACCAAAGCAGGAGTAGGGTTTTATGCTTCTCAGTGGCCCGAAACTGGGTAAAACACCAGCGTCCCATCGCCGTGCTGTCTCATGACCTCTGCTCTTTGTGCAAATCGACCTCACCCCTGCCGAACCACAAAGGGGACCTTGGTCCCATAGGAGATCGTGTGCATCCGTGCCCCGACACCGAGGCGACGTGGGAATCAGCCAGGACCCACGCGTCAGTGGGGTGAGAGAGCGGGCGATGGGTCGGTCGGCCGATCCGACCGGATTCGGACCGGACTAAAGTGACTTGGGCCAGATCTGCTACTGGGTCGGCTCGGGGGTTTACTATTAAAGGAAATTACTTTCCTTTTTTATAAAAATAGTAAACTAAAACAAAGAAAAGAAAATAAATAAAACTCCGAATATAGGAGTATTATATATATGAAAATTGTCAGAAAAAGAAACTGTACAATGCGAACATATTTCCTAGTTCAAATAAAATACTCACAAAATCAGATAATACAAACAGTGCTTCTGTTGCAATTAAAATGCAATAAAATATTATCAAAAATACCAAAATGATTTCAAATTCAATTTTCTCCATTTTTATATTGAAGGGAATCATTTTACCCTACTTTCCACATATTTTATTTTTTTGGAGAAAAATAATTTTGAAAACCACTTCAAAATGACTTTGAATTTGAATTTCAAATCTCTTCCAATTATTTTTATGTTTTTCCAAATATATTCCAATTCCCCTCTGAAATCTTGAAGTGTCATATTCCTTCTCTCATTATGAATAACTTCCAGATGTTGTGAAATTTGAAAATTCAAATAACTTCAAATGTAAACCTTAGGTTTCATAAATTATTGAAAGAGCTTTCCAAAAATCATTTCTTTGAGACTTCCAACTCTCTTTCTTTTGATTTGAAGAAGTCATCTTATCTCCTCTCTAGAAACTCCTTGAGTTGCATAAAGTTTCTGAAATTGTAATGTTTCCAAAATGGAATTCAAATCTTTTCAAATCCCTTTTCAAAATGAAAGAAGTCATTTCATCTTCTCCCTAGGGTTTGTATTTGAAATGGATTTGAATATAAGGGAGTAGCTACAAGGTGAAAGTTTTGGGAAATTCCTGTTATTCCCTATCATTCAAAAGTTTTCAGAAAGTTTCAAATTTTCACTCAATTCAATCACTCAATCAAACAATCAATCATTCAATTAATTAATATAACATTCCAAAGTTTGGGGTGTTACAAACCTACCACACTTAAAATGAATCTCGTCCTCGAGATTCGAAGAGTCTAGAAAGAAATGGTTAGGGTTTGGGGGTCCTGTAGAAAATCCATTGACATGAAAGTGTGGGTGCTACCAAACTTAAAATGTGAGTTACTGGTCCCTCAAAATGCTGACAATCCTTTGGGGTCTTGGCATTTGTCTCTTCACATTCCTTGCAATAGCTCCTTCGGTGATGCTCTTCCGTTTCAATCTAAAATCTTGTGTTCTCATATCAAAGTAGATTTCTTCCGATACTTGGTCTTCTCAACTGACAGATCTCATGACCATTCTAAATAACTTATCGGTGATATCATGGTGGTCTACCCTTTGTGGTTATCCTGCAGTGAAATGGGGCTTGGCTTCATCCTTTCCGTAAAATTCCTGCGTATGACAACATCTACCATGTACAAGGGGTCCTCATCATACCATTCTAAGGCTTAAACAAAAGCTTCAAAGATTGTCGTATCTTTACTATGGGTAAGTCCCTCAGATTTAACATTCCGAATAGCAAGAGAATGATAAGAGTAAGTCATCATGGTGGCCAAGCCATGTCGCACTGAAATCATTACCTTGTATAAGGATTAGCGAATCACATGGTCTAATACGTGGGCATCCTTACGAGCATTGTAGAATTTCTCTTTTCCACGAACGAAGTTCGGATAAATCCACTAATTCTGCAAGCTGAACAAACAATCTATCGTTTCTTCACAACTCTCAGGTTTACGCATGCTGCTAAGGAAAACGTCTGCTGACCAGTCATAGCTCTTCCAAGTTCCTCCCTTCATAAAGGTAGTGCTTGATCCTTAAATCCTCAGGTATGTGGCTTGTAGGTCCACGTCAACACTTGTACATCTTTAACTCACTCTTGGGGTTACTAGCTTTTCATATTCCAGCATTGCCTTCAATTCATTTCATCATACTCTTGGGGTAATCAAAATAAATCACAGACTTATTCTTGTTCCGACTCCACTATGTGGAATTCATTTTCCTTTCCATTGGTCTGTTTACTAGTAAGGTATTGGATCATCATAATCATTCCTTTATTTCATCCTTATTCTATTCTCAAAACTCCAACTTTATTTCAAATGTTGTCATCACATAGTTTGATATGGTCCAGCATTAACTTCACCTATATTCATTGTGTCCAGGCTCCTTGGCATGAATAGTACATTCTTTTTTTCCCTGGATCCTGTGGATTTACCGGGTACTACCACCCTTAAAATGAAATGTACTTATGCATGCATAGACCATATTTTCTCATATCCTCGAAAATGATCAGAGGTCTTTGTTTATAGAGTAACAACTCATACAATTTAACATAGGAAATCATGACACAATAAATTCTATTGATTCATGAAGTTATTACAATCTCTGAGACTTCTGTTACAAAATTCAACTCCATAACCTCATGGAAATAAGAGTGCTTCCTATTACTTTTATTACTTCCAAAATCCAAAACTCAAACTACTCATGTTTAGCCTTCTTCTCTGGGCAGGTATAGGAGTAGTGTTCTGTCTTGTTGCACTGATGGTAAGTGATGAGGCTCAGATCCTTCTGTGTAGAAAACCATGGAGTCCTTTTCTTCTTCTTGGGTTGGTCTCCTTTCCTGATGCTTGGCTTATACTTCTTGCAATAGCAATGAGGCCTCTCCAATCTACAATGCAAACATTTGATGCCTCCACTTACTTGACCTTTCTTCTTGTCCAGGTTGATCATCACTTCTATCTCTTGAGGATCATATTGCACTTCTTCTGTCGGGAAGTCTCCCAGATACTCGTTTAGACAATTCTGGGAGATATGTCCTTCTTCTCCACATGAATAACATGACTTGGTATTTCCGAGTGGGTCTGGCATATCTTCCATCATGGGTTCTTCTAAATTTTTCGCGAGGGCTTCTTTCATTGCTTCTTTCTGCTGCTTCAGGACTTCTTGTACCTTGGTGTAGAGTTGGCATTGTGCCGGGAAATGAGTAGTTCCTTCACACAAGAAACATGTCAGCTGCCCAGTCGGGCATTCCTAAGCTAGGTGATTTTCTTCACAATGAGGGCATCCTTCCTTGTGTTCTTCCTGAGTGTGTCGTATCTCTCCACATATCTTGCAAGCATAGGTTTCCTTCGCATCATTGCAACGGGGCTTCTGGGTGTTGGTGACTACATGAGATTTTTGTACAGTCATCTTGAATTCTTCCCAAGTGATTGCTCCTTGCCTCTCATGGATAGCTTCATGCATCTTCCACCAAGTTGCGGCACCTTCTGCAAAGTACCGAAGAGCATACTGGAGCATCTCTTTCCTTGCAACATAGTTGTTCCTCATTTGATCCTCCATGTTCTGAATCCATTGTTCCGTCTCCATGTGGGTCATCGATCCAGAAAACTTGAGTCCATCTTCATTCATCATCTATTGGGTCCAAGGTTTTGGGGATGAGATGGGTAAGAGAGAGATGGAAAGGATACAAACAACTCAAAGGCACAAAAGCATCAAAAACTCAAGTCCACACATTCATAAAGTTCAGTCAACACTATAGTATCGCCACCCACATAAGGTTGGTATGGTCGATTCCTTAAATCGCAAAAACGTTCATCTTTATTTCTCTCATGGTGGGGCTACAACTAAGCTAGTTTATATCATGTCTTCATCATCGGTGGGCTTCTTCTGGTCACGCTTGATCTTCTCAAGTTCTTCGGCCAGATTGTCCCTGTTGACTCGGAGTTTCCTGTGTTGTCCCTGAAGTTCCAGGAGTTGGTTCTTGAGCTTCTGGATTTCAACATCACCATCATGTGCCAAGGCCTGACTGTTCTTCAATTCCTGACAAAGCTTCTGAATTTCGGGATCATGTTTCTTCAGATTGGTTACCTTTAGCTTCTCGGTCTAGAGGACCTCACGAAGTGCTTCCTGCTCAAATAAGGCTGCGAGAAGGTCCATTTGAAGATTCTTGAGGTAGTGCTCCAGTTCTTGATTATACACCAGTAGGGGTGAAAACTTTATCTTCTGCTCGTTCGTCAAGATGATGTGTTCTCCATTAGCCTTCTGCCATCCAAGCCTTCCAGAGTAGTGGGTTCCTAACTCAGTACGATGACGATAGCTCAAACGTGCGATGACATCATGCACGACAGTGTTCATGCCCATATCACAATCATGGTTTAATGTCCTATAGTTGATGTCTTCAGTCTTGGGGTCTTCTTTACGTCCAAAAACTTTAGTTCTGACGCCCCAAAATCCAGACTTCCTCTTAGTCACCTTGATCTCAGGTATCGGCAACTTCATCATATGTACTAGCTCCATGAGGAATGGGCCTCCGACAACATCCTCGTAGTGCTCTCTTTCATTTAGAATGTAGCTCTCCATCTATAGTTTGAAATAAGGTAGGTTCAGTAAAAGAATCAAGAAGTTATGAGAGCAGTGAAAAACAAAAGTTGGTCCTATCAAGGTCTTCCTATTTCTAAGCCATTTCTTAGGGTCATGTCCTACAGTCAACATGTGCTCTGATACCATTTCTGTAGTGACCCGACGTGAAAACGAGTCAAGCCTCTGTGTGACTGTGCCATCCCTGGATCAGTATGCTAGCACACACAGTACATCAATGTATATATCAAAGTGCAATCACATGTAAATAACATAAAACTGATATATACGTCTTAAATCTTAGCAGAAACAGTCAACGGGAGTGGAGTCCCAAATAAACACCAACGGCGGGTTGAGTGCAGACCGTAACCCTGAATCGTACTCTTACTCGTTGTAGAAAAGTATCTGCAACATAAGACGTTGCAGCCGTGTAGGTCAGCATATTGAATATGCCGGCAAGTCACCAAATGGGAGGTAAACATTTATCTATTCTATATGCATATATGGCAGGTGGGGCTGTAAGTTAAAGTTTTTGCATAAAGCTGATTTTTCCTACAACAAAGGGGTCAAAGCAAAAACTATTACTACAAAGTTGGTTGTTTAATGAGAAGGTTCCACCAACCATTTCTCATACCCATGTTAACAATAATACCGACATCATTAATATTTGTGTTGAGAGTTCCTGATAGTTTCAGTTCCTTTGGCTCAAATTGTCCGTAACCATGGACACGACTAATCAATTAGGTTTTAACTCTGTAGAGTTTTGCACACTTTCCCCACAAGATTCGATTGGCTCCGTTGAAGTCCTCGCACTGCATGGTGTTTGAGAATCGGATGATCGAAACATGGTCTTCAAAAGGGTTCCTCTGAGCCACTGTTGGTGCCCGTTGGGGATATAACCCCATGATATTACCCACCCTATTAGGCCGGGTCATCTTCATGGCGGCTCAGCACGAGACACAAGGTGGGCTGCAACGCTGAAGAGAAAGATTGGCAAGGCAGCTTACCAAGTAAGCCGGTTTGCGGCCCAGTATTCGAAGACGACAATTCAAGGCCCAAGAGGTGGAAGGCCGCCTAGAGTTTCCTTGCTTAGGAGGCAAGGTGTGTTAGAAACATACTTGGCCATGAGTCGTAGCACGAGTCGGACTCTTGTAAACCAAGGGTCTCGACCTGTATATGAAGGCGAGTCCCTGATGCCAATAGACTTAAGTTACAATCGATCGATAGTTAGGTCAAGCGAATCCGCTCCCTTGTATTGATCACTAATCAATAAGTAGAAAAGTAGGAGTAGGCTATTACCTCGATCGTGATGGGCCGAACTTGGGTAAACCGTGCCTCTCGATTCTGATCAACCCCGACAAGCTAACCACCCAGTTGCGATGGCCTCATGTCTAAGTCCTCACACTAGGACATTTGTCGTGACAAAACCAAGACAGATGGCGCCCACCATGGGGCCAGCGCATGGTGGTTTCGAGTTCTTGAAGGGCACTTTCCCAGGGATCGAGGGATACGCTGTTGGCAGGATGACAAAGAATCGTTGCGGCAAGCTCTACATCGACGATGCCGGCTGGCGTCCCGAGGCCGACTCAATCGATTACGGGTACCGGGTCCCCTTCATCAAGATACATGTCTTCATCGGCAAGATCGGCGAGTCAGGACCAGAGCCGGACATCTGCACCGACCTCGTCAAGTCGGCTCGGCGCGCGCAACCCGCCCGGAGTCAAGCCGACCAGAAGCATGTCTTTATTTTTTTGTGCAGGGAGCAGAACTTGAGGAAAACTCCGTGTCTGGGGGAGAGACTCTCGTATACTCATATGATGAGTCCTCGACCGGAGAGACAGAGTCAGTTTATCAGCTTGAAGATGGCGGGCTTGGGGGCTGTTCCGATGGCAGCAGTATTTCAGACCCCTATGAGCCGCCGTGCCGAGCCGCCATGGCTGGGACGGCGCGGCTGGAGCAACAACAATAGTTAGCCCTTCAGCGCCGACTCCTGGGGGGTCTGGTTCTGTCAGGCCACCGGCTCAAGTTCTGTCTGAACTGATGACTACCCTGACAACCTTACTAGGGACAGAGGTCATTGTGGAAAATCAAGCAGAATGCAATGTGGAGATTGCAAAGATAAGGGAACAGATGACCAAGGTCCAGGAAGACATTAACGCTGAGAACATCCGGAAAGCTGCGCTGCAAGCTCGGGTTAATGCAGAAGCAGAGCGTCTGAGAACGAACGCATGGCGGCTCAGCCTGGATCAAAACGCATCCGATGCAGTCCTTCGGAGGAGGCACCAGAGCCGTCTACCCCTAGTCTATGATCCCAAGCGTTTGTTCAACTCTCCCGGAGCAGGCCCAAGTACTCCAGGAGCGCCAATTAAACCCCAATTAACTTCTGAGATGCCTGGGGGCAGCATGGTGGCTCAAGCTTACCAGCCAGAGCCGGCACGGAGGGAAGAGCCGGGGCCAAAACCGCCCCTTGTCCAGACGACGCCGCAACTTATTGTGACACCGCCGGGGCACTTCTACAACCCGGTGGATAACATGGTGGCAGCGGCAACCCAGCTTACAACACTCCCTATTGATGGTGAGTCCCAAATGGCGGTTGAGGCCCGGAACGCCATTGAACTGTTACAAATAGTGATTGCCCAACAAGCTAATTATTCGTAAAGTCGACAGTGTGTGCATTCAACTCCTTTGCCAAGTCATAGCTATAGCCGGCGCGCAGACTCGCCATTAGTCTCCAGCAGTGAGCGGCGTCGTACGGATGCTCAAGCAATTGCGGACGAGGCGAGGGCCCGTCGAGAAGTGGAAACAGCAAACCAGGGGGCTTGTCAGCCGCCCCCGGTGGTCCCTTCACCTTCGGTGGCCGTCGGGTCAAGTTCCAGAACGATCGGAGTTCCGTGCTTAGTGTCGGCTCTACATGGTGAGCGCATGCCTAAGGATTTTAAGGGACCTCGAAAGGTACCAAACTACACAGCGGATCTTGAGCCGGCGGCTTGGATTGAGAGCTATGAGCTAGCTATGGACATGTTGGACGTCAGCGATGCGGTCTGTGCTAAATACTTCACCATAATGTTGGAGGGGCCGGCTTGTACATGGTTAAAGAAACTGCCCCCCAATTCCATCAACACCTGGGTAGAATTGAATGAGCGCTTCATCAAGAATTTTCAGGGGACTTGTAAGCAGCCTATGACAATTGTGGATTTGGAGCATTGTGTGCAGCGTGAGGATGAGTCGGCCCATCATTGGGCTCGTCGGGTCACCACCATTATCCACTCAGATAATATTGCGGCGGTTCAAGCTGTTCAGATTCTAGAGAAGAACTGTCACTTGCAGCCTCTTAAGCAAAAGTTAGGGCGGCTTAAGCGTAAGTGCCAGGATATGGGCAATCTCATGGATTCACTTACTAGGTATGCCGACTCTGATGGCACGAAGGATCCTAATTCAGGCGATGACAAGTCTAGAAAAGGTAAGAAAAATGGTGGCGGTAAGAATCAGCAATAGAATGCCCCAGTGCATAATAGCACTAAACAGGGCAATGGTGGAAAGCGCAAGTTCAAAAATCAGCGTCGTAACGGCAAGCAGCCATACGATGGAGGGAAGCCCAGAAACTATGAGGAGGCTCTTAACGCGCCGTGTTCAAAGCAAAGTTATCCTAACAAGCCATCTACTCATGCTTGGAAGGATTGTCATATAATGCAAGAGTTCAGGAACCAGGCGTTTCAACATCATGGCAAAGGCAATGGGCCGCTAGGCGGGTCAGGTTCTAGAGGATTCCAGGGAGTCGGGTTTGGCAATGGCGGCTCAAATTCTGGCTATCAGGGCCAAGGGAACCATGGTGGTCATAATCAGCAATCTGATCAAGGTAATCAGTAGCACCATAATCAATCAGGATATAAGAGTAATCCTAAGCAATTGAACGGTGGCGAGTACCATGTATTCATTACGGGCATTTGCAAGCGTGACCAGAAGGTCAACAGAATGGCAATTCACATGGTTGAGCCGGCGGTGCCACAATATTTGAATTTGTCTGAGCACATGATTACTTGGAGCCGGGCAGATCACCCGCCCCGTGTGGAAAATCTGGGTCATCTCGCCTTAGTGGTGGCCCCTCAAGTGGGCGGTTACAAGTTTACTAAAGTACTTATGGGAGGTGGCAGCAGCATCAACATATTGTACTATGACACTTTTCAACGAATGAACTTGACAAAGAAGGATCTTAAGCCGTCTTCTACTGTCATTCATGGAGTCATACCCGGCAAGTCGGCTTATCCTGTAGGAAAGATTGCTCTGGAGGTGGCTTTTGGCAACGAATATAACTATAGGGCAGAGACATTGTGGTTTGAGGTAGTCAAGATCTAGAACCCTTACCACGCCCTCTTTGGGTGGCTGGCTTGTGCTCGTTTCATGGCCCGGCCCTGCTATATTTACTTCAAGCTCAAGATGCCGGGCCCAATTGGTACCATAACTGTGAGTGGCAGCAGAAAAATAGCTCAAGAGTGCGAGGAAGGGCATGCAACATATGCTGAGTTGGCCTGCGCTGTTGAGGAGCTCAAGTTCTATCAAGACAATGTTGACCCGGTTAAACCAGCCTGTTCACAAGATGCTACTCCGAAAAGGTGACCCCGTGTACTCTTGATAAGTCAATCCATATGGACCCTGAATTTATCCTGGTTAAAACACCGGTTTGGATCACGTGAGAGCCGGTTCACAGAAAGCGAGGATAAACAAAGGCTATCATGCCAGCTTCATTGAAGCAAGACTTGAGCCTCGAAAGCCAGTCTTTTTGTCGAGCCTCGAAAGCCGACTTATAATTCACTCCATAGATATATGGGGATATTGATTATTTCTATTTTCAGGAATCTTTTTCGCTTAAAAACCCCCGGGTCAAAAGAACTCCGGGGTATTCATGCTCATCATTGAGTTTTGATCGACCATGAGTGGCCAGATTATTAGTCTGCAATTTCTTTTTAATGACTATAAGTCGCCGGTCGATGACTCACAGGATCGTTCCATTTTAAATATTATTTGGTGGAATTTGTTTTGCAGGTATACTTTCTGCACATACATGTCATTACATGCAACTTATCAAATACACATGCAAGCAACAGGCTGTACGGTTCCAAAGAGGTGATAAAGGCAAGTTAACAGACTTGTGGATATAACAATCAGCAAATTGAGATTGGATCAAAAGTTAAAACATGCACGAAGGCACGGCACAGACACCTAGCTGTTTGCTTAAGATATTACATGGCTACAATCGAGCCTAGAATATCGTATCAAAGCTTTTGAAGTAGACATTATTCCTGTAACCCGACTTCTGAGCCATCCGGGTTAGCTCCGGGCTGACCTCTCGCAGCTGGTACCTCCGGGTTATCCTGTGCTGATTCTTTTGTGTCTTGGATCTGAAGGTTTTCCACATCCCAGTTGACATTGGTTAAATCTTGGAAAATGGCTTCTTCATGCAAGATGGGGGACGGGTCAACATCCGGGGCAAAAATATGCTTACGCCATTGAGGAGTTAAGTCTACAGCTTCAAAAGTTGGCGGCTGAATTCATGACTTGTTGTTGTCGTAAGCCGTCTGATACTTCTTCAGATGGATCTCTGCAACTAGTTGGCTGGCCAGCACTCGAGTCACCCTCACACAACGAGCATAGTCCGCTTCAGAGAATTCTGACCCGTCATCGTTGTACTGAGGAAATCCTTGGGCCGTCTCTGCAGGATCCAGATCTGCTGAATAAGCCATGGCCCGGCTCAAAGATTTCATTGCGCCTGCTCGGGCGGCTGATCTTTTCAGATCTTCGATCTGCTTCAGGATTGTTGAGAGGCGTCCCAGTACGTCCTTGATGAACTTCACCGGTTCTTTATTACCCATGACAGATTTGATAGTGCGGAGACTCCCAGATTTGATAGTGCGGAGACTCCCTATTTAGCCAAGGAATATACAACCTTTAGCTTCATCACATTGTTGTCCTGGAGATTGCGAGAACGGTCACTTGCAGACAATTCAAGTGTGTGAGTCGCCATGCGAGGTTTTATTTATACATGACTATTTGAGCGGGTTATCATGAGCTCATAAAAACATCCTTACCAAAGACGGCTTGGGTCATATGAGCAATATGCCACTTTAACTCAACCAGCTCTTCAGTAATGGGTCTCAGTTGACCTTCAGCGTCTTCCGCACGCTTGATCAAGGCGGCTTTTTCAGTCTCGAAAGACTTTTTCTCTACTTCAAAGCCCTCCTTGATTTTCTCCAATTATTCCAATGAAGAGTTCAGGCTCAATTCAGCTTTGGTTCAGGCGGCTTGCTCCAATTCCAAATCTTTTTTCAAGCCGCTCACATTTGACTCGGCTACATTCACAGCTTCCTGCACAAAGAGAGTTAACACTTTAGATATGTTTTAAGTCCCAAGCAGATTGCAAGCAATATACCTGTCACTTGGGGGCTAATGCATATCAGTTTTCTTCCAACATATGATACACGAAAGACCCGACTCATCTCGTGAAGATGAGCCAACCCTTGGGGGCTACATGTCGATTCTTTAGGCATATTATTGAGAAGACCCGACTCATCTCACAAAGATGAGATGGCCCTTGGGGGCTACAGACTGATTCTTCAAAAGTTCTATATTTACATGACCTGACTCATCTCATGAAGATGAGCCGGCTCTTGGGGGCTACACAAGGATATATAGGGTACCAAACAAAATTGAGCATACCCCATATTTTCAATTCATCATACCAACCAGGCTGGCTTCCATGTCCCGGCTTGTAGAGAGGCGGCTTAAATATCCGGCATGCAGTTCTTCTGCGCTGAATTCCTCATAACTAGGAAGTTCAAGCTTACTCTTCCCCTTCTCAGGAAAAGGCATCTCATCCTTGGCAATAAGCTTGGTCAGCACATTGGGGACTCCTGGAGCTATGTAGCCTGTCCCAGTGATAGTAATCTCCTCGTTCTTCTCATAAGAAGAAGCATCTTCAGTTGTTTTGTGAGGATTGGGCGGGTTAAGATCGACTGCCGGATTAGCTGCAGCATCTATAGCCTCAGTGCTTGCCGGTTCAGTATGCTGGGGTGGTATGGCTTGGTCGTCTTGCTGATCTTTGAAGTTCGCGGTATGAGCTTCAGGAGTCACCAAAATCGGATTTTCCGTCTCAGGGACCTCAAGGTTGGTTGATGACTCGCCAATTTTTCGTTTCTTATTTTGAGCCTTGGCCCTGCAAACAAGGCAACAAAGTAAAGCGTATGCAAGGCTAAGTATGAATAATAAATATGTGGCATAAGGAAGAAGTTTACCCTTGGTTGATAACAAGGGGTGGCAACTTTGTGGTGGTTGAGTCGCCCGATGAAGGTGATGACTCCTGATAATTCGAATCAGAAGGATTAAGAGGTTGCCGGATAAGGCCAACTTTTGGAAGAGAAGGGGTTGGACTATGAGGCACCTCATTCTGTCGCTTGCGGGCAGCTGATTTGTCAGGTAAGCGGCCACAAGGTCACCGAAGCTGCTCCGAGTGTGGCGCCTTGATTCATGCTGAGTTCTCTTCAAAATAAATTTTGTATCCAAATGAGCATCCGGATGAGAAAAACTTAATTTCCGAATGACCCGCCTTGTTCTCCTTGGAGACAAGGATTCTGAGCTGGAAGAGATGGAAATTACCTCAACATCTTCGGCCCGGCTTATTGTAGCATCACCCTGAGAGTAAGAGGCGTCAGCATGTTGAATAAAAAGAAGACCAAGGGAGTCAAGTTCTACCTCCGACTGTGCATCAATTGTTAGAGACTCGCCCCCTAGTTGACGGCTCTTCCTCAGCCGCCTTATTCGTCCTCTTACTAGGGGCGGTTTTAGGCTTATGCGCCAGAGTTTTCCTCTTTTTATTCCAGAATGGAGAGTTTGCCAGTAAGGTTATCAATAAAAACAGTAAGTAAGCTTTGAAGGTTGAAAAATTTGGTAAGCCGGATAAGTAGTTATAAAAGATTCTTACCAGAGGAGCCGGGTTAAGAGCGCAGAAAGAATTCAATCCGGCTTTATTGCAAGCTTCTTGAGTTTCTCCTAGCAGTTTCTTCACAATCCGGTTTATTTCATCAGCTTGCAAATCCTCATTGCTGTATCTTTGTGCGTCATTCAAGTCGCCAGAATAATTGTACATTAAATCGCCACGGCGGCTCAATGTTAAGATCCTCCAGGCTACCCAACATCGGGTTAGATTAACCCCAGTTAACCCGTTGGCTAGCAAGGCCCTTCGTTTTGGGTATATGGGGGCAAGTAGAGCACGTTCTTCTTGTGGAGCCCAGCCAGGAAGTTCAAAGGTCATAGGAAGACGGCCTGGTCTGTAACCCGGCAGGGGATTTTCATCAGTAGGGGCCGTGTTACAGCAGTAGAACCAAGTCTTGTTCCATCCTTTGGGGTGGCTTAGCAGCGTAGCTGCAGGAAAGGAACAATCCCTTTACCTTTGAATTGAGACCCCGCCGAGTTCTAAGCTGGGGCCATCAGCACACTCAGTCTGGCGGTTGAGATAGAAGAATTCCCTAAAAAGAAAGACAATGGGCTCCATTTGCAGATACACTTCGCAAAATACTTGGAATTGACATAGGTTGGATATGGAATTGGGACCCGGATCTTGAGGATGAAGCTTGAAAAAGTTCAGAACATCCCGGAAGAATTTCTACCCGGGGGGAGAAAAGCACCGGAGAAGGTGATCTATGAACACCACTACTTCTCCTTCGCCGGGTTGTGGAATTTCATCTCCAAGGGAAACCCACCAGCTAATTTCCTGTTGAGGCGGCAGAAGGCACCCAGTTGCATATGGTGGATTTTGACATGATGAGTCACCTGGATAAAAGTAAAGGAGCTGCAGAAGTATATATGGCGGGTTATTTAAGAAACAGCAACTCGTTTCAATAAGTTATGTGGTCAGACAACTGTGTTTTGGCAGTTATGATCAAAAGTAAGGATGGCCTGATTATTTACAACAGGTGAGTCGCCTCACGATAACTCGATACCTAAATGAGGAAGTTTCTAAACAAGGTGGGTTACAGTCATAATGATGAGCCGACAAACATAAGGGTGTCTTATGATAATTAGAGATTTCTAGTTTTTTGCTAAGTGTGAGCTAACAAGTTTCTACTGAAGCAGCTACAATTATGGATCTACAAATAGTTCAAAAAGGAAAATAATTCCTAAACCTAGCGATGAAGCATGGAAGGAGTGGTGACCTAGAATGTGAATTCCTAAGGGATATCTAAGCATATTATGTATAAAATGGTGCTATCACTCACGCCGCTCTGTTTCCACGAGAAGGTTCATTAGAACTACATATGAACTAGCAATGGTGAGGAGGGATAAATGAACTCCGGAAGCTCCGATGAACTGCAGTGAATTGATACAGATCTAAGGGAAGGAAATGGTTTACCTGACAGTTAGAGGGGGCGACGGAGATGTTTGGCCGAGCCCTGGTGAGGTTGGGATGACGACGCGGTCCTGGAAAGGGTGGCCGGCGATGGACGAACAGCGGTGGCGGCGCAGCAGAGAACTCGAGCTCGAGGAGGAAGAAGAAGCAAGGGGCAAGGTAAAAAGTTAATGAGAGGGCCCCTCGCGAGTATTTATAATACGAAGAGCCGAAGGGTAACAGGCAGGCACGAAGATCGAGGGGGCACCATAAATTTCGGAGCCAGAGGCGCCTCGATTTTCAGGCTAAACGAGTATATACAAAGATCCGTTGTGATATCATTGATTTCCTGGATTTCCGGGGAGTAATATCATTAATGGGTAGAACAAGAAAATTACAAGTCTGGAAGCGTCACAAGCCGGCATTACATGACCCGGAGAAGATGCAGATATGATTAGAAGATAAGCTACCAAGTAAAGGTGGCGTAGATTGACATGAATGAATTCAAATCAATCTAGGGGCTAATGTTGGGGATATAACCCCACAATATAACCTTCCCTATTGGGCCGGGTCATCTTCATGGTGGCTCGGCACGAGACACAAGGTGGGCTGCAACGGTGAAGAGCAAGACTGGCAAGGCAGCTTACCAAGTAAGCCGGTTTGCGGCCCAGTATTCGAAGACGGCGACTGAAGGCTAAAGAGGTGGAAGGCCGCCTAGAGTTTCCTTGCTTAGGAGGCAAGGCGTGTTAGAAACATACTTGGTCAGGAGTCGTAGCACGACTCGGACTCTTGTAAACCCAGGTTCTCGACCTGTATATAAAGGCGAGTCCCTGAGGCCAATATACTTAAGTTACACTCGATCGATAGTTTGGAAGAAATCCCAGAACTTGGAAGTGAAGATGCTTCCACGATCTGAAGATATAAGTTGAGGAATACCGTGCAAAGAAACTATTCTTGATGTGTACAGCTCTGCCAGCTGAGCTATCGAGATAGATTCTTTGACCGGAAGGAAGTGGGCAAGTTTGGCGAGCTTGTCGATGACCACGAAGATGGCATCATTACCTCTCTTTGACTTAGGAAACCTACTGACGAAATCCATCTCAATATGATCGAAATTCCACTCTGGGATAAGCAAAGGCTGAAGGAGACCTTGTAACAGCCCAAGTGCAATCCTTGTCATCTTTGTAATATTCCATGTGGGAACCTTCATGTTGTGTCCTTGTGATTTGAGTAATATAGTTTGCTTCATGACATTCCTCATGCATCATGGCATCATGGCATAATCACATAAATTATTAGTGCATCATACTTGCTTGTCATGCTTGTGATGTGGTGTTTTTGTTGTGAGTGTGTGTTGTGGTGTGGTGTGAAAAACTAGTTGTGAAACCTCTCCACAATTTCTATAGTAACTATTCCCCCCTCTCTCATTTCAAATAAATACAACATGTGGTATTTCACTTGCTTATTAATTTCTATAAAAATGTTGCTTCTCTCCTAAATATTCTGTTTAACATTGTTAACAAATTCTAAACCATGTTTGGATATATTCTGTATTTTGAAACTTTGCAAAACAGAGTCCCATGTAATTTATAGGTGTTTTATTTTGTTGCTCTATAAATGCCAACTCCATTTTTATTAAATAGAGCACATTTTTGAGAGTTCAAAATTTTTTTTAGTTCTCTCCCAAACATCTTTCTTTTCTCTGTGTTTGTTTTGTTTTCTCTAGTTTTAAATAAAAGAAACGCTTTATCTAAGAGAGAGAGAGAGTGAGCAGAGCTCAGTTGGGCCTTGTCTCCCCGCAAGGGCCCAGCTAGCGAGCGCTCCCGCAGCCCAGCCAGCGTTCGTCCTCCACCTTCTGTACGACAGACATCCAGAGGAGCCACGTCGCCATGCCCGATGATTTGACGGCCGAAGCTCGTCCCCAGCCCCTATAAAACATGTCCTAACCCTACCCCGGCCTCTCCTCTTCCCATTCCTTCCTTCTCCTTGCCTCGCCGCTGCCGGTAAGTTTCTGCCAAGCGCACGCCGTCGCCGCGCCTGCGATGCTCCGGCCGAGCGCAAGCTCGTGCTCGGGGTGAGTTCTCCGCCCCACCTCGAAACCTCTGGTGCCACGGGAAGTGTTTCCCGGCACGCCATCTTCTTCCCTGACGTCCAAGGGAGCGCAAGTCCTTCGGGATAGGCGCAGCCCCGAGCCTCTTCTTCCTCTTCTTCCTGGACAGGAGCGTCGCCGGAGTTCTTAGCCTCCCCGTTGACCCCTCGTTGCAGCCCAGCCGCCGACTGCTTGTCCTTGGTAAGGAGGTATACCCCCTCCTTCCATTCCCTCACCTGCGTCGTCGTTAGACTCGCGTGCGCATAGATCCGTTCATGCCAACTTCGTGCTCCCCGTGCTCCGGCCATAGATGCAGTGTACGCATACTATTTTTTTGCGCTTTTGTTCTTGCTTCCCGTGCGCCATGCCGTTATCCCTCGCGTATATGACGCTCTCACGCACGCGCCGCGGCACCGCAGCATCACAGCTCGCTCGCATGACTCGCGCAACGAAGCTGTAGCCATGCTTGCCGTTCTCGTCGTAATGGCTGCAGGCTCGGCGAGCTCCTGCCTCACACCCACGCATGCACACATGCATCCGTGCATCCGGTAGCAGCTCCTCCAAGTTTTTTCCGAACCCCCCCGTGGATCAGAGGCTGCAATGGTCGCTGGGCTCACCGGCGTGGACGCTGTTTTCCTTCGTGTGTAAGAAGAAAGACCCTTTGGGTTGTTCATTTAGTTTGATGCCCATATTTCAACGCATAGCTCCACCCAGCCGAATTGGTCAGCGCACTCGCTGTCGTCCTTCGCGACCAGGGATCAAATCCCAGAGCAAGCGATGCATTATTTGTGTGTTTTTGCTTCTCCACAGGATAGGTTCCGGTCGGTATGTAATATGATGTAGGATGTCTTTTTGTAACACAACACATCTCTATCGCAGTGGCTAGAGTGAGCCTTGCGCATCCGGTTGGTAGCGAGTTCGAACCCCCACGGGTGCATATTCGCCCCTTATTTTTTTTGTAATGCATTATGTGGCTGACAGTGGGTCCAGGGCCCTGGTTCAATGCCAGGTGGCCCTAGAGTGTTTTTATTATTATTTTGTTTTGTTTTGTTTTATATGTTTCTGAGTGTTTTGAGTTATCTCCTTTTAAGGAAAATTGCTAGATTTGGAAACTTCCAAATCTGTCAGTTATTTAGGACATGCCAAATTGGGCATATGACATGTCATAAGTGGTTATGTCAATTTTGTGCATGCATGTGTGTGAGTTTTATCAACAGAAACATAGTCATGTGATAAATGTTTTTGGGGTAGAAAAATGCAGTGAATCCAATGGTGGCATTGGATTTACCATTTGAGGAAGTTTGCAAAAATGTTATTTTGTGATAATATGCCATTTTGTCTTTTTCACATGAATTAATCCTTGCATGAATTGATGATCTTGCCAACATGAAATATGTTCATTTGGGTGTGCACTAGCCCCTGGTATTTTTGCTTGCCATGAT
Source organism: Elymus sibiricus (assembly GCA_039707655.1). Lineage (NCBI taxonomy): Eukaryota > Viridiplantae > Streptophyta > Magnoliopsida > Poales > Poaceae > Elymus > Elymus sibiricus. The sequence goes on along the minus strand of CM077673.1, from coordinate 140,740,138 downwards.
AGATCATGTTATGAGTGGGATTCTTGATGCCAACATGCCACTAAAATTCTGTTTTCACATGCCCAAATAATTCTAAGTGTTGGAATCTGTAATTTTGTTGCCATGTTCTCTAGATGATTTCCATGCATATATTGTTCCTTTGAAGATGGCACCATGATATAAATTGTTGTGCTTGTCATCCTCTGTAGATGTGTGCCAAGATCTTGTGGATTAGACCATTGCATCTTATATAAAACTTGCTGTCAATATGCTATTCTGTTAACAAGTGCCATGTATACCTCTTGTGAATTTCTCTAAGTCTGAGAATCTGTAGTTATTTTCATGCCATGTTTAGGGGATGCTACCAAGTGATCTGTGATGTTTTAGCTCATGCTCAGTGCTAGTGTTTTGTAGTACATGTTGCCCTCTATCACCCTGTTATTGTTCATGCCATGAAAGTACCTGTAGCATATATAAAAGTTGCTGTCATGTTAACTCAGATTATATAAAAACTGGAATTTTCACCAAGTCCCTAAAAACTGATTCAACATGCCATCTTGTGAGCTTCATTGCCATTGATCGATGCTTCCTTTCATGTTGCTGTAGATAGATGATTTGTTAAACTTGTTGTGTACTTCATGCCCATGCCTTGGTTGTGATTTAAAACTTTCTATAGCTCTAGATATGTGCGTTGCAAGTTGACATGTTGCTGTTGTGGACAGATTGTGTGTAGAATTGTTTTGTGACTTGTGGGAGCTATACTCCATTGTTTTGCTTGATCTTTAGCTCTATTCTTGCTAGATTTTCATTTCCTATCCAGTGGCATCCTTGGAATACCAAGGAATAGCCCATAGCCTCCCTCATCTTGTGTTTTGTCTCCGTTAACGTTCGTACCTTGCCGGGAGTGTACCGCGAGCTACGTTACTCCGTTCACAACGTTCTACATAAGCATTTGCATCATTTTTGCATGAAGCATTCATATTTTCCATGATCATGCATGTTCAAATAACTTGAGGTTCTGTCCAGAATACTAAAGAACTTAATAATTGCATGAGAAACATGACTAGTTTAGGTTGCCATGTTAATTACATCAACTTGGTCATGCATCATCTTGTTTGTGCATTGCACCTTGCTTGTATGTTTATTTGGTGCTGTTTCTCTTTGGGTAGACGCGAGTGTCGAACCTGAGTACGAGGATCCAGGAGAGTACAACTACGAGGACCCAGTTCTTTGTTCCTCTGAAGAACCAACATGCAAGATGATCATACCCGGATCCCAACACTATTTTTGCCTTCCTAGATGTCTCGCTTTTACCGTTATGTTTTCCGTTACCTACCACTTAAACTGTCAGCCTCCAAATTGCCATGAAAGCCTCTAACCCCTCCACCACCTAGCAAACATTGATTGGCTATGTTACCGCTGCTCAGCCCTTATCTTATAGCGTTGCTAGTTGCAGGTGCAAGCTTTCCATGTGTCAACATGGATATTTTGGTTATATCACTCTATTTACTGTTATTTAAATTAATGCACATATATATCTGGCAACGGTGGAAGGCTTGGCCTTTTGCTTAGTGTTTTGTTCCGCTTTTGCCGCACTAGTTCCGAGTACCGGTGTTATATTCCATATTTTGCGCTCCTAACATGCTCGGGGTTGTTATGGGGACCCCCTTGACCATTCGTTTTAGATTAAAACTTGTCTGGCAAGACCCAACTTTGGTACTACATTTGCTAAACAACTTAATAAAATTGCATAAGGCATAGCTACCCCGTGGATAATTAATCAACAACCCGGGCCAGTGCTCCTCATGAGTGTTGGTACAAACTAGAGTCATGTGCGGGGCCAACCCGGGGCAACTCGAGAGATGTCTATCAGGCCACTGTATGCTGTGCTTATCCGGTCGTGTCCTGAGAACGAGATACGTGGCTCCTATCAGGTTCGTCGACACGTCGGGCGGTCTTGCTGGACTTGTTTTACCTTTCTCGAATGTCTTGCGCGAGGAATTCCGATCTTTCTTCGGGCTATCTCGAGATTGCGGTTTTCCAGTGGAATTGCCTAGGAAGATCACGAGATTCATGGTCGAGGTTATTCCCGCGGCATGTGGTTAGTTTGTGATGGATGAGTTGGAGCACCCCTACAGGGTTAAATCTTTCGGAAAGCCATGCCCGCGGTTACGTGGCAACTTGGAAATTTGTTTAACACCCGGTTATAGTAAACTTGAAGTAAACTCAAATAAAATACACCAACTGTGTGCGTAACCGTGATTGTCTCTGCTCGTGAACATGAACCGAGAGAGAACACGGTGGGGTTATGATTGACGTAAGTAGGTGTTCAGGATCACTTAGTGATCATGCTAGTTCACGACCGTCTTTCGTAGGCCACCATATTTACATTCATGTTCTCGTAAGTTAGACACCGCATACATGCTTAGCGCTTGCTGCAGCCTCACCACTTAAGCTATTCCTCACCCATAGGCTAACATAGTTTCGGTACCCGGGTTATGAGATTGCTGAGTCCCCTGTGGCTCACAGATTACAACAATACAGGTACAGGTGTTGACGAGTACATACCAGATGATGTGACTCAGCTCCAGTGGGAGTACGATGAAGAAAGTAGGCGTATGTATGTTACGTATCCGGATGAGTAGGGAGCTCCGTGGTGGTGATCCTGGGATAGCAAGGCTGTCTATCATTGCTTCTTTTATCGTTTGGTTTCGTTCGTAGCCAGACCCTGTCTTCTGGATGATGTATGAATAAGTTGTGTGACTTGTAAGATAGCTTGTGGCGAGTGTAAGCCAACTCATATACTCATCTCTTCCTACATGTATGCAATGTTTACTGTAGTTGCAAAACGACTAGATGCGCTTCTATCCCCGTCGAGGCCCTCGTGCCTTAATAGGGATATGACCGCATCTTGGGCGTTACAAGTTGGTATCAGAGCCATACCGACCATAGGAGCCCCCTTGCTTGATCGAACTTGGCCGAGTCGAGTCAAGTAAAAACTATTTTGAGTCTAGTTATATCGGAGAGTAGGATTCTTTTACTCCTCTTCTATACACTAGTAAGGAATTCGACTTAGGAATTTTAATTCTACTCCTCTTCTCGCTCAAATTTTTTTTAGGATCACGCGGGTATTTTGGAAACTATATGATGCCGATGTGAAGGAATTCTGTCTTGGTGCCTCCTGTTATCGAGGAGTAGAGCTCCGAGTGATTTTTGCACATCATTATCATTCAGTTTCCTTAGTATCTCAGGACAGAGGATGTTCGAAATTGCTTCAATACTAGTAGTGGCGAGAGGACTCCGGCATCCCCAGTACTGGTGGAGAGAGTTCGGATGTACTGCCATACTTAGTATCGTTGTGTTTTCGAGTGTCTGAGGTAGACGAGTTTGCGGAGTTTCTTGGTTTATGGTGTGGAAGGTTGCGGGTGCAGTTGTAGCTAATTACCTTGGGTACGTTCCTGGGTCCGCAACCCGAATCGCATAAACAAGAAAGACTTCCGAAATTCTTAGGTGGGAATTCCAGTAGTTCTTAGGATCATCTTCCGACAGATGTATAATGGTTGTACATTTGTTCCGAGCAACCTTAGCTCAATACTTTTTGTGTTATTTCAAGTGGCTTCATGATCTAATGGTGTTATCAAGATCCCACAGAAAGCGTTCTTACTAGTTGCAGTTTGAACGCAATTGATGATATTCCGTTGCAATTTCTTTCAAGCTGTTGATTCAGCTTATTTCAATCATCTTATCAATGGTATGCTGATAATTCTGTCCATCTTCAGGATGGCTCCGGCTACTCGTGGGAACCCAGGTCGTGAGGGGGAGCAGTCTGATCCTCCACCACCCCCACCACCACCTCCACCTTCGGAGGCTTGGCAAGCAGTGATGGCCGCAACCAATGCCAACACTCAGATGTTGCTCAGGTTGCTGCAGGAAAGAGAGCAGGGACAACAAGGTCATCAAGGGAATTTTCATAATCAGCCGCAGTTTGCCACTCTGAACCAGTTCCTCGCAAATCAGCCTAAGTCCTTCACCTATTGTGAGTAGCCTCTCGATGCTGATGATTGGCTCCGTGACATAAACATGCATTTTGAGTGCAGCAATGTCAGACCTGCGGACTATGTCAAGTTTGCAACTTTCCAGCTCAAGGGTCAGGCAGCAGATTGGTGGTAGCAGTACAAGGATTCCAGAGGTGATCGTGCAATTAGCTGGGATGATTTCTGCCGTGACTTCAGAGCTCATCATATCCCGACGAGCTTTGTCAAGGAGATGCGTGAAAAGTTCAGGAATTTGAAGCAGGGGAGCAAGTCTGTCTATCAGTATAACATTGAGTTCCAGAATCTAGCACGCTATGCTAAGCAAGATGTTCCCGATGAGAAGTCATAGATTTACCAGTTCAGAGGTGGTCTCAAGGATGAACTTCAGCCGGGTCTAGTCCTGCACGAGCCTCGTGAGTTTGATCAGTTCTACAACATGGCTCTAAAGGTCGAGGCAACTCAGCTCAGGTTAGAGAACTCAAGGAAGCGATCCAGGGAATCCTACTCTTCTTCTTCCAGCTCTCTGGTGGTTCCTAAGCAGCAGAAGTATTGGGTTCCTCCTCCTCCTCCGTTTCGTCCTCCTCATCAGTAGAGGCAGCACGATGGTCGTGGTCCTTCCCACCCACCCAACCTAGGTTTTCATCAGAGGCCTCAGGCACCCAAGTCAGCAAATGCTCCTCCTCCAGGCAACTTCCGTCCGCTCTTAGAGGTTATGTGTCACAAGTGTGGTCAGAAGGGCTATTACTCCAACAAGTGCACCAACCAGCGGCGTCTTCCGCCTCCTCCTCCTAACAGGACCCCAGACAGTGCTATGGTGAAGCACAATCCCAAGTCAGTCAGAGTGAACATGGTCAATGTAGCTGAAGGAGAGGATTCTTCTCAAGTGATAATGGGTAATCTCTTGGTTAATTCTATTCCTGCAAAAGTTTTGTTTGACACTGGTGCATCGCATTGTTTTATGTCTCGCCCGTTCTTTGCAAAGCATGAGTTCTCTTGTCAAGATCTGCTTAGACCTGTATCAGTTGTCTCTCCGGGGAAATTAATGAATTCCAACGGCATTGTTCCGAATGTCTCTATCAAGATGGGCAATTCTTCTTTTCTGGCCTCTCCAATTGTTCTCGGCAAGTCTGATATTGATCTCATTCTCGACATGGATTTTCTTGCTATGAACAAGGCTTATATTGATAGGAAAGCCAAAGAAGTCCAATTGACTCATCCTTCTGAAGATGTGATCATTTTCGCTGCTCGCAATGACACAATTCGTCTATTTTCTCTCAATGAGAAGGGTGAAATTTCTGCCATCTCTCAAATTCACGTTGTCTCGGAGTATGAAGATGTCTTTCCGGAAGAGTTGCCAGGAATGCCTCGTCACAGGCCAGTGGAGTTTGTGATGGAACTCGAGCCTAGAACGGAACCGGTGTGCAAGCGTCCTTATAAGCTTGGCCCCGAAGAGCTGATAGAATTGAAGAAAAAGCTAGATGAACAAGAGCGTCGGGGTTTGATCAGACCAAGTTCTTCACCTTGGGGTTGTGGTGTTCTTTTTGTCAAGAAGAAGGATGGCACGGACCAACTATGCGTCGATTACCGTCCATTGAATAAGAAGACAATCAGGAACAAGTATCCACTTCCCAACATTAATGAGTTGTTTGAGCAATTGAAAGGTGCCAAGGTTTTCTCGAAGTTAGATCTTCGTATGGGCTATCATCAAATCCGTATTCGTGAAGAAGATATTCCAAAGACTGCTTTCAGGACGAGTTTTGGCTCTTATGAGTACACCGTCATGTCTTTTGGTATAGCAAATGCGCCTCCGACTTTCTCCAGAATGATGAACTTCATATTCTCTCCTTTCAATAATGAGTTCGTCTTGGTGTATTTGGATGGCATTCTTGTTTTCTGGGAGACCGAAGTAGAGCATGCAGAGCATCTCCGACTTGTGCTGGACAAGTTAAGAGAGCATCGGTTCTATGCTAAGTTCTCCAAGTGTGAGTTTTGGCTCAATGAAGTGGTGTACCTTGGGCATGTCATCTCTGCCGAGGGCATTAAAGTGCACCCTGAGAAAGTTGAGGCAATTGTGAAGTGGGAGCCTCCTCGGAATGTCAAGTAGCTTCGTAGCTTCCTCGAGCTTGCAAGTTACTGCAGAAGATTCATGGAGAACTTCTCTCAAATTGCTAAGCCTCTGTCCAACCTCCTTCAGAAGAATGTCAAGTATGTGTGGTCTCCTGAGTGTGATGTGGCGTTCAATACACGCAAAGAGAAGCTGACTTCAGCTCCAGTTCTTGTTCCTCCCGAGCAATCCAAGCCTTTCCAAGTGTTCTGTGATGCTTCTCTCCAAGGTCTTGGTGGTGTTCTCAGGCAAGATAAGAAGGTTGTTGCTTATACCTCGCGGCAGCTGAAGCCTAGCGAGAAGAACTACCCCACTCATGATCTTGAGTTGGCGGCAGTTGTTCATGCTCTGATGACGTGGAGACATCTATTGTTGGGAAGACCAGTTGAGGTGTTCACCGACCACAAGAGCTTGAAGTACATTTTCACTCAACCGAATCTCAATCTTCGGCAAACACGTTGGGTGGAAATGATCGAGGAGTACAATCCGAGCATTGACTATACTCCTGGAAAAGCAAATGTCATTGCAGACACGCTGAGCAGAAAGGCGTACTGCAACAGTCTTATTCTCAAGCCTCTTCAACCCGAGCTTTGTGAAGCATTCCGCAAGCTCAATCTCCAAGTGGTTCCTCAAGGATTTCTTGCCAATCTTCAAGTCTCTCCGACTCTAGAAGATCAGATTCACCAAGCTCAGCTTCTTGATGCTATGGTGAAGAAAGTGAAGAAAGGTGTGGCCAAGAGCATTCCAAAGTAGAAGTGCTTCCGTGTTGATGACAAAGATACCTTGTTCTTTGAGGACCGTCTGGTGGTTCCGAAAGGTGATGTCAGGAAGGTTATCGTGGATGAAGCACATAATTCCCTCCTCTCAATTCATCTAGGAAGTTCCAAAATGTATCAATACCTCAAGCAAACCTTCTGGTGGACTCGTATGAAACGTGAGATTGCTCAGTTTGTGAACGAGTGTGATGTTTGTCGTAGAGTGAAGGCGGAACATCAACGTCCGGCAGGCCTCCTTTAGCCTTTGCCCATCCCAGAGTGGAAATTCGATCATGTTGAAATGGATTTCGTCACTGGGTTTCCTAAGTCCAAGAAAGGGAACGATGCCATCTTCGTGGTCATCGACAAGCTCACCAAAGTTGCCCACTTCCTTCCGGTCAAAGAATCTATCTCGGCAGCTCAGCTAGCAGAGCTGTACACGTAAAGGATAGTTTCTCTACATGGTGTTCCTAAGCTCATATCCTCAGATCGTGGAAGTATTTTCACTTCCAAGTTTTGGGATTCCTTCCAGACTGCAATGGGGACCAATCTCCGTTTCAACACAGCTTTCCATCCTCAAACTAGTGGTCAAGTTGAGAGAGTCAATCAAATCCTCGAAGATATGCACAGAGCTTGTGTGATTTGTTTTGGCATGAAGTGGGAAGATTGTCTCCCGTTTGTTGAGTTCTCATACAACAATAGCTTCCAAGCAAGTTTCGGCAAAGCTCCTTTCGAGATTCTCTATGGCAGAAAGTGCCGCACCCCGCTCAATTGGTATGAAACTGGCAAGCGTCAAATCCTTGGTAATGACATGATCACTGAAGCAGAAGAAATGTGCCATGTCATTCGTGAAAATCTCAAAGCAGCTCAATCCCGCCAGAAGAGTTATTATGATAGCAAGCATCGTGACATGACCTTCCAAATCGATGATTTTGTCTATCTCAGAGTGTCTCCCATGAAGGGCACTCAACGCTTTGGCATCAAAGGAAAGCTTGCTCCATGCTTTGTGGGTCCTTTCAAGATTGTGGGCAAGAGGGGTGACCTTGCCTACCAACTCGAGCTTCCTCCCAATTTCACAAATGTGCATGATGTGTTTCACGTCTCTCAGCTCCGGAAGTGTTTCAAGACTCCCGAGCGCACCGTTGATCTCCAAGACATTGATCTCCAAGCAGACCTATCCTATCATGAGCATCCAGTTGCTATCCTTGAAGAAACTGAGCGTAAGACTCGCAACAAATCAATCAAGTTTCTTAAGGTGAAGTGGTCACATCACTCCGACAAAGAAGCCACTTGGGAACGAGAGGACCATCTATGTTCTGAATTTCACGAATTCTTCCGTTCCTAGATCTCGGGACGAGATCCTCATGTAGTGGGGGAGAGTTGTAACAGCCCAAGTGCAATCCTTGTCATCTTTGTAATATTCCGTGTGGGAACCTTCATGTTGTGTCCTTGTGATTTGAGTAATATAGTTTGCTTCATGACATTCCTCATGCATCATGGCATCATGGCATCATCACATAAATTATTAGTGCATCATACTTGCTTGTCATGCTTGTGATGTGGTGTTTTTGTTGTGAGTGTGTGTTGTGGTGTGGTGTGAAAAATTAGTTGTGAAACCTCTCCACAATTTCTATAGTAACTATTCCCCCCTCTCTCATTTCAAATAAATACAACATGTGGTATTTCACTTGCTTATTAATTTCTATAAAAATGTTGCTTCTCTCCTAAATATTCTGTTTAACATCGTTATCAAATTCTCAACCATGTTTGGATATATTCTGTATTTTGAAACTTTGCAAAACAGAGTCCCATGTAATTTATAGGTGTTTTATTTTGTTGCTCTAAAAATGCCAACTCCATTTTCATTAAATAGAGCACATTTTTGAGAGTTCAAATATATTTTTATTTCTCTCCCAAACATCTCTCTTTTCTTTGTGTTTGTTTTGTTTTTTATAGTTTTAAATAAAAGAAACGCTTTATCTGAGAGAGAGAGAGAGTGAGCAGAGCTCAGTTGGGCCTTGTCTCCCCGCAAGGGCCCAGCTAGCGAGCGCTCCCGCAGCCCAGCCGGCCTCCCCGAAGCGTTCGTCCTCCACCTTCTGTAGGACAGACATCCAGAGGAGCCACATCGCCATGCCCAATGATTTGATGGCCGGAGCTCATCCCCAGCCCCTATAAAACATGTCCTAACCCTACCCCGGCCTCTCCTCTTTCCATTCCCTCCTTCTCCTTGCCTCGCCACCGCTGGTAAGTTTATGCCAAGCGCACGCCGTCGCCGCGCCCGCGATGCTCCGGCCGAGCGCAAGCTCGTGCTCGGGGTGAGTTCTTCGCCCCGCCTTGAAGCCTCTGGTGCCACGGGAAGTGTTGCCCGGCACGCCATCTTCTTCGCTGACGTCCAAGGGAGCACAAGGCCTTCGGGATCGGCGCAGCCCTGAGCCTCTTCTTCTTCTTCTTCCCGGACAGGAGCATCGCTGGAGTTCTTCGCCTCCTCGTCGACCGCTCGTTGCAGCCCAGCCGCTGACCGCTTGTCCTAGGTAAGGAGGTATACCCCCTCCTTCCATTCCCTTGCCTGCGTCGTCATTAGACTCGCGCGCACGTAGATCCGTTCATGCCAACTTCGTGCTCCCCGTGCTCCGGCCATAGATGCAGTGTACGCATACTATTTTTTTTGCGCTTTTGTTCTTGCTTCCCGTGTGCCATGCCGTTGTCCCTCACATATATGACGCTCTCACGCACGCGCCGCGGCACCGCAGCATCACAGCTTGCTCGCATGACTCGCGCAACGAAGTTGTAGCCATGCTTGTCGTGCTCGTCGTAATGGTTGCAGGCTCGGCGAGCTCCTGCCTCACACCCACACACGCACGCATGCATCCGAGCATCCGGTCGCAGCTCCTCCAAGTTTTTTCCGAACCCCCGCCGTGGATCAGAGGCTGCAATGGTCGCTCGGCTCACCGGCGACGACGCTGTTTTCCTTCGTGTGTAAGAAGAAAGACCCTTTGCGTTGTTCATTTAGTTTGATGCCCGTATTTCAACGCATAGCTCCACCCAGCCGAGTTCGTCAGTGCACTCGCTGTCGTCCTTTGCGACCAGGGATCAAATCCCAGAGCAAGCGATGCATTATTTGTGTGTTTTTGCTTCTCCACAGGATAAGTTCCGGTCGGTATGTAATATGATGTAGGATGTCTTTTTGTAACACAACACATCTCTAGCGCAGTGGCTAGAGTGAGCCTTGCGCATCCGGGAGGTTGCGGGTTCGAACCCCCACGGGTGCATATTCGGCCCTTATTTTTTTTGTAATGCATTATGTGGCTGACAGTGGGTCCAGGGCCCTGGTTCAATGCCAGGTGGCCCTGGAGTGTTTTTATTATTATTTTATTTTGTTTTGTTTTATATGTTTCTGAGTGTTTTGAGTTATCTCCTTTTAAGGAAAATTGCTAGATTTGGAAACTTCCAAATCTATCATTTATTTAGGACATGCCAAATTGGGCATATAACATGTCATAAGTGGTTATGTCAATTTTGTGCATGCATGTGTGTGAGTTTTATCAACAGAAACATAGTCACGTGATAGATGTTTTTGGGGTAGAAAAATGCAGTGAATCCAATGGTGGCATTGGATTTACCATTTGAGGAAGTTTGCAAAAATGTTATTTTGTGATAATATGCCATTTTGTCTTTTTCACATGAATTAATCCTTGCATGAATTGATGATCTTGCCAACATGAAATATGTTCATTTGGGTGTGCACTAGCCCCTGGTATTTTTGCTTGCCATGATAGATTATGTTATGAGTGGGATTCTTGATGCCAACATGCCACTAAAATTCTGTTTTCACATGCCCAAATAATTCTAAGTGTTGGAATCTGTTATTTTGTTGCCATGTTCTCTAGATGATTCCCATGCATATATTGTTCCTTTGAAGACGGCTTCATGATATGAATTGTTGTGCTTGTCATCCTCTGTAGATGTGTGCCAAGATCTTGTGGATTAGACCATTGCATCTTATATAAAACTTGCTGTCAACATGCTATTCTGTTATCAAGTGCCATGTATACCTCTTGTGAATTTCTAAGTCTGAGAATTTGTAGTTGTTTTCATGCCATGTTTAGGGGATGCTACCAAGTGATGTGTGATGTTTTAGCTCATACTCAGTGCTAGTGTTTTGTAGTACATGTTTCCCTCTATCACCCTGTTATTTTTCATGCCATGAAAGTACCTGTAGCATATATAAAAGTTGCTGTCAAGTTGCTGTCATGTTAACTCAGATTCTATAAAAACTGGAATTTTCAGTCCCTAAAAACTGATTCAACATGCCATCTTGTGAGCTTCATTGCCATTGATCCATGCTTCCTTTCATGTTGCTGTAGATAGAAGATTTGTTAAGCTTGTTGTGTACTTCATGCCCATGCCTTGGTTGTGATTTAAAACTTTCTGTACCTCTGGATATGTGTGTTGCAAGTTGACATGTTGCTGTTGTGGACAGATTGTGTGTAGAATTGTTTTGTGACTTGTGGGAGCTATACTCCATTGTTTTGCTTGATCTTTAGCTCTATTCTTGCTAGATTTTCATTTCCTATCCAGTGGCATCCTTGGAATACCAAGGAATATCCCATAGCCTCCCTCATCTTGTGTTTTGTCTCCGTTAACGTTCGTACCTTGCCGGGATTGTACCGCGAGCTACGTTACTCCGTTCGCAACGTTCTACATATGCATTTGCATCATTTTTGCATGAAGCATTCATATTTTCCATGATCATGCATGTTAAAATAACTTAACTTGAGGTTCTGTCCAGAATACTAAAGAACTTGATAATTGCATGAGAAACATGACTAGTTTAGGTTGCCATGTTAATTACATCAACTTGGTCATGCATCATCTTGTTTATGCATTGCACCTTGCTTGTATGTTTATTTGGTGCTGTTTCTCTTTGGGTAGACGCGAGTGTCGAACCTGAGTACGAGGATCCAGGAGAGTACAACTACGAAGACCCAGCTCTTTGTCCCTCTGAAGAACCAACAGGCAAGATGATCATACCCGGATCTCGACACTATTTTTGCCTTGCTAGATGTCTCACTTTTACCGTTATGTTTTCCGTTACCTACCACTTAAACTGTCAGCCTCCAAATTGCCATGAAAGCCTCTAACCCCTCCACCACCTAGCAAACATTGATTGGCTATGTTACCGCTGCTCAGCCCTTATCTTATAGCGTTGCTAGTTGCAGGTGCAAGCTTTCCATGTGTCAACATGGATATTTTGGTTATATCACTCTATTTACTGTTATTTAAATTAATGCACATATATATCTGGCAACGGTGGAAGGCTTGGCCTTTTGCTCAGTGTTTTGTTCCACTTTTGCCGCACTAGTTCCGAGTACCGGTGTTATATTCCATATTTTGCGCTCCTAACATGCTCGGGGTTGTTATGGGGACCCCCTTGACCATTCGTTTTAGATTAAAACTTGTCTGGCAAGACCCAACTTTGGTACTACATATGCTAAACAACTTAATAAAATTGCATAGGGCATAGCTACCCCGTGGATAATTAATCAACAACCCGGGCCAGTGCTCCTCATGAGTGTTGGTCCAAACTAGAGTCGTGTGCGGGGCCAACCCAGCGCAACTCGGGAGATGTCTATCAGGCCACTGTACGCTGTGCTTATCCGGTCGTGTCCTGAGAATGAGATACGCGGCTCCTATCGGGTCCGTCGACACGTCAGGCGGTCTTGCTGGACTTGTTTTACCTTTCTTGAATGTCTTGCACGAGGAATTCCGATCTTTCTTCGGGCTATCTCGAGGTTGCAGTTTTCCAGTGGAATTGCCTAGGAAGATCACGAGATTCGTGGTGGAGGTTATTCCCGCGGTCTGTGGTTAGTTTGTGATGGATGAGTTGGAGCACCCTTGCAGGGTTAAATCTTTCGGAAAGCCGTGCCCGCGGTTACGTGGCAACTTGGAAATTTGTTTAACACCCGGTTATAGTAAACTTGAAGTAAACTCAAATAAAATACACCAACTGTGTGCGTAACCGTGACTGTCTCTGCTCGTGAACATCAACCGAGAGAGAACACGGTGGGGTTATGATTGACGTAAGTAGGTGTTTAGGATCACTTAGTGATCATGCTAGTTCATGACCGTCTTTCGTAGGCCACCATATTTACATTCATGTTCTCGTAAGTTAGCCACCACATACATGCTTAGCGCTTGTTGCAGCCTCACCACTTAACCTATTCCTCACCCATAGGCTTACATAGTTTAGGTACCCGGGTTATGAGATTGCTGAGTCCCCTGTGGCTCACAGATTACAACAATACAGGTACAGGTGTTGACAAGTACGTACCAGATGATGTGACTCAGCTCCAGTGGGAGTACGATGAAGAAAGTAGGCGTATGTACGTTACGTATCCGGATGAGTAGGGAGCTCCGTGGTGGTGATCCTGGGATAGCAAGGCAGTCTATCATTGCTTCTTTTATCGTTTGATTTCGTCCGTAGCCAGACCCTGTCTTCGGGATGATGTATGAATAAGTTGTGTGACTTGTAAGATAGCTTGTGGCGAGTGTAAGCCAACTCATATACTCATCTCTTCCTACATGTATGCAATGTTTACTATAATTGCGAAACAACTAGATGCGCTTCTATCCCCGTCGAGGCCCTCGTGCCTTAATAGGGATAGGACCGCATCTTGGGCGTTATAGACCTGCTGGACGTTGATGTTTCGCCTTCACTCTGCGACAAACATCACACTCGTTCACAAACTGAGCAATCTCACGTTTCATACGAGTCCACCAGAAGGTTCTCTTGAGATCCTGATACATTTTGGAACTGCCTGGATGTATGGAGAGGAGAGAATTATGTGCTTCATCCATGTTAACTTTCCCGAGTTCTCCCTTAGGAACCACTAGACGATCCTCGAAAAACAAGGTGTCCTTGTCATCAACACGGAAGCACTTATACTTTGGAATGCTCTTGGCCACACCTTTTTTCACATTCTTCACCATAGCATCAAGAAGCTGAGCTTGGTGAATCTGATCTTCCAAAGTCGGAGAGACTTGAAGATTGGCAAGAAATCCTTGAGGAACCACTTGGAGATTGAGCTTGCGGAAAGCTTCACAAAGCTTGGGTTGAAGAGGCTTGAGAATGAGACTGTTGTAGTACGCCTTTCTGCACAAAGCGTCTGCAATGACATTTGCTTTTCCAGGAGTATACTCAATGCTCGGATTGTACTCCTGGATCATTTCCACCCAACGTGTTTGCCGAATATTGAGATTGGGTTGAGTGAAAATGTACTTCAAGCTCTTGTGGTCGGGGAAAACCTCAACTGGTCTTCCCAACAATAGATGTCTCCAGGTCATCAAAGCATGCACAACTGCAGCCAGCTCAAGATCATGAGTGGGGTAGTTCTTCTCACCAGGCTTCAACTAACGGGAGGTGTAGGCAACCACCTTTATGTCTTGCATCAGAACACCACCAGGACCTTGGAGGGAAGCATCACAGAACCCTTGGAAAGGCTTGGATTCATATGGAGGAGGAACATTTGCTGACTTGGGAGCCTGAGGCCTCTGCTGAAAACCAGGGTTGGGTGGGCGGGAAGGACCACGACCACCATGCTGCTTCTGCTGCTGAGGAGGACGAAACGGAGGTGGAGGAGGAACCCAATACTTCTGCTGCTTAGGAACAATCTGAGAGCTGGACAAGGAAGGGTTAGAGTCTCTGAACCGCTTCTTCGAATTCTCTAGTCTGAGCTGGACTGCTTCATACTTTAGAGCCAAGTTACAGAACTGATCAAACACAGGAGGCTCGTGAAGGACGAAAGCAAGCTGAAGATCTTCCTTGACCACCTCTGAACTGGTAAATCTTGCTCTTCTCATCAGGAATGTCTTGCTTAGAATAGCGGGCCAGATTCTTTAACTCAAAATTGTACTGATAGACAGACATACTTGTCGGATTTCGGGCTCCCCAAAACCCAAAGAAGTTTGAACACAGGGGCGTGTGCGAAGATCCCCTGCGGCCTCGCCCTACCTAGCTCGCTACTCGATGATTTCTACGGCGAACTCGCACGATGACGAGGAAGCAGATGCACACGATGATTTACCCAGGTTCGGGCCGCTGCGAAGCGTAATACCCTACTCCTGCTTTGGTGGATTGCCTCACGAGGAGGTGTGATGGATGAACTAGTACAGTGGTGAGTAGCCTTGTGAGGGCGCTCGAGTGGTGTTCTTGGCTCTCTGCCTTGTCTGTTGTCCCCGCCTCTTCGGTGCTACCCAGCCTCTATATATAGCAGTGGCCTGGGTCCTCTTCCCTTATCGCAATGGCGGGAAGGGATCCCACAACGGCCAAATTCGAAGGGGGACAAGAGTACATCTCCGCCCTGTCCAAAGGTGGTCTTCGCCTGCAAAGTAGCTGTCGATGATGCAGAGGTGGGCTCGGTGATGACATCTGTCCTGCTGGGCTCGTGGTCGTGGTCTCGTTGCACCGGAATAGAAACCTTTGAGGGATGCTTTGGGAACCCGCGTATGTCCTTTCTCCCTTTGCACCAAAGGGGAAACTGCTCCGCCTGGCGCGCTAGCGCCCGCCTGTCCCTCCTTGCGTCATCCTTGACTCCCGAGGCCGGGTTCTGCATAGAGATCTCCGCCGGTCCGGAGGGGGCCTGAGGAGGCCAACTCCTTGCTGATCTCGGTGCCGCCTCCCTCGCGAGCTTGAGTCCTCGCGAGGGCCTTGTCTTGAGTCAGGCCGTGCAGGGCCATACTGGCCGGCGGAGTGGGCCATGCCCTGGGCCGCAGGCAGGCAGGTCTGGGTACCCCCGTTCCCAGAACGCCAAAACTAGCCCCCGGGCCCAAGGCGCGCTTGAGCCGGCTTCGAGGCGAAGCCGCTGAAGATGGCCCGAGGCACCGCGGGCCCCAAACGCCTGCGGGCCAGGACTGGCGTACGTTGCGCGGTTTGTGTCGGGCATCCCGCGCCTCTTCGGCCACCGTCCGAATCAACAAAAGCCTGATTTCCAGCATGTAGGCATTATTGCTTTCTTCTTCCGCGCTCCTGCTCTTACTCCCAGATCCCCGGCCTTAGCAGAGACCTCTCCAGATCCCGGCACCGCTCTGTCCTCCTCCTTGCTGCGTCGGCCCCACGAACTTCCCGATGGCTCCCGCCGGCTAGTCGAAGCCAGAGGCCCAGAGCTCGGCCTCCGCTCCCGTCTCAACGGCGCTCTCGGAGTCCACCATTGCCAAGGACGGAGACCTCGTCCTAGTGCTCCCGTCGATGGCGGACGTGACCAATGAGTGGGGGTGGACCTTGATATCGGGTGGCTCCTCGGAGAAGCGGCCCTCGTCCAGGTCGGCCTATCCTTTCTTTCTCCATAGCATCTTCGCTGGGCTCATCCCACCCTTCTCCAAGTTCTTCACCGCCGTCCTCGATCACTACGGGATCCAAGCCCTTCATCTCCAACCGAACTCTATCTTGCTCTTGTCCGTCTTCGCCTTCTACTGCGAGGCTTTCGTTGGCGTGAAGCCTTCGGTGGCCCTCTTCCTCCATTTCTTCAGCTTGCGCATGCATGATGGCGCTCAGCGGTCGGTGTGCGTCTCCTTCATCGCGGTCCAGAGTGGTAACATGCTCTTAAAGGCCGGGAAGAAGGTGGAGAACTTCAGGCACCGCTGGGTCTTCATGGATCTCAAGAGCACCAACCCCCGCTTGGATCTGCCGAAGGGGCTGCCGGAGAAGACCCCCGCGTGGAGCTCCGCGAAGCTTTGCGACCCCCGGGCCAGGCTCGTCCTGGAGCGGATTTCTCGCAATATCAGTGCCAGGAAGCTGACTGGGGGGATGATAGTGAAGGAGTTCTTGAAGCAGCGCCTGGCACCCCTCCAGTTGCATTCGAGGCCCTTGTGGGAATACTGGGGCAGCGGCAACGACCTCAGGCTTCGGTCTGCCCCCATGCCCTTCGGGGACCTGAGCAGAGTTGTAACAACCCTGCTCAACAGCGACCCCGGAGATTTTCCCGACGACTGCGCCCCGTTGTACCGACGGAGCCGATTTGGTCGCCGCGATGCCTGTCTTCAATGAACTGGGGCTCTCCCCAGTCGTGGGCCTTGGCTCCCCGGTGATGGTGTCCTCCAGCGACACCACGGGTAGGGAGGATTCGGAGAAGACAGCGGACGACGACCTGGTGGAGGCGTCTCCCCCGTCGCAGGGCATGCTCTTGCGTGACCTTGAGGACGACAACGATGTTGGTGAAGCTTCTGCTACAGGTTCTCCGCATCCCGCCAAGGTCCTCAGGGGGTCAGGACCAGCCCCTCTTGCCACACGGTCTGCCTGCCTGGCGACCCCCAGGAAGCGCGGGGTGGAGTCTCCTCCGGTGTGCCCTGCCTCTGCCGGCAAGGTGGTTGAAGCGCCGACCTCGCCCCCGCCCGAATCGCAGCTCGCGGGCAAGGCGGACTAGGCCGGGGCCATGGTGACCCCTCCAGCTGCTGCCCTTGCGGACAGTGCTCCTGTTCCCCTGCGTGGAGGCACCCTCGTGGAGAGAGGCACGGGCGCTCCCGCCGTCGTCGAGGTGGAGAGGAAGAGGAAATGGGTCGGCATCGAAGAGTAAGTAGTCCCACCTAACCTTGGCCGCCTGCCGGTGGTTCCCGTGCTGATGATCCCCTCTTTGCTTGGTGGCCAGGAATGCCGCCGTGCCGAAGATGAGGAAGAAGAAAGCGTGCGTCAAGCCGAGGGTGCTTTCCGACGCTCCGCCCGCTCCTGCCGCCTTGCCATCGCCAGACGAGGCACCTGACGCTGCGGGCGTGGGGGCTCGCGAGGCGACCCTCCTGGTCGCTGCCGCAGAGCCTCCCGAGCCTCCGATGCCTGTTGACGTGGCCGCTACAGCCCTCGAGGGCGTGTCGGTGCCGCTGTCTGGAGAGCCAGCCTCGAGGGCCAGCCGCCCGTCGATCCGTCTGTACCCACTTTGCCCGTGGTGGTGGCGCAGCCTCCGGAGCGTCCTGCTCCTCGTGCTTCTGGGTCAGGTTCCGGAGCGCATCCCTAGGCGACTCCTCCGGACGAGGCCTTGTTGCCCGCACCGCGAGGCCTTGGTGTGCTGGGCGATGCCTACTCTGCTCTGGGTCAGGTTCAGGACGCCCTCGTGGGCGCTGACGATCACCTCGCGAGGGGGCGCCTGGGGCTCCTCTCCTGGTGGCTCCAGGCCGACGCCTCTGTCGCGGCGGTTTGGGGCCAAGCCAAGGCCACCGTGGCGGAGAGCGAGATGGAGGCCGCGTCAGCCAGGGCAACCCGCGAGGCGGCACTGACCGACGCGGAGTCCGCTACCAGGCGCTGCGAAGAGGCGGAGGCCCGCCTGAAGGCTCTCCAGGAGGAGAAGTCCGCGCTTGCGGTGCAGCTGCGTTGGCAAGAAGAAGCCCTGGAGACCTGCAAGGCCGAGCTTGCCGACCGAGACTCCGCGCTGTCCGAAGCGACGGCCACCCAAGCCACGGAGCGCAAGCGTCTGGATGCGTGGGTGGAGGAAGTTGCTGCAGAGAAGGCTCGGCTCGACGCCAGGGAGAAAGCCCTTGCCGCAGCTGAGGAGAAAAAGGCCGCGGAGCTCAACGCCTTCCCCTCCGTCGAGCTTCGGCTCTGCCAAGCGCTCCGTTCCCTCTGCCGGGACGGGTTTACGGAGCCCCTGGAGGCTCCGGAGAGCGGCTTCGCGGGGCTCTCCTCAAAGCTCGTCGAGGCGCTGGAGGGTGCCGTTGCAAGGTGGAGGAAGTCTTGGAGAGTGAGTGCCGCGACCTCTTTTTTGAGGCCGCGACGCGCGTCTTCAGCCACCTCCACCTCCGCGAGCTGGGGTTTGACTTCAGCTCCGTGATCTTCCCGGTCGATCCCGGGGCTCGTGTCGCCGCGGCAGCGGCCGTGAAGAACACCGTGGGGGCGCTGATGAAAAAGTTCACCTGCGTCGCTGTTTCTCCGCCTCCTGAAGCTGCAAGGGTTAGCGGCGAAGAAGACGATGTCAGCGACGTCGACGACGAGTTCCTCATGGCTGGGACGAGTGGTGACGATGGCTCCTCCTAATTCCTCCTCCTGGTTTCTTTCCTGCAACGTTCATTGTGCCTCGCGGAGGCGTTAGACTTGTTTGCATTTCCGAAACACTCAAGATTTGTAATAACTGTTGAATTGTGTGGTTGCTTTCTTTGCCTCGTTTCCTTCTTGCTTGCTGTGATGCTCTGCGTCGGCAGGGCCCGATCCCGCGCATACCTCAGCCGCCATTGGGCCGTCCGGATCACAAGGACGGAACAAGGGGTGAGGGGCTACAGGATCAGTAAGGTCCTGAGTCGCGATGCTCAGGAGTCCCCCTTGACGTACGAGCAGCCCTCATGAAGGGAACATGGTGAAGACCAGGTTAACTTGGAAATCATGAACACCTTGTGCTCTGCGTCGGCAGGGCCCGGCCCCGCGCATACCTCAGCCGCCGTTGAGCCGTCCGGATCACCAGGACGGTAACAAGAGGTGAGGGGCTACGTGGCCAGTGAGGCTCCTGAGTCGCGATGCTCAGGAGTCCCCCTTGACGTACGAGCTCCAGCGTCCTCCTTAAGGATTTTGAGCGCTTTGAGCTCTGTGTCGGTAGGGCCCGGCCCCGCGCATACCTCAGCCGCCGTTGGGCCGTCCGGATCACCAGGACGGTTCCAAGGGGTCAGGGGCTACGGGACCAGTGAGGCTCCTGAGTCGCGATGCTCCGGAGTCCCCCTTGATGTACGAGCGGCTCCCATACCTTTCCTCGCCAACTTTTCCTGAGAGGGGCGCGTGAAGACCACGTTTGGCAGACCTGGGAAGGTGGCGTGTACCAGGCTTGGCCCGCTAGTAGCCCCCATGCAGCCCCCTCACGCGTACATCTCGGGGGAATGCAGCGAGAAGGGGCCACGAGGGGCCTTCCTGAGGTTGGATGCAGCCACTGGGGCACCCTCAGTTGTTTATCCCTAGCACGGAGGGCTTCCACATTGCGTGGGCATAGTCATTGGCGGACCGTGTTGTCCGCCAGCACGGAGCACGGGGCTTCCACCTTGCGTGGGCATAGTCATTGGTGGACCGTGTTGTCCGCCAGCACGGAGCATGAGGCTTCCACATTGCGTGGGAAGGAACCCCTCCACGTCCTCGGGGGGCTCCGGGCATGTACAGCCCATTAAGTTCGTACGCGTGGCTTGCACGGTAGAACTGGGAGGTGTATGTGGGAGCTCGCGAGGGCGCTTTGGTCTCGCGAGGTCCCTACCTCAAAGGCGGTTTGCGCCTGGATCTTCTTGTAGATAGCGCCGTCCGAGGTCCTACAAATTTTGGAGAAACCTATGCCAAATGTGCTCCCGAGGGCCATCGCATGAGAGGGCCAAGCACCTGTGACCCCAGGAGGTGAGGTGAACGGGGCCGGCCCGCCAGACAGAGCTCAGCCACTGGATTTATCGACGCTGCAGGGACGGACCCAAGCACAGACGCCGTGCCCAGTCCTCTCATGAGGCGGTCGAAGGTAGGATCATTCGGGTGCGGTGTCATTCATGCCGGCAAAGAGCCTTGTAGGCAAGGTGAAACTTTAGGAAATAGATCACATGCATGAAAAGTTACTTGCAGGCGCGGCCTCGGCGAGCGTCAGACATCGGAGCGGCGAGGCGGAGGAAGGGCTTGGCTTGAGGAAGGCTCCGACACGCCCCCTACCTGGCGCGCCAAATGTCGGATATCGGGCTCCGCAAAACCCAAAGAAGTTCGAACACAGGGGTGTGTGCGAAGATCCCCTGTAGCCTCGCCCTACCTAGGTTGCTACTCGATGATTTCTACAGCGAACTCGCACGATGACGAGGAAGCAGATGCACACGATGATTTACCCAGGTTCGGGCCGCTGCGAAGCATAATACCCTACTACTGCTTTGGTGGATTGCCTCACGAGGAGGTGTGGTGGATGAACTAGTACAGTGCCTCGTGAGGGCGCTCGAGTGGTGTTCTTGGCTCTCTGCCTTGTCTGTTGTCCCCGCCTCTTCGGTGCTACCCAGCCTCTATATATAGCAGCGGCCCGGGTCCTCTTTCCTTATCACAATGGCGGGAAGGGATCCCACAACGGCCAAATTTGAAGGGGGACAGGAGTACATCCCCGCCCTGTCCAAAGGTAGTCTTCGCCTACAAAGTAGCTGTCGATGATGCAGAGGTGGGCTCGGTGATGACATCCGTCTTGCTAGGCTCGTGGTCATGGTCTCGTTGCACCAGAATAGAAACCTTTGAGGGATGCTTTGGGAACCCGCGTACGTCCTTGCTCCCTTTGCACCAAAGGGGAAACTGCTCCGCCTTGCGCGCTGGCGCCCGCCTGTCCCTCCTTGTGTCATCCTTGACTCCCGAGGCCGGGTTCTGCATAGAGATCTCCGCCGCTCCGGAGGGGGCCTGAGGAGGCCCACTCCTTGCTGATCTCAGTGCCGCCTCCCTCGCGAGCTCGAGTCCTCGCGAGGGCCTTGTATTGAGTCAGGCCGCGCTGGGCCGTACTGGCCGGCGGAGTGGGCCATGCCCTGGGCCGCAGGCAGGCAGGTCTGGATACCCCCGTTCCTAGAACGCCAACAATACTCCCTTGCTTCAGATTCCTGAACTTCTCACGCATACCCTCGGCAAAGCTCGTCGGGATATGATGGGCTCTGAAGTCACGGCAGAAATCATCCCAGCTGACTGCACGACCACCTCTCTGATATAACTAGACTCAAAATAGTTTTTCACTAGACTCGACTCGGCCAAGTTCGCAAGCAAGGGGCTCCTATGGTCGGTATGGCTCTGATTACCAACTTGTAACAACTAAGATGTGTTACTATCCCAATTAAGGCTCGAGGACCTCGATGGGGATAGAAGCGCATCTCGGCGTTTCGCAAGTACAGAAATCATTGCAATACATGTAAAGAGGAGATGAGTATATGAGTTGGCTTACACTCGCCACAAGCTAAATTACAAATCCACATAATCATTCATACAATCATCCAGAAGACAGGATCCGACTACGGACGAAATCAAACAATAATAGATAGCAACACTTGGTTGCAACACAACACCACAACACACACTCACTCCACAACCATGATGAAAACTTATGGTATGAATGACATGATGCCATGATGCAAAATGAAGTCATGAAGCAAACTTTTATTTAAACCCAAATATAAGAGGGCAAAACTTGGAAGGTTCATACATGGAATATTACAAAGAAGACATGGATTGCACTTGGGGTGTTACAGCGCTGTTCAACCATTTCTACTTAGAGGTACATTGCATCATGAGGTCTTGAAAATCTTGAAGTCTTGAGGTCTTGATCATTAATTCTCACAACTCTCATGATAAACACTCAACCAAACCCCGTCTACTAAAACCATAGCAAAATAAAATAACGTTTCCTAGGCCAAAGTGACAAGGGTTTATGTGGTGCCTACCACATGATACTACTCAAAAACCAAGTTTCCAAGTACCTACCTTGCATGCAATGGTGGAAAGGTTGAACTAATGCAATAAAAATCATAGGCAAAACATGATCAATGTGAACTTGCCTGGTGAGGTCGATGAAGAAAAATATCGCTCTCAGAAATAAGTTGATAGAACTATTCGTCACTCTCCGATGAAATCTATATAGTCAAACATTGCGCTCTTATAAGCAATCATACTAGAAATCATTCTAACGAACAAGAAACAAAAACAAGTACAAAACACTCTAGGGTGGTGATGAAGGAAATGCTTAAGATAAAAGTTAAAATCAACAAAACTTGATCAAAGCAACCAAGAATAGTTTTCCCTACAAACAACCTATTATCAATAGCAACAAATCAACAACAAAATAACATCTAACAAAAGTATTATAGTAAATCTTTTACTAGCAAAAAGAATTACTTTTGAAGAACAACTAAGAACTAACAGAGAAGCTTTTATCAAATTCTACTTATGACCTAAACAATGTTCACCTTGTAATAAACCAAAAACAATTTCAACTTTAATACAAATAGTTTCTGATTTAAACTAAAGCTAACAGAAAACAAAACTTATAAATTCTTTTATAGAAAGTATTTTCCAAAAGAATTTTATTAGCATTGAAATCAATTTCAAGTTATTTATTGAACTAGAATTGATTTCCATGCAAATCAAGCTTAAAATAACACAATTGAAATAAAAATATTTTTTTGTTGAAAAGCTACTGTTAACTAACAGAAAACAAAACAAAACAAGTACAAAAGAAAACAAATTAAAAAAAAATTAAAACAAAAGGAATAACAATAAGCCTAAAAGAACTAAAATAGATTCTGTTTTGCTTGAAACCCTAATTTAAAATATTCTAAAAATTCGCAAATTGTACTCACTGATAAGCAAAGTCACAAGTGACCAGTAACAAAAAGAATCGACTCAAAACCTATTTTTAAACTCAAGTTATTCGTTAAACAAGATTTGAATCAAGTATGTTTGAATTCAAATTTACAATATTCAAACATGGTCAAACTTGATATCTACAGAAACTACATAAAATTTATGACACAATGCAAAAGGAATCAAATTAAAACACTAAATTTCCTAAGAGATATTCAATATCTAAAACAGAAACATATTCTGTTTTTAAAACATAAACAAAAATAAAGACAAAATCTTCGGTACGGCCATGGGTGACGTGGCGCATTCGTATTGGGCTAGCAGAGCGTGTGCGGGAAAGAACGGAGCGGCTAACTAAGCACTAGCGCGTACCAGTTCACGAGTTTAAGTGATCTAATTTAGATCGTTCATCGCAGATCTGACGGTGGACAGGAGGGAGAAGCTTACAACGGCTACGATGGGGTTCTCCAGCGAGGCAGGCGGCTCAGGGTTGGCGGCGACGGTGCTCCAGCGGTCTTCCAGCGAGTGCGATGGGTCAGGGCGATGCAAGCGATGACGCCGAGCAGATTGGTGGCCTTGGCGTGGCTCGGGGGTGACCGGACGGAGCTCAATGTCGGCAATGGCGGACGATGGCCTCGGGTTGTTCCGGTGTGGCGTTTGCGGTGTTCGTCGGCATCGGGGAAGGGATCCAGGTGGTGCTGTGGGGCGCGGTG
The DNA here is from genome assembly GCA_039707655.1 of Elymus sibiricus. NCBI lineage: Eukaryota > Viridiplantae > Streptophyta > Magnoliopsida > Poales > Poaceae > Elymus > Elymus sibiricus. The sequence goes on along the minus strand of CM077673.1, from coordinate 140,716,256 downwards.
AAGAGGTAGGTGGCCACGGGGAGGGCTCGAGGTGGCTGGAGCGAGCGGAGCGAGCTCGGGATCATGGCGGAGGCCTGTGTCTCCGACGATGGATTCCGGTGAGAGAAAGGGCTCAGGGTTGGGGATTCAGGTGAGAAGGGGTTGCCGGAGGGCTGAGATTTATAGGGGGCGTCTCGGGGTGCTAAAACAGGCAAGAGATAGCGGCGGCGGCTCGGATCCGAGGCGTTCTCCAGCGAAGGAAGGTGTGGGCGAGGGGAAGGAAGGTGAAGATGGCCGAGGCGACGCGGGAATCGGGCAGGGCCCATGCGTGAGTGGGGTGAGAGAGCGAGCGACGTGTCGGTCGGCCGATCCGATCGGATTCGGACCCGACTAAAGACTTGGGCCAGATCTGCTACTGGGCCGTCTCGGGGGTTTCCTATTAAAGCAAAATTAGTTTCCTTTTTTTTATAAAAAACAGTAAACTAAAACAAAGAAAATAAAACAAAATTGTAATGTTTCCAAAATGGAATTCAAATCTTCTCAAATCCCTTTTCAAAATGGAATAAGTCATTTCATCTTCTCCCTATGGTTTGTATTTGAAATGGATTTGAATATAAGGGAGTAGTTACAAGGTGAAAGTTTTGAGAAAGTCCTGTTATTCCCTCTCATTAAAAAGTTTTCAGAAAGTTTCAATTTTTCACTCAATTCAATCACTCAATCAAACAATCAATCATTCAATTAATTAATATAACATTCCAAAGTTTGGGATGTTACAACTGTGAATAGTTATCCAGTACGGTTCGGCCGTCCACCACATAGCGCCCAAATGCACAGCCTTCCAGCAAATAGGAAACAACCACATGTCCCCTGTCAGATCGGTTTAATCCAGAGAAATTCAGTTGAATTGGCAATTCTACAAAAAAAAACTAAACTTAGAATGTTAATGACTAATTATTTATAAGTCAAAATTAGGTGTTTCTTTTTGCAAATTGAACCTTATGAAATCTACTTTCACCCTGTCCAAAAATATTTCATGTTTAAATAATTAAAATTCAAATTCAAACAGATTGAATTCTAGTTTGAATAGGACATAACTTGCACTATGTAAATCCAAATTAATTTATCCTTTTTGCAAATGAAATCAAATTAAATATATTTTCATTTCACAACACTTTAGTGCAAATTTTAAAATAATTTAAATTGTATTTAAACAGAATTCAATCCAGACATAATTCAAATAGGAGTTAACGCTAATTAGGTTTATTGGAATTAGGAAATTGTTTAATAAAACAAATATTAAACAAATGTTTCTATCAAATGTTTCTGAAACAAAATAAACTTTAGTAGAATAGTTTTTGGATAATTATTTGACTTTAGGTAATTCAAATACCATTTGAAAATCATTTCAAACATAGTTTGAAATTTAAATTGAAACCAAAGTTTAAATTTAACTGAACCAAATCAAATAGATTGTTTAAATCAAATTGAACCTAGTACTTTGTGTTGGATTTAACATTTGACTTTAGGGGAAAATGAACTCAAATTAAACCAAGTTCAATCTCAAACTATTTTGAAAACTATTTAAACCTTAGTAATCATTATTGGATATATACTTCACTCTAGCCAAACCAAATCAAGTGAAACAATTACAATAGGTTACAACCAAGTTAGTTAAAGTACCTATGTAGTTGTTTGGTTTGTGTATGACTTTAGGTTGGCAGATAATAATGATGTAGTTAAACCAACTAAATACCTCATGAAAGATCATAATTCAAATTGAAAGTGTGAAACCAATTCAAATTGTAAAATAAAAATTGAATCCAATTAGGATGAACCCAAACTCAAATTCAAATTGAATTGTAAACCCTGTTCAAAAGAAACCATGTAAGTTAAAGTCTAGTTCAAAACAAATTAGGAACGAAAGCCAGACCAAGTTATCATTTTCAGACCTCGGTGTAATCAAGCTCATGAAAGGTCAACAAGTTTGAAGTGTTATTCAAACTTGACACGAACTTGGCTATCCAAGATTTATAGACCATGAATCTGCTGCCATGATCCATTGACTGGATCAAACAACCACCTTTGACATCACATACTCCTTATGTGATGAACCATAATTGAAACTTGCATATGAACCCTTATGTCACATGTATTCTGAAAGACAACCACTATGTTGCTATCCAAACTCTTATGAGTTAAGCCTTGACACTTGATCACCCAACACAACGACACTAACACTATGCACCTCACTAACCATTGTTCGATTGTTTGTATGGTTGTCGATGAGTGCTCTTTACATATGATAGATTGTTACGGAGAGCGAAGTGTGTGGATCACAGAATCATGAGACTGAAGAATCGTCAATACAGTCAAGTGGAACCTTTGGTCATAACATATTTTTCATGCATTGTAGTTGATTTTCAACTAGGAATCCCTATAGGATTTTTTAGATTTATGCTTGACAAAGCCCAGTAGTATGAATAGGTCCATTATATCCTGACCTTGTAACCCACGAGTAGTTGCTTAGCTTCTATAATCTGGATTGAGAAACACCATTATTATTATTCTACCACACAAATGCATGGTTGACTACTTAACTATTGCCACCTAATCAATGAATCGATCTGGGTGGACTGGCTTTGATTGGGTCATCGGAGTGTAGTCATTGATGGGGAATGCCACCCAATCACCAGAGATTGTATGAGTTCAAAAGTTGAGTAGCTTTCATGTGTGACCGTGAGGCAATATGGGCTCTATCAGGATCGAGTAAGTTGTGGGAACCCTCCTGCAGCAGACCAGCAGATTTAGTTCTTGCATGTAGGTTGGACTGGGTCTGTCTTTTCGGAGAGGGCGACTACTTCCCAAAAGTCTTGTCTTGATCTACCTAGCTACTTCACATATGAAGTTTAGTGACAGAAGGGTGTGATCAGGAATCACGGATAAAGTACACAAACCTCTACAGAGTGTAAAAACTGATCATGATTACCCGTGTCCCCGGTTAAGGACAACTTTGAGCAACTCATCCGAGAATTGTCAGATTGATATCATTCACCTTTTCCATCTAAAATCAGTGGGTTGAACCAATGGGGAGTATCGGAGCTGATCTCAGAGATATGGGGTTTACTAGGGTCTGTGGAGAGGCTTGGGATGATCGGGGCGTACCGGGAATCCACGTGCTCAAACTGCTTGGGTTGCGACCGGGGTTTACCAAAGTGACCTTGACTATGACTAGGACGTACCAGAAGTGTCTTGCTACTGCTAGAGTAGCCACCTTATAAAGATAGGAAAACTATTTTTGCGCAAAGGAAAACCAGCCGCTCCACATTGCATATTTATGTTCCACAAGCTAAATCTTGGTGAAGGTTGCCAATACATTCTATGTATTGAACCTTGTGACTGCAATGTTTCATGTTGCTGGCTACTTTATCGCGGGGAAGGTTATGAAGTAGGGCTACGACGCGATACTCAACTACTTCCTATGAGTCTATGGACACTACAAGACTAAATATTTACTCTGCTGCATGATTGTTTGTAAGCTAGCAATGAGCTAAGCAGGTGTGTATTGTATTGCACTGGATCTTCGATGTAAATACTATAACATGTGATGTATTGTTGGTATTTCATCGTCAACTGTGCGTGTCAACTATTGATCTAGGGACTAAGACAGTGAGCGCAGAGATTCAGGCCCTATCACGGGACAGGGTCATGACATCAAGTAAATCAAATTCAGCATGTGGAGTTGAATTACTTAAGTACTCATTCTCTTCGAAAATTCCTAACCTCTAAAATTTTCAGATTTTCATTAGAACGAAAAACATCCTTTCCCACAAGGTTTCATTAGCAAAATCTGAAATTGGGAGTCATGACTAGATGATATTCAACTAATGCGGGGAACTACTTCAAGTGCAGCCAGTCAACTAATTTTTTTTTCTCAAATAAATTTGCGAGACAAGGGATTATGCATATGTTATAACTTCTCGCGCTGGTTCATTCTTCCCCAAAGTCAAGTCCCAATTCATTCTCTTCATTTCCACTTGCTAGCAGAGAACAAAGCTGTAGGCTCAAAGAAAACAAATGAAAAGAATTCCAACAAGGCAAGACCAAAGCTTGCTCCTCATTTTATTATGCAAACTGAAAATAAACATGCTAAAGACAAAAAAAAGAAAAATAAATATGCATGCGTGGATAACTAGGGGATGAGCTGCCCCCAAGCTTAGGCTCTTGTCCTACTCTCTAGTCCATGTCCTCGTCATCATTGCCCCTCCGGCCAAAGTGTGGCCATTGGTGAGACAGGCCATTGGTGAGACAGGCCAGAAAGAAAAGAGGGACTGCATGTTCCCACTCAGCAGGTTAATGTAGCTGTTGGCCGCACGGAGGTCTGTATGGATCCCTCCTACCTGCTGTGGCAGCTGCTGAAACTCAAACATGTGCATATAATCTTGAGGCTGCCCATAATGAATGTGCGGGGCAGCCTGTGGTGGAAAGTTATGTACATACTTGGGAGGCATCACCCCATGCATCCCAACAATGGGTAGGACATGTTGCTGCAGCCTCCAACTCTGGAGCGGGTTTGGATTGAGCCTCATTCTGGAAACCAGCTGCGTGCTTGTACTCATTGATCTGATTAACATAGAGTACCCACATACCATGTGTAGAAATAGTAAATGCTTGCAGCAAGGGGAAGTGCACATCAACACTCTTGGCGTTAGGTAGGGGGCATTTGTAACAATGCAATGCTCCCCTTGCATCGACCCCATGAAATTCCTATGGTCGAGCACCGTAGGGCCTCCGATGTGCGACATCTTATCAATATTGAGGACAAAGTATTTGGCAAGCTGACTCACTATGCCTCCTACAACAATAGTAGCCCTCGGTTGCTTGTGCTACCCACCGAGGTGATGCATAAGAAAAACTCCCAAGTTAGGTTTAAGGTTGTAGTGGGGGTGGAGTGTTGCATGGAGCACACACATGTCATAGCTCGACATGCCCCCAAGGTTCTCCCTATCAAAAATACACTGGTACCATAATGTGCTATACAAACGGTTTTTAACCCCCTTCCACGATATAGTTTCAAACCGTCGCCTTGCCTGTGTGGGTGATAGGGGGCTCCATCCCACACGACACAAAAAAATTGTCTGCAATGGGGTGAGCACGTGTTGACGATTCGTGCAATGTAATCGTATGCGAAGTCGTAGAGTATCCCACACATGAAACCTTGTCTTTACGTTTGTGATCGACAATACATCCGAGACGATGATATGAATATACTCGTTTGCGAAATATGGTATCACAAACATTTAATCCCATGACCTATTTGCGATACTTACATTATCACACACAGTCAGAAACTACAAATTGTGTGCGGTGGCTCTACTATCGCCGACGTGTCAATTTTAATAATGATGTGCGATAGTTATTCCTATCACACACGCGGTTCATTTGTCAATCGTCTTCTTATCGTCCTACATTACACATGCACAGATCTTTGGAACCGTTTGTGGTATTGCCGCCAATCGCACACGCATATAGCATGGAAATGTGTGTGTTATTGCGCACAATCCCACACGCACATAATATGCTACTGTGTGTTGTGACACTGATAATCGCACACGTTATTCTACAAACAATCGTGTGCAATATATGAGACCATCACACACGGTTTATTCGTTCCAACTATGTGTACTATAATTTATTATCTAATAGTTCCGTTTTCTTTAATTTATTATTTCAATTGGAAATTTCAAAATTTGAAATGTGGAATTCAAATATTTCACATCCATCAATACATACCCTATTTACAATGGTTCAACAACCAATTCAAAAATCAAAAGCGAAGTACATGTTAGAGAGTTACATAATTCGGCAGCAGATTAAATATGATGAACCAAAAATATGTAGTACTAGAGGCAGTAAAGGTGAAGAGAGAATTGTAAATCCTTTTGGTTGTCGATGGTGTTGAAGAAGCGGATTACCCATAATGTGCCCTCGTCCATGCCAGAGGCGCGCACAACTTTCGTCCAACACCTTGTGATGACCGCCCATCCATCCTTCACCACCTTCAGGATGACTTCTAGACCATTATAATGGTGGCATGAATTATGTACTTTAACCTTCATTGCCTCCACTTAAATCATGTAGTTTGCAAGGTAATCTCGAGGAAATTGCTTCAGAAACCACTGAAAAGAGACAACTTTCAGATATTCATGTCTAATAGGGTTACTTGTTGTGAGCAAGAAAGAAGGCAACATATTACTTACCATCCTAAAGTTCACTGATGTCTTGGGTAAAGTGTAAATAAAGAGTTTAATTCCAATCACCTGTCTCTTCCGTCTAACAATTTTTCATAGTTCCCTCACATGATGCTTGCTCATGGATATATCATTCCCGTATGCAAAGGGGGTCGAAGCGTGGATCAGTACTGCTGACATATGTACCTACAAGCAACAAGGAAATGTTAGAAGCTAAACTGCAATTGCCCAAATGAGTGAAATACTATAAGACACCGGGATGTGACTAACCTCGACGGTAAACAACAACATCGCGTGGTGTGGCCCTGAGTAAGTACATAGTAAGGCATATTAAATACACAGGGTTAACATCCACCAAAAATAGCAAATGTTATTTAAACGACAATATCTCCAGTGATATCTACATTGCGAAGAGTAGCACAGTAGCAAAAGGACAAAATAAAAAAAATGGATATAACTGTTCACTATAACTGGCTTAACAGCAACCTAGCATAGGCATTGTAAGTCTATAACTGGTATCGATGAAATTAAACTGGACAGTTCATACTTGAACATTAGTGTGCATTACTCAAATAAGCAAGGCATGTGTTACGTACAGAAAACCTAATATTGTAATTGAAATTGGTACTCGAGAAACTAAAATTGACACGGTTAAACATCGCAAGCCAGGTGCTGCTAGAGCATAGAATGGCCCAGTTGTCTAGAAAAAGGTAGGGAAAATAGCTAAGACGGGTTAGCCAAGTTGAAAGCACATATGCTGCCTTGGAGGTTTTGATAATTAATGACAACATACATTGTCTCTTGGACTAATAGTTTTACCTAGTATATTTTAGATAAAGTCCACATAGAGAAATGGCTAGGAAATGAGAGGAGAATCCCCAAAGGAAGAAAAGGAAGGAAATAAATTGCATTTTGTGAGAAATCACATTTGAGTGCATAGGAAAGCCAATACTATTAAAAGGGGATGAGGTATCTATGATGATCTGGTTGCTCTAGTGCTTAGTTTTAGCCACCAAAAACCCTCATGAATTCTACCACAAATATATTCTGTCCAAACCCTAAAGCCTAAATTCGGTGCCACCAAGTTTACACATTCGGCCCACTGAGTTTTTCCCTAGACAGAATCCAGAGCCAAACCCTAACCTCTCCGTGACACGAAGTTCAATTTCGGTGAAACAGAAAGCAGTGACCAACCTTCGGGTATCCAATTTCTAAGAATTGAAATTTCCGAGTTTTGGGAATCGGTGCCACCGAAGCAAGGAACTGCCTAGGCCAGCCAAAATCGGACTCACCGAGATTTATATATCGGTCTCACCAAAGCATCGAAAGTTGTACCCCTTTGCACTAGTCGGTGTAACAGAGATTTATCTTCGGTTCCATCGAGTTGGGAAATAATGTTGTAATGGTTGGATTTTTGGAGAAGCCTATATATACCCCTCCACCTCCCTCTCATTCGTAGGGAGAGCACTGAGAACAAACCAACACTTGCCCCATCCATTTTCTGAGAGAGAACCACCTACTGATGTGTTGAGATCAAGATCTTCCACTCCAACCATATGAATCTTGATTTCTAGCCTCCCCAAGTTTCTTTCCATCCAATCAACCTCTTCTACCAAGCCAAATCTATGGGTGAGTTATTTTGTATTGAGGAGACTATCTTTTGAAGCATAAGAGCAAGGTGTTCATCATCCATACCACATCTATTACCTTTTGGAGAGTGGTGTCTCCTAGCTTGGTTAGGTGTTGCTTGGGAGCCTCCCACTTCGTGTGGAGTTGAACTAAGAAGTTTGTAAGGGCAAGGAGATCACCTACTTCGTGAAGATCTACCCCGAGTGAGGCTAGTCCTTCGTGGACGTAAGCCTATTGGAAATATGCCCTAGAGGTAATAATTATTTAGTTATTATCATATTTCCTTGTTCATGATAATCGTTTATTATCCATGCTATAATTGTATTGATTGGAAACTCAAATACATGTGTGGGTACATAGACAACACTGTGTCCCTAGTATGCCTCTAATAGACTAGCTCGTTGATCAAAGATGGTCAAGGTTTCCTAGCCATAGACATGAGATGTCATTTGATAACGGGATCACATCATTAGGAGAATGATGTGATGGACAAGACCCAAACTATGAACATAGCATATGATCGTGTCAGTTTATTGCTATAATTTTCTACATGTCAATTATCAGTTCCTATGACCATGAGATCATGCAACTCACTGACAATAGAGGAGTACCTTGTGTGTATCAAATGTCGCAACGTAACTGGGTGACTATAAAGATGCTCTACAGGTATCTCCGAGGGTGTTTGTTGAGTTGGCAGGGATCGAGACTGGGATTTGTTATTCCGTGTGACGGAGAGGTATCTCAGGGCCCACTCGGTAATACAACATCACAATGAGCCTTGCAAGCAAAGTGACTAAAGAGTTAGCCACGGGATCTTGTATTACGGAACGAGTAAAGAGGCTTGCCGGTAACGAGACTGAACTAGGTATAGAGATACCGACGATCGAATCTCGGTCAAGTAACATACCGAAGAACAAAGGGAACTGCATACGGGATTAACTGAATCCTTGACATAGAGGTTCAACCGATAAAGATCTTCGTAGAATATGTACGAATGAATATGGGCATCCAGGTCCCGCTATTGGTTATTGACCGTAGAGGTGTCTCTGTCATGTCTACATAGTTCTCGAACCCGCAGGGTCTACACACTTAACATTCGGTGACGTTTCGGTAGTATTGAGTTATGTATGGTGGTGACCGAAGGTTGTTCGAAGTCCCAGATGAGATCCCGGACGTCACGAGGAGCTCCGGAATGGTCCGGAGATAAATATTGATATATAGGAAGTCCCGTTTTGGTCACCGAAAAATGTTCGGCCGTCACCGGTAGTGTACCGGGAGTGCCGGGAGGGTTTCGGGGGTCCATCGGGAGGGGCCCACTCACCCCAAGGGCCACATGGGCCTAGGGGTGGTGCACCAGCCCCTGGTGGGCTGGCAAGCCAACCCCTAAGGGGGCCCATGCGAATTAGGAAAGGAGGAGGCCAAGTGGGAAGGAATCCTCCCAAGACTCCACCTCCCTTGTGGGAGGTGTCCTAGTTGGGGGAGGACTCCTCCTCTATGGTTCGGCCGAACCCTCCTTGGTGGAGGGTTTTGGGCTGCCTCCTCCCATCCCTTCCTCCTATATATACTAGAGGATTTGAGGGCAGCCCTCACCTAAAAAGCCACGGCTGCCTCTCTCTCTCCCTCTAGATCTGTTCTCCACTAGATCGTCTCAGTTGTGCTTGGCGATGCCCTACCGTGACAGCTCCACCACCACCGCCACCACGCCGTTGTGCTGGTGGAGAACTCATCTACCTCTCCGCTCCCTGTTGCTGGATCAATAAGGTGGAGATCGTCATCGAGCTGTACGTGTGCTGAACGCGGAGGTGCCATCCGTTCGGCGCTAGATCGAAAGGACCGTGATTGGATCGCGGGACGGTTCATGATTGGATCGCGGGACGGATCGTGATCGGATCGCATGACGGCTAGCGATTTGGATCGCGAAGACATTTGACTACATCAACCGCGTTTCTTAACGCTTCCCGCTTAGCGATCTACAAGGGTATGTAGATCCACTCTCCCTCTCGTAGATGCTCATCACCATGGATAGATCTTGCGTGTGCGTAGGAAAGTTTTTGTTTCCCATACAACGTTCCCCAACAGTGGCATCATGAGCTAGGTCTATGTGTAGATGAGATAACGAGTAGAACAAAAAGGAGTTTGTGGGCATTGATATTTAGATTGCTTCCTCCCTTGGTCTTTTCTTGATTCGGCGGTATTGTGGGATGAAGCAGCCCGGACCAACCTTACTCGTACGCTTACGAGAGACCGGTTCCATCAACTGACATGTAACTTCGTTGCATAAAGATGGCTGACGGGTGTCTATCTCTCCTACTTTAGTTGGATCGGATTCGACAAAGGCGGTCCTTGAGAAGGTTGAATAGCAATTTGTGTATCACCGTTGTGGTTTATGCGTAGGTAAGAATAGTTCTTACTAGATACCCGTAGCAGTCACGTAAAACATGCAACAACAATTAGAGGACGTCTAACTTGTTTTTTCAGGGTATGTTGTGATGTGATATGGCCAATTACATGATGAGATATATGTGATGTATGATATGATCATGTTTTGTATAGAATATCACGACTTGCATGTCGATGAGTACGTCAACCGGTAGGAGCCGTAGGGTTGTCTTTAATTTATTTTCACCGTTTTGCTTTACTTTATCGCTATGAGTTAGCAATAGTCATAGAAGCAACAATTGGTGTGACAACCTCATGGCGACACGTTGATGGAGATCAAGATGATGGAGATCATGGTGTCATGCCGGTGACGATGGAGATCATGCCGGTGCTTTGGAGATGGAGATCAAAAGCACAAGTTCATGGCCATATCATGTCACTTATGATTTGCATGTGATGTTAATCCTTTTATGCATCTTATTTTGCTTAGGACGACGGTAGCATTATAAGGTGATCCCTCACTAAAATTTCAAGATAAAATTGTGTTCTCCCCGAGCGTGCACCGTTGCGAAAGTTCATCGTTTCGAGACACCACATGATGATCGGGTGTGATAGACTCTACGTTCACATACAACGGGTGCAAGCCAGTGTTGCACGTGCGGAACACTCGGGCTAAACTTGACGACCCTAGCATGTACAGAGATGGCCTCGGAACACAAGAGACCGAAAGGTCTAACATGAGTCATATAGTAGATATGATCAACATGAAGATGTTTACCATTGAAACCACCTCATATCACGTGATGATCGGACTTGGGTTGGTGAATTTGGATCATGTGACACTCGAATGACCAGAGGGATGTCAATTTGAGAGGGAGTTTTTTAAGTAACATTATTAACTAAACTCATTATCATGAACATAGTCAAAATGTCTTTGCAAATTATGTTGTAGATTACTAGCTCGCGCTGTAGCTCCCTTGAAATTTTATATGTTCCTAGAGAAATAGAGTTGAAAGATGATGGTAGCAATAATGCGGATTGGGTCCGTGATCTGAGGATTATCCTCATTGCTGCACAGAAGGCTTATGTCCTTAATGCACCGCTCGGTGCACCACCCCCTCAAGCGTCGTCTATAGATGTTGTGAACATCTGACAGGCACGTTCTGATGACTACTTGATAGTTCAGTGCATCATGCATTATGGCTTAGAATTGAGGCTCCAAAACGTTTTGAACGTCATAGAACATATGAGATGTTCTAAGAGCTGAAATTGGGATCTCAGGAGCGTGCCCGTGTTGAGAGGTATGAGACCTCCAACAAGATTCTTTGCCTGCAAGATGAAGGAGAATAGCTCAACCGGTGAGCATGTGCTCAGATTGTCTGGGTGCTACAATCGCTTGAATCGAGTGGGAGTTGATCTTCCAGATAAGATAGTGATTGATATAGTTCTCCAAGTCACTGCCACTAAGCTACTAGAGCTTCATGATGAACTATAAAATGCCAGGGATGGGAATAATGATCCCTGAGTTATTCGCGATGTTTGACACCACGAAGGTAGAAACCAAGAAGGAGCATCAAGTGTTGACGGTTAGTAAAACCACTAGTTTCGAGAAGGGCAAGGGCAAGGAGGGAAACTTCATGGATGGCAAGCAAGTTGCTACTCCAGTGAAGAAACCCAAGGTTGAACCCAAACCCGAGACTAAGTGCTTCTATTATGAGGAGAACGGTCACTAAAGCGGAGCTGCCCTATATACTTGGTAGATAAGAAGGCTGGCATGGTCAACAGAAGTATATTTGATATACGTTTTATTCATGTGTACCTTACTAGTACTCCTAGTAGCACCTGGGTATTAGATACCGGTTCAGTTGCTAAATGTTGGTAACTCGAAATAAAAGCTACGGAATAAACGGAGACTAGCTAAGGGCGAGGTGACGATGTGTGTTGGAAGTGTTTCCAAGGTTGATGTGATCACCATCACACGCTCCCTCTACCATCAGGATTAGTGTTGAACCTAAATAAATGTTATTTGGTGTTTGTGTTGAGCATGAACATGATTGGATCGTGTTTATTGCAATACGGTTATTCATTTAAGTCAGAGAATAATGGTTATTCTGTTTACATGAATAATACCTTCAATGGTCATGCACCCAATGTGAATGGTTCATTGAATCTCGATCGTAGTGATACACATGTTCATAATATTGATGCCAAAAGATGCAAAGTTAATAATTATAGTACCACATACTTGTGGCACTACCGCTAAAGGTCATATTGGCGCATGCAGAAACTCCATGCTGATGGATCTTTGGACTCACTCGATTTCGAATCGGTTGAGACATGCGGACCATGCCTCTTGGGCAAGATGACTAAGACCCCATTTTCCGGTATGATGGAGCGGGCAAGTGACTTATTGGAAATGATACATGTTGATCTATGCGGTCCAATGAGTGTTGTAGCTTGCGGTGGATATTGTTATTTTCTTACCTTCACTGATGATTTGAGTAGATATGGGCATATTTACTTAACGAAACACAAGTCTGAAACATTTGAAAAGTTCAAACAAATTCATAGTGAAGTTTGAGATCATCGTGACAAGAAGATAAAATGTCTACGATATGATCGTGGAGGTAAATATCTGAGTTACGATTTTGGTATGCAACTTAAGACAATGTGGAAATAGTTTCACAACTCATGCCACCTGGAACACCATAGTGTGATGGTGTGTCCGAACGTTGTAGTCGTGCTCTATTGGATATGGTGTGTACTATGATGTCTCTTATCGTTTTGCCACTATCAATTTGGGGTTATGCATTAGAGACAAATACATTAACTTTAAAATAGGGCACCATCTAAGTCCATTGAGATGACACCGTATGAAATTTGGTTTGGCAGAAACCTAAGCTGTCATTTCTCAGAGTTTGGGAATGCGACGCTTATGTCTGATAAGCTCAAACCCAAAGCGGAAAAGTGCATCTTCATAGGATACCCTAAGGAAACAGTTGGGTATACCTTCTATCTCAGATCCGAGGGCAAAGTGTTTGTTGCTAAAAATGGGTCCTTTCTCGAGAAAGAGTTTCTCTCGAAAGAATTGAGTGGGAGGAAAGTAGAACTTGATGAGGTTGTTGAACCCTCACTTCAGTTGGATAGTAGCACGATGTAGAAAGATGTTTCTGCGACACCTACACCAAGTGAAGAGGAAGCAAATGATGATGATCATGAAGCTTCAGATCAAGTTACTACCGAACCTCGTAGGTCGACAAGGACTCGTACCGCCCCTGAGTAGTACGTCAATCCTGTCTTGGAGGTCATGTTGTTAGACAATAGTGAAACTACGAGCTACGAAGAAGCGATGGTGGGCCCGGATTCCAACAAATGGCTAGGAGCCATGAAATCCGAGAAAGGATCCATGTATGAAAACCAAGTATGGACTTTGGTAGACTTGCCCGTTGAACGGCAGGCCGTTGAGTACAAATGGACCATCAAGAAGAAGACAGACGCTGATGGTAAATGTCACCATTTATAAAGCTCGACTTGTCGCAAAGAAGTTTCCGACAAGTTCAAGGAGTTGACTATGATGAGACTTTCTCACCCGTAGCGATGCTAAAGTCTGTTGGAATTATGTTAGCAGTTGCTGCATTTTTCAATTATGAAATCTGGCAGATGGATGTCAAAACATCATTTCCTTAACAGTTTCCTTGAGGAAAGGTTGTATGTGATACAACCAGAAGGTTTTGTCAGTCCTAAGGATGCTAAAAGGTGTGCAAGCTCCAACAATCCTTCTATGGGCTGGAGCAAGCATCTCGGAGTTGGAATGTACGCTTTGATGAGGTGATCAAAGTTTTTGGGTTTATACAAAGTTTATGATCAACTTGTATTTAGAAGAAAGTGAGTGGGAGCACTATAGAATTTCTGATAAGTATATGTGGTTGACATATTGTTGATCGGAAATGATGTAGAATTTCTGGAAAGCATAAACGGTTGTTTGAAAAGAGTTTTTCAAAGGAAGACCTGGATAAAGCTACTTAATTGTTGGGCATCGAGATCTATAGAGACAGATCAAGACGCTTGATGAGACTTTCAATGAGTACATACCTAGACAAGATTTTGAAAGACTTCAAAATGGATCAGTCGATGAAGGAGTTCTTGCCTGATTTGTAAGGTGTGAAGTTGGGTAAGACTCAAAGCTCGACCACGGCAGAAGAAAGAGAAAGGACGAAGGTCATCCCCTATGCCTTAGCCATAGGCTCTATATAGTATGCCATGCTGTGTACCGCACCTGTGTGTGCCTTGCCCTGAGTCTGTGAAGGGGTACAAGAGTGATCCAGGAGTGGATCACTGGACAACGGTCAAAATTATCCTTAGTAACTAGAGCACTAAGGAAATATTTCTCGATTATGGAGGTGATATTTCGTCGTAAAGGGTTACGTCGATGCAAGCTTTAACACCAATCCAGATGAATCTTAGTAGTAATCCGGATACGTATAGTGGAGCAGTGATTTGGAGTAGCTCCAAGTGGAGCGTGGTAGCGACATCTACAGTATGACAGAGATTTGCAAAGTACACACGGATCTGAATGTTGCAGACTGTTGACTAAAACCTCTCTCACATGCAAAACATGATCGAACCCCAGAACTCATTGGGTGTGAGATTCATAACAATGTAAATCACATAGCGATGTGAGCTAGATTATTGAGTCTAGTGCAAGTGGGAGACTGTTGGAAATATGCCCTAGAGGCAATAATAATTTAGTTATTATCATATTTCCTTGTTCATGATAATCGTTTATTATCCATGCTATAATTGTATTGATTGGAAACTCAAATACATGTGTGGGTACATAGACAACACTGTGTCCCTAGTATGCCTCTAATAGACTAGCTCGTTGATCAAAGATGGTCAAGGTTTCCTAGCCATAGACATGAGATGTCATTTGATAACGGGATCACATCATTAGGAGAATGATGTGATGGACAGGACCCAAACTATGAACATAGCATATGATCGTGTCAGTTTATTGCTATAGTTTTCTGCATGTCAAGTATCTGTTCCTATGACCATGAGATCATGCAACTCATTGACACCAGAGGAGTACCTTGTGTGTATCAAACATCGCAACGTAACTGGGTGACTATAAAGATGCTCTAAAGGTATCTCCGAGGGTGTCTGTTGAGTTGGCATGGATCCAGACTGGGATTTGTTACTTCGTGTGACGGAGAGGTATCTCAGGGCCCACTCGGTAATACAACATCACAATGAGCCTTGCAAGCAAAGTGACTAAAGAGTTAGCCACGGGATCTTGTATTACGGAACGAGTAAAGAGACTTGGCGGTAACGAGATTGAAGTAGGTATAGAGATACCGACGATCGAGTCTCGGGCAAGTAACATACCGAAGAACAAAGGGAACTTCATACGGGATTAACTGAATCCTTGACATAGAGGTTCAACCGATAAAGATCTTCGTAGAATATTTAGGAACGAATATGGGCATCCAGGTCCCGCTATTGGTTATTGACCATAGAGGTGTCTTAGTCATGTCTACATAGTTCTCGAACCCGCAGGGTCTGCACACTTAACGTTCGATGACGTTTCGGTAGTATTGAGTTATGTATGGTTGTGACCGAAGTTTTTTGGAGTCCCGGATGAGATCCCCAGATGTCATGAGGAGCTCCGAAATGGTCCAGAGGTAAAGATTGATATATAGGAAGTCCCGTTTTGGTCACCGGAAAAAGTTCGGGCGTCACCGGTAGTGTACCGGGAGTGCTGGGAGGGTTCCGGGGGTCCACCGGGAGGGGCCCACTCACCCCAAGGGCCACATGGGCCTAGGGGGTGGCGCACCAGCCCCTAAGGGGGCCCATGCGAATTAGGAAAGGAGGAGGCCAAGTGGGAAGGAGTCCTCCCAAGACTCCACCTCCCTTGTGGGAGGAGGAGTCCTAGTTGGGGGGAGGACTCCTCCTCTATGGTTCGGCCGAACACTCCTTGGTGGATGGTTTTGGGCTGCCTCCTCCCCTCCCTTCCTCCTATATATACTAGAGGATTTGAGGGCAGCCCTCACCTAAAAAGCCATGGGTGCCTCTCTCTCTCCCTCTAGATCTGTTCTCCACTAGATCGTCTCGGTTGTGCTTGGCGAAGCCCTACCGGGATAGCTCGACCACCACCGCCACCACGCCGTTGTGCTGGCGGAGAACTCATCTACCTCTCTGCTCCCTCTTGCTAGATCAAGAAGATGGAGATCGTCATCGAGTTGTACGTGTGCCGAACACGGAGGTGTCGTCCGTTCGGCGCTAGATCGAAAGGACCGTGATTGGATCGTGGGACGGTTCGTGATTGGATCGCGGGACGGATCGTGATCGGATCGCGGGACGGCTAGCGATTTGGATCGCGAAGATGTTCGACTACATAAACCGCATTTCTTAACGCTTCTCGCTTAGCGATCTACAAGGGTATGTAGATCCACTCTCCCTCTCGTAGATGCTCATCACCATGGATAGATCTTGCGTGGCATAGGAAATTTTTTGTTTCCCATGCAACGTTCCCCAACAAAGCCATGACGCAATAGACGAGGTTGCTACTTTGTGGACCCTTCATGGGTGATCCCTCCATAGAATTTCATGACCGCTACCCTCTGTGCGTTGAAGGCTCCATCAACGTGGACGTACGATAGCAGCACCTATCAAAACCACGGGAAAAATATTCGAGTCCCTATTGAGTTTGATCTTCCTTTCTCTACTCTTACTTACATGTGCTTGTCTTTACTTTTCGCTGCTATACTCGTTGACTTGCATGTGTAGGCTGTACTAGACTTGATAGAATTGCTAAAACTTACCAACCAATAAATTGGGAAAATGTTAGATTTTTATTTCGCCAAGTAGTCTATTCACCCCCCTCAAGATGTCCCTTCTTGATCCCAAAATTGGTATTAGAGCTTTGGTGTCCAAAGCTTTGTTTTTATCACCAATGGAGGAAGATGGATGTTCTTACTTTGGGGAGTCTTAGTTATAGAGTGCCTATATTCAATGGGGAGTACCATAGTCAATGGAAAGAAAAGATGCTTGATCTATTCGATGAATTCCATTTGAGCAAGTATGTTGAGAACCCCTATGTGCCTCCCATTGATCCCTTGCATCCTTCTCATGAGGAACAAATTGATATGCTTCGTAATCTTAGAGTCGTTAATCTCATCATTAGAGGATTGCCAAGAATTGTGTTTGATCAAATGAGAAACTTGGAGTGTGCTTAAACTTTGTGGAAAGGTTTATAGAAAAGATATCAAAACTACTCTTTGAAACATCTTGATGTCATTCTCCATAAAACTATTGCCTTTCACAAGATGAAGCCTAGTGATCCTGAATTTGATGATTGTCTTTTTGAGCTTAGAGACCTCATGCGTGCTAAAGGAGATGTCATAACCATAAACAACATCATTGTTGAAGCTGTCGGATTTCGGGCTCCGCAAAACCCAAAGAAGTTCGAACACAGGGGCGTGTGCGAAGATCCCCAACAGCTTCAGCCCCTAGCTCTCAGCTCGATAGCCTAGCCAAACAAGCTCGCACACCCCTAGCTCTCAACACACGAGGATTTACCCAGGTTTGGACCACTGCGAAGCATAAAACCCTACTCCTGCCTTTTGGTGGATTGCCTCACGAGGAGGTTGGTGGATGAACTAGTACAGTGGTCAGTTGCCTCGCGAGGGTGCTCGGGCGGTGTTTTGTCCCCCCTCCCTACGGAGCATCCGAGCCTCTATTTATAGTGGCCCGGGTCCTCTTCCCTTATCGCAATGGCGGGAAGGGATCCCACAACGGCCAAATTCGAAAGGGGACAGGAGGTACATCTTATCCTGACAAAAGGTGGTCTTCGCCTGCAAAGTAGTTGGTGGTGACGCGGTGGTGGGCTCGCTGGTGACATCCGTCCTGCCGAGCTCGCTGGTCTGGTCTCGTTGCACCGGAATGGAAATCTTTGGCGGGATGCCTTGGCAACCCGCATACGCCCCTGCCTCCTTTGCACCAAAGAGGAAACTGTCTCCTCTGCCTGCGCTGGTTCCCGCCTGGCCCGCCTTGCGTCATCCTTGACCTCCCGAGGCCGAGCATTGCATAGAGATCTCCGCCGAGGGTCCATTCTGGGAAGGCCTCCTCCCTCCGAGGGTCTTGGCGCCGTCCTCCTCGCGAGCGTGGGGCTCTCACGAGGGCCTTGTCTTGAATGGGTCCGTTCTGGGCCGTGCTTGGCTGTCGAGGTGGGCCACGCCTGGGGCCGCAGGCCGGCAGGTCTGGGTACCCCCGTCCCCAGAATGCCGACAGAAGCCATTCGTATTCATAATCTCGAACATTGTCATAGTCCAAATTCTAACGAATCTCTTGATTTTTGTGACGAGTATATTCCATTTGTTGATGACAATGTGGAACATGGCTACTATGATGAAGATGAGAAGTTTGACATTGAATGTGAGAAGACTATGAAGAATCTAAGTCTCATGGTGAACTTCAAAGACTACATGTCCAGAGGAAAAGAGTGGATTCTCGATAGTGGATGCGCCGATCACATGATTAGAGATAGAGACATGTTTCAACAGATCACACCAAACCATGGACCACAAAGGTATGTGACTTTTGGATACAACTCCAAGGGTAAGGTACTTGGTCTTGGTAAGGTGGCCATATCTCATGATAGTTCTATTCAAAATATCATGCTTGTTGAATCCCTTGGCTACAATCTTCTTTCCATATCTAGACTAGCCGATTTCGGTTTCAATGTGCTTTACTAAAGTTGATTGCCAAGTGTTTCATCAAGATAATCATAACATGGTCTTTACTGGTTTCCGTAGAGGTGATCTATACATTTTTTATTTCACTAAGAGAGCCAAACCTCGTACTTGTCTTGTTGCAAAACCTTCTAAAGGTTGGCTATGGCATAGAAGGCTAGGACATGTTGGTATGTGTAATCTAGACAAGCTCATCAAAGCTGATCACATACTTGGTGTTAAAGATGTTATCTTTGACAAAGATAGACTTTGTAGTGCTTGTCAAGCTGGAAAACAAGTGGGCGGAAGTCATCCTGTAAAGAACATCATGACTACTAGGAGACGACTCGAGTTGCTTCATATGGATCTCTTTGGTCCCAATGCTTACAAGAGCCTTGGTGGAAATTCCTTTGGTCGAGTTATTGTAGATGATTTTTCCATATTTACGTGGGTACTCTTTCTTGATGACAAGTCACAGGTACAAAAGATCTTCGAGAACTTCGATCGCAAATCCCAAAATCAATTTGAAGTGAAGATCAAGAAAGTTTGGAGAGACAACAGATCGAAGTTCAAGAACACTAATGTGGATACCTTTCTTGACGAAGAAGGCATCTCGCATGAGTTCTCAGCTACATACATACTCCAAAAAAAATGGACTTGTTGAGAGCAAGAACTGGACAATCATCGAGATGGCTAGAACGATGCTCGACGAATACAAGATGCCAAGACACTTTTGGGAGGAAGCGCTGGAAACAACTTGTCATGCAACAAACCGACTCTACCTACACAAGCTTCTCGGTAAAACGGCATACGAGCTACTCACCAGTAACAAACCCCAAGTTGGATACTTTCGGGTATTCGGCTCAAAGTAGGACATTCTTGATAAGCATCGTCATTCTAAATTTCTGTCCAAATCTCATGAAGGTTTCCTACTTGGTTACGGATAAAACTCTCACACATACCGTGTCTACAACAACTTCACTCGAAAGGTTGAAGAGATGGTATAAGTGAAGTATGATGAGACTAATGGTTCGCAAGTCATACAATTGCCAACTGATGTAGGAGACAAGGAACCTTCGGAAGCCATTCAAGATTTGTTCATCGACAAGATACGTCCCATGGAGGTGAAGGAAAGCACTTCATCAACACAAGTGGAAGCTCCTACCTCGCGTCAAGGCGAACCACAAAACGATATGGAGGCATCCACAAGCGATACATGACAAGATGAAAGTAGGAAGAAGTACATCGAGATGATCCACCTCAGCTTCCTTCACGACCCCCTCAAGGGAACGACACCTTCAACAACAACAAAGAGGAAGATGATGATGAGGAAGCTCCACCATCCAACAAGCAAAAGCTATCACGAGTTCGAGCAAGAGTGAATAAGAATCATCCCTTAGAGCAAAGATCGGCCACATACAAACCGGGAGAATCACTCGCTCTAGAACTCGTTTAGCTAACTTTTGTGAGCATTACTCATTCATCTCTAGTATTGAGCCTACGAAGGTAGAAGAAGCACTTGAAGACCCGGATTGGGTGAAGGCCATGCACGAAGAGCTACACAACTTTGAGAGGAACGAAGTGTGGACACTAGTGGAGCAACCCAAGGATGAGCACACCATCATTGGAACTAAATGGGCGTTTTGAAACAAGCAAGATGAAGATGGTCAAGTGGTACGCAAGAAGGCACGTCTTGTAGCTCAAGGTTACACTCAAGTCAAAGGTATGGAATACGGTGAGACATATGCCCCCATTGCTAGACTTGAGGCCATTCATATACTACTTGCTTATGCCAATCACCATGATATTACTATTTATCAAATGGATATCAAAAGTGCTTTTATAAATGGTGAAATTGAGGAGGAAGTTTATGTTAAACAACCTCCTGGCTTTGTGAACCATAAGAAATCTAATCATGTTTATGAACTTCATAAAGCTCTTTATGGTCTTAAACAAGCCCCACGAGCTTGGTACAAATGCTTGACGAAGTTTCTTATTGAAAAGGGTTTTGAAATTGGTAAAATTGATGCATCCTTGTTCACAAAAAGATTTAACGGTGAACTCTTTGTGTGCCAAATTTATGTGGATGATATTATCTTTGGATCTACTAACCCACATTTTAGTGAGAAATTTGGAAGGTTGATGTCCGAGAAATATGAGATGTCTATGATGTGTGAGATGAAATTTTTCCTTGGTTTACAAATCAAGCAAATGAGAGAGGGAACATTCATCTCTCAAACCAAGTATACCAAGGACTTGATCAAGAAGTTCAACATGCAAGAGTGTAAAGGTATGAAAAACAATATGCCTACTAGTGGACATGTTGACCTTACCAAGGAGGACAAACCGGTTGATCAAAAGGTTTATAGATCAATGATCGGTTCATTGCTATATCTATGTGCCGCCTGTTCCGATATCATGCTTAGTGTGTGCATGTGCGCTCGATACCAACCTGCACCTAAAGAGTGTCATCTTAAGGCCATGAAAAGAATTGTGAGATACTTGATACATACACCAAACTTTGGCATTTGGTATCCCAAGGGATCTTCTTTTAACCTTGTTGGCTATTCCGACTCGGACTATGCTGGAGATAAGGCTGATAGAAAATCCACCTCGGGTACTTATCAATTTCTAGGGATATCTCTTGTGTCTTGGTCATCCAAGAAACAAAACTCGGTATCTCTATCTACCGCCGAAGCGGAATACATTGCCGCCAGATCATATTGTGCGCAATTACTATGGATGAATCAAACTCTTAAGGATTATGGTATACATGTGAGACATGTTCCATTGTTGTATGAAAATGAGAGTGCTATTAAGACTGAACATAATCCTGTACATCATTCTCGAACTAAACATATTCAAGTTCGTCATCATTTCATTTGGGATCATGTTGCCAAAGGAGATATTAATCTCAAGCGTGTTCGTACCAACAAACAATTGGACGATATCTTTACTAAGCGACTTGATGAGAAAGTGTTTTGTCACTTGAGGAGTAAGTTGAACATCATAGATGTTTCAAACTTGAGCTAGACTCACTCGGATGCATGCAGGGGCATGAGCTTACTTGACTATTCCATGACACCATTGTTATGACACTATCTTATACCTTGGAAAACTATGCTCCCTTGGGTTGCATCTAACCTTTTGTAGGTACTTGGATGAACTACATTCCACAAGATTGCCAATAACTACAATCAAAAGAAATCTTGTCATGGCCAAGTATCAACAACCCTACATTGTGATGGAGGAAGAAGACAACACAAACTATATACTTGACATACATATGATGAAAACCTCACTCTTGTTATTTGGATACATCAAGTTCTTCCTTGCATGACTAACTCTTGTAGGAGGACCTATCTTGAAAGAAAAGAAGGATAGCCCCATACTCCATCTCTTGGGCATCCACAACAAGTCCACCTACACGCCATGTCATCTACATCACTCAGAGGTATGAACTCATATCCTTGAAGAATCTTTACTACAAGACATGGGTCAAAGCAATTCTAAGTGATATGAAAACATCAAAATGCTTAAATGAAAATGGTAACCCCATTTTGAGATTAACGATGAGTATGACCTATAATCAAGTATTCTTACTTGGCTCCTAAGTCAATATACTCTAATATAGGTGACCTAGTCGCTGACCATCATCTAGATGAAGTTTCTTGTTTGGTTCATCTTTTAGTGGCATGCTTTCATGGAACCATTCAATCTTCATCTAGTTGAAAATTCATTGTAAATCTTCTTAAAAATTCATTGCAAATCTTTTAGAATCTATTGAGACTTTCTGAAAATTTTCTTCAACAAAATGGCCAAGAATGCCTTTGCCAAGTATCTGTTTGCAACTCGGATCCTCCGAAATGGGGAAATCGGTTTCACCGATATAGCAGATATATTGCCAAGAGCTTCTTCGGTACCACCGACATGAACCTCTTCGACTATACCGATTTAACCCAGAGTCCTAAACTCCTTCTCGGTTCCTGACGGGGGGATAACCCTGGGGTAGCCTTAGGCGGGTCATTGCTCCTGCTTTTCAAAAACGACTACAGGGCGGGCCGCCTCCCCCTATAGTCCAGCTCCGCAAGGCCGGTTGCGACAAGCCGGCTGGCTCGAGGCGGAGTTGCCAGGCCGCCTAGTCGGCCGGTCAGCGCCCGTCATGTCACCACGCTCAATAGGACGATGACTTGACGGGCAATGTGTCAGCAGTGCCCCGGTACCGCGGTCAGGGCACGCGTGGCTATAGTGACATCCGTCGCACCGGAAGACAGCGCCCGCATGGCCACAGTGGAGACAATAGTGCCTCTAACTCCGGCCGACTATGACCGGGCGGTCGGCACAGTGCCCGCACGCCTTCAGCCACTCCATTACCTGCCCCGGCGTGGCTACAACGCGGCCGGCCGTACCGCTATCCACGGCCAGCTACCACAAGGTGATGCCGTGCTGGGCGGCCCGTAGTATGGCGTGACAGTCATGCGCCGATAGCGATGGACAGCTGGTAGGCCCCCTCGCCGGCTCCCGATGGGACCCTGCAGCCGGCGGGCCCTACCGGCGACAAGACTCTTCGACCGGGAGGCCCACTGGCCGGCTAGAGAGGCCGCCATCCGGGTCCCCCATAGTGCCGTATATGTATATTGTAATCCAGGGGGCTGGCCTATAAAGCCCCAAGGAGCCACCCCATGCAGGGGGCAAGATTCACACACACGCACATCCACTCACGTAGAGAGGCAAAGAGAGACCGCATTCCTCTTCTTCCTCCTATAGCCAACAACTCAAGGAGCACCATTGTAGCCCGCTCGGTTCTTCAACCAGACTAGCAAGACTAGGGGTGTTACCTCCCGCGGAGGGCCCCGAACCTGGGTACATCGCGTGTCTCGCACCGCTTGTCCCCAATCCCGTCACCAGAGCCCGTCGGCGTCCTTCGACCCGAACCAGTCTCGATAAGCCACCCGATGATATCTGTCGTGAGAAAACGACGACAGTTGGCGCCCACCGTGGGGCTGTCCGTGGCGCCGGCCGTAGTCACTCTCCGGACGAGACCCCTCACCAACTCCCCCGGCCGTTCCGCGTCCGGGCCGGCCTGCACGCTCGTGGGGTTTGCTCCCGCGGCACGGAACTTCGTTTCCGCCCGCCCTGCGGGCGTCGCCACTGACCACTCCGACGAGTCGCGCAGCGGCGACGCTCCGTCCGACGTTGACATCCTCACCGAACGCTTTGGTAGGTTGCGCCTCGACGGCGAGCCAGCTGCCGACGAGTACCCTAACGAGGTGCTCGACTGCCTCGACCCGCCCTCGCTTGTGGGCGCGATCGCCTCGGGCGACACTGACGACTCTTGCGTCTGCGCGAAGGTGATGGTCACCGGCTCCTCCACGAGCACCGGTCGCGCCAGGACGGAGGCACAGGCGGCCGCCGCAGCCGCTGGCACCGGCACCTCCGACCCCCTCAGCTTCGCGCTTCGGGGCCTCAGCACCCCCATCGCGCCTACGTCCAACCCGGCCGCATCTACGGATGAGATGGAGGCAGCTCGCCAGCTGCTGCTCGCGAAAGCTACCACGCTCGCGACCGCCAAGCGCCGGATGGAGTCCGCACAGCGCGAGTACAACTCCGCCTACGGCCTTACCCCCGCCGGGAACGAGCCCAGCCAGCGGGGAGACGTCTGCAACCGTGGCCGCATGGTCACGGAAATCCTTGGTGGCAGGCTCCCCACCTACGACAAACCGGCGGCCAACATGAGGGCCGCCCAAGTGGCCTACGCCAACCTAGCCGACCTGGAGGGCGAAGAACGTGAGCAGCAGGAGTGGTACATAAAAGACCTCATCGCCACCGCCAACGCTCAGCAGGCCTGGCTCGACTGTGCCAACGCCGGCTCCAAAATGCCCTTCCCCGAAGGGGACTCTCCACCGATTGCCGGTCAGCACCAGCCGGCCCAGCTGGCCTATTCCCCCCCGCGGCTCCGGCCGGCGGGGTGCTGGATCTCGCAACGGACGTTCCCATCAGGGGAACGAGCCGCCAGCGGTCACGAGCCGGTGCAACGACGCCGCGGCACGAGGTGGCCGGCGCAGTCGCGCCCACACCCCGCCCCCGCAGTGGGAGCGTGCACACTCGCCCGCCCCGACTGTCCGCCCCGAGCTCGCCGCCCGGCTCGGCCCGCGCGTCCCGCAGAGCGAGAACGACGCCCGAACTCGCATCGACCGGCTGGCGCAATCCGCCCTCCTGGAGGAGGAGGGTCCGATCGAGCTGGCGTGCTTCGGCCCGCGAATCCGCGATGAGCCATTTCCCACGGTCTTCACGCTCCCCGCGACACTCCAAAGTACAACGGCACCGCCAAGCCGAAAGACTGGCTGATCGACTACACCACCGCCGTCGGCATCGCCAGAGGGAACAAGCGCGTCGTGGTGCGCTATGTCCCTCTCATGTTGATCGGTTCGGCTCGGACTTGGCTTAACAGCCTGCCGGTTGGCAGCATCAACGCTTGGACGGACTTCGAGGAGGCGTTCGTCTAGAACTTCACCGGCACTTACAAGCGGCCTGGCCGCCCCCGCGAGCTGGCCATGTGCGTCCAGTGGCCGGAGGAATCCCTTCGCGACTACCTCACGCGGTGGACCGATCTCCGCAACTCCTGCGAAGGGGTGCACGAGGCGCAAGCCATCCAGTACGTCTCCGACGGCTATCGGGATGGCACCCTCCTCAAGCACAACCTCATGTGCTCGCAGCCGGCCACCTTGGTGGAGCTCATGGCCAAGGCGGACAGGTACGCCAAGGCCGACTCCGCTATGCGGATTAAGGTCAGCACGTCCAGCAAGGCCATCCCGCTGCCTGCCGCACCACGGCCGGCTGCCGACAACCGGTAGCAACAGAACAACAAGCGGAAGGCCGACCAGCTGGAACCCTGGTACGGGAGCAAATGGGTCGCCTCCGTCAAAGTGGAACAACCGGCTGCCCAGGCACCCAGCCAGCGCCAGCGGACCGGCAAGAACACCTGGCAGCCCAAGCTCACTTTCGAGCAGATGCTCGACGCCCCGTGCAAAATGCACTCTGGGATGAAGCCAGCCATGCACACGCTTCGGCAGTGCAGTTTCTCCCAGCGGCTAGCCCGGGGCGAGGGCCTTCCGGCCCCTCCCCCTCCGGCTCCCCGCGCTCCAGCGCCCGCACCGGCTCCGGCTCCACCACCGGCCTAGGCCCCCAACGACGGCCGTCTCCACGACCAGTTCCCCGACCAGGACGGGGCCTACGTTGTCTTCACCAGTGAGGGAACCGACAAGCACAGCCAGTGACAGCGCCGGCACGAGGTGAACACCACCGTCCCCTCGGTCCCCCAGTTCATGAACTGGTCCGAGAAGCCGGTTACCTGGAGCCGGGTGAACCACCCGGCGGTGATGCCAAACCCCGGCAGCTACGCCCTTGTCCTCGATCCCACCATCGCCTCCGAGAGGCTCACCAGTCGCTTCTCGCGGGTGCTGATCGACGAGGGCAGCAGCATCAACATCCTCTACCGCGACACACTGCTCAAGGTGGGGCTCAAGGAGAAAGACCTGCAGCCGAGCCGGACGGTTTTCCATGGATCGTGCCGGGGCAATCTTGCTCCCCCATCGGCAAGATCTGGCTCAATGTTCTCTTCGGCAACAAGAGCCACTTCCTCCACGAGCCGATATGGTTCGAGGTGGTGGACCTCAACAGTCCCTACCACGCGCTGCTGGGCCGGTCGGGGCTTGTCAAGTTCATGGCCGTGCCCCACTACGCCTACCTCAAGCTCAAGATGCCGGGCCACAAGGGCATCATCACCATCAATGGCGACCACAAGAAGTTAATCGAGTGCGCACGCGATAGCAGCCGGCTGGCCCAGGCTCTGGTGATAGCGGAGGAGAGGCGGCAGCTCGACCGGCTCGTGGCTCACGCCTCTGAGCAGCCGGCCGTGCTGGCTCCTCCATCCCAGCCGGCCAGCGAGGCGTCGTTCTAGCCGTCCAAGGACACCAAGCAGGTGCCGCTCGATCCGGCCAACCCCAAGCAGTGCGTCACCATCGGCGCCAACCTCAGCAGCAAATAGGAAGGCAAGCTCGTCGACTTCCTCTGTGAGAATCGGGACATCTTTGCATGGTCCCCCAAGGACATGCCGGGTGTTCCGAGGAAGTACGCCAAGCACAAACTTCACGTGCGTCCGGATGCGAAGCCGGTCAAGCAACCCCTGCGTTGTTTCTCTGAGGAGAAGCGGCGTACTATAGGAGAAGAAATCGCCCGGCTACTCACAGCCAGCTTTATCATGGAAGTTTTCCACCCGGATTGGCTGGCCAATCCAGTCCTGGTGCTGAAGAAGAACAAGACTTGGCGCATGTGTATCGACTACACCATCCTGAACAAGGCCTGCCCCAAGGACCCTTTCGCCCTGCCCTGGATCGATCAGGTGATCGACTCCATCACCGGCTGCGACCTACTGTCCTTCCTGGACGCCTATTCCAGCTACCACCAGATCAAGCTGGACCCAGCCGACCGGCTGAAGACCTCCTTCATCACCCCCTTTGGAGCCTACTGCTACATCACCATGTCCTTCGGCCTGAAGAATGCAGGCGCCACCTTCCAGCGCTACATGAAGAAGTGCCTCCTATCCCAGATCGGCAGGAACATCCACGTCTACGTCAACGACATCGTAGTCAAGACCAAAAAGCATTTCAACCTTCTCGATGATCTCCGGGAAACCTTCTCCAACCTGCGCGAGTACAAGGTCTGGCTCAACCCGGAGAAGTGTGTTTTCGGCGTGCCGGCCGGCCACCTCCTGGGGTTCTTCGTGTCCGCCCACGGCGTCGAAGCTAACCCGGAGAAGATCAGGGCCATCGAGCGCATGCACAAGCCGGCCAAGCTCCGCGATGTCTAGAAGTTCGCCGGCTGCATTGCCTCTCTTAGCCGGTTCGTCAGCCGGCTGGGCGAGAAGGCGCTGCCCCTCTATCAGCTCATGAAGAAGATGACCAAATTCGAATAGACTGACCAGGCGGACGAAGCGTTCTGCGACCTCAAGCGCGCTCTCTCTAGTGCACCCGTCCTGGCGGCTCCTATCGAGAAGGAGCCATTGCTCGCATACATTGCTGCGACCACACGCGTGATCAACGTCGCCCTGGTGGTGGAGCGGCCGAAGGAGGGCAGGGTGCTGCCGGTTCAGCGTCCTGTCTACTACCTCAGCGAAGTACTCTCCGCCTCCAAGCAAAACTACCCCTACTACCAGAAAATGTGCTACGGCATATACTTCGCCACCAAGAAGGTCAAGCAGTATTTCCAGGAGCACACCATCACCGTGGTGAGCACGGCACCGGCCGGATCGCCATGTGGGCCATTGCCCTCGCCGACTACGAAATTTGCTACGAGCCGCGCACCGCCATCAAGTCGCAGACGATGGCCGAATTCCTCATCGACTGGGCAGAGACCCAGTTCGTGCCGCCGCCTCCGGACTCCACGCATTGGAGCATGCACTTCGACGGCACGAAGATGCGGACCGGCTTGGGAGCCGGCATCGTATTATCGTCCCTGAAAGGGGACCAGCTCAAGTACACGCTCCAGATCCTCTTCGCCGCCTCCAACAATGTCGCCGAGTACGAGGCGCTCCTCCACGGCCTCCGGCACGCCAAGGAAATCGGCATCCGACGCATCCTCTGCTTCGGCGACTCGGACCTCGTGGTGCAGCAGGTCTCTGGCGAATGGGACGCCAGGGACGCCAACATGGCCAGCTACCGCTTCCTCGTCCATAAGCTCACCGGCTCCTTCGAGGGCTGTGAGTTCCACCATGTCCCCCGAGCGGACAACCAGGCGGCAGACACGCCGGCAAAAATCGGCTCCACCCGGCAGGCCATCCCAGCCGGCGTCTCCCTTGAGAGGCTACCCAAGCCGTCGATCAAGCCCTCCGCTGAATCGGAGTCCATCTTCATGCCGGCTGACCCCGCCGGCCCTTCGTCAGGCCCGGCGGCTCTGTCGACCATGCCGGCTCCAACCGCCGCATCAGCTCAACCGGCTCCGACCACTGACGCCCCCGCAGCGTCCGACGCCAACCCAGCGGTCGTCCTAATGGTGATCGATCTACCGGTCCCGGGGACTGACGCCTCGGTCCCGAGGACTGACGGCTCGGGCCCGGGGGCTTCGGCTACTAGCCCGGGCGCTACGGCTGCCCTCGGAATCAACCCCGAGCCGGTACCGGCTCCCGTCACGGCTCCCACCTGGGCCCAGCCCATCATAGCCTTCCTCCTGCGTGGCGAGCTCCCTCCTAATGAGGCCACGGCCCGGCAAATCCAGCGCCGGGCCCCTCCCTACAGCATCATCAACCACGAGCTGGTCCATCGCAGCGCAACCGGCGTGTTCCAACGCTGCGTCGAGTTGGAGAAGGGGCAAGAGATCCTCCGAGACATCCACCAGGGCGAGTGCGGGCATCACGCCGCCTCAAGGACCCTGGTGGTCAAGGCCTTCCGCCACGGTTTCTACTGGCGGACGGCCCTAGAAGAAGCAAAGCAGCTGGTCGCCAAGTGCGAAAGGTGCCAGCGCTTCAGCACGCAGAGCCACCTGTCGGCTACGGCTCCCCAGACCATCCCCCTCTCGTGGCCCTTCGCCGTCTGGGGCCTCGACATGGTGGGACCATTCAAGACTGCACGAGGTGGCATGACTCATCTGCTGGTGGCCGTCGACAAGTTCACCAAGTGGATCGAAGCCAGGCCCATCAAAAAGCTGGACGGCCCCACAGCTGTCCGGTTCATCAAGGACATCACGGTCTGCTATGGCGTCCCACACAACATCATCACCGACAACGGCACAAACTTCACCAAAGGCGCAATGGCGCTTTTCTGCTCCCAGGAGGGCATCCGGCTCGACCTCGCATCATTGGCCCACCCACAGTCGAACGGCTAGGCGGAGACGGCAAACGGCGTGATCCTGGCCGGCCTCAAGCCCCGGCTCGTGGTGCCGCTCATACGATCAGCCGGTTGCTGGATCGAAGAGCTGTCGGCTGTCCTATGGAGCCTCAGGACCACGCCCAACCAGTCAACCGGCTTCACCCCTTTCTTTCTCATTTACGGGTCCGTGGCGGTCATCCCCACACACATTGAGTTCGATTCGCCTCGAGTCACCCTGTACATGGAGAAGGATGCAAAAGAGGCGAGAGAAGACGGCGTCGACCTACTCGAATAAGCATGCGAGCTGGCCCTGAGCCGAACGACCATCTACCAACAGAAGCTCCGGCACTACCACAGCAAGCGGATCCGGCCCCTCTCCTTCCGCGAAGGGGACCTGGTGCTCAGGTGGATCCAGCGAACTGTCGGCCAGCAAAACCTGTCCTCCCCATGGGAGGGCCCGTTCATCGTCAGCAAGGCGCTGCACAACAACGCGTACTATCTAATAGACGCCCAGAAGCCTCAGAAGCGCAAAAGAGATGCCTCCGGCGAGGAGACGGAGCGCCCGTGGAATGCGACGCTCCTTCGTCCGTTTTACTGCTAAACCAGTGTATGTATCTATCCTCCCTTTTGGGCTTATGAATGCAATGGGTGTCCCAAGCCAGCTCTTGGGGCATACCTCTCGTTTCCTTCATGACAGATCCATACAAGAGCCGGCTCCCAAAATCCGGCTCCCCGGACCTGGGGGCTCGCCGGCTAGCCATGGCACCACTCCCCGAAGACGGTCAAAGTAATGTGAGCTAAGCAAAACCCCTCCCACCCCGCCCGGCTACAGACCGGCTCCCGGCTGTCCGGTCGACTAGTTGTTGGGGCATAAAGGACCATGGCCACATGTTCATAACATTACACCCCCAGTGGGTGGAACTGCAGTCTAATAGAAAAGCAGGAAAACAGAAGGACCCTCGCTAGTGGTGGCACCGTCTCCTCCCCCTGCGCTCTCCGTGGCGGCTGAGGTAGAAGCCCCGTCCTTGGCAATGGCACGCTCCGTGTCGGCCCAGCGCTCAAGTCCTTAGCTGGCTCGGTGTCGACGTAGTCGTCGGTGCTCGACTCGGCGTCTTTGTCGTCCGTCTCGCCAGTGCTACCCTCCGGGTCGTCGAAGGCAAGAGCGTACTGGTCCTCCGAGATCACCTCGCCGTCTGCCGTCCGCTCCGAAACGTACTCGTCCCACGGAGCAAAGGACACGAGGTCACTGGCCCGCACGACCAGCACATCGGCAACCGCCTCCAGCTCTGCATCCGTTCCGGCACGCTGGGCCGCGAGCAGATCCAAGTCCAGCTTTGCGTACCATGACTTCGCGACGCGGAGCGCCATGGCCGGATCCGGCCTCCAGCCACCACGACATCCGGCTCATGGAGACCGGCTCCACCGCGCCCAGCCAGAGGGTGTGAACCAGTACCGAGCCGGCCCCCTGAAGCCGCTTCATGGCCCGGACCACCTCGTTAAGGCGCACTTTAGCGGCGATCCCCACCTCGTCCACGGTCAAGGCGGCAAGCCGCCCAACGTGGAGTCCCAGCGCACGCTGTTCCTCGCGGTGCGCCTCCACAGCCACTTCCGCAGCCTCCTGTATACCTGGGAAGAGCCCTGAGGAGGAGAGGGGCGTGTGGTGTAAGACAAAGGAGAGATCGGCCCCAAGCCGACGCACAAAGATAAGCAAGGCAATGAAAACTTACCGGCTAGAAGGCGGTCCACCCCGTGCGCCTCCTCCTATAGCGCCGCCTCCTTGGCTGACCAGTCCTGGATCCGACGGTCGTGCTCGGCATGCGCCGCCTCCGCCTCCTCGGCCGTCTTCCCCAGCAAGGTGTCCTTGGCCTCCAGTGCCTCATGATGAGCCGCCTCCCGCTCCTCCAACTCCCGCCGATGGGCCGCCTCGCGCTCGTCCTTCCCCTCCTGCGCACGATCGGACGCCTGGCGCAACCGGTCACACTCCGCAGTCTGGAGGTCCCGCTGCTCGCCAAGTTGTATCACCTGGCGACGGAGACAGACCGCCTCGGCAGCTGAGGCTTCGCAACACGAAGACGCTCCTGTCAGAAAGAAAGCAAATATAAGGATTCGACCCGCCTGCAAAGCAGCCGGCCCGAATCCCGGGGACTACACCCAGTGGGTGCGCACGAGCGCCCCCACTGAAAATTTACAAAGATCCGCGTACCTCGTAGGTCCGCGGACATAACGGCCAGCTGGCTCTCGACTCCCTGATCCAGGCCCAGCAGCGCGTTGTACGTGGTCACCCGGCGGTCGTGGACGGCCTGCAAAGATCAAAAGCAAAGAGGCGTTGCGATTAGACTCGACCTGCCTGCGTCCCAGCCGGCCCGAGTCTCGAGGTCCATACCAAGTGGGTGCGCTAGCACACCCCCACTGGAAAAAACTGAAGCAAGAAAGACAAATAAGAGAAGGACGCCGAGCCCTTACCGCAACGGACTACTCGAGATGCGCCAGCCGGCTCCTGGCGGCCTGGGCCTCCTACGCCGTCTGGGCATGGCGGTCGGCAAACTCGACAACGAGTGCAGCCATCGTGGCTCCAAGGACGCTTGGTGCGTCACCTCCAGGCGCACTGCCAGCCGCGGCCCAGGTCTCCTGCTGCTGGACCCCGCTGGCGGTGCCAGACGGACCCCGCTCCGTGAGAATCAAGGGACCCGCTCCCCCTGGCGGCGCGGCCCCAGGCGCCCTGCCTGACGAGCCCGCCGCCTCCGCTAACGAACCGGCGGCGGTTACCCCTCCAGGCGCCGCGGCCTCGATCTCCGGCCCGCGCACTCCCCGGTTCGGCTCCGGAGCCGGGACTTCCGGCTGCATGACGTCGACCTCCGGCGGCGCATCATCGGTGCCCGGCGGCACGTCGTCGGACCCTGATGGAGCGTTGCTGCGGTCCGGGTCGGCCTCCTTCGCGACGCCCGCTGCGCGCGCAGCCGCGCGATCTTCCTCCTCGGCCTGCGCGTCCGCCTGCGCCCGCCGCGCGGGGTCGTGCGTGCTCTTAGACCTCCTCCCCCCGCCGGAGGGAAACGGCTCCCAAGACTGGCCCGCCGCCTCCGCGCGTGCTCCCCCTTGCGCCTGTTTCCGCGCCGCCTCCTCCCACGGGCGGCGCACCTCCTCGAGCCGCTACTGCTCGGCCGCCACGTCTCACGCTCCCTCTCCTCGGCGGCGGTCTTATGCGCCACCCCCGCTGCCTCGTCGGCCGTGGCCCTCCCCGAAGGGGCCGTCAGACCCAGAGCGCGCGGTTCCCTAAACAACGAAATGAGGAAAGAAGGCCAACCAGAAATCAAGGAGAAACTAAGAGAGCCTACCCGACACTGATGGGGACCGCCCGCCTGACGGGGCCCGCCGGGGCAACCAGTGGGGTCTTCCCGCCGCCTCCGCGGTTGCCGCCCGGCTGCCCGCCGGCCGCCCGTTTGGGAGCTGGTCGGGAGCTGGCCGGCTGATTTCCCCGGTCAACCGATGCCGCCTCGCCCCGTCCCTGCTCGCGGTCGGCCCGGCGAACGCGCCTCCTCGGCGTGGTGGTATCGTCCCCCGAGACTTCGAGGTCCTCCGGGGCCACTGCATCGCGCATCTCCATCGGCTCAGCATCGTCATCAGTCCAGTCCCGCAAAAGAGACTGGGGGAGAAACTCACCGGCAGACCCGGTCCCCTCCGCCTACATTCCGCCGGTCCCTGACGCGCCGGCTAGCTCCGAGTCAGCCGGCTCCACGTCATCCACGTCTTCGACCTCCTCGGGGTCCGACTCCGCCATGTCGGCGGCCGGCTCGCCGTACTCCTGCAGCAGAGGAAAAACCTGCGCGAGAAATAAATCCCCCCCGTCTTCAGGCTGGGGGAGGACGCCACCATCAAAAGAAAAAAAAGAAAGGGTGCGCGCGGCTCATCACGTACCCGCGGGGCCGGGCGTTACCGGCTGTACGGAGCCTTGCCCCACTGCGATCCGCCTTTGTTCATCTTGGCGGCAGAAATGGAGTTCACCCTTCTCGCCACCTGCACGACCTTTAGCTCCTTGGTGGAGAACCGACACGCGTCGCGCCGCCCTCCCATCTGGCAGATGAGGTGCGGCCGGCGCTGCAGCGGTTGCACCCAACGCGCCACCATCGTGTCAAGAAGATCCACGGTCGTAAGACCCTCCGTCCTGGTCATCACGAGCAGCCGGTCGCAGAGCCGGTCCGCCGTCTCAGGCGCCTGGGGCGGAGGCGTCCTCCAGTTCTGCATCATGACCGGCGGCTGGTTGACGAAGTCGAGGAGGTTGATGAAGTCCTCGTCCGGCTTCACGTTCTTCACATAGAAGAACCAATTTTGCCAGCTCTTGACCGAGTCCTGCAAGGGGAGATGGGGAAGCCGGCTCCTGATCGATAGTGAACAAGGGCGGCTCCGTAGGCGGTCATGACCGTTTCACCGGTGGCCCTGTTCTTCACCGTCTGCCGCTTCAGTTGGAAGTGCCGGCACCAAAGGTCGAGGCGCGGCTCCACTCCCAAAACGCCCTCACAGGGGGCGACAAATGCCGCCAACTGCAAGATGGCGTTGGCGCTGAGGTGGTGTGGTTGTAGCCTGAAGCGCGAGAGGAAGTGCCGGAAGAACGTGCTCGCCGGCAGGCTGAGTCCGCGAGCGAAGTGCTCGGCGAAGACCACCACCTCGCCTTCCCGCGGGACCGGCGCGTTCTCCACTCCGGCGATGCGTGCCTCCACGTTCTCTGCCAGTGGCAGCTTGTGGCGGTGGCGGAGGTGCTCGATGTAGGCCTCATCAACATCGCTGCCGTCCCAGGCACCTTTGCCCGCCATCCGCCTTAGAGGTGGCTCGGTCACGACAGTGGGGCGTGCAGGCACCGACGTGTCCCGACTAACGTCGGCGGCAAGCGGCGGCGTGGCAGATGCGTCGCTCTCGCTCTCTCTCTCTCTCTTGTTGCGGGGAGGGGGACGGGCGACGGAGACAACGGGCAGGGGCGGGGGAGCGAATGGCCCCCTTTCGCTCCTCTCCCCTCCCATTTAAACCCCGCGCGGGGTAGGGGGAGCGGATCTGACGCGCACGAACCCCACTACTTCCGCCTCGCGTAGGGAGGGGCGTTAAGGCGCTTGGGGAATGCCAACCGACGGCCCTGGCCGCAAAATATCTGAGCGCACGGGCCGAGGCCACGGCCGAAGCGGGCCCTGCCCCATGGCCCGGTCTTGTCCTCCGCATGGCCTGTCAAGCCGCGTCCCGCTGCGCTCCGCATGTGGCGCGTCCTCTCTGCCCCTCGAGGTGACCGAGGCGTCCTACAGAGCGTCAGCCGGCCGCGAGGCCGACCGTCTCGATCGCACGCTCCCCGGCTCCGGGCCTGCCGCTGGCCCGCGAATGCAAGATTCAAGCCGGCGACGTCCACCATGGTGAGCCTGCGGGCCTCCCCTGCTTCGGGGACTACTGACGGGGGGAAAACCCCGGGGTAGCCTTAGGCGGGTCATTACTCCTTCTTTTCAAAAAACGACTACAGGGCGGGCCGCATCCCCCTATAGTCCGGCTCCGCAAGGCCGGCTGCGACGAGCCGGCTGGCTCGAGGCAGAGTCGCCAGGCCACCTAGCCGGCAGGTCAGCGCCCGTCATGTCACCACGCTCCACAGGACGATGACTTGACGGCTAACGTGTCAGCAGTGCCCCCGGTACCGTGGTCAGGGCACGCGTGGCTATAGTGACATCCGTCGCACCGGAAGACAGCACCCGCATGGCCATAGTGGAGACAACAGTGCCTCTGACTCCGGCCGACTGTGACTGGGCGGTCGGCACAGTGCCCGCACGCCTTCAGCAAGTCCATTACCTGCCCCGGCATGGCTACAGCGCAACCGGCCGTACCGCTGACCACGGCCGGCTACCACAAGGCGACGCCGTGCCGGGCGGCCCATACTACAGCGTGACAGGCATGCGCTGATAGCGATGGAAAGCCGGTAGGCCCCCTCGCCGGCTCCCGATGGGACCCTGCAGCCGGTGGGCCCTACCAGCGACAAGACTCTTCGACCGGGGGGGCCCCTGGCTAGCTAGAGAGGCCGCCAGCCGGGTCCCCCACGGTGCCGTATATGTATATTGTAATCCAGGGGGCTGGCCTATAAAGCCCCCCGGAGACACCCCATGCAGGGGGCAGGATTCACACACACGCACATCCACTCACGTAGAGAGGCAAAGAGAGCCAGCAGGCCTCTTCTTCCTCCTCTAGCCAATAGCTCAAGGAGCACCATTGTAGCCCGCTCAGTTCTTCAACCAGACTAGCAGGACTAAGGGTGTTACCTCCCACGGAGGGCCCCGAACCTAGGTACATCGCGTGTCTTGCACCGCTTGTCCCCAATCCCGTCACCGTAGCCCGTCGGCGTCCTTCGGCCCAAACCACTCTTGATAAGCCACCCCATGGCATCTGTCGTGAGAAAACGATGATAGTTCCACCGATCCACTTTGCCTCGGAGCCACCGACATTTGCCATTACTTGTGTTCTTTGCCATCTTCTTGACATCTTTAGTCAAAGTTCTCAATGACCTTTACTCTCAAGGATCCCTTACACTCTGGCCCTTTTTGGAAATTAATGCCAAAGGGGGATAAATATCAAAGCTTATGCTAGCCCAAAGAGGAGAAATATCAAGGGGGAGAAATATCAAACTTACCCAAAGGGGATAAACACTACTTTAAGGGGGAGAGAGAAGACCAAATCAAGACTATCCTTAAAGTTGAGAGACAATGTGATTTAAATTTGATTGCCTAGGTGTGTTAAACTTTTCTCACCCTACCTTCCCCCAATATCCACATGCTAAGATTCAACGAGAAGAATTAAAAATTCATACTCAGGGGAGAATGTTCTAAATGCTCTTGGAGACATATCAATCTTAAGTAATACTATGTCCTATATGTTTTCCATATCTTGGTACATTTGAATTCTTTTGCATTTGGATGAGAAGAATAATCTTGTGTTATCTAACATTGTTTTCTCATGTGTGTTTCGTTTGTTAAAATGGTTAAGAACTTCAAGGTAAGTATATGCATCATATCCTTGCTCAAGATGATCTCGTGTTCATTGCACATATTGTTTGCAAGAGTGAGCCTTGAACATGGAGACAACTAGTTCACATATGTTTGATGCATATAGACAAGGTACATATGACTCATAATGTCCTCTCTACTATGTGTGTGTTCATGCATTCCAAAGCAACTATCCTCTAAAAGGATTGCACACATTTAGGGGGGGGGCTTGTCTTAATCATGTGTCTCTCAAAGCTTTCATATATTTCAACATATCTTAATTTTAAGCGTTGATTGTATGTTTTCATCAATTACCAAAAAGGGGGAGATTGAAAGAACATATGCTCCCTTGGAGGTTTTGATAATTCATGACAACATACATTGTCTCTTGGACTAATAGATTTACTTAGTTTATTTTAGTTAAAGTCCACAGAGAGAAATGGCTGAGAAATGTGAGGAGAATCCCCAAAGGAAGAAAAGGAAGGAAAGGAATAGGATTGGCAAGGCAACAAGCTTCAAGAATCTAAATTCTGCATTTTGTCAGAAATCACATTCGAGTCCATGGGAAAGCCAATACTATTAAAAGGGGATGAGTTATCTATGATGCCCTGGTTGCTCAAGTGCTTAGAGTTAGCCACCAAAAACCCTCATGAATTTTCCAACAAATATATTATGTCCAAACCCTAAAGCCTAAATTCGGTGCCACCAAGTTTACACATTCGGCCCTACCGAGTTTTTCCCTAGACAGAATCCTGAGCCAAACCGCAACCTCTCGGTGACACCGAGTTCAATTTCGGTGAAACGGAAACCAGTGACCAACCTACGGGTATCCAGTTTCTAAGAATCGGAATTTACAAGTTTTGGGGATTGGTGCTGTCGAGGGGATTACCCCCGGGTAGGCTCAAGGAGGCGACTCAACATTTTAAAACAACAGGGCGGCCAACGCCCCTTTGTCCGGCCGCTCCGGCTGGCACCCCGTTCTGGCTGGCTCCTAAGTCAAGCCGGCTCCCTGCCCGGCTGCACCAGCCGGCTGCTCCGACCGACCCCCCGTCCGGCTACTCCAGCCGGCCTGCTGCGCGAGGTCAACCACCACGTCCCATCGGACATGACATGAAGACAATATAGCCCGCGTCATGCGTCACTTCACTGCTCCAATAGTGGTGCACTGTAGCCTGCATTATGTGTCACTTCGCATGTCCTTTCCAATAGTGTAGTTGGCCATGTGGGCAACCCCTTGTCCCCTGGGCCTCCCTTTATAAGAGGCACCAGGGGAGCTCACCTAAGGGCAAGCCTCTCAAGGCACTCACGCCACACACTCTCACTCTCCCATCCTCTCATTCTCACACGCATGAGGCATGAGGGAAGAGCTCTCACAGCTCCCTCTTCCTCCCCTAATTCAGTTCCAGGAGCAACTCTGTACTTCTACCAGACACACCGCATATACACCAGAGATGCAGGATTAGGGGTGTTCTCTCCACATGAGAGCCCCGAACCTGGGTAAACCACCGCGTGCTACTACCCTATCCCATCCCGGATCCTCCACGACAGCCTTGCTCTCACCTCGATTAGCCACCCCTGGCATCTGTTGTGAGAAAACGATGACAGGTGCCACCGAAGCAAGGAACTGCCTAGGCCAGCCAAAATTGGACTCACTGAGATTTATATATCGGTCTCACCGAAACGCGAAAGTTGCAGCCTTTTGCACTAGTCGATGTAACCGAGATTTATCTTCGGTTCCACCGAGTTGGGCAATAATGTTGTAACGGTTTGATTTTTGGAGAAGCCTATATAAGCCTATATATACCCATCCACCTCCCTCTCATTCGTAGAGAGAGCACTCAGAACAAACAAACACTTGCCCCATCTATTTTCTCAAAGAGAACCACCTACTCATGTGTTGAGATCAAGATCTTCCACTCCAACCATATTAATCTTGATTTCTAGCCTCCCCAAGTTGCTTTCCACCCAATCAACCTCTTCTACCAAGCGAAATCTATGAGAAAGTGATTGTGTGTTGAGGAGACTATATTTTGAAGCACAAGAGCAAGGAGTTCATCATCCATACCACATCTATTACCTTTTGGAGAGTGGTGTCTCCTAGATTGGTCAGGTGTCGCTTGGGAGCTTTTGACTTCATGTGGAGTTGAACCAAGAAGTTTGTAAGGGCAAGGAGATCGCCTACTTCGTGAAGATCTACCCCGAGTGAGGCTAGTCCTTCGTGGATCTAAGCCATGAGGGAATAGACGAGGTTGCTACTTTGTGGACCCTTCATGGGTGGAGCCCTCCGTGGACTTTCGCGACCACTACCCTCCGTGGGTTGAAGTCTCCATCAATGTGGACGTACGATAGCACCACCCATCGGAACCACGGGAAAAGTCTTTGAGTCCCTATTGCGTTTGATCTTCCTTTCTCTACTCTTACTTACATGTGCTTGTCTTTACGTTTCCCTTCTATACTCATTGACTTGCATGTGTAGGGTGTGCTAGACTTGATAGAATTATTAAAACTTGCCAACCAATAAAATTGGGAAAAGGTTAGGTTTTTATTTCGCCAAGTAGTCTATTCACCCCCTCTAGACGCCCCTTCTCGATCCCACACGTGTTTACTACTTCAGGCTAAACACATCAACCGTACAGAACGTAGCCATTGCAACTCGTATTGGTAAAGTTGAACTAGACAGTTCATACTTGGTAAACTGAGAGGGGTAGTTGCTGAGGCCCTGCATCTAGGTCAAAGCCCGCCCAAAGTTGGCAGCGAGGAGTTCATATGGGTTGAAGCATGGATCAGTGCCGCTAATATTTGTACCGATGAGCAACAAGTAAATGCTAGAAGCTAAACTGAAATTGCATCATTGATGTAAAATACTATAAGATATTGGGATGTGACTAACCTCGACGGTAAACAACATCATCGGGCATAGTGACCTTGCGTAAGTACATGGAAAGGCATGTTAACTACGATAGGTTTAACATCCACCAAAAATAGCAAATGGTAATTAAAGGACAACATCTCCAGTGATATTTTTATTGCGAAGAGTAGCGCAGTACCAAAGGGATAACATAAAAATGGATATAACTATTCAATACAAACCGCTTAATAGCAACCTAGCATAGGCATTGTAAGTTTGTAACTGGTATTCGTGAATTGAAATGGACAGTTCATACTTGAACAACACAGTTTGCATTACTGAAATAAACAACGGACGTGTTAACTACGGAGTATAGACAACCTAAGATAGCCATTAAAACTAGTACTGGTGAAACTGAAAGTTACACGGTTAAACAACAGAAGCCAGGTGCTGCTAGCGAAGAGAATGGCCTAGTTGTCTAGGAAAAGGTAGGGAAAATAGCTAAGACGGGTTAGGCGTGTTTACTACAATAGGCTTAACACATCAACCGCACAAAGCATAGCCATTGCAACTGGTATTGGTAAAATAGAACTAGACAGTTCATACATGGTAAATCCAGGGTGGTAGTTGCTAGGGCACTTCATCTCAGTCAGTGCCCGCACCAACTCGGTGGCGAGGTGTTCCTCCAGGTCGACACACACAGTGGCCACCGCGCCAGCGACCGCCATGAGCTCCTCGACCTCCACGTGATATGTGGTTGTGCTTATGCGGGGATGATGCTCTGAAATATTGGATGGCGATTTGGAGGCGTGAGTGTGTTTCGCAGACTCAATCTAAGCAATCAGGCCAGGGGATGATGGAGATCGGTGGTTACCTCACTAGATCGATGAGGCTGGGGCAGAATGTAGATGTGGTTGCGGCAGCGGTTTGAGCTCCTTGGGGGGAGGGGGGAGATGGTGGGAAGTTACAGCTGAAATGTGATGGGAGGGGATGGTGTGGGAGGAATTACTTCTGAAATCATGCGCCTACTGAAAATTTTGCTACGAAACTCAAACCTTACGCAGCGGAAACACGCAACACAGACGAAGCGCATCAAATACTCATGTGCGAGATAAGAGAAATTGGTGATCCCGCATCGGAAAATTGTACACGCGTAATTGATTAAATCAGTCGTGGGCGGTCGTGACGGTACACAAGGTTGACACTCGATGAACGTACTTAAATTCGTAGATCATAATTTTCTCTAAAAATAGTAGGGGTAACTACTAGTACTTAGACGCTCATAATTAATTAAGCAAATGTTCGGGCAACACACACGCAAACTACTTCTCCAATGCTGGCCAGACGCCATCGCTCTTGGCCTTATCGACAGCAGCCCACCATGCTTGGATCTACGCCCAGCTCTCGTCACCGGCTTTGTTAGCTACCGTCGTGATCCCGCCGGCAGGTGGAGGCATCAGTCCATGCTGGCCAGAGGCCGTCGTTCTCCTTCTTGGCCTTATCGGTGGCAGCCCACCATGCTTGGATCTCCACCTAGCTCTCCTCATCAGCGCGTGCGGCCACTTCTTTCCTGC
The DNA here is from genome assembly GCA_039707655.1 of Elymus sibiricus. NCBI lineage: Eukaryota > Viridiplantae > Streptophyta > Magnoliopsida > Poales > Poaceae > Elymus > Elymus sibiricus. The sequence goes on along the minus strand of CM077673.1, from coordinate 140,675,010 downwards.
AAAGCAAGGACTCGCTTTTCTTGCAAGTTTGTTCCCTTTTCCGCTTGGCATGTGCGGCTTTGGCCTCCGCTTCATCCTTCACCCATTCGGCATAGGCAGCTTCATAGCCCACCCACGTGCGTGTGCGTTCGTGGGTGATGAAGAACTCGGCACGGCGGGATGCCATCGCTTCCTTACCAGTTAGTCTGTGGTCAAGGGCCGCGATGAACTCAACGCGGCGGGTTTTCATCGCTTCCTTACCAACTAGTGTGCGGTGCGGTGGCATGATCGACGTGTGGATATAGCTCTGGGATGGAGTGGACGGAAAGTCATACAATCCGATAGTTTTCTAGAGCACTTGAGAGCGATATATATGATGTCGTAGTCCGTGCCTTGACAACGCTTGCGTCTTACCATGGCGCGCCCTGGCTGCGCTTGCAAGCATGCATGCATGTTGCAAGAGCATGCGCTGTCATCGAGAACCTGAGCCGTCAGTGTTGCGGGCTACCAGACGCATAGGCTCATAGACAAATCAGGTCCGGTCGCGTTGCCATGTCACTTGAGTGGCCACGCGGCTGCCACTGCAAATAGCTACGGGGTGGCAAAGCTAGCATGCACAGCTCCACATTAAAAGCGAGCTCGCACGCATACAAGCCTTCTTTCTCTCCTGTGCCATCCATCATTTCCCAAACGAATTATTGTACGGAATCTTTTGGGATTAGAAGTGTATTTTAGAAAACTGGAATCAGATAGTACATGAAACTTTGTATGGTGTTCAAATTTTTACCACAGCATACTGATGTCATATAACAGTTATCATGTTTTCCAGGCGTGTTCTCCATTTTCTAGAGTTAAAAAACCAATAAATGATGCATTTGTGGTTGACTCTTCACACACACATACTTTAAATTTGTATTATTTTCTAGTAAAATACCAGAAAAGTTATTCAATGCCCCAACTATGATGTTTCGAACCATTTTTTGCACTTTTTCATGTACAGAATGTTGAAACTTGAATTATAAGTAGTAAATGCCTATAAATGCACAAAAAAGCTTTAATATAGTAAACGATCCTGAAAAAAATGTCAAATTCGAACACGATGAATTGTAGGGGGTATGTTAACCGTATAAAAAATAAAGGAGAAACGACTAAGGAAATATTGGTTCCCCTTAAAACCATGGCGATTTCCCTCCCAAAACCTCGAAAGTTCCTCGGTGATGGTTCGATAAGTGAAGAGTGTGTATGACAACATTAGACAAACCTTCTCGGATATTTACCATATCATATTCAGTTCTTGTCAAGGCACCACAGTAGGTATCATGTTTTATGTGTGTATGATGCATTTGTGGTTAACTCTTCCGACGCATATCCTTTAAATTTCTATTGTTTCCATGCAAAATACCTGAAAAGCTATACAACTCCCCAATTATGATTTTTCGAACCATTTTTTTTGCACTTTTTCATGCAAAAGAATGTTGAAACTTGAATTATTAGTAGTAAATGCCTATAAATGCATATAAAAGCATTAATTTTGTAAACCAACCTGGAAAAATGTCAAATTAGAACACGATGCATTGTAGGGGGTATGTTTATTGTAGGAAAAAAATCAAGGAGAAACGACTAAGGAAATATGGATTCCCCTTCAAACCATGGCGATTTCGCTCCCAAATCGATGAACTTCCTCGGTGATGGTTTGATATGTGAAGAGTGTGTATAACGACATTAGCCGAACCTTCTCTAATATTTATCACATCATATTGAGGTCATGTCAAGGAACCACAGTAGGTATCATGTTTTTCAGGTGTGTTTTCCATTTTCAAGCGTTAAAAAAACAATAAACGGCGCATTTGTGGTTTACTCTTCCTACGCATATCCTTTAAATTTCCATTGTTTTCACGCAAAATACCTGAAAAGTTATTCAATTCCCCAATTATAATTTTTTGAACCATTTTTTTGCACTTTTTCATGTACAAAATATTCAAACTTGAATTATAAGTAGTAAATGCCAACAAATGCACATAAAAGCCTTAATATAGTAAATGAGCTCGGAAAAATGTCAAATTCGAAGACGATGCATTTTAGGGGGTATGTTTACCGTATAAAAAATCAAGGAGAAACGACTAAGGAAATATGGGTTCCCCTTCAAACGATGGCAATTTCCCTCCCAAAACCACGAAACTTCCTCGATGGTGGTTCGATATGTGAAGAGTGTTTACAACGACATTAGCCGAACCTTCTCGAATATTTACCACATCATATTGAGGTCATGTCAAGGCACCACAGTAGGTATCATGTTTTTAAGGCATGTTTTCTACGCATTTGTGGTAGACTCTTCCCACGCATACCCTTTAAATTTCTACTGTTTTCAAGCAAAATACTTGAAAAGTTATTCAATTCCCCAATTATGATTTTTCAAACCATTTTTTCGCACTTTTTCATGTATAAAATATTTGAACTTAAATTATAAGTAGTAAATGCCAATAAATGCACATAAAAGCCTTAATATAGTAAACGAGCCCAAAAAAATGTCAAATTTGAACGCGATGCATTTTAGGGGTAAGTTTACCGTGAAAAAATCAAGGAGAAACGACTAAGGAAATATGGGTTCCCCTTCAAACCATGGCGATTTCCCTCCCAAAACCACGAAACTTCCTCGATGGTGGTTCGATATGTGAAGAGTGTGTACAACGAAATTAGCCAAACCTTCTCAAATATTTACCACATCATATTGAGGTCATGCAAATGCACCACACAAGGTTTCATGTTTTTCAGGCGTCTTTTCCATTTTCTAGAAAAATCAATACGTGACGCATTTGTGGTTGACTCTTTCAATGCACATCCTAAATTTCTATTATTTTCTTGCAGAATACTTGAAAAGTTATTCGATGCCCCAATTAAGATTTTTTGAACCGTTTTTTTGCACTTTTTCATGTACATAATGTTCAACCTCGAACTATAAGTATAACATGACAACAAATGCACATAAAAGCCTTAATATACTGAACGAACCCAAAAAATGTCAAATTCGAACACAGCGCATTCTAGGGGTATTATAACAGTGGAAAAAAGTCAAGGAGAAACATTAAGGAAATATGGGTTCCCCTTCAAACTTTGTGATTTTTTTGGGCAGAAGGTTACTTTCTGGAACAATGTGCGTTCACCCTATTGTGCGTTGCGTTCTGATTGGCCAGAACCCAATCCACGCGGATCGCGCATGCGCACCATAGGATGTACCTTGATCGAACGACAATCCAAATCTCTCCCATCACATATATGTAATATTGTTGATATTTTACTTAGTGGAGGTACTAAATTAACATGGAGGGATTTTGGATGCCCGTTTGCCTGAATCGTGATAACATTAATGACATTAACCACACAGAGTTCATGTTTACGAACCATTTCCTACGCGGTAAAAAATCTAAACCACTCCCCCCTTGGTCCTCACTCGAACTACAATACAATCGCTATTTATTGACCCCGGTCCGGCCAATTCTTTGAGCTCGACGACACCTCTCATAGCCGGGTGCCGCTGACGAACCCAACGCATTTTGTTTCTTCCCCTCTGCTGACACCAGATTTTTGCATGGAAGAAAGCATTATTAAGATTTCTTCAAATAAAGAAGTGTTGACATGAACATATTTAAAGTTTCGGCCATCGCTGTCCGATCTCATCTCGAAGGCCGAAACTGTGCTCAAAGTACTAGGATTTCATATTCAGAATACCGTTCGGCAGATTAAGCCCCCAAGACAACCTCATATGAGAAAATGTTCTACGCAGATTGTCTTTGTCTCTTCTTGTCGAAACAATCGATTTTGATATAAAGATCGTCTCAATCCGAGACCGTATGCAAAAGTTCGAGATGATACACCGTGGACCGATAATGAGTAAAAACTGGCGTGGGGCATCAGACACCCGCGTGGGTGATGTTTGATGGGTCGCACGAGCGATTCGCCCCTCAAGACGGCTTCGAATAAAAAAAATATTCAACATGAAAGTTGTTCGTCTCGTCCAAACGGTCAAAATTTCTCTTGGGCTAATTTTCATCGGAGGTAGTTTACTGCCTCAAAACTACCCACAAGATACAACCAGTTTTAGATCAAACAGTTCTGGAAAGTTCGGACCAAACCATCCGAATTGGGAAAGAGTTTTGAACGTGAATCCAAGCCTTTTCCTTGCACGGAAAGTCCAACCGCCTCTTATATAACTAAGGGGTGAAGGTCGATTAAACAACACACAATCGAACAAATCAATCTACTACTTTTTCGTGTTCATCTACTTTTTATCCCTCTCCCTTGTATCTTCTTCTCATTCTTTGTCGTTCTTCAACATTGGAGGGCAGTGAATCCACGAGGTCCTAGGGGCGGTCAGGCCGATCTAGGGCAGCCCATAGCCGCCACGGGCCCTGATGGGGTCCCTCCCGGGCATGTTGCGTTTCGGGTCCTCAAAAGCGCCCGCCGGATTGCTTGCGTGCTGCGCTTCCAGATGGGTCTCCTTCAACGTGAGCTGCGATGCATTGCCCCCGGCGTTGAGCGTACACGGTGATGTGTTCGTGTGCGAACAACCTTTTTGGTGACTCCGCTGGGGACGAAGCTTCGGACGATCTCCAGCCCATTCTTTCTACAAAGAGATCGTCATCTAGGGTTTGCAATCTACGAAGGTAATATGAATATCCAATCCCCTTATGTAGATGCAAGTAATTCATATGGTGTTACTACATCGTTCAATGAGTATACTCTATCGGCCAGCCCTAGTTTTTTCAATCATACATATAATTACGTGCAAAGGCGAATTCAAAGTAATTTACATGCTTCAACTTCCTATGATACTAGTAACATGCACCATATGTATTCCAACTTTCATGCATCGGCAACCCCACAAATAGTTATGCCAATGAACAACATGATGAATTTGGCCAATCAAGTTGAAACACCCCATGTAGAAACTTCTAATAGCATGCAACAAAGTGTTTAACCTTTTTATCCATCGGCAACTAACTTGCAATATGTTAATACAAACATGGCGATCGACGGGAGAATTGGTCATGCTACTAGCCATTCGACCAATTACCTTCAACCATCATATGCTACACCTCATGTTACTGTAAGGATGGCAATGGGTAGGGTATGGTACGGGTAGAGAATACCATACCCATACCCATGTAGTCAATGGGTATAAAATCCTACCCATACCCATATCCATAGGTACGAAACTTTACCCGTACTCATACCCGACGGATACCCATAACCATTGGGTACCCAATGGGTAGATCAAACAATACACAAGTTATTTGCAATTTTACGTTCATTATAGCACATTTGATAAAACAACATTGATCTCAACTCAATGATAGATAGATGGGTACATGATAATTATCTCAATTCAAATTAACAATTGATGACAACTTTAACATACGTTCACAAGCTCACGGCACAACATTAACATAGGTACACTTGTGGATCACAGGTAAGGTTCACATGTCAGTATAAATGGGTAGGGTATGGATATATCCACGGGTAAAAGGCTATACCCGTACCCTACCCATGACTTAACGGGTAGGGTATGGGTACTACCCGTGGGTATAAAATATTACCCATACCCTGTCCATGCGGGTACGATACATGCGGGTATCCGTACCCATGGGTACAATTGCCATCCTTACATGTTAGTACTTTTCTGGGACCATACACAACTGTAGATGTTCATAATTCGGCTCCGCACCTTCCATGTTATAGACGAATAACTAAAAATTCCACAAGTGCATTTGCCATCACCTAATGTTGTAGCATATAATGCATGCTCTACGCAATTGCATAATTTCGGCAACACCTCGATCCCAAAAGAATCTAAAAGCATTCTGGAGCAATCCCTTACAGAATGAGAAGTGGCTAAATTAAAAAGGGATATAGCCCGAAGTAACAAGATTAGTGATCTTTGCCTTGAAGAACATGATAAGGGGCCCGTTCCTGATTATAATGCAATAAAAGCTAGAGTTTTACAAGGAGATGGATCTTTGCCAATTGATAGAATTGGCGAGCAAGAATATGGTTCTACAACAATGCATATGCCTTCACCTAGTACTACATCATATTATACACCCCTACAAAATTGCAAAGTTTCGGCATCACCCATGTGTTAGTGCTGAAAGAGTCTAAAAGCTTTGGGGAGAAATCATATCCGGAGTGGGCTGAAATTGAGAAAAAACTTAAAGCTAGTTTTGCCACTCCCCGCGAGAAAAAAAAATAGAAAATGAATTTGCTAAAAGAAAAGAAGCATTGCCAATCGGTAGAATCAATGAAAATAAGGATGATTCGGAACATGAAAGTGCTTTAGTTGAAAAAGCCGAATCAAGTAGTATATATTCCTAATCCATCAAATCGAAAAATGCAAGTATTATTGAGAAAGGGCATGGAAAGCATAGAAAAACTGCCATGCTTGATTTTTCTAAAGTTAATGGAACCTATTTCCTGCCCTATGAGTTTCGTGCCACATCAATTGACAAGCATCAAGGACAAGAACAAGCAGCCGAACAAAGTTCGGTTAACAAGGATCGTCAAAGTAATGATGCACGGAATCAATAAAAAGATAATGAAAATGCGTTGGGGAGCCATCCAAAGACGGGGCAAGATATTGTTCAAGTCATACCTACATCATGCTCTCCCAACAAATTTGAAGAGGTATGTCTACCAAGTAATTTACTTGTTTTTAGATTTGGTGACAACTTTATTGTTCATGCATCTTGTGGCGCCCCGCCTGATTACCACCGTAGCCAGACGGTCGCCACGCACGCCCGCCCAGGAAATCACTCTGGCATGCGTGTTTACCACAAGTATCATGAACACAGGCATTTCTATTAATGGATATATCATTCTTACAAGATATATTACAAGGGTGATGGCAGCGGACAAGCTCTATCTAAGGCAGCATGGTCTTCGTGCGGCTCCAATCCTCAGGGATCTGTCTGGGTTACTCTCCTAGCCCACGAACGCTCCGGCTCCTCGACGACGGACGACGGATCCTTATGTGAACCTGGCCATGTTAAAGGCCGCTGAGTACTTTTGAATGTACTCGCAAGCAAACCAACTAACATATACACCAAGCAAAGCAATCCATGGCATTCAAGCATGCATTTATTATTAGAGCAATATTAATCATCATGTTGTAACAGGATTATCCAGTGTGATACTACTAGAGTAAAGTAAAGCATGGCAAGTAAATAATCCATACTCCGAACATTCTCAGAATCCAATCCAACTCTTAACCAGATCCAACTTACTCTCTTACGGGTTGTCCCACAACCCTCGGAATACTCACGAGTCATCGAGTACTTCTGATCATAGGACAAGTTCTTCCATCATTGTTATCATGGTTACGGTTGACCACCTAGTGAGGTCTGGACGGACTGTCCAATACTGTGGCCGTGGCTATTCGAATAGATTCTTCACTCTCCAGAGGTTGCACACTTTACCCACACCATGGAACACCTGGCCTCGTGATCCCATTCGGGTGGACCAGCGTTGCTCCAACGAAACCCGCCTGACCCGTGACTCTCCCATCGTACCACCGGCATTCATCCTCCCCCGGAGTACTGCCCTGGGTGGCCCCTATGTCACCTCGTGACACCTGCCACCGTCGTGGCCACACAAACTATCCCAAACGGGGACTCCCGGGTTAAACAATCAACTGCGCTCACAAGGTTATCGCCGCCTACTGGGCCAGGGTAGCGCGCGCGCATAACCTTCCCTGTCTGGAGGTACTGATGAAAGAGCACGCGATCAGACCAAGTCAAGGCCATCCCATACCGGCAAATGTGGCTGCACGTATAAGCCCGGACATGTGACTCTAGATCAACCGATTAGGTTTAGCCTTAGCAAGTATTTAACAAGCATGGTTGTTTATCACCATAACTTGAGATGGCAGTAGCTAAGCATGATAAAAACATAACCACCTATCTCCATATAATATCACGACAAGTCATTAGTGCAATGATAAGATGAGCAGTAGCAGGTAATGTAAATGACAATATCGAAATGGCAGGAGTTTAATTATTTCTAGCACAAGCATATCATTAATTAAACACGCAAGAATAACACAGAGCAATGCTTTAGGGCATATATCAGATGGTCGGCTTGCCTGGGGTCGAAGAATACTCCGGGAGAAGTGCGGAGTGTCCGCGGAAAGGATCGCTGGAAACCGTTCTCTCTCGGAGGGGCTCGAAGTTTCGAGCAAAAATTTACAAAGGTTTCTTTGCCAGGGACTGATCTGCAAAAAGAATAAACACATCCGGGTCCCTGAGCAGTGCAGTTGGCCGCGCATTTGGGCAGAATGCGCCTTCCCGTAGGGAAAACGGAAATGCGCCGAGGGCGCGTCCACTTATCTGACGTGGCCGGCCGTAGGACGCCGACAGGTGGGCCCCACTGGCAGGGTCATCCCCCACCTCGCGCGCGCCCACAGAGCAGAGGAGGTGGCGCGCTCCGGCGGCGACTGCCGACAGCTTCGGCCACCGTTCACGGCGCTCGGGCTACCGGCGCGATCAGGGGGCCGAGCCGCGTCCATCCATGACAGGCACGAGTCTCGGGGATGGCGGCAGCGAGCACCACCTCGGCCATGGCGGACGGCGACCACGGGCGCCCTTGGGCTGCTACGCCGGTGGAGGGGTAGGGAGGAGCTTGGGTAGAGCCTCGCCTCGCTCCGGGGAGGCTGAAGGAGGTGGCAGAAAGGAGGGAGGGACTCGAGGTCACCGGAATTTAGGAGGGGGGCCGGTGGCGGCACGGCGGCGATGGTTGTTGAAGAGGCGCTCCGACGATGGTTGGATGGGCCGGGGAGGCGTAGAGGAGTGAGGTGAGGTGGGTGGTGAGCTCAGAGGGACTCGGGGACGGCTATAAATAGCCGGGCGAGGTGAGGCGATAATGACGGCCATGGCGTCGACCTCATCGGCGCACTGGAGCATGGGGAGGATGTGGCTGGATGGTAGCGGGGTCGGGTGGCTTCGCAGGGAGGAGAGAGAGCTCAAGGGCGCTCGAGAGAGCTCAAGGGAGATGAGGACAAAGGAGAAAACGACATCGGTGTCACGGGCGGAATAGTTAGCCGGAGTTGCCGTGGCGTGGGGAAGAAAAAGAGAGGGGGAAATGACCAGAGAGGAGGGTGTGGACGACAGGGAGTCAGGTCGGCACCAAGGGACAAGCTACGGCTGGCCGGAGCGGTCGGCAGAGGCGACACGCGGCGCAGAGCGCCAGTTCTGCTTTCTGGCTACGCGGTCACCACGCGGTCCGCGTGTTCTGGCACGGCTCAACCTCTCTAGGCTTATCAAACATGTGCCTCACTGTTCAATTAGATGATAGGAGTGGCTGGAATCGACTGGAAGGCTCTGGGGTGGAAGAAACTAGCAGAAATAGCTTCTGACTGGAAGGTGTTTGCCATGTGGTGTGGCCACCACAGTAGTGATCTTGGCCTGATCTTTGGCATGGATTAGTCATCCACTACGGTGGACATGATGCCAAAGTTTCAACACCAATAGACCAGTATAGATGGTACTTCCTTTGTAACCATGTATTCTGGCCAAAAATGGAGATGCTGATACTGTGCTCAAATGGCTGAATGAAATAAGATGAAATTTGGTGTAGAGTGATTATTGGAGTATATGAAGATACTGGAAAAGTTTCAGATCATTTGGAAATGCCTACATGATACTTCCTTCACAGCACTTCCAAATGGACAGAAACTTGAGAAAAATGCTGTGGATGAATGAATAGATGAATTGAGCTGGTTTTTGGTTTCCATGAGTGATTTATCAATGTTAATCACCATGAAAAATTTCCGCTCAAATAGATCAAGGGTTCAAGCACTTCCTTTGCAATTTGCCCAACTGGACAGAATTTGCAAATTGATGTTGTGCTCAACATTTGAACTATGGAACTTGGGTTCTTGATGGAAATGGTGAAGATATGGATAGGAGAAGCTCCACAAATTATTTGGGATTTTTCCTGGTTACCAAATTTGTAGTTCCTTTAGAAAGTGCCCAAAATGCAATATTGGCATTAAATAGGAAAATACAATTTGTCCTATTTAATTGTGGCCAATATTTTTATGGGAGCTCAATATGATCACAAAGAATATCTCCACAAGTTTTCATGAACTTTGGAGATGGATAGATATTTTCCTGGATTTAATTCTTTTAACTGGCAGAAAAAGGAATTAATTATAAATGAAAAATATTGCAAATGACTTGGCAATATTTTTGCATATCCAGGGTTTATAGATGTGGGATGATCACTGGGAAAAGTTTGGGAGGCAACAGATCAAAGGAAATTGAGGTTCCTTTGTAACTGGAAGGATCATGGTTTCCCTTTCGATAACTCAGAAGGTAGGGTTTCGACAGCAGAACCCTGAGCCAAAGATCTTGGGTGGCAAGGTTGAGCTGGAGAGAATCTCTGGTTGGATAGGAAGGCAAGGCTGAATGACCATCTTCATATACCCAAGAGTGAAAGAAATCCGATAACACCGAGAAAAAGGACGGGAGTCGAATCCCGCAAAGGAAAAAAAAACAGGAGCAAAAACCAGGGTGTTACACATCTATTAGAAAAATTCTCATAAGTAATTTTGAAATACAAACGAAGAAGGGTAATTTACTTTTTAGTAATAAAATTGGTATAGAACATATTAGTCAACCCATTGCACCATTTATAAAGACCGATAGTGACTTATTCTTGCAGCCAAAGCTTTTCCCATTGTTTTACTTAAATTTTATATTTGAATGGGTAGCTTTGCTTGTTTCATACTTGGCTTACACTTGGTCTCACTTGAGACATGTATGTTCTAAGTATTTTCGATTCAAAAATTTGAAGCCAAGGTTAAATTATGTTGAGCAAACCGATGCTAATATGATTTCTTATCCAAAGACATCGAAGATAGAGTGCAAAACACAGTCCATACCCGAATGGGGAAATTCTAAATCTGAACCATTCATTTGCTCACCTCCAAAGCCGTTCTCACGCGAAGATCGGCTAGAAAACAAGAAGAATACCTTAAACTCAAGCATGTGTGATCAAATATTTGATTTGTTGCTAAAAATAATTACATTAGAATTCTTGATCACCATCTCAAGCCATCAATCCAAGGACGAATGTGTGTGTAAGCTGCATGATTCTTCCAAGCATAATTTTTAGGATCGCAACATGTTTCGTCAAATAGTTAAATCGTCCATTGATAAAGGACGATTGAAATTTGTTGAGACACCAAGAGATGTCCAGTCTATCCCGATTGGTCCTGATGGCAAAAGGTTTTTGTATCGGTTGCTTTAAGCTGATCCATTTAAAGAGAAGGTAAAAACTACATGTGATGGCATCAAGCTTTCAAGTAAAGAAGTTGTTCAACACAATGAAAATATTCTTGATAGCACGAGTTCTATGATGGTTACGATGAAAACGCCAAGGACTGGAGGGTAAAAAGAAAATCCGACAATCGATGCAAGCACAACCAAAGAAAACAAAGGGCGAAGTAAGCACAAGGGCAAGAAATCAGAAGTTACTTTCGCAGAGTTACTAGCTAAATATCAAAAAGCGAGTGAAGAAAAAAGTGCTTATCGGCCAAATAGTGCAAAAGCAACAAGATCACCCCCTAGGCGCAAGTATGAGGGTCGGTATTGGCAAAGTGAGAATTTCCATTAAACATATTCAGATCCTTATTTTGGGCCGCCAATGCAAATGTGGTGGATGCCTCCCTATGCTCACGTAAATCCATATCCATCATGGGACAGGTATGATACATGGGCATATTCTGCATCTTATTGTAAATCATCTCACCAATATTATGCAGCTCCAAGAATGCCAACGTTCAGTGAGCAGTCATATGTTCAAGACCGTTTCAATAAAAAAGAATCGGTCTAGAGCTCAAGAAAGAAGACAGAGGTGGTCAAGCAAGTGTATCGAGCTAAAAAATGGTCGCAAGAGTGCCATTTCAGATTTGATCTTAAAAGATAAAGAGCCAATTAAAAAGTTAACATTGGCTACTAAAGGGAAAGAAGTGAAGCAATCCATTGTTAAAAATCAAAGTGAAAAATCTGAAGAAAAGAAGTTGAGGGTGCACAAGGTCAAAATAGAGTTGCCATTGGTTGAAACGAAAACATAGCCGAGGTGCCCACTCGGCTTATCGTATTGGCGAAAGAAGGAATTACAAAAACTAAGTGCACAAGAATTGAGAAAGAACAACATGGCATGGGTTCCCAAGAGCAGTCAAAATAAAAATGATGTCCAGCCTTCTATTGCAACAAGTGTTACGAAAGTAAAGAAAGAGAAGGATTGAAGCATAAACAAGTAAGCTGAATGTTTGGATCACAACAACAAAATCTTCAGTTAGCACACCATCCATATTCTTCGACCATGCGATTTACGCCTTTGCCATGGATTTCATCCCTAGGTATGATCAATTACCCTCCATGGATTTATTTCAATCAATGGATGCAACATAATTTTTTACATCACAAGAGGGCATTACCAAATCACTATACATTTGGTTAGTTACATATTTGTTGCTAATCCAAAAGGCCAAAATATTTGATTGTTATTTCATTTGTTTATTTCGTATACACATGCTTTGGTGCATGAATTCTACATGGACCTCATGGTAATGGCCGATATTCCACTATCGCCCTAGGAATATATCTAAGAATGGGCGGTGGTATTCTAATGTCGTCCTAAGTTTGGTTAGAGATCGAGACAAGTGCTTGCATAGAAACCTGTTAAATTGATGCCATTGAAGATATTATGCATAGGCTAATTCATCAAAATTGCAAAGTGGACTTATGTTTTGATTGGGTGTGCTTTGGCTTATTATTATTTTTTAGAATTTACGTAAGGCCAAATCATTGTTGATTTTATTATTGAGTATTGTATTGACATCATGCATAATATTTATTTTAGCTTTGTCTCTGTAGTACCATGGAGATTATATGTCGATGGTTAAAGTTGTAGAAATGGCGAAGGTGTTGGTGTTCTTTATATATCTCCTTATTGTGCTATCTTGTGAAGCCTCATGCCGCTTAAAATATTTACGCACAAACGATCAAAGCCGAACATGCATCGTTATTCGGATTGGAGCTTTTACTTGCTATAGGTGCTATACATATTGAGCCTTTCCGTGATTTGTTATTAGTAGTGCAACAAATATAAAAAAGTTATCAATGTCTTGACGAATCTCTTATAATTTATCTTGAGGCATCTTTTATCTCCTTGGGTGGCTTTCCAATTGTTCATTTATCTAGACATGACAATTGGAGAACAGTGACACAACAAGCATCTGGCTACCATGTTGATCATAGTGTATTGCATATCTATCAATAACTGATGTTTAGCCTCGTAGAAATAGGTAAGGCCGAACTGAAGCCACTGCTTCAGCCACTAATGAAATTTTTATGCAGATGAAAGCAAGGATCGGAGAAAGGTCATAGTTGATTATCTGCAAGATCCTAATAGAAGAGTGGAAAATATAGTTTGGAGGATGGCTTTTACATGCATATCTATGGAAGTTTATCGTTGGATTAATGAAGTCGAGAAGGTTTCACCCAAGTTTGCATCAAAAGTTCAAGAAAGTAATGGCCAATACACAATTATTGCCCTAAGAAAGAAAATGGCCAATATATACTTATCGTCCTAAGCACGTATAAAATGGAAAATGGAGTGTTGACATCTCAAAGTGCTAGTTATCGACTAGAGGGGGTGAATAGGTAATTTTTTATGAAAAGCTTCAAAACAGTAAATGTCTTCAAAGTGAGAAGAAATGAATCAGGATCAGATAGGGATAACAATTAAGGATCTAGGCATGGCATGCAGAGTGATGAAGACATTGATACAAGTAAAGCATGGTCATCATACAAATAGAAGTGTATCAAAGATAAACTAGAGTAGTACGAATACAAATGCAGATTGGATGAATGTTTTTGATGAATGTCCTCACACAAGAACAGTCAAGCAATAGCTTCGCAATGCAAAGTTGTAAGTAAATGAGTGAAAGGATAGAACCAATTGCTTGACGAAGAAACAAGATTTGTTGGACTAGTTCCAGTTGCTGTGACAACTGTACATCTGGTTGGGGAGGCTAAGATTCAACTCAGAAGACATCGTGTTCACCTTGTTCCCCTTGAGCCAAGGTCACTTAGACCACACCCAACGACTTCGGTATGTCTTCAGGGGAGATTTCCAAAACCCGTACAAACTCGGTCACCTGGAAATCCACAATGACTCTTGGATGCTCTAGACCCAGACACCTAACCGTTTGGAAGATCACAGTCTTCAAGTGTAATAAGTCTTCGGTTCTCTCAGAACAGAATAACTTTAGTGATTCTCAAACACACTAGATCTAGGTGTTTGGGTTTATCCTCATAGGATAGTTCTCTCTCAATGTCTTCGAGGTGAGTTGCTCCAAAACGACAACAGCCGTATCTAACTCAGAGTAGCCACCATCTTATGGTGGAGGGGGTGGGCTATTTATAGCCAACAGGCAACCCGACATGATATGACCAAAATTACCCTGGGTCAATGGCCAACCGACACGTGTCACAACGGTCGGATTTCAAAGACTCACGAGGCAACATTACTTGGGCTACCAGCAATGCTGACTCAACCAACTCTGGAAGAAATTTCCTCTCATTGTCTTCACTCGAAGACATAGGTTTATGGGTTGAGCATCAGTCAGCTTCTGACTTCGATCACCTCGACCCCACATAACAGTACGGTGGTTCCTATGACTAAGGAAAGAAGAATCAAAACAACCAAAATACTTCGTCTTCGTGTTTCATTATATTCAAGTGATTATCTTCGCGCACCACCAAAGGCTTCGACCATTATCAATGTCTTCGGACATTTTTAGGGGTCATCTTCGACGGTTAAACCGAATCTCCCAGGACTCCTATCTATGTTAACCTGCGAACTCTCACAAACACATTAGTCCCTCAACCACGTTTGTATTTAATACTTCAAAACCAATAAAGGGTGGCACTAGATGCACTTACAATCTCCCCCTTTTTCGTGATTGATGACAACCTGGCTGAAGTTTTTAACGGGGATAAAATATTTGAACATAAAAACCTGGAGATTATAATTGCAAGATATAGAGAGCTCCCCCTGAAGATGTGCTTATGAATATTTTTCTTTGAATTGAAAAGCACATGGTAGGTTTTAATTTGTGGAGATCTCCCCCTATATATTGGAATCCAATCACCATGCATTAAAGGATTGTATGAAGATAATGAAATGCATAGTGAAAAATGGGTGTCTGCTGAATTTCTTCGGGCGCATAAAAAAGAAGTTTAGAGAAGTGCCAAAAGTAAAGTAAACTTAAAGTGTGCAGACGTCCATCAGGACTTAAGTTTGACAACCTAAAATAGCAAATGTTCAGAATAAGAGTTGTAAACTTAACAAAAAATAGCAACCACCCAGCCATATAGACCCGTTTGAAGACTATCAATCCAGTGCTTCTCCCCCTTTGTCATCGAATGACGAAAAATGGTCAAGACATTGGGCACTACACGTCCCCGGCAGGAGTCAACAACGATGGTGCAGCTGTGTCGTCCTTGGACGGTGCAGAGGGGCCTGATGCAGCGTCTTCGCGTCGAGTAGGGGCCTCCGGAGAAGTGACATCTTCAACATCATCATCAGTGAGATTTGCATGGATGGAAGGTGCTGAGGATGGGTAGTCACTGTCTTTGAGCGATGGCGTCTGGTGCCACATCTCCGTGCGAGGAGGAGGAGCGCAGAATCTGAAGTTCTTATCGAAGCCATCGTCACGAAGATCATCCTCGGGAGCCAGCATGGTCAATGTCTTCCATGAACACCTGCATGTCTCATGGGCCACAAACGTGTTTTTGGTGGAGAGGTTGCAAATGCGATTGATATCGGACACAATAGATTGCATTTGGCGCCTTGTCCATTCATGGTGTTGATCCTGCTTCTGATGTAGCTCTCGATCAGTCCTTGCATGTTCCTGTCTGGGTTGGTTCTGTTGAGGTATAGTGCTGGCAGTGGATTCAGTAGCAGTAGTACTGGGCTGGCGATGGCAAATGGCACCAATCATTCTAACTCTGGCAGGATCATTTGGAATGTGAAGCCCTTCAGTTTGAGTTGTGCCACTTGTGCCTTCGACAATGGGGTTCTTGCTCTTTGAAGGATAAATATCTTCATGAATGACTTCGACTTCTGGAAGGAACACTACATTATTGCGGGCAGAAGGCATATATTGTTTATTTGCCCTTCGCTTGATGAAGCGCATGATCCATGGTGCATAGATCTTGGGCACAAATAGATCTAATCCAGAAGCAGCAAGGTTGCCCAAGAATAAGTCTTGAAGATTAAACTTTATGGCATAGACTGTGTTGTATATCAATGTCTTCATGGCGCCAACTAGCTTGCTTGAAGATGAATGCCCCTTGATGGGCCATATGGTGTGACGAAGAATATGGTAGAGGGTCTTCGGCAGATACCGAAGATCTTCAACAAAGAATTCCATAGGCAGGGGTTCATCAGGAGCCATTGGCTTCATCAGTGTTAGCATATCTGTCATATTGGGCTCGGACACTTGAAAGATGCTCTTTGTAGCTTCAGCATATGTAGCAGATTGGGGATGGAACACTTCTCCAGATGCAGCAAGTGGAGTGGTAGCAAAAAGTTCCAGAGCGAGCCTTGATATGCTCGTCTCTCATCATGAAGTCTAGCACCCATGTCTTCAAATCTCTGCTGAAACCTCAAATGTGCAGAGTTGCATACAATTGAATAATTAGTTCTTCATTCCAGTCTTCGTGGTCGACAACGAAGGGAAACAATCCAACATCTCAAAGACAATCCAAAGCTTGATCAAAGAAGGGAAGACCACTCATAGCTTCAAAGCTGAGCCTCTTGTGTGGAAAGATCTTGTTCTGACCAGAGAGTACACACATGTAATAGCTTCATTGAAGGTGGCTCCAAAAGCAATTAGACTGAACCTTTTGATGGTCATATGGATTATGATCAGAATCAAAGAAGGTATTTTTCATGCTAGAAGCATTTTTCACTGAAGACCAAGCGATCAGCTGGGCTGTGATTGCGAAGACTTGGAAGTCTGGGAATTGGATTCATGATCTTTGGGCGACAATGAATGTTGTATCATACTGAGGTCCCATTCTCTCTGGTGGAGGGACAAGCCTGGGCCACCTTGTTGGCACCATTTCTCCTTCACGATTGCTAGCCATGAAGATGTTTTTAGAATTGTCGTTAATCGATGGCGTGGCATGGACAGGAGGCTTCAAATGAAGAAGTGCTCTACATGGAAAAGTTTTGTAGTTTTGACATGAACATCTTTGAAGTTTCGGCCATCGCCGTCCGATCTCATCTCGAAGGCCGAAACTATTCTCAAAGTACTAAGATTTCATATTCAGAATACCGTTTGGTAGATTAAGCCCCCAACACAACCTCATATGAGAAAATGTTCTATCCTGATTGTCTACGTCTTGTCGAAATGACCGATTTTGATATAAAGATCGTCTCAATCCGAGGTCTATGCAAAAGTTGGAGCCGATACACTCCGGACCAATAATGAGTAAAAACTGGCCCGGGGCATCACACACCCCTGTGGGTGATGTCTGATGGGTCGCGCGAGCAACTTGCCCCTCAAGATGGCTTCAAATAAAAAATGTTCACATGAAAGTCGTTCGTCTCGTCGAAACAGTTCAAATTACTTTTGGGCTCATTTTCATCAGATGTCGTTTACCGCCTCAAAAATGAGCCACGAGATATAGCCAATTTTAGATCGACCAGTTTTGGAAAGTTCGGACCAAATCATCCAAATTTGACTAGGGTTTTGGATGTGAATCCAAGACTTTTCCTTGCATGAAAAGTCCAGCCGCCACTTATATACCTAAGGGGTGACGGTCGATTGAACAACACAGAATCGAACAAATCAATCTACTACTTTTTCATGTTCATATACTTTTTATCCCTCTACCTTGTATCTTATTCCCGTTCTT
Organism: Elymus sibiricus; assembly: GCA_039707655.1. Classification (NCBI taxonomy): domain Eukaryota; kingdom Viridiplantae; phylum Streptophyta; class Magnoliopsida; order Poales; family Poaceae; genus Elymus; species Elymus sibiricus. The sequence continues at coordinate 140,657,041 of CM077673.1, read as the reverse complement.
CGTCGTTCTTTAAGATTGGAGGGCAGCGAATCCACGAGGTCCTAGGGGCGGTCTGGCCAATCTAGGACATCCCATAGTCACCATGCTCCCTGACGGGACCGCTCCCGAGCGTGTGGGGTTTCGGGTCCTCAAAAGCGCCCGCCAGATTGCTTGCGCACCATGCTTCCAGACGAGTCTCCTTCGACGTGAGCTATGGTGCATCACCCTCCGGGTCAAGGGTACATGGTGATGTGTTCGTCTGCAAACAACCTCGCCGATGCCTATTGGCCCTGACTTTCTCGACGCTACTCGATTGGGGTTTTCTGCGGGTTTGGGCAGGGTTTTCTTCTAATTGAGAACCGGCTAATTAATTTCTTGAAATATTTGAGCATCTCCTATCGCAGTTCATTTTTCCTGGTCAATCACCCGAGGGAAATAGCCGTGGATTATTATTTCTTGTAGCTGATTTGAGGGTTTTCATTCGTAGTGTCCACAATGCAAGCACAAATCAGAGAAGTGTGGTGGCGGCGTCCAAAAGGACAAGAAGTTCTATCTCACCATACCAGACGACTTCAAGGGGCGCACGGTATGTTCAATCTCACCCTACCACGGTTGGCATTGCCTAATATGAACACGAACTATACATTGCTAAATTTGGATAAAAGGTCCCACATGCAACATAAACGTCAAAGATGATTTTTTTCTTCTAAATCAGGGAAATTAACGTCGTACTGTTCTTTCAATTACTCTCATATTTTCCTATCATTTTGGTTACATTATCTGTTTAATTACACAATTTGTACTTTGATTTCAGCTATTGTTTTGTTCTCTCAATTTCTTCCATATTTGCTTGTTGCCATGTTATTTCAATATAGGTAACATTCTTATCATTTCCCGCAGTACATCCCCTGCTTTGCAAGAACATGTGTACAAGGAAATCTTGGCCTTTACTTAGTTCATGACTCCGTTGATGTCATATTGACCACGAACCATGGATGTAAAATGATAGTACGGGTAAAAAATGATAAAGTTGGTCACCCGTATTTTGATGTGTTCCTTTGGAAAAAATCATCTCACTTTGATGAACTTAAAGTTGTGAGTCAAATTATAGTGCGTACACCAAAGCCTGGTCTTAACATGCATGTGTACTTCCAGAACAGCACCATCTGACCAGATTCTGATCCAGGTTAGGGTTTTTTCAACTTCCTGCATGTTGACATATTACTTAATAAAATTAGAGTAATTATTTTGTCTAACATCGCTATGTAAGCAACCAATTGGGATTTATTTTTCTTACTCTGATCCTAGCCAGTAATAAGTTCTAATTAGCAATGTATGTCCACTATTATTCTGCACTTTTCTGAATAAATACTCACTTTCAACATTCTACGCAGGATATGTTCGATGCATAGTTAAAAATCTGTATGTTACTCGCTATACCAAAGTTCACTGGAAAGACTTGGAGCATGTCATAAATTTATTGATACACTACGAGTAGATTGTTTGAACGCTGGATTTGGGATGGGAAAAAAAATCTGCCAATGGTGCACACATTGATCAAGACCAATTCTGTCAAGACAATGCGGGTAAAAGAATCTTATTTTTATGTTGTTGTTCATAAACTATATATAGCTTCAACGGTATGTTACAATTGGTTTTTATTCTTCATTGCAATAGAAATTGCCCATTGCAGCTATTCCTTAATTTATTTCCCGGCGTGGTCCTATCACACTTGTGCCTGCTACGAACGCCAAAGTGATTGCAAGGTACTTCATTTCCCGCATTGAAAAATTCTACACTACGAGTAGAATGTTTGAACACTGGATGTGGGATGGGAATAAAATATGCCAATGGTGTACACATTGAACAAGACCAATTCTGTCAAGACAATGCGGGTAAAAGAATCTTATTTTTATGTTGTTGTTCATAAACTATATATAGCTTCAACGGTATGTTACAATTGGTTTTTATTCTTCATTGCAATAGAAATTACCCGTTGCAGCTATTCCTTAATTTATTTCCCGGCGTGGTCCTATCACACTTATGCCTACTACGAACGCCAAAGTGATTGCAAGGTACTTCATTTCCCGAAGAAACGGAACCATTCAAATTAATATGTTCTTGGTTGTCCTGGCAATGCGTCCACATTTGAAAATTTGAGACACTGTTATACTCATGCTCTACGAAGACAGTGATGGGATCTTCCCTTTCATTGATGAGATGTCGAAATGCCGTGATCAAGCTACTTCCAGTGTATAGTTGTGGTTGCTAGCAATCTGCTTCATAAAATGCACTGGTTGTTACTACCTTAAGTATGTAGATACGAACCATATGGTTGCCAAGATTATTAAGTTCGGTATTGTTAAGCATCGTGTTAACCCACGTACAATCAAATGTTGTTTGTTAACTTCTTAAATTTTCATGGAAAGTATTAGTCTCACATAAAGCTCATCAGTTTAATCGCGTGCCGGTTAGAGTAGAGGATATCCATGTGTTTCCAAGTGGCGATCAACGTCGATTTCCAGAAGACTTTTTTCATATTAATTGTTGATATTACCAAAAATGAGATAATATATAGATAGGCCAGCACATATAATTGACATATTTGGCACGCATGAAAAAATCAATCGAGCATGTACATGCTAAAATTGATAGCTCGCGGATTGTAATTTACAAACCATTAGCTCGCGGATTTACATAAATATAAGATTTTATAAACTGTGTGCTCACAAAAGAGCTACTGCTCCAAACGCCGACCCAGCACGCACACCTGTCATCGTCCATTGTGTCATTCCTTGGTTCAGGAGGACAGGAGGTCACCAAGTCGATGACCTACACCTTGAGCGATCGAGGCCGGGGCTGGCTAGACATTGGTGATAGCCGGTACTGCCTCGGGCGCAGCTCTCACCAGGCCTGCCGTGTTTGTCGGGTCTTCGTAGGTTCTACTAGCGGCCGACGAGACCCTGGCCCTTGCCAGGGCTGCAGCCACGGCCGCCAGGCCTCCCCCGACATCCAGAGCTATGTCCTCCTCCATCTGCGACATAAGTCTGCGCCTCATGCCGCGGCCACTGCCGCAGTTGTCCTTGCGTAGTCACGGTTCCGGCTCCGCCGCCCACACCATCCGACGCACTCTGCGTTGAGCCCACAATATCGCTCTCTCGCGATCCCTAGATGCTTTCAGCACGACCCTGGCTAACTTGGAAAATTGCTCGTATCGCAATTCTTGCCTCCTCTGACTGTCACCGGGAGAGGCGGCGGTATGGCCGTCGACGAGGAAGCCGACCATCGCGCCGACAGCCTCAATTCCATCGTCGGCCAACTGCATCCTATCGTCGGCAAGTGCGGGGTTTCACGGTATATGTGTGGTGGTACCTAGCTAGGGGATCAGTGACTCGCCGCCGCCGGCCATCAGTGTGGTTATTTATAGCTAGCAGGTGGCTAGGGGATTGGGGATTTTACAAATTTACCTTTGTGGCTGGCTCTTGCGCGGGAAGCCTTGGCTGGAGTGTGGGAATACTAAATGGTGCGCATGAGCGGCGACCAGCCTCCATTGGTGAAGGTAGGCGGCAATGGGCGGTGAGTCGTGCCACACAGTTGTTACTTTACACCCGTGTGTGGTTGCGTGACTCATCGGAGGTGCTTCATATTTTACACCCGGGTGTGATATATCTATTCTGCATGGCACACTGTTTGCGGGACATGTGTATAACAGCATTAATTACTGTACCGGGGCATTGGGGCCCGTTTGTAGGTAGCACTATCTTGTTCCACTAACTGTGCATGCTTTTTATTACTATCGCCCGTGGTTCACTTACACTGTGTGCCCGTTAGATCAAACAATACCCAACATTTTAAAAGTTTTTGAATTCTTTTCTTACACACATAATTGCACACGGAAACATTATAGCAACTATCTGCAATCATGCATAGGGACACAAAGAAATATCCTCTCTACGCTCTCCATCGTATCTTTCCCTTCTCGCAGCCCCCAAATCTGGCCTTCTTCTCCCCACTATCCTCGCCTCTACAAAATCCTCAACATTTCACATGTCATCATAATCTGGAACCCCCTTTCCATCGCAGAAGGCACAGGCGGCGATACGTGCTGATGAGGGTGCGGAGGCCTTGGCGGCAAGCGCAAAACAGATGGAGGTTTCAACAAATCTATTGGGGGCAAGCGCAGTTCTATACATGGAACACACAGTTTTGGAATTTGTAAGGGCAGCACGCGCCGATGAGGTTGCCATTGCCTTGGCGGCTTGCACGGATTTGGTCGTGGTAAGGGCATCAGCATCGTGAGAGTCCGCTACCACTCTAGTAGCATGTGCAGGTTATGGCTTTGCTGTTTACGGCTGCTTGGAAATTGTCCGTCATGGCAGCGACGCACGCCCGCGTTCGGCCATGGACAGGATTTTTCGTGAGACCAGAGCAATTGTGATGGAGCAGGAGTAGGGGAATGGCCGGGCCTATGAAGTATTCAAGGACATGGTCGTCATCGACCCAAATCTGAATCCTTCCTTCCGAGAGAGGGTGTTGTGTGAGTGCAAACAATATTTCAACATCATCGAACCAACAGGCCAGCCCCGCAACAATGCGGCCGAGTAGCTGTTTCTATTTTGCTATTTTCTGAACCTTGCTTATATGTAATGTCGCTATTATGTTGTTTAGTTGATTATGTAGGATTACGAGCGATAATTTGTGCAATCATTTTCTAAATCAGGTGCTTATTAGCAGGAATCATTTGTGTTATTATCTGTCTATGTTATTTTCAGTCTTTCCACACAATTTAGATTATTGAACTGGTTGCTCGGTATGACACATCTTGTTACGTCGAATCGTTTGTGCTATTTTGGCTCATCCCACACAGTTCATCCGAGCGAACTGTATGCCGTCTGTCGCACACATCTTGAACTGTGCAACCGTTTGTGTTATTTTGGCTCATCGCAAACAGTTCACCTGAGTGACCTGTATGCAGTCTATCACACACATCTTGATCTGGGTAACCATTTGTGTTAAATTTTTTCATCGCAAACAATTCATCACAGTGACTTGTATGCCATATATTGCACACATAATGATCTGGGTAACCGTTTGTGTTATAGCACCTTCATTGCAAACAGTTCACCCAAGTGACATGTATGATGTCTATCACACACATCTTGATCTGGGTAACCGTTTGTGTTTTTATCTCATCACAAACAGTTCATCCGAGTGACCTGTATGCCGTATATCACACACATAATGATCTGGGTAATCGTTTGGGTTATTTTGGAGCATCGCAAACAGTTTATTCGAGTTAGCTGCATGTTGTACATCGCACACATATGTATTTGGTTATCCGTTTGTGTTATTTTGCCTCATCGCAAACATTTCATAAATGTCAGCTATATACCACGTATCACACACACCTCTTTTCTGAATCGTGCTTGATGGGCCACCCATCACACACAATTTGCATTATTGGCGACAGGGCTAGAACTATACCATTTGCGATTCATGCATCGCACACAGTTTCGTCGAAGGGTCTTAGATTGATGTGTCGTCTTTGGACCCCCTGCAGTAGTGATAGTGTTGGCAAGGAAAATCATGAAGTAACGAATGGCGGGGTTTTTGATGCTTGATACCTTCTTACCAGATAGGTAATGCTCATCCTTGACGGAGATGAGTTCCCACGAACCCAACGCATTAGCAATCGGCATGCCTCTAGTATGAAGAACCCCTTGGTTCTCAAAACTAAAGGCATTGCAGAATTGCTCCAGCATCATACTTCATTGAACCCCTCCGAGGATGAAGGAGCAACCAGGTGGCACCCTCGAATCCTTCAGAGTGTGCGTGAAGGTGGAGAGGAGCTTCACGGTGATGTTGGGATAAGTCACACAATGGAAGTTACTGAAAACTCCCATCCCAATGTTGTTCGCAAGCCATGCGAAGTCGTTGTGAAGCCCTTGGGACTACAAGAACGCGTCACACTTCCACTTCGTGCCGTTCATCCCCCGGTTGTTCACACATTGGAAGTCCGTGTCCGCAACAGCATGAAGGTCATCTCCCTCGTTTTGGGCACGCTTAGAGCGCTAGCCCATGGCCCTCTTCCCCGCGACAATCACCGATCTCATCGTTTGCTACAAAACAAAAATAACAACAGAAAAATGTAAGTTTTACATGGGGATCGAGTTCTAATACTACATAAGATCGATTCTAACCTATTACTTTGAATCCTAACGTGCAAATCGAATGTAAATCGAAAATATTATGCATCTCATCTAGGATATGAACATGGATGAAATCACCACCAAAACTTCCAAATGAACCATGGAGCGGAGGAGAAGCTCACCGAGGATGAAGATGCACGGATCAAATGAAATAAATCCACGAAGAATCACAGGTTTTAGAGGATTTTTGCTAGGGTTTGAGAGGGACAGGTGAGAGCTTTGGGCGTTGGGAGGAGGAAGAAGAAGGCCTCCCAACGCCGAAGGGTCAATTTATAAAAATTACGGTGAAGTGGGCGCTCATATGGGAGGGAGCGCCCGTATGGAACGTACTCTCACGTCTATTTCTATCGATCTAAGGTTTACATACCTAAAAGGAGCGCTCATACGGGTGCAGGTGCCCATATGGAATGCCGTCTTCAATCCTGCTTAGGTGAAGTTTTGCTTGGAAGAGTGTCAAACGGGCACTCGTTCTGCTCGTTTCAAAGGCCGCCATTTTCTCTGTTCCTCCGGCTTCTCCTGGTTGAACACTCAAACGACCGCTCATGCAGGCGCTCACTCCCATTTGGAGCACCGTCTTCAGATCAGTAACTTCTGACTGATTTCGACGAAGGTCCCATACGAGCGCCAAAACGAGCATGGGCAATTGTATTGTAGGATCCAAAGTATGCCTAGAGGGTGGGGGTGATTAGACAAGAAGGAGTAGCCTCACTGGGGGTAGATCTTCACGAAGTAGGCGATCTCCTTGCTGTTACAAACTTCTTGGTTCAATTCCACATGATCCGGAGGCTCCCAAGTGACACCTAACCAATCTAGGAGACACCACTCTCCAAAAGGTAATAGACATTGTATGGTTGATGAACTCCTTGCTCTTGCGCTTCAAAAGATAGGCTCCACAACACTCAATCACTCTCTCATGGGATTTGGCTTGGTGGAAGAAGATGATTGGGTGGAAAGCAACTTTGGGAGGCTAGACACCAAGATTCGTATGGTTGGAGTGGACGATCTTGTTCTCAACACATGACTAGATGGTTCTCTCTCGAAAAATGAATGGTGGAAGTGTTGGATTGTTTTGAGTGCTCTCACTATGAATGAGAGGGGGTGGAGGGGTATAAATAGCCATCTCCAAAGATCCAACCATTACAGAATTATTGCCCAACTCGGTGGCACCAAAGTAAAAACTCGGTTACACCGACTAGTGCAAAAGGCTGCAAACTTCGTCTTTTTGGTAAGACCGATACGAAACAACTCAATGAGATCGATTCGGTTGACCTAGGGAAGATCCAAATCTCGGTGGCAACGATATGAAAAACTCAGGAATTGCGAAGTTAAACACTTCGATCACAGAGAGGAGGCAACCAGTTTTTGGCTGTACCGAATAAAATCTCGGTGGTACCAAGGTGCTAGGGTTTTGGCTCTGGGTTCTGTCTTGGCAAAGTTGGTGGCACCGATTTTGGCAGTTTGGGTTTTAGACATAATATTTTTGTGAGATTTTGGTTGAGGCTTTTGGCGGCAATCCCTATGCACTTTAGCAACCAGATCATTATCAATACCTCATCCCCTTTTAATAGTATTGGCTTTCCTATGGACTCAATTGTGATTTCTCACATGAAAGAAAATGTAGAGTCTTGAAGATCTTGCCAACTTATGTTTATTGCATCTAGGGGATCCATCTCACAATCTTAGCCAAACCAATCATTGAACTTTCCTGAAATATACTTGATAGGTTCATTAGTTCAATGGAATATATGTTGTTGTTAATTACCAAAACCACCTAGGGAGAAGTTGTGCTTTCAATCTCCCCCTTTTTGGTAATTGATGACAACATATAGATCAAAGCTTTGACAAAAGATATAATCAATTCATAGTATCGTCGCTTTGGGAAGTATGTGATAAGCAAGATCTCCCCCTAAATTTGTGCATTATTTTAAATTTGGGTTTGAATGCAAATGCACAATCGATTAGGATCATGGGTCAGTCTTCCATGTCACATACATCTTGGTGGAGCCCATAAAAGATTTGAGTAAAATGCAATGCACACATCACCAAGCATAGAAGTGAATGATCATCATAGATAGAAATAATATAACATAGTAGCATCAATCATTAAGCGTATGATCAAACACGGCATAGTTTAAGTCACGAAGCGAGCAAAAGATAAACCAAATGTATAAACGATCAAGAGAACTGAAAAAGCAACACTATTTCTCTCTCGCCAAGCCCTATGATCTATACATATTCTGCCCCTTTGGCAACAAGTTACCAAAAAGTTCAAATAGTATAGATAAACATTGCTCTGGGCATGATCTCCTCCACGTGGCAGTGAAGTAGCCGCTCGGATGGTCATGGAAGGATTCAAAAGAAGAGCATCGGCAAATTCTTCAATGGAGGTCTTCTAAACTGGAGGGGTAGATACTGGAGGTGCTGAAGGAGGAACTGAAGGTGCAGCAGCCGATGCAGATACTGAGGGCCTCGGCTCTGGAGCTAGAACTACAGAAGATCTGGCCTAAGTTCTGAACTGAGTGGTCACTGGGAGTGTAGGCTCATCATCATCTGAGCTTGGTATCTCAACTCTGTCAACATCCTTCTTAAGAGTCTCTACAGTTGTACCAAGTTCAGTCACCTTGTTCTTCAAAGAATGAAACTTTGTTTCCATGATCCGCTCTAAGCTCTCTTGATTCTTGAGAATATTTGCAATATTATTCTCCATGTTTTGATTAGCAGCAATAAGATAGGCCATTTAGTCAGCCTTTGTCTTAAGCACGAGAGCACTAGCGGCTCTAGCTGCCTCTGCTCGGGCCTCAGCCTCTATCTCTGGCTGATCTGTCGATGAAGTAGGATGAGAAGGTTCCATCACTACGACATTGTCCTCAAATTCCGGCTGAAGTGGTAGGTGGTGACGGTCACGAAGATATACCTTACACCCAATCTTGGAGGTGATGAGCATGTGAATGTACGTGGCATATCCACAGGACCTCTTCTGGTCAGCAGTCGTTCTCTTGATGGTCTCAACTATGAGATCCATCACTCTGATCCTGGTGTGACTGTCAATGTAATGCAGCATGTTAATGGAGTAACCACGAATCATCTTATCATCTCCGAATTTGGACATCAAGGTGTGCCTCAAGATAGTGTTGGAGGTAGTCAAGCCAGCTAGCAGAAAGTAAACAGAGCCAAATTTGTGAGTCTTCATATACTCCTGAGGGATAGCAGCATACAGGTTGGACATGGAGTTGTGATTCATCTTGGACTCTGAGTAGACATCAAGATCTCCATCCTGCACCTTGGTGACTCCTAAGATGGTAGCCCACTCATCCACTGTCGATTGGTACCTGGTGCCTTCAGTCATCCATACTATCCTACCATCTGGATAGAAGTGTGATGTGGAGTAGAATTGCATGATGAGCTCATCACTCCACGCAGTCATCTCTCTCCCAATGAACCCATCGATGCCCATGAACTTGAAGCTCTCATGGACATGGGGGAAGTAGTCCTATTGTCCTTGATGTACTACCAATCAAGATACCTCATGTCACTCATTGATGGGTTTTTGGCAAGCAACACAGTCTCATAGAAATCTTGTTGCTCCTTGGTATGAAAACGAGCATCAACAACAATCTTTCTCCTGATGGAGTAGGGGTCCACTGATCTCCACTTCCTCAGCCCTTGGTCCTTCCTCTCCTTCATGTTATCAACAATAGGATGATCATCATTGTGCTCTGGAAGGTAAGGCCTGAGCTTTCTCAGCACAGCAACATCATCATCATCTGCTGCCTCTGGGGTTGCTGCAGCTCAAGCCTTGTTCTTCTCAGCAGCAGGTATAACCCTTGTTGTTTTCTTGGGCTTGGGGGGCAGTAACAGTCTTGGACTTGGTTGGTTGCTTGCTTGGTATAACATTAGCCATAAGCTTCCTCTGCTTGGGAGGAGGTGGGTTAGCATCTGGTTCTTCCTCCTCTTCTTCTTCTTCCTCATCATATGGATACTCCAGAGTGGAGGGATATATAACATCACGAACAAATCTTGTCCTCTCCCTCTTCTTTGTTGCTTTCTGCCTTGCCTTCTTGGCCATGGACATGGTCCTTGTTGATCCACTGGGGTTGTCTAGTGGCAGAGACATACTCCTCTTTGCACCAACTGACTCTGGACCTTCCTTGCAACCACTCTCTCCTTCCTCTTTAGTTGTTTCCTAGAGGTGACCTGATCTGGAATAAAATCCTCATCTTCCTCATCCAAATTTTTCTGCTTTCTTGCCCCTCTGGCTGCCTTGGGCAAGCCATGTGAAAGCACAATGTGCTCCCTTGTTGGTTTTGATAATTCATGAAAACATACATTGTCTCTTGGACTAATACTTTTACCTAGTGTATTTTAGATAAAGTTCATAGAGAGGGTTGGCAAAAGGATTGTGGAGAAACCCCAAGATGCAAGGAAATGGATTGGCAAAGCTTCAAGCAAGAGGACTCTACATTTTACTTTGTGAGAAATCACTTTGAGTCCATAGGAAAGCCAATACTATTAAAAGGGTGTAAGGTATTGTTGGTGAACAAGATGCTCCACGTGCACAAGTGATAGTCACCAAAAACACCCACATACATGATAACCTATTTGTACTAAAGTTATTCCAGATGAATCCATTATATCTACCCATATGCGGTATTACCCTGCCGTTCCAAGTAAATTTTCATGTCCCACCTCTAAAATTTCAAATGAACATCAATTTTGTGTGCCTGGATTGTTCATAGAGCCACAGGGGGTAGTCAGTATCTTCCATGCTAAGAGGCTTATTCTCATGATGAGTGTTTATTCACTCGTCCATGCACGAGAGGGGCCAGTAATAGGGATGTCCAGTCCTAAAATCAAAAATTCCAAATAATTAAACAAAACTCCCCCAGGACTGTTGTTGGTATGGACGGTACCCGTGGATTCGGCTAGCCGTGGAATGTGTTTGTTGGTGGAGGGGGGTAAACCTTTACTTTTATCGCTTGGGAACCGCCGCTAATGTGTTTAGCATGGAAGATATTGATAAATTTTGGTCGTGACATAAACAGGAAGGGTGCACTTCCCAAAATTTTATCTATCTCTGATTTAAGCCTGGAGCACTAGCACCTTTGCAAACCCTGCTTCCCTCTGCGTAGGGACTGTCTATTTAATTTTATGTTGAGTCATCACCTTCTCAAAGAAGCACCAGATCTGAGAGCACTATTGTCATCCTCATGCATTGTGTATAGTTAATGTTGAATGCATCATCACTAGATCTTTTCTACCATGAATTACAATGTTTAGTCACTTCTTGAACTTTGGAGGTGCTCTGCATTTGTGTTTTGCGGTCTCAGAAAGGGCTAGCGGGATACCACTTTGTCATATTATATCATGATTGTTTTGACAAAGTCTGCATTTGAGATATTTTATTATTGCTCGCTAGTTGCTTATGTCATTGATATGAGATAATATAATTTTTAAGAGTTATTGTTGACATGGTTCGTCATAATCTTTGCTAAAAACCTGGGTGCTACTTAAGCATATGTATGTAAACAAGAACAAAAGAGTTCGAAAAAGTTTTTCTTCATCACTTTCAGTTTGTCAACTAAATTTCTTGAGGACAAACAATGGGTTAAGCTTGGGGGAGTTGATACGTCTCCGTCGTATCTACTTTCCCTAACACTTTTACTCTTGTTTTGGACTCTAATTTGCATGATTTGAATGAAACTAACCTGGACTGACGCTGTTTTCAGCAGAACTACCCTGGTGTTGTTTTTGTGCAGAAATAAAAGTTCTCGGAATTGGACGAAACTTTTTGGAGAATTATTTTATAATAAATAAAAAATACTGGAGCCAAGAACCACCGGAGGGGGGGGGGGCTGGGTGCCCAGAAGACACCAGGGCGCGCCACCCCCTTCAGACGCGCCCTGGTGGGTTGTGGGGCCCACGGGGCTCCGTTGACCCTAATTCCAGCACTATAAATTCCTATTTTTGGAGAAAAAATAGGAGAGGAAGTTTCATCGCATTTTATGATACGGAGCCGCCGCAACTTCCTGTTCTTCATCGGGAGGCCAGATCTGGAGCCCGTTTGGGGCTCCAGAGAGGGGAATCTTAGGTCTTCATCATCACCAATCCTCCTTCATCACCAATTCCATGATGATCCCCACCGAGAGTGAGTAATTCCTTTGTAGGCTCGCTGGTCGGTGAGGAGTTGGATGAGATTCATCATGTAATCAAGTTAGTTTTGTTAGGGCTTGATCCCTAGTATCCACTATGTTCTGAGATTGATGTTGCTATGACTTTTGCCATGCTTAATGCTTGTCACTAGGGCCCGAGTGCCATGATTTCAGATCTGAACCGTTTATATTTTCACCATTATATATATGTTCTTGATCCGATCTTGCAAGTCATATGCACCTATTACGTGTTATGATCCATAAACCCCAAAATGACAATAGTTGGGATACTTTCCGGTGATGACCGTAGTTTGAGGAGTTCATGTATTCACTATGTGTTAATGCTTTGTTCCGGTTCTCTATTAAAAGGAGGCCTTAATATCCCTTAGTTTCCTTATGGACCCCGCTGCCATGGGAGGGTAGGACAAAAGATGTCATGCAAGTTCTTTTCCATAAGCACGTATGACTATTTACGGAATCCATGCCTACATTATGTTTATGAACTGGAGCTAGTTTTGTGTCTCCCTAGGTTATGACTGTTATATGATGAATATCATCCAACGAATTCACCGATCCAATGCCTACGAGTTTTCCGCATATTGTTCTTGCTAAGTTACTACTACTTCTCTCACTGTTACACTTGCTACAAAACATGTACTATCACTATTACCGTTACTACTACTGTTATCACTGCTGACAAACTATCATATTACTATGCTACTGATCACTTTGCTGCAGATATTTAATCTCCAGGTGTGGTTGAATTGACAACTCAACTGCTAATACTTGCAAATATTCTTTGGCTCCCCTTGTGTCGAATCTATAAATTTGGGTTGAATACTCTACCCTCGAAAACTGTTGCGATCCCCTATACTTGTGGGTTATTAGGAGTAAACTTTACTATTATGTTTGGGAACCGCCAATAATGACTTTAGCATGGAAGATATTGAAAACCTTTGTCATAACGTTGACAAGAAAAGTGCACCACCCCAAAAACTATATTTCAGTCCTATTTTAAAACTTGAGCTCTGGCACCTCTGCAAATCAATGCTTCCCTCTACGAGGGCCTATCTATTTATTTTTATGATGAGTCATCACCCTCTCACTAAAAGCACCAGACCAGAGAGCACTATTGTCTTTCTTGTGCATTGAGTCTAGTTAATGTTGGATGTGAGCATTACTGGATCTTTTCTACTCTAAATTATAATGTTTAGTCGCTGCTTGAACCTCAGATGTGCTCTGCATTTATGTTTTGCGGTCTCAGAGAGGGCTAGTGAAATACCACGTCACCATATTATATCATAATTGTTTTGATAAATTGTTCGCATGTGAGATATCTTATTATTACTTGCTAGTTGGTTATGTATTGCCATGATTTGAATGGAACTAACCCGGACTGACGCTGTTTTCAGCAAAACTACCTTGGTGTTATTTGTGTGCAGAAATAAAAGTTCCCGGAATTGGACGAAAGTTTTTGTGGATTTTTTCTAGGATTTATAATCAATTATGGAGCGAAGACCTGTCGGAGGGAGGTCACCTGTGGGCCACATGCCAACAAGGAGCACCCCCTAGGCCACACCCTATTATGTGCTGGGGCCCACGAGGCTCCTCCAACCCTGATTCCAGTCCTATAAAATCACATCTTCAGAGAAAAAATCAGAGAAAAGTTTTCATCGCGTTTCACGAGACGAAGCCGCCACCACCTCCTGTTCTTCCTCAGGAGGGATGATCTGGAGTCCGTTTGGGGCTCCAGAGAGGGGAAATCGTCGCCGTCGTCATCACCAACCCTTCTCCATCAACACCCCCATGATGCTCACCACCTGGAGTGAGTAATTCCTTTGCAGGCTTGCTGGACGGTGGTGGTATTGGATGATATTGATCATGCAGTCGAGTTAAGTTTGATAGGGCTTGATCCCTAGTATCAACTATGTTCTGAGATTGATGTTGCTATGACTTTGCGATGCTTAATGCTTGTCACTAGGGCCCGAGTGCCATGATTTCAGATCTGAACATATTATATAATCTCTGAATATAAGATTTATTTGGATCCTATCTTTCAAGTTGTATGCACCTATTATGTGTCTTGATCCTCATACTGTCGGTGTCAAAACCGGCGGATCTCGGGTAGGGGGTCCCGAGCTGTGAGTCTAGGATCGATGGTAACAAGGGGACGAAAGAGACGATGTTTACCCAGGTTCGGGCCCTCCTATGGAGGTAAAACCCTACGTCCTGCTCGATTATATTGATGGTATGAAGGTTACAGAGTAGATCTACCTCGAGATCAGATAGCTAAAACCAAAGATGAGTTTCTCTGCCTTACAATCTAAAACCCTCTAGCTTATATAGACGCCAGGGGTCATTAGGGTTACACATAGTCGGTTGCCCACCGAAGGGAAAAAACATGCCTAATCTACTATCTCAAACTTGACAGACACGCCACGGCTCCTGAGGTCTCCTCCCTGGCGACGGGGCCTTCGATCAGTCCAATCTCCAATGAACAGTCCATGAGTCCGGCCCATAAGAAATAAGCCGGCAGTCCGAGGACCCCTTAATCCCGGACTCCCTCAGTAGCCCCCGGACTAGCCTCCAATGCCGAGGTATATTATCAGGACAACCTTGCGCGTCGAGGTCTGCGGCTTGCGAGCCGAGTCCCTCTATCCCTTCTTGTTCGGCAACCATCCCGTCATCGATGAATTCTCAAACGTTGAGAACTTGCGGGACCCATCATAATAACTTTCAGCGCTCCTCGATCCTTGTGCGCCAAGGGGAGACGAGCGATCCGGCAGCTTTTGACAAGATTGCCCTTCCCACAAGGGAGGCACCACCTATTTAAACAAGTTGAATCATGGTCTGGGCCACATCTTCCTCTTCTTCCCCATCAGAAAAAACTTCAAGCGAGAGACCACCACAAAAACATGGCGAGCGCCCCCAGCTCTTCCTCGTGTCCTTACAGCTCTCATCCCGGGGATTGGACAAGTTGCTCTGTATCCCTCCTTCGGCTGCGTGACCTCAAGACCCAAGGGTATCTTCCTTCCTCGGATCTGGCGGCTACCCGCGTCGGTTTGACTTCTTTTGACAACGAAGCCTTCATGGAGAACTTCCCTAATCCCCACAAGGGAGAGCGGGTATGCTTCATGCCTTTCCTCTTGCGGGGCCTAGGGTTCCCCATTCATCCTTTCCTGAGGGGATTACTGGAGTTCTATGGGATCCAGTTCCATCATCTTACCCCCGGATCTATTCTGCATATCTCGGGCTTTGTTGCCCTTTGTGAAATGTTCCTGGGCTGCGAGGCACACTTTGGATTATGGAGGAAGTACTTCTGCCTCGTCGTATAGCCGGGACAGGGTATCCAGTGGGGACACCGAAGAAGGAGTCCGAAGAATGGTGTTCGGAATGGTTCTATATTGAGGACGTTCCCCTATTCGATCTAGCTCGGAGGGGTTTGCCCGAATACTCCGATGCCCCTTTGAAGAAAAGGTACAATTGGCGACCGAAGAGTTCATCCCAAGAGGACGGTGCTAAAGCTCAACGCTTGGCTGCCCACGTAAGGCTGCTGGCTCATCACAAGCTGACCATGATTGATGTGATGGCTGCTGCCATCACCCGATGCGTTCAACCTCTTCAGCAAAGGATACACCCTTTGTGGCGTTACAATGGAACAAGTGACACAACTCGCTCCCGACGGCCGGGCCATGCCAATCAAGCAGCATTGGCCGCCGCACTTGCCGACCTGTTCAAAGGGGAAAAAGAAGACTTTGTTCGGCTACCGGTTAAGGAGGGCTACTCGAGTTACAACCCCATCGAATGGGTAAACCTTTCGACTTTGCGACCTGAGTTCGGGTTTTTTATTTGCCCCATTTGACCGAAGATTTTAATCTATGCAAACAGGAATGGAGGAGCTTCGTCGAGACAGTCAACTGTCCGCCCCCCCCAACTAGAGAATTACTCTCGTGATGACGATCCGGTGCTGTCAATCGAGTACGAAGACGGGGTCTTTTACCAAGAGAGCCTTGATCGATCCAAGGTGGCTATCATAGCCGATCACCCTGGATCACTCCCTTCCCCCACTACAGGCAATAAGAAAAATTCTTCCCGTAAAAGGCAAATGTCCTCCGTCGACCCAAATGTGCCAGTTTCTGCTCCCAAGCGTCATCGGTCCTTGCGACGAACGTCGGCTACAACAGCAATGCACGGACTGGGCATTTCCCGGAATCCTTCATGTGAGCCGGCCATGGAGACGACGCCGACCACTCGTTCAACCAAAAGGTACTTTGTTCGGCCGCTTAATCTATTGTTATTATGATTGATAGAATCTCACAGAAGATCTCATGTCGAAATACTCAGGAAACGAGTACAACGATCTTTTGCCAAGGATGTTGCCGGTATGCCTGGCAACACTCATGAATCAAGATCTTCTGCTCATGCTAAACCTACTACGGAGGCCCCTGTGGTCAATCCGGCCGCTGATGATTCCGGGGACACGGTATCAGTCACTAAATCCGAGGTGGAGAGTGCGATGAACCACCGGCGGTGACGAGAAGCCCTGTGCCACCCGGCGTTTTCTGAACAAGAGTTCAATGCTCTATGCTCGGCAGACGTGCACATCGGAGCTGCCCAAGCTGGGCTTGTGGAAGCCGTGAAACTGATATCATCCAGCCTGAAGGTGAGTGATTGATTTTAAGAATCCGGACACACATGTAAACCCAGTAGCCCCTGAGCCTTGAATTGGTCGGGACGACCGAATTAAGGATCCGCATATTGTTTTGATGATGCAGGCCTCAAGGGAGCAGAATGAGCAATTGGCCAATGAATTGGAGGCGAGCCAAACACAGGTGAAAGCCGTGAAGGCCGAACTTGAACAAGTGAAGAATTTTACCCGGGAGGCGCATGGTGAGTATATCTATTCTGTTGATCTTAGTATATAATCCCATGCTGACGCGAGGGTACTTTGTAGCAGCTAAATCTATAGGGCAGTTGCAAAAAGATTTAGATGCAGCCTGAGAATCTCAGAGGTACGCCGAGTCCCAGTATGAGGCCGGCAGCCTTTCGTTTCAACGAAACCTGGAGGAGAAGAAACGCCTCCAGGCAGAAAACAAGCAGCAGGCCGAAGAAATTGAGAGTTTAAAGACTCAATTGGCCCAGACCCAAGAAGAGAACCAGAAATTATAGAGGGGCATGTTCGGTAAGTGTGATTATAATGTCGAAGGTTATCTCTCCTATATGAAGTGTAATGGACATGCCTTGTCTCATGTATAGGTCTCCTAACCGGGCGGCCTGAAGAAGAGATCGGATCCTACTGGGGGAGCCTTCTGAAGGAACTGTCCGCCGTACATGAGCGGGCTCGGAAGGCTATGAGGAGCATGATAAAACAGCTATGGCCTGGCGAGAAGCCTCCGGAGGGGATGACCGAACTAGCTGATCGGTTCGAGAGAGCCCGGAGTCGGTTCGAGCTATGGAAGACATCGGCCTGCTGGGAGGGAGCACGAGAGGCGTGGGCGATGATCAAGACCCGTTATACCGGCCTTAACCCCAAGCATATGGCTCGGGTTGGGCCAGCAGGGCCTGATGGGCAAGAAGTGCCACTTCACTTGGTGTACGACCAAGTGATGCCTGCCGCTCGTCTCTCGCACGAAGATTGCGCCCTGGATGCCTTAATAGACAATCTTGACCGGCAGCCAGATGTGTGATTTTATGTAACTATGTACTTTAAATCAAAAAATTGCTCCTTCTGTGCCGCAGACTTTGTCTTAACCGGCCATCGGCTTCGACCTCCCGTGCTAAGAGCTTGGGAGTGTTCCTTATAAAATATCCCTCGATAAGAGGGAATCCTTGCGAGGAACCAGGCAATCTGGCCATTTGGTACGAACAGACAAAACATGCACAGGGAGATATGTTATATTACTGCTTAGCATAAGAAACATCTTCTAAAGAAAATAGTACCTCTATCGGTACCTTCCTTTAGGCTGCTACGTAAATCGTAGATAGTAAGGCCATATACTGCTAGTATGCGACTAATGGCTTTTGTGAGAAAAAGAAGCCCGAGTAATGGTGAGAACAACCATAATTTTATTTGTTGCTTCCATCGTAGCCGACCAATTTTCTGCTAAAGATAGCTAGCTTTTGGCTTCACCTATCTAAGGTATGCATCCGGATGACCCAGTCGTAACAATCGCAGAGGTGCTCCCTTTACCCTCTAGCCGAACAATTGGGAACGTAGAGGGTAAACACAGGAGCGAGGCAACCCAGCTTGGCAAAAATCTTAGTTCGAATTGATGCATACAATGGCTTAAAAATCGACAAGGGAAACATGCATACACAATAAATTTGAATAGATGCTTAAAATACATAATCATCGGCTTCGGGAAGAAGCCCCTAGGTGTTTTATTCGGATTTAACATTTGAAGATGTATGCCGAAAATCTTAACATGAGCTCGGTTTAGCCAAACATAGACTTGGGAAGAGAAAATCTGAACCTGCCAAAAATCAAGGTGGGAGGGAAGGGAAATGAAAAGAAAGAAAAGAAAAAAGGAGGGTAAAAAGTAAGATGACACTGGTCTACCCGTACAAGCGCCGAAGACGAGCTGCGTTCCATGGGTTTGGTTCGAGGCGGTTATCCGGCGGGTTTCGAAGACGGTAAGCCCCTCCTGCGAGTACTTCGTCAATTATGAAGGGGCCCTCCCATTTGGGATTGAGTTTATGCTTCTGTTTCTCCGGGAGCCGTAAGATGAGTTCACCCACATTATATGCTTTTGCCCTGACCTCCCTGCTCTGGTAACGCCGGGCCTGCTGTTGGTAAAAAGTAGGGCGAGCCCGAGCTATGTCGCGCTCTCCTTCTAGGGCGTCCAAGTCATCCTGCCGACCTAACTCAGCCTCCTTTTCTTTGTACATGTGCACCCTTGGTGCATCGTGAATAATATCACAGGGAAGGACTGCTTCTGCCCAGTAGACCATGAAGAACGGTGTGTATCCCGTTGATCTATTCGGGGTGGTACGCAGGCCCCACAGAACGGAGTCAAGCTCCTCTACCCAATGGCAGTCGGACTCATGAAGAGATCGGACCAGACATGGTTTAATACCACTCATGATGAGGCCGTTGGCCCGTTCGACTTGTCCATTGGTCTGCGGGTGATACACCGATGCGTAATCGAGCTTGATGCCCATTTTTGCGCACCAGTCCTTTACGTCCTGGGCGGTGAAGTTGGATCCATTGTCCGTTATTATACTATGCGGGACGCCGTATCGGTGTACCACGCCAGATATAAAGTCGATTACTGGTCCGGACTTGGCTGATTTGACAGGTTTTGCTTTGATCCATTTGGTGAACTTGTCAACCATGACCAGTAGATATTTATTCTTCTTGGTCCCCCCTTTAAGTGGTCCGACCATATCCAACCCCTAGACCGCAAAAGGCCAGGTGATCGGAATAGTCTGAAGAGCTGTTGGGGGCATGTGACTTTGATTTGCAAAGAGTTGACATCCCACGCAATGCTGGACAAGTGACTGGGTGTCCCCTTGAGCGGTGAGCCAGAAGAAACCAGCCCGAAAGGCCTTGCTTACTAAGGCCCTTGCTGCGGCATGATGGCCGCCCATTCCTGCATGGATTTCGGCCAAGAGCTGCCTTCCTTCTTCCTCAGATATTCACCGCTGGAGTACTCCGGTGGTGCTTTTCTTGTATAACTCGCCCTCGTGGACTTTATAAGCCTTGGATTACCGAATTATGCGTCTCGCTTCTGTCTGATCGTCGGGGAGTTCTTGGCGAAGAAGGTAAGCGAGGAAGGGCTCGGTCCATGGTGCGATTATTGCCATGATCTCATGAGCCGAAGCTGTTTCGTCCATTACGGAGCCGCCGATAATTTGGTCGTCTGGTTCGTTTATAGGGGGAACGACCTCTTCCGCGCTGATGGATCCGGCGCCCTTATTATCGTCCTGCCAAACCACCGATGGCTTGAAGAGCCGTTCAAGGAAAGTGTTTTTCGGGACAGGGTCGCGTTTGGCCCCCATGCGGGCCAATATGTCAGCGGCCTGGTTGTTGTCTCTAGCGACGTCATGGAATTCCAGCCCCTCGAACCGTGCGGATATTTTAAGGATGACGTTTATATATGGCGCCATCTTTGGGTTTTTGGCATCAAATTCGCCGTTGATTTGAGAGATGGCCAAGTTTGAGTCTCCCCGTACCTCCAGCCGTTGTGTGCCCATTGAAGCTGCCATCCGAAGACCGTGCAAAAGTGCTTCGTATTCGGCTGCATTGTTGGAATCGGCATACATAATTTGCAACAGGTATCGGATGTTGTCGCCTATGGGGGATGTGAGAATAACTCCATCCCCCAGTCCGGCCAATGTTTTGGATCCGTTAAAGTACATCGTCCAATGGGAGTATGTACTATATTCCCTGGGGAGCTCGGCCTCTGTCCATTCGGTGAGGAAATCTGCCAACACGTGAGATTTAATAGCTCGTCGTGGCTTATAGGCGATTTCGAAAGGAAGGAGTTCAATGGCCCATTTGGTTATGCGACCAGTGGCGACCCTGTTATTGATTATATCGTTCAGGGGTACTTCAGATGCCACCGTGACCGAACACTCTTGAAAGTAGTGTCTTAGTTTCCGTGATGCCATAAATACTGTATAGGCTATCTTCTGGTAATGCGGGTATCTGGACTTGCATTGCGTTAGCACTTCTGACACATAGTAGACCGGCTTCTGTATCCGGAATTTGTGACCCTCCTCCTCTCGTTCGACGACGAGCACTGCGCTAACCACTTGGTTGGTGGCCGATATTTACAAAAACATTGGTTCACCGGCACCTGGTGCTGTGAGTATGGGGTTGCTTGCCAGCAGTGTTTTAATTTTCTCTAACGCAGCAGCTGCTTCATCAGTCCATTCGAAATTGTTGGTCTGTTTCAGCAACCTGTAGAGCGGTAAAGCCTTTTCACCGAGACGGGAAATAAAGCGGCTTAATGCCGCCACGCAACCTGCCAACTTTTGGACATGCTTTAGCTCTGTGGGAATTGCAAGTTCCGATAGGGCGCGGATCTTAGCCGGATTCGCTTCTATTCCTCTATGCGAAACAATGAATCCGAGTAGTTTACCAGTGGGAACTCCGAAGACACATTTCTCCGGATTGAGTCGTATATCGTACTCATGTAAGCTGGCAAAGGTTTGCCTTAGGTTGTCGATCAACTGGCTGACGTGTTTGGTTTTAATGACCACATCGTCTACGTATGCCTCGACTGTTTTACCAACCTGTTTTTTGAGACAAGTCTGGATCTTGCGCTGGTACGTAGCCCCATCGTTTTTTAGCCCGAAAGGCATTGTGTTGAAGCAGAATGGCCCGTAGGGGGTGATGAATGCGGTTGCAGCTTGATCGGATTCCTTCATTTTGATCGGATGGTATCCGG
This sequence comes from Elymus sibiricus, assembly GCA_039707655.1. NCBI lineage: Eukaryota > Viridiplantae > Streptophyta > Magnoliopsida > Poales > Poaceae > Elymus > Elymus sibiricus. The sequence continues at coordinate 140,635,309 of CM077673.1, read as the reverse complement.
AGTAAGCATCGAGGAAGCACAATGAGTCGTGTCGGCTGTGGCATCAATAATCTGGTCTATGCGTGGTAAGGGGAAAGGGTCCTTAGGGCAGACCTTGTTAAGGTCTTTGAAGTCGACGCACAGCCGCCAGGATTTGTCTTTCTTCGGTACTATCACCAGGTTTGCCAACCATTTGGGGTGCTTGATCTCCCGTATGAATCCGGCCTCTAGCAATTTGGCTAGTTCTTCACCCATAGCTTGTCGTTTAGGCTCGGAAAAATGGCGTAGAGTCTGTTTGACGGGCTTGAAGCCTGGGATTATATTCAGACTATGTTCTTCCAGCCACCGTGGGATCCCTGGCATATCGGAAGGATGCCAGGCGAAGATGTCCCAGTTTTCTCGTAAGAATTCTAGCAGCGCCCCGTCCACCATGGGGTCTAGCTGAGCTCCGATGGACGCTGTCTTATTAGGGTCCGTTGGGTGTACCTGAAATTTTACAATTTCTTCTGCAGGTTTAAAGGACGTGGGTTTGGTCCTTTTGCTAAGGATCACATCGTCCTTGTCCACTGTTGACCGGAGTGCGGTCAATTCCTCTGCAGCAAAGGTCTCAGCTAGTGCCTCGAGGGCGAGCGTTGCTGTTTTGTTCTCAGCTCGAAGGGCTATATTCGGATCACTGGCGATTGTGATTACCCCATTTGGGCCTGGCATCCTGAGCTTCATATACCCGTAATGGGGTATAGCCTGGAATTTTGTGAAGGCGTCACGCCCCAACAGGGCATGGTAGACACTGGGGAAGGGCACGATATGGAAGAGGAGTTCTTCAGATCAGTAGTTTTTGGGCGTGCCGAACACTACGTCCAGGGTGATACATCCTGAACAACGCGCCTCTTTCCCAAGGATGATCCCCCGGAAGGTTGTCTTGCTGTGCTCGATGCGAGATCGGTCGAACTGCATTTTTTCTAGGGTGCCTTCGTAGATGAGGTTTAAACCACTACGACCATCCATTAGCACCTTCTATAGCTTGAAACCATCGACGATGGGGTTTAGGACCAGTGCGGCCGGTGTTTGACCGGGACGGATGGTTGGTTGGTCAGTATCTCCGAAGGTGATGGGTATGTCTGCCCATGAACTTGTTGCCGCCACATGGTAGACCTGTTCGAGTTCTCTAAGAGCTCTTTTCCTCCTGTTCCTAGAGGGGAACGTTTCGTAGATCGTCAGGACTTCAGCATTGTATTCTGGTGGCGTTGTGGAGCGCCTGTTCAGCGGTAGTGCCTCGAGGATGGCCTCTCCACTTTTTGCGACCTGCCTGATGACCCAGCAAGCTCTTAGGCTGTGAGTTGGGCTTGTGTTCAGCAATACAGAATGTATAGGGCATGTCTTGTCCAGTAGTCCGTCAAGGATAGTTCTGGCCCCCGTAGGCGGTCTATTTCTCTTTTCGGCGGGTTCGTGTTCGGCTAGCCGCTTCGGAGGTATCCGCTTTTTCCGATCTCCTCTAGGGTGTTCGCTAAAGTCTGCTTCCGAAAGTAGTCGTTCGGTTTGCCAGGTGCTCTCCATGGCACAATATTTTTGTACTAGGTCCGATAGCTAGGGCGCTGAGGATCCCTTCGTCATGACAATTGCGACTGAAGGTTGCCATTATCTCCTGGTCACTGGAACCTCGTACTCTGTCTCTAACGAGGAGGAGTCTAGCCCAAAAATGATGAACCGACTCCCCTGGTAATTGTTTAACATCCCATAAGTCCGAAGTCTTGGACTCTCCAGCGATGCTTGAGTGCTCGACTTGGGTGGTGGGTGGGGAAAAATTTGGTTTCGCGCCACGTTGTGAGTCCGGAATCATGGGGCTCGAGTTGCGCGCTAGATCGGGGACCGATCCCGAACTATTTCCAGAGCGAACTCTAGAATCTGGGTTACAGACGAGGTCCTGATGATCAGAAATTGGGATATAAACCGTCTTTAATTCCGGTTGTTGGGGGGACGAACCTCCAGCCGGGCACTCGACGGTGGTGACTAGGTGAGTGATCGAGGGGGTGCGAATCTCCCTATCGTCGGGTTTAAGCCCGATCCGGTCATAGACCAGAGTCTGGTCGTCGGTCATGCCCATGGTTTGAATCCGATCGAATAGCTCATTTAAGGACGAGGCATCGGTGGGGCGCGTGTCGCCGAAGCGCACGGGGTCAATCCGCAGCATCATGGTTCCGGAGTCACTTGACAGCGAATCCAGGTTATGTTCGGTCGCGGTGGATCCGGGCACGGCAACTGGGTTGGGCGTTCTAGACAGCCCAGGGGTAAAGGCCGCCTTAGAGGTGGGGCCTGACGCTCCCGGCGTCGAGGCATCGGGATCTGCGGGCTAGTCCATGAGAGCTGAGTGTTCCATCCAAACAAGCTCTCTTCGTGAATCGGCGACGAACTCTAAGGTTCCGAATCTGATTTCTTGATCGGGGAAGAAACTTCCAATATGGCCAAGATGGTCAGACGGGTCGGCACGCGACAAGATGTTGCCGCCTGTGAAGATCTGACCAGGGGTGGGGACATCTTGGCTACAGATCTCATTGCTTATGACAAGGTGAGCCATCGATTCTTTTGGTGATCACAGTGGAACTCTCAATGGAAGCACCAATGTCGGTGTCAAAACCGGCGGATCTCGGGTAGGGGGTCCCGAGCTGTGAGTCAAGGATCGATGGTAACAAGGAGATGAAAGAGACGATGTTTACCCAGGTTCGGGCCCTCCTATGGAGGTAAAACCCTAGGTCCTGCTCGATTATATTGATGGTATGAAGGTTACAAAGTTGATCTACCTCGAGATCAGATAGCTAAAACCCTAGATGAGTTTCTCTGCCTTACAATCTAAAACCCTCTGGCTTATATAGATGCCAGGGGTCATTAGGGTTACACATAGTCAGTTGCCCACCGAACGGAAAAAACATGCCTAATCTACTATCTCAAACTTGACAGACACGCCACGGCTCCTGAGGTCTCCTCCCTGGCGACGGGGCCTTCGATCAGTCCAATCTCCAATGAACAGTCCATGAGTCCGGCCCATAAGAAATAAGCCGGCAGTCCGAGGACCCCTTAATCCTGGACTCCCTCACATACCCCAAGGTGACAATAATTGGGATTCTTTCCGGTGATTGCCGTAGTTTGCGGAGTTCATGTATTCACCATGTGTTAATGCTTTGTTCCTGTTCTCTATTAAAATGAGGCCTTAATATCCCTTAGTTTCCAATAGGACCCCGCTGCCACGGGAGGGTAGGACAAAAGATGTCATGCAAGTTCTTATCGCAAGCACGTATGACTATATACGAAATACATGCCTACATTATATTGATGAATTGGAACTAGTTATGTGTCACCCTAGTGTGTAACTATTACATGAATTATGTCATCTAAATCGTAATCCATCACCAATCCACGTGCCTACGCTTTACATATACTGAATCTTGCTAAGTTACTATTGCTACTACTACTGTCACAACTGCTACAAAATTACTGCTGTCACTATTACTGTTACTTTGCTACTAATATTTGCTGTGCTACTAAACCTTTGCTGCAGAGAGATATCCCAGGTGTAGTTGAATTGACAACTCAATTGTTAAGGCAAATAAATATTCATTGGATCCCATGTGTCGAATCAATAAATTAGGGTGAAATACTACCTGTGAAGACTGTCGCGATCCCCTATACTTGTGGGTTATCAAGAGCCACCAATAGGGACTTTTCGGTTTCATCGAGAAGCCCTTGTGTTGTGGCAGAAACCACATCGGTGGCACCGAGTTGTTTCCACACGGCGGCTCCGAGATTGCTTATCGCGGAGTGTAGGATCCAAAGTATGTCTAGGGGGGTGATTAGACTACTTGACCAAATAAAAATCTATCCTTTTCTCAATTTTAGTTGTTGGCCAATTTTAACAATTTTAGCAAGTCAATTACACCCTACAAATGCAAGTCTAAGAGTATAGCAGCAGAAAGTAAATACATGCACATGAAAGTAAAGGTGGGGAGAGGAGAATCAAACGCAATTGATGACATGAAGATTTTTCCCGTGCTGATGGAGACTTCAACCCACTGAGGGTAGCGGTCGCTAGAGTCCATGGAGGGCTCCACCCGTTAGGGTCCATGAAGTAGCAGTCTCGTCTATTCCATCGCGGCTTCCATCCACGAAGGACTAGCCTCACTATGGGTAGATCTTCCCGAAGTAGGCGATCTCCTTGCCCGTAAAAACTTCTTGGTTCAAATCCACAATCACGAAGAAGGAGGCTCTCAAGCGACACCTAACCAATCTAGGAGGCACCACCCTCCAAAAGGTAATAGATGTGGTAGTAGGATGAACTCCTTGCTCTTGTGCTTCAAAAGATAGTCTCCTCAACACTCAATCACTCTTTCATAGATTTGGCATGGTAGAAGAGATTGATTGGATGGAAAGCAACTTGGGGAGGTTAGAAATCAAGATTCATATGGTTGGAATGGAATGTCTTGATCTCATAACATGAGTAGGTGGCTCTCTCTTAGAAAAATGAATGGGGCAAGTGTGTGTGTGTGTTCTGAGTGCTTCCTCTTCGAATGAGAGGTGGTGGAGGGGTATATATAAGCATCTCCAAAAATCCAAATGTTACAACATTATTGCCCAACTCGGTGAAACCGAAGTGAAATCTCGGTTGCACCGACTAGTGCAAAATGTGGCAACTTTAGGCGTTTCGGTGAGACCGATATATTGATCTCGGTGGTACCGATATGGGTGACCTAGGGAGTTACCAAGACTCGGTATCACCGATTCTTAAAACTCAGAAGTTTGAATTTTAAAAATTGGTTAACAGAATGTTGGTCACTCGTTTCGATTGCACCGAATGGAATGTTGGTAGTACCGAGATGCAAGGGTTTGGCTAGGGTTCTATCTGGGTTAAAACTCGGTGGATCCGAATGGGAAAGTTGGTGTCACCGAATTTTATCTTTTGGCTTTGGACAGAGAATATTTGTGGGATAATGGGTGAGTGTTTTTGGTGTCTAATCTTTAAGCACTTGAGCAACCAGATCATCATAATTCCTCATCCCCTTCTAATAGTATTGGCTTTCCTAAGGACTCAAAGTGATTTCTCACAAAATATAAAATGTAGAGTCTTGTTGCTTGAAGCTTGGCCAATCCTATTCCTTCCTTTCCTTGGGGAGGTTCTGCATACAATCCTTTAGCCATCCCATCATTGAACTTTTTCCTGAGATAAACTTGGTGGAAACATTAGTCCAATGAAATATATGTTGTTGTTAATTACCAAAACCACCTAGGGAGAAGTTGTGCTTTCAATCTCTCCCTTTTTGGTAATTGATGACAACATATAGATCAAAGCTTCGATAAGAGATATAATCAATGAATAGCATTGTCGCTTTGAGAAGTATGTGATAAGCAAGATCCCCCTAAATTTGTGCACAATTTAAAATTTGCGTTTTAATAGGAGTGTGGGTAACTCTTCAATGTCACATACAACTTGGTGGTGCGCATAAATGATATGAATGGATTACCAATGCACATAACACCAAACAAGTGAATGATCATCTCGTAGATATATCATCACAAAGATAAGAAATAGTAGCATCAACAAGCAAAGTATATGATCAATCACAACTGAGTTTTAAACAAACGGGTGATAATCCAAATGTTTTTAAGTAGAGAGCAACAGAAAAGAAACACTCTCTCTCGAAGCCCTATGATCTATAACTTCTCCCCCTTCGGTAACAAGTTACCAAAAAGTTCAAAGCGACAGAACTATTCATCTCTCTGGGCATGGTCTCCTCCATGAGATGATGAAGCTGCTCCTGTAGTCGTCGAAGGAGTTGAGAGAAGAGCATCCGCAAATGCTTCGTCAGACGTCCTCTGAGGTGGTGGAGTAGACACTGGAGGTGTTGAAGGAGCAGTAGGGGCAGTAGCTTGTGCTGATGAAGATGGTCTCAACTATGGAGCAGGCACTGTAGATGATATGGCTTGAGTCTTGAACTGAGTGCTGGGCCGCAAAGGAGGACTATCATCATCACTGGAGTGGGGACTAGGCACATCATCAACCTCCTGCTTCAGCTCAGTGACTGTCTTGGCAAGCTCATCCACCTTGTTGTCCAGAGCATGAAACTTAGTTTCCATGATCTGCGCAATGCTCTTTTGGTTCTTAAGGATATCATCCACATTCTTCTCAATATCTTGGACAGATTTGATGAGAATTTCCATTTGATCACACTTTGTCTTATGCACTTGAGCACTAGTGGCTCTGGCTGCTTCTGACTCTCCCTGTGCAGTAGTTGAAGTAGGATGAGAGGGGTCCATCACGACAACATTATCTTCAAAATCTGGCTGAAGTGGCATATGAGGATCATCAAGTGCATATACATTCTTCTCCAACTTGCAGTTGATGAGCATCTGAATGTAAGGTGCATATCCACATGATCGTTTCTGATTAGCAGTTGTCCTCTTGATTATCTCTACAATCAAATCCATGACTCTGAATCTAGTGTGGGTTTGTATGTGATGCAGCATATTAATGGAGTACCCCCTGATCATCTTATTATCTCCAGACTTGGGCATCAAAGTATACCTCAAGATAGTGTTGGTGGTGGTTAAACCAGCTTGCAGATAGTAGACTGACCCAAACTTGTGTGTCTTCACATACTCAGTAGGGATGGTGTTGTACATATTGGCCATGGTATTATGATTCATCTTGGCCTCAGAATAAACGTCAAGATCTCCCTCTTGTACCTGTGGGGCTCCTAATATGGTAGCGCACACATCAATAGTTGATTCGTACCTGGTGCCTTCAGTCATCGAAACAATCTTGCCATCTGGGTAGAAATGTGTTGTGGAATAGAATTGCATGATCATCTCATCGTTCCATGTAGTGAACTCTCTGCCAACAAAAGCATCTATGTCAATGGCCTTGAAGTTCTCCAGCACATGAGGAAAATAGTCTTCATTCTCATTGATGTACTTCCACTCGACATATCTCATGTCACTGACTGCTGGGCTCTTGTCCAATAGGACAATCTCAGAGAAATCTTGCTGCTTCTTGGTGTGGAAGCGAGCATCAACAACAGTTCTCCTTCTGATAGAATATGGATTAGATGCTCTCCATGTCTTGAGCCCTGAATCCTTCCTCTTCTTCATATCCGAAGCAATTGGATGAGTGTCATTGTGATCAGGCAAATGAGGTCTCAGCTTCCTGAAAACTGTAATGTCATCCTCTTCTTCCATGGTGGAAGATCTCTTGTTCTTCTGAGAAGCTGGAATGTCTCTCGTTGTCTTCTTGAACTTAGTGGTAACAGCTTTCTTGGGTGCAGAGGGCTTCTTTGGAGCAGCTTGCTTGCTCTTGGATGGAGCTTGCTTGGGCATAGCATCTGCAAGCAACTTCTTCTTCTTGGAAGGAGGAGCTTTGGCAGCTGGCTCTTGTTCCTCCTCCTCTTCCTCTTCCTCTTCATCAAGGTACTCTGGAGTAGAGTGATATGTCTCTGTCGTATGTATAATTTTTGATTGCTTCATGCCAATATTCTAAAACTTTCATGTACTTTTGGCAACATACTATATAATTATTGTGACTAACTTACTTATCTAGTACCCAGTGCCAATTCCTGTTTTTTGTGTGTATTTTGTTTTGCAGAAATTCCATATCAAACGAAGTCCTAACGCCATAAAAATTTACGAAGATTTTTTGGGAATATATGTGAATTTTGGGAGCCGAAATCAAGGCAAGACGGTGCCCGAGGGAGGCACAAGCCAATAGGGTGCGGCCCAGGGATGGAGATTTTTTGGGAATATATGTGAATTTTGGGAGTCGGAATCAACGCAAGACGGTGCCCGAGGGAGGCACAAGCCAACAGGGTGCGGCCCAGGGGGGCCGCGCCCTGATGGCTTGTGCCTCCCCCTTAAGTTTGTTGGGGCTCTCCTTCCGCCGCAAGAAAGATACTTTCTCGATAAAAATCCCCTCAAAATTTCAGCCCGACCGGAGTTACGGATCTCCGGATATTTAAGAAACGGTGAAGGTGTCAGAAACCGGTCGCGAAAACAGATGAGAAACAGAGAGAGAGAGAGAGAGAGAGATCCAATCTCGAAGGGGCTTCTGCCCTCTGGGAGCCATGGTGGCCATGGACCAGAGGGGAAACCCTCCTCCCACCTAGGGAGGAGGCCAAGGAAGAAGAAGAAGTAGGTGGGCTCTCTCCCCCTCTCTCCCGGTTGCGCCGGAGCATCGCCGGGGCATCCATCATGACGGCGATCTACACCAACAACTTCGCCGCCGTCACCACCAACTCTCTCCCCCTCTATGCAGCGGTGTAAACCCTCTACTACACGCTGTAATATCTACTTAAAAATGGTGCTTAATGCTATATATTATTATGCAATGATGTGTGGCTATCCTATGATGTTTGAGTAAATTTCTTTTGTCCTATGGGTTGATTGATGATCATGATTGGTTTGAGATGTATGTTCTATTTTTGTGCTGTCCTATGGTGCCCGTCGTGTTGCGCATGCGTGTGAGATCCCCGCTGTAGGGTGTTGCAATATGTTTATGATTCGCTTATAGTGGGTGGCTAGAGTGACAGATGCTTACACCCGAGTAAGGGGATTGTTTACGTATGGGATAAAGGGGACTTGATGTGTTAATGCTATGGTTGGGTTTACCTTAATGAATTTCTAGTAGTTGCGGATGCTTGCTAGAATTCCAACATAAGTGCATATGATCCAAGTATAGAAAGTATGTTAGCGTATGCCTCTTCCTCATATAAAACTGTAACAGTGATACCGGTCTAGTTATCGATTACCTAGGGACAAATATTTCTCTTGTGCTACAAAAAGCTTTCTACTAAACAACTAACTAAATTAATATTTATCTAAACAGGCCCTAACTTTTATTTACTTGTTCTTTATTACCTTGCAAAACTATCTTGACAGCTACTAAGTACTTCTAGTTTCTTTCCTGCAAAGTAGTTTCATACTTGTTCTAGTTAAAGTAAGCATTAGCGTGCGTAGAGTTGTATTGCTGGACGATAGAACTTGAGAGAATATTATTTCTACCTTTAGCTCCTCGTTTGGTTCAACAATCTTACTTATCGAAAAAGGCTACAAACGATCCCCTACACTTGTGGGTTATCAAGACCTTTTTCTGGCGCCGTTGCCGGGGAGCAATAGCGTAGTGGTTGATATTCTCGTGTGTGCTTGTTTGCTTTATCATTAAGTAATTTTTATTTTATGTTATTAGTTGTTTTCTATCTTTAGATATGGGTACGAAACGCAAACTACCAAAAAAGTAGATGTACTTGCTGCTCCAAAAGTTGAGGAACCACTAGTGTTCCGTACTACCGAAGCTTACTACTTGGATCATCTTCGATCCCTTTGTGCTCTTGCTGAAAACCCAACTAGCTTAGTTGAGGGAAAATCATTAAATGAGCATGTTTATTATGTGTGGCATCGCATATCTCAAAAAGGGAAACTCTTGTGGCATCAAATTAATACTTTACGTTGCTACGCTTCAAATTTATGCGAAATATATGATTTCACTTGTTGTTTTGAAGGCACTAAAAACCACCTTCCCTACCGATGTGTGTTTAATGATAATGACATACTATCTTCTTATGCCAAGGAGGCCTATTGTTATTATGATGTTGAGCAAATTGAAGAATTTGTTGGTTTTAAGGGTGCATATGAAATTGCTTCTTTCATTGAAAAGTGCGATGCTACTCTTTACAAATCTGAATTTTGTGTCGTACTCAAATATGCTATGAAAACTATGCTTCTAATGCTTATGTTAAAGAATTTATTGAAAGAATGTCTGCTGCCTTGGAAGAGACTAATATTTTGCAGGAATCTATGGAAGAAAAAATTCCTAAAACTGTGAGCTCATTAGATGAAAAAGATGAGGAGGAGAGCAAAGAAAAAAAGGAGGAAGAGTGGATTAGCTACCCGTGCCCACCTTCTAATGAGGGTAGCTCTTCAACTCATACATTGTTTAATTTCACTTCGTATATACTGAAGGATGAATGCTATGATGATTGCTATGATCCCTTGGATTCATTCGAAATATCCCTTTTTGATGAACTTGATGCTTGCTATGCTAGCGGCCATGATGGCAATATGAATTATGCTTATGGAGATGAACTTGCTATAATTCCTTATGTTAAGCATGAAATTGTTGCTATTGCACCCACACACGATAGTCCTATTATCTTTTTTAATTCTCCCAACTACACTATATCGGAGAAGTTTGCACTTATTAAGGATTATATTGATGGATTGCGTCTTACTATCACACATGATGATTTTGATGAATATAGTATGCATGTGCTTGCTGCTCCTACTTGCAATTATTATGAGAGAGGAACCAAATGTTCTCCTCTCTATGTTTCCAATATGATAAAATTGCAAGAAACTACTTATGCTATGAATTGGTCTTTACTTTGTGTGAATGAATTGTTCTTGTATGACATGCCAATGAATAGGAAGAGAGTTAGGCTTCGTTGTCACATGTTAATTAAAATTGGCTTTGATATACCTTGGGATCCGGGTGGATCAATTACTTGAGCACTAGATGCCTAGCTTAATGGCTTTAAAGAAAGCGCTGCCCGGGAGACAACCCCGAAGTTATAGAGAGTCATTTATTTCTGTTGTTTGCTTTTAAAATATTTTAAAACAAACAAATAAAGTGGGGGACCTAAAACCTTTTCAAAAAGAGAAGTGAAAGTGAGAAAGATGAGCATCGTTGAAGTGGGGGACGTCCTTGAACTTTTGTTCATGCCCATGGAAACTTTGTGAATCTTGATAAAACAACTTTTGAACAAAAATAATCATCCCCTTGTACAAATCCATTGTATTATAAAAATAATGTGCCAAGAATTACCTTTAGGATGTTTGAATTGCTTGTTTGATATGTGTTGTGTAAAAAAAGAAACTTTTGCTGTAGTGCTTGAATTTTCATATTTTACTGGAGCATGCAAAAATTATGAAATTTTTACAAAGTACTTCTATGATAGTTTTTTTATTACTTCCTATTTTTTCAGAATTGTTTGAGTTACAGAAGTATAGTTTCTCTATATATCATTACAGACTGTGCTGTTTTTCACAGATTGCTGTTATAGTTGCTTTGCGTGCTTATGTTTGATTTCTTGTTGAGCCCCAATGACTTGGGAGCCATAGAATTGTGATAGCATACAGTGGGTAATGTTATATTATAATTATGCAATAATGTTATGGCAGGACATGATGAGATTTGATGATTATGTACTAACGTTTCTAATGAAAGTTCTGTAAAGTTTTGTGTGGATGAAGTGTTCGAAGATCGAGGAGGTATCGATATGAGAAGAATAAGGAGAGACAAGAGTTCAAGCTTGGGGATGTACAAGGAACCCAAAGAAAATATTCAAGGATACTAAAGCGTCTAAGCTGGGGATGCCCCGGAAGGCATCCCATCTTTCTTCTTCAACAACTATCGGTATGTTTCGGTTTTTGTTTTGTTCACATGATATGCGTAAATTCTTGGAGCGTCGTGTGCCTTTTATTTTCCTTTTAGCAATGCACCATGCTGGTTTGGGAAAGTACATGGTTGATTTATAGAATGCTCTTTGCACTTCACTTATATCTTTTGAGTATGGATTTATAGAATGCTTCATGTGCTTCACTTATATCATTTGAAGTTGGATGCCTATTTCTATGCATATAGAAAACCGTTATTTGTAGAATGCTGTTCTGCTTCACTTATATTTATTAGAGCATGTAAAGGTCTTTTGTAGGAAGAATTAAACTCTCATGCTTAATTTATACTTATTTAGATAGTCAACGGGAATTGGTCATTTACATGGTTAGTCATAAAATCCTACAAAAGACTTGCAGATCACAGAATATGATATGTTTGATTCCTTGCAATAGTTTTGCGATGTTAAGATAGTAATATGTGGGTGCACTAGTGGATGATTGTGGATTATTAAGAATATTGATGTTAAGGTTTGTGATTCCCAAAGCATGCATGTATAGTCTCTACTTATGCGATAAAGATTGGAGCATAATTTATCCTTGATTGAAATCTTTTGTGCTGTTGAATTGGGGGCGCATGCTGGTTAACTCCTCCCATCCTCCTCCCTAGGAGTATGCGAGTAGTACTTTGATTTGTGATAAACTAATAAAACTTTGCAATAAGTATATGGGTTCTTTATGACAAATGTGAATCCATGGACATACGCAATCTCACCACCTCATATTTGCTAGCCTCTTCAGTACCGTGCCTTGCCCATTCTCATCTCGAGGATCGACACAAATATTTCTGGTGCATACAAACCCCGTGACATGATACGCTCTTTTGCACATAAGCCTCATTATATCTTCCTCAAAACATCCACCATACCTACCTATCATGGCATTTCCATAGCCATTCCGAGATATATTTCCATGCAACTTCCACCATCACTTCATATGCCTTGTATTTCCATTGTCATATTGCTTTGCATGATCATAAGATAGCTAGCATGATATTTACATGGCTTGTCCATTTTTTGATATCTTTTGCTACGCTAGATCATTGCACATCCTGGTACACTGCCAGAGGCATTCATATAGAGTCATATGATCCTATTAGTTTTTCATATCGAGTTGTAAGTAAATAAAAGTGTGATGATCATCATTATTAGAGCATTGTCCAAGTGAGGAAAGGATGATGGATACTATGACTCCCCCACAAGTCGGGATGAGACTCCGGACAAAAAATAAATATGGGGGAGGCAAAATCAGCCCACCATAAAAATAAAAAAATATGGGGGGGGGACGAAAAAAGAAAAAGCCCACCATAACGAAAAAAACACAAACAAATAAATGAGAGAAAAATAGAGAAGGGACTTTGCTACTATCCGTTACCACACTTGTGCCTCAAAGTGCCACCATTTTCTTCATATAGAAAGTCTCTTGTTTTGTCACTTCCATATGCTAGTGGGAATTTTTCATTATAGAACTTGGCTTGTATATTCCGATGATGGGCGTCCTCAAATGCCCGAGGTCTTCATGAGCAAGCAAGTTGGATGCACACCCACTTAGCTTCAGTCGAGCTTTCATACACTTATAGCTCTAGTGCATCTGTTGCATGGCAATCCCTACTCCTCGCATTGATATATATATTGATGGGCATCTCCATATCCCGTTGATACGCCGAGTTGATGCGAGACTTTCTTCTCCACTTTCAACCCTTTTGATATCTACCACCATATTCTATTCCATGCTTATGCTATGTCCATGATTCACGCTCCTCTATTGCATGAAGAATAAAAAGTTGATGCGCATTGAAAAGGTACGATCCAATTGCTTGGTTTGACACCGGGTGCTCATGATTTATACTTTACGCTAGGAAGCCCAAGCATGACTGGCTATATGATTTTGTAGGGATAACATTCTTTGGCATTGTCATTTTGAAAGGACATGATTGCTTGCTAGTAAACCTGAGTATGGATGTCTTTTTGTTAGACTGTTGCCTTGAATCACTTGTATCTTAGCATTCCACATTAAAAATTATTTTTTATCATTTACCTACTCGAGGACGAGCAGGAATTAAGCTTGGGGATGCTGATACATCTCCGTCGTATCTATAATTTTTGATTGCTTTAAGCCAACATTCTACAACTTTCATATACTTTTGGCAACATTCTATATTATTTTTGGGACAAACTTACTTATCCAGTGCCCAGTGCCAGTTCCTGTTTTTTGTGTGTTTTTTGTTTCGCAGAAATTCCATATCAAACGAAGTCCAAATGCGATAAAAATTTATGGATATTTTGTTTTGGAATATATGTGAATATTGGGAGTCGGAATCAACGCAAGATGGTGCCAGAGGGAGGCACAAGCCAATAGGGCGCGGCCCAGGGTGGCCGCACCCTGATGGCTTGTGCCTCCCCCTTAAGTCGGTTTGGGATCTCCTTCCGCCGCAAGAAATATATTTTCGCAATAAAAATCCCCTCAAAATTTCAGCCCGATCGGAGTTACGGATCTTCGGAAATTTAAGAAATGGTGAAGGGGTCAGAAACCAATCGCGAAAACAAAAGAGAAACAGAGAGAGAGATCTAATCTCGAAGGGGCTCTGCCCTCCGGGTGCCATGGCGGCCAAGGACCAGAGAGGAAACCATCCTCCCACCTAGGGAGGAGGCCAAGGAAGAAGAAGGAGGTGGGCTCTCTCCCCCTCTCTCCCGGTGGCGCCGGAGCATCGCCGGGGCATCCATCGTGACGGCGATCTACACCAACAGCTTCGCCGCCGTCACCACCAACTCTCTCACCCTCCATGCATCGGTGTAAACCCTCTTCTCCCCGCTGCAATATCTACTTAAACATGGTTCCTAATACTATATATTATTATCCAATGATGTGTGGCTATCCTATGATGTTTGAGTAGATTTCTTTTTTCCTATGGGTTGATTGATGATCATGATTGGTTTGATATGTATGTTCTATTTTGGTGTTGTCCTATGGTGCCCGTGATGTTGCGCAAGCATGTGGGATCCCCGCTGTAGGTTGTTGCAATATGTTTATGATTCGCTTATAATGGGTGGCTGGAGTGACAGAAACTTACACCCGAGTAAGGGGATTGTTTACGTATGGGATAAAGGGGACTTGATGTGTTAATGCTATGGTTGGGTTTACCTTAATGAATTTCTAGTAGATGCGGATGCTTGCTAGAATTCCAACATGAGTGCATATGATCCAAGTATGTTAGCGTATGCCTCTGCCTCATATAAAACCGCAAGAATGATACCGGTCTAGTTATCGATTGCCTTGGGACAAATCTTTCTCTTGTGCTACAAAAAGCTTTCTACTAAACAACTAACTAAATTAATATTTATCTAAACCGCCCCTAACTTTTATTTACTTGTTCCTTATTACCTTGCAAAACTATCTTTACACCTACTAAGTACTTCTAGTTTCTTTCCCGCAAAGTAGTTTCATACATGTTCTAGTTAAAGTAAGCGTTAGTGTGCGTAGAGTTGTATCGGTGGACGACAGAACTTGAGAGAATATTAATTCTACCTTTAGCTCCTCATTGGGTTCGACACTCTTACTTATCGAAAAAGGCTACAAACGATCCCCTACACTTGTGGGTTATCATAGAGGGGTGAACAGTAGTTTTGACATATCTTGTCCTTGCCCTCTTCTTCACTCCTACCTTCTTAGGCACAGAGCTCTTGGAAGGCTCAGCAGAAACAGACATAGTTTCCTTAGCACTCTCAGGTGCTCTCATTGCTTCAGAACTAGCATAGTCTTTCATCACTGGCCTCTTGGTAGAAGTGGCCTCAGTGGCAGATTTCTTGGCAGGCTTCTCTAACTTGTCCTGCTGCTTCTTGGCAAGAATTTCCTCAGTCACAAAATTAGAGTCCTCTTCATCTGAATTCAATTTCCTTCTTGCCCTGGTGGCAGCCTTGGGCAGTCCATGGGAGTTGGGAGTGCCTAGGTCCTCAGAAGATGAGGAACTAGCATCTGGGCTAGTGTCACCTTCTACATCCACACTAGGTTCTCTGAAGTTGTTCTGGCTGTCATCTGACCCTGACATACAGACCCTGTGAATAGAGTATAGAGGAGCATAGGGGATAAGCATCACAAAAATTTGGAAGGTTTTTGAAAAATTTGAACTCAAAACTTTAAGTTTAACTTTCTGCAAAAAGGATTTCGGTTTCACCGAGTCATAAATTTCGGAGCCACCGAGACACACAATCTCCTTAACAGAAACTTGGCAGCCTCTTTGGTTTCACCGAAAAGTGCCACTCGGTTTCACCGAGATTGTTCTCTATAGCCCTAAAACCCAAATCGGTAGAACCGATTTTTCTGACTTGGTGACACCGAGATTCGATTTGCAAATTATTAAACCTAAAAATCCTTTGTTCTCTAATCTAATGGAGTTTCTAGAGGATGGAACTTGTTGACTCAGTGGGAAGATGAGGAAATTAATCTTTTGCACAAGAATCAGACAGGGAGTGCACAGATTTGAGGCTTTTCCCTAATTCGGTGACGGCCTCCTACGGCGGCGACGATGGGGACGATTGCTGTCAACGGCGGGGATCTCCTGTGGTGCAGACGCATGGGAGCTGAGGGAGAATCCGAAGACACACGAGCGGCAGCTAGGGTTTTGTAGGGACCACGATTTTGAAGAAATAATTTCAAAATCGGTTCCGCTGAGTATATATACCCTTTAGCTGTAGGTGACACCGGTTCTAAAATATCGGTGCCACCGAGTTTCTCTACCGTCAGATGACAGGGAAACTCGATGAAGCCGAGATTATGAAATCAGTGCTACCGAGGTTCTTAAAGCCAGATCAACCCTAGGCTTCGGTGGAACCGTGTTTTTAAGGTTGGTTACACCGAGTTGCACTTGGGAGGTTTTGGAAGTAAGCTCTTAACGAAACGGATCTCCAAGCGCTCCTCACACAGAGGGTTCGAGAAGTGCTTGCTCAAATTTTTGTGATGAAGCATGAATAGAATTTGAGACGAGAAAGCATAGATAGCTAGAGGAGGGTACTTCGCATTCTTGTATATAGAATTGGCCAAATAAAAATGAAAGCCAAATAACAACAATTGGATATCCTCGAATGAGAAAAGATATGCATACCAACATGCTCACATAATATGATGTCAAATGAAATCATGGAAAACATGCAAAACCACTCTAGTATCTACCAAGCACTTTGGCAATGATGGAGTCATCTATATATGAGTATATTTACTTAGGAGCCATGCCAGAATACTTGATCAAAGGTCATACTCATCGTTTAAGCACAAGTGGGGTTACCACTTTTACATAAAGCATTTAATGTGTTCATATCTTTAAGAGATGCTTTAACTCAAGTATTAGAGTAAAGGTCCCCCTTGATGTGACATCCCACCTAAGAGGGATAAACTAACCTTGGATTTTCTTGTAGAAGACTTCATGTGGGTGAGATAGTAGTGGATGCTCGTTGTTGATGAAGATCATCTTGAGTTGGGAGCAATCCTTGTTGTTTCTTACTCTTCTCACCTACATGGGTAGTCCCACACAAGAGATAAATACAAGGATATCTATGGACATGGAGTGCAATGCATACATGATGATGTCCATGGATTCATTTATTACCTTGTCCCTTGCTTACCTTTGAGGGAATGTGTGACTCCTTGAACTATTGCATAAGGTTGGAGTTGATTGCAAATAGTCCTTGCCAATAATGAATGTGAGTGAATTTCATTGGCGGAGTCACCACTGAAGAACTTATCTAGTTCTTATTCTTGGGGACCCACATCAAATTGATGGGGATCCTTGGAGTTGAAGTAGCACTAGTTGAAGTAGAACTTGGAGTAGCCTTGGGAACCCACTTGACCATGGCTTGGGACTCATCTTCAAATGTGCCAGTCTCCTCTTGAAGCTTGTTCTTGCCCTTGAGCTTGTGGTCTTGTGGTGGAAGGTCATCTTGAGCTTTTGTTTCCTTGGGGATAGTATGATCATACTTCTCCCTTTGAGGAACAAATTTGGCTTGGGGTATTGACCTTCTTCCCATTCAGCTTCATTGGCGTTGAAGTAGCCAATGCCTTGGTTCTTCCACTATCCTCCATGCTTGCGTACAATCTCCTCGAATTGCTTACATCCGGCAAGACTTTTGTAGATACCTTTTTCTATAATCCCTTTCAAAAGATCATTTTCTTTCTCAAGTTTAACTTGGCTAAGAGAATCATTAGTGGAATGAATAGAATTACTAGAGACAACATCATTAGGTTTAGCATTTTGTTTGTTGCTACTAGATGAAGAACCTTTCTTGCCTTTGTTACTAGTTTGCTTAGTTTTAACTTGTGGCATGAATGTAGACAAGAGTAGTCGTTTGGCTAGATTCTTTCGAAGATCTTCATTGATAGCTTTAAAAAACTCATGTTCTTGCTCTAAATTTAACTTCTCGAAGCGTAGCTTCTCATGAGTTCTTACAAGCTCTCTATGATCTTCTAGAGTAGATTCATGGGCTAACTTGAGAGTGTTTAATTCTTTAGTTAGGCGCTCAATCTCCTTCTTATCATCATCACATGACTTATCTTGATTAGCATGATTATTATCAAGTTCATTTTGACTAACATCACTAGTTTTCTCAAAGAGCAAGCCATCATCTCCAAGTAAGTCATCCTCATCACTATTGAACTCAATGTATTTGGGGTGTGATACCTTGGGGCCTTTAGCCATGAAGCAACTTCCACTCCCTTCATTTGGTGAATCAAATATGTCATAGGAGTTGGACGAAACGAGTGCAAGTCCGGCAACACCTTCATCTTGACTATAGTCAGAATGGGAGTGATAGATTCTCTCGGAGTGGTTATCGGATTCGGAGCCGGAAACCCATTCACCAACATGAGCTTGATGTCTTCTTCTTGTGTAGCTCTTGGTGTACTTGTCCTTCTTCTCCAAGTCTTTACTTACCCGGGAGGGTCTTCGTTCATAATGATCATCTCTACTCCTTCTCTCTCTTTGAGGTGACTCATCTCTTGACCTCTTTCCTCTAGGTGATTCTTCTCTTATTTTGTGGGGGGTCGTGCACTCATTAGAGTAGTATCCGGGTCTTCCACAATTGTAACAATTCCGGTCATGACTAGATGAACACTTCTCTTCATATCTTGAATTGGAGTTTCTCTCTTTGCCTCTACTCTTGTAGAACTTGTTGAATTTCTTGACCATGAGGCTTATCTCTTCATTGGTTACAAGGTTGTCATTTGTTGTTGCGGGAGTGTCACTTGAGGCTTTTTAAGCACCGCTTGACTTGTTATGAAGCTCTTCTTTGTCTTTGAGTGACATCGCATGAGCGACAATCCTTCCAATGACTTCCGCGGGCTTGAGATCTTTGTAGTTTGGCATCATTTGGATCAATGTGCACACGGTGTCATACTTTCCATCCAACGCTCTAAGTATCTTCTTGATGATGAACTTGTCGGTCATTTCTTCGCTTCCTAAGCTGGCAATCTCATTGGTGATGAGAGCAAGCCTAGAGTACATTTCCGCGACTCCTTCGCTATCCTTCATCTTGAACTTGTCAAGTTGACTTTGTAGCACATCCAACTTCGATTCCCTGACGGACTCGGTACCTTCGTGCATATCAACCAAAGTATCCCAAATTTCCTTTGCATTCTCAAGATGGCTAAACTTGTTGAATTCTTCGGGGCATAGGTAGTTGAATAGAATGTCACATGATTGAGTGTTGTATTGCAACATCTTCAATTCTTCTGCGGTCGCTTCACGATCCGATTCCTTTCCATCACCAAAGAATTCACCTTGCAAGCCAACATGAACAACAGCCCATACGGCGGGGTTATGACCAAGAATATGCATTTTTATCTTACGCTTCCAACTAGCAAAGTTTGTACCATCAAAAGATGGACCTCTACGGTGATAATTTCCCTCACAAGACGCCATACTCTCCTAGGTCGTGAAACCAATGCAATGGAGACCAAAGCTCGGATACCACTTGTAGGATCCAAAGTATGTCTAGGGGGTTATTAGACTACTTGACCAAATAAGAATCTAGCCTTTTACCAATTTTAGTTGTTTGCCAATTTTAACAATTTTAGCAAGTCAAGTGCACCCTACACATGCAAGTCTAAGAGCATAGCAGCAGAAAGTAAAGACCTGCACATGAAAGTAAAGGTGGGGAGAGGAGAATCAAATGCAATTGATGACATGAAGATTTTTTCCGTGGTTCTGATAGGTGGTGCTATCGTACGTCCACACTGATGGAGACTTTAACCCACGGAGGGTAGAGGTCGCGAGACTGCACGGACGGCTCAACCCATTAGTGTCCACGAAGTAGCAACCTCGTCTATTCCAACATGGCTTCCGTCCACGAAGGACTAGCCTCACTATGGGTAGATCTTCATGAAGTAGGCGATCTCCTTGCCCGTACAAACTTGTTGGTTCAACTCCACAATCACGAAGAAGGAGGCTCCCAAGCGACACCTAACCAATCTAGGAGGCACCACCCTCCAAAAGGTATTAGATGTGGTAGTATGATGAACTCCTTGCTCTTGTGCTTCAAAACATAGTCTCCTCAACACTCAATCACTCTCTTACAGATTTGGCATGGGTAGAAGAGATTGATTGGATGGAAAGCAACTTGGGGAATCTAGAAATCAAGATTCATATGGTTGGAATGGAATATCTTGATCTCAACACATGAGTAGGTGGCTCTCTATCAGAAAAATGAATAGGGCAAGTGTGTGTGTGTTCTGAGTGCTTCCTCTTCAATGAGAGGTGGTGGAGGGGTATATATATGAATCTCCAAAAATCCAACCGTTACAACATTATTGCTCAACTCGGTGAAACTGAAGTGAAATCTCGGTTGCACCGACTAGTGCAAAATGTGGCAACTTTAGGCGTTTCGGTGAGACCGATATATAAATCTCGGTGGTTCCGATACGGGTGACCTAGGAAGTTACCCAGACTCGGTGTCACCGATTCTTAAAACTCGGAAGTTCTGATTTTAAAAATTGGTTAACAGAATGTTGGTCACTGGTTTCGGTTGCACCGAATGGAATTTTGGTAGTTCCGAGATGCAAGTGTTTGGCTAGGGTTCTGTCTGGGTTAAAACTCGGTGGATCCGAATGGGAAACTTGGTGTCACCGAATTTTATCTTTTGGTTTTGGACAGAGGATATTTGTGGGAGAATGGGTGAGTGTATTTGGTGGCTAATCTTTAAGCACTTGAGCAACCAGATCATCATAATTCATCATCCACTTTTAATAGTATTGGCTTTCCTATGGACTCAAAGTGATTTCTCACAAAATATAAAATGTAGAGTCTTGTTGCTTGGAGCATGGCCAATCCTATTCCTTCCGTTCCTTGGGGAGGTCCTCCACACAATCCTTTAGCCATCCCATCATTGAACTTTTCCCTCAGTAAACTTGGTGGAAACATTAGTCCAATGAAATATATGTTGTTCTTAATTACCAAAACCACCTAGGGAGAAGTTCTGCTTTCATGGAGACCTAACCCTAATTTTTTCGCTCAACCTATTCTAATCGGATTTTTGAGAGGATGGAATTTTGCATACCGTGCCAAGAAGTAAGGCTTGACCTAATGCGCATGAATCAGAAAAAGAGCAGATAAGGGATCGAGGTTTACCCCAACTTGGTGGAACATCTCTACGGCGGCAACGGCGGGGTCGAAATCCATTGACGGTGAAGGACTCCTACGGCGAGGGCAGGCTGGAGACGATAGAGAATGTCCGTGGACAAGGGTGGTAGCAACAGTGGGGTGTGGCAGTTGGACGGTTTGAAGAATTTTCCAAAGTCCATCGCGCGGATATATATACCCATCTGCTGTTGGTGACACTAACAAAGAAGAATCGTGACACCGAGGTTCATAACTGTTAGTTGACAGAAGAACTCGGTGAAGCCAAGAATTCTCGATCGGTGGTACCGAGGTATAATACCTGATCAACCTAAATGTTTTCGGTGGCTCTGAGTGTATATAAGTTAATCACACCGAAAAACACTTAGGAGGTATTGGAAGTCACCCCTAGTAGAATCAGTGGCTCCGAGTGCTCCTGACCCGGAGGGTCCAAAAAGTGCTTGTTCAAATTTTGTGATGAAGCATGAATAAATTTGAGACAAGATAGAATAGATATATAGAGGGGGTACTTAGGCATTCTTGTACATCTAATTGGCAAGAAAAATAAATCCCAAATGAACTACAATTGGATGTCCTCGAATGAGAAAATTATGCATACCAACATGCTCACACAATGTCGAATGAAACATGTCAAACATGCAAACTTACTGTAGCATCTACCAAGCAATTGTCGATTACAAAGTCATCATTATATGAGTATATTGACTTAGGAGCCAAGTGAGAACACTTGATCATAGGTCATACTCATCGTTTAAGGACAAGTGGGGTTACCACTTTTAAATAAAGCTTTAATGTGTTCAGATCTTTAGAGATGCTTTAGCTGAAGTCTTAGAGAAAAGCTCCCCCTAAGAGGGATGAACTAACCTTGGGTTTTGTCGATGAATACTTCATGTAGGTGTTGTAGTAGTGGATGCTCATTGTTGATGAACATCATCTAGAATTGGGAGTAACCCTTCTTGTTGTGGTACTCTTCACACCTACATGGGTTAGTCCCACACAAGGAACAACAACAAGGATATCCATGGACATGGAGTGAAGTGTTCATGAGATGATGTCCATTGATGCATTAAGTACCGTGTCCCTTGCTTACCAAGAAGGGGTTTTGTGACTCCTTGAACTAGTGCATAAGGTTGGAGGTTATTGCCAAAGTCCTTGCCAACATATGAATGTGAGTGTCGTTTGTTGGCGGAGTCACCCCTCAAGAACTCTCTAGTTCTTCTTCTTGGGGACCCATATCAACTTGATGGGGATCCTTGGAGTTGAAGTAGCACTTGATGAAGTAGAGCTAGTAGTTGATGCCCCACAAGTATAGGGGGTCAATCGTAGTTGTTTTGATAAGTAAGAGTGTCGAACCCAACGAGGAGCAGAAGGAAATGACAAGCGGTTTTCAGCGAGGTAATTTCTGCAAGCATTGGAATTGTAGGTAACAGGTAGTTTGATAGCAAGATAATTAGTAACGAGCAAGTAACGGTAACGATAAATAAAATGCAGCTAGGTAGCCTAATCCTTTTGTGTCAAAGGACAGTCCAAAACAGTCTCTTATAATAAGGAAAGCGTTCTTGAGGGTACACGGGATTTTCATCTAGCCACTTTCATCATGTTGGTTTGATTTGCGTTCGCTACTTTGATA
This sequence comes from Elymus sibiricus, assembly GCA_039707655.1. Taxonomy (NCBI): domain Eukaryota; kingdom Viridiplantae; phylum Streptophyta; class Magnoliopsida; order Poales; family Poaceae; genus Elymus; species Elymus sibiricus. Next base: position 140,612,597 of record CM077673.1, on the reverse strand, counting down.
ATTTGATATGTGGGTGGACCGGTGCTTTGGTGCTGTTCTTACTTGAACAAACCTCCCACTTATGATTAACCCCCTCGCAAGCATCCGCAACTATGAGAAAAGTATTAAATAAAATCTAACCATAGCATTAAACATTTGGATCCAAATGAGCCCCGTACGAAATAGCGCATAAACTAGGGTTTAAGCTTCTGTCACTCTAGCAACCCATCATCTAATAACTACTCCACAATGCATTCCATTAGGCCCAAAGATGGTGAAGTTCCATGTAGTCGACCTTCACATGACACCACTAAGGGAATCACAACATTCATATCATCAAAATATCGAACACATATGAACTTCACATGATTACTTGCAACATGACTTCTCCCGTGACCTCAAGAACAAAGGTAACTACTCACAAATGATATTCATGCTCAAGATCAGAGTGGTATTGAACAGAATAATGGATATGAACATATAATCTTCCACCAAATAAACCATATAGTAATCAACTACAAGATGTAATCAACACTACTAGTCACCCACAGGTACCAATCTGAGGTTCTGGTACAAAGATTGAACATAAGAGATGAACTAGGGTTTGATAGGAGATGGTGTTGTTGAAGATGTTGATTATGATTGGCCTCCCAAAAATGATAGGGTTGTTCTTGATGACGATGGCTTCAATTTCCCCCTCCGGGAGGGAAATTCCCTCGGTGGAATCGCTCTGCCGGAGGGCCAAAGTGCTCCTACCCAAGTTCCGCCTCGAGACGGCGGCGTTCCATCCCAAAAGTTTTTCTAGGTCAAAAGACCTTAAGTACCAGAAGATGGGAACCGGAGGTGGGCTGGGCTGACCACAACCCACCAGGGCTCGCCTGGGGGTCCTGGCGCGCCCTGGTGTCTTGTCGTCACCACGTGGCCCCCCCTCCGGTAGCTATTTGCTCAAGTATTTTTAATATATTCCAAAATAATTCTCCGTGAAGTTTTAGCTTATTTGGAGATGTGCAGAATAGGTGTCTCTAATATGCTTTTTCAGGTCCAGAATTCCAGCTGTCGGCATTCTCCGTCTTTATGTAAACCTTGCATATTATGAGAGAAAAGGCATTAGAATTACTCCATAAAGCATTATTATGCATAAAAACATTAGAAAAAATAGTAGTAAATCATGATGCAAAATGGACGTATCAACTCCCCCAAGCTTAGACCTCGCTTGTCCTCAAGCGAAAGCCGATAACGAAAAACATGTCCACATGGTTAGAGAGAGAGGTGTCGATAAAAACAAAATACGGACATAGTAGAATAATGCTTATTATCATAGCACCAACAAACTTTGTCATAGGGATTTTTCATATAACTTTTATTATATAACTTGATCATATAACTTCTCATGAACAATTAACAATTCATCACAACATAGAAGTATAAAGCATAAACCTTATTGAACCAACAAACTATGTTCTCAGTCAACTTTGCAACTACAATTCATCATATTTTCAGGAAGGGTCTTGTGTAGGAGCCTTTTGGCAAGTCCACATACTCAACCATCATTTAATCTTCTATGATTGCTAACACTCACAGCATACCCATGAGCAAAAAGTTTCAACCGGACACATAGAAAGATAGGGGCATATAGTTTCGCCTCCCAACTTATTCACCTCAAGTGTGATGTCAACAATAATAACTCATGCTCACTCATATCCAACTGGATATATGTGCCTAGATCTTTCCTCACCACATGATGCTTGCAAAAAGAAAAAGTAAAACGGAATAGGGAAGAATACTTTCACTCTTGCATAAAAGTAAATACATAAAAGTAAGAGATAGACCTTTCGCAGAGGGAAGCAGAGGTTGTCATGCGCTTTTTGTTTTGTATGCCAAATCCCTTAATGCAAAAGACCATCACGTTATATTGCCCCTTATGATAGCAACCTTCATTATGCAGTCCGTCGCTTATATTACTTTGCCATCACAAGTTCGTACAACGCTCAATTTTCTCTTACACTAATTGATCAAACACATTTAGAAGCAATTTTTATTGCCTTAGTGCACCGATGACAACTTACTTTAAGGATCTTACTCAATCCATAGGTAGGTACGGTGGACTCTCAAAACATGAGTTTGGGCTTAGGATTTTTGGATGCACGAGTAGTATCTCTACTTAGTGCGAATTTTTTTGCTAGCAAAGATATTTAGCAAACACCACATGTTGAAGGATCTATGACAATATAACTTCTATGTGAATATGAACAAACATAAATCATTGCATTGTCTTCCTTGTCCAACGTCAACAATTTTTGCATATAATATTTAATGGGGGCTCACAATCATAAAAGATGTCAAAGATAGTGTATTTGCATGTGAATCTTCTCTTCCCTTATTAATTGTTTCATGAATTGCGTCATTGACCAATGCTATGTTTGTCAATCTCCAATATACTTTTCCTTATGTGATGGCATTACTTACCATAAGATTAGCATATGATCCTTTTTATTTATTTACTTTTTATGTTGATTGCATAAAGAAAGTAAAGAAGCAAAAGCCCAAACTAAACTTTATTATATAACTCTCACTCAATTACATAGATAGATAGATCATGAAATAACAATCGAAAATAGATCATACTAAACTTTTATTCAACTAGATCACGAAAGAGCTAAGGATCAAACTAAAATAGGTAAAGGTAAATAAAAGTGATGGTGATGCGATACCGGGGCATCTCCCCCAAGATTGGCACAAGCCAAGGGGAGTGCCCATACCCGTGTACTCAAGTCTCCTGTGGTGGTGAAGATGATGAAGGTGGTGATGACGAAGTGTCACACTTTATCCTCAATAGGTACTCCAATTTACAGATGACGCTCCGAAGGGTGATGATTTGCTCCTCTAGCAAAATATTTTCACGAGTGAGAAATTTATTCTGAACACGAACCGCTTCGAAAGCCCTAAAAGCTTCAATTTCAGTGGGGGTGATATGATTGTAATAAGGTTGAAGGATATCTTCTTCTTCCTCCTCTTCTGTTTCCGTGGATTGCCCTCCTTCTTGGGATTGATCCCTCATAGCTTCCTTGCCCTTGTCTTCATTGTTGGCTTCTTTTGGCTCCTCTCTCTTCAGCTCCATCTTCATCAACCAAGCATCTTCTTCTACGTTATTGGAGGAGGGAGAAGACAGGATGCCTGGCTTGATAGATCTGATAAGAAAACAACACAAAACAAGAACAGAGGATTTTTCTGCGATGTGGTGGTCAAAATAATCGGGGGTATATATAAAGATTTTTTTATCTTGGGAAACAAGAATATGGAAGGAAAACAGAGTCGGGAAGGTGCCTGAGGGAGGCACAACCCACCAGGGCACGCCAGGGGGGCAGGCGCGCCCTGGCGTATCATGCTCACCTCGGTTGCTTTCCTGTTTATTTCTTATTTTCCTAATTTTTATAATATTCCAAAACTAACAGAAAATATTTTTGCTGATTTTTTGGAGTCCGTTTACTTGCCGTATCACATACCTCCTCTTTTTCAGGATTCTGGAGTGTTCCGGAAGGTTTCTTTTATGTGTTCCTCTAGTGTCATGGTTTGGATAATATTGCTTTCAACATTAATAGGTGTACCTGAGATATAATGTTTAATTCTTTGTCCATTAACCACCTTCGGGTTAGTACCTTCGGCATTATTAATCTTGATAGCTCCAGAACGATAAACCTCTTCGATAATATATGGTCCTTCCCATTTGGAAAGAAGCGTTCCTACAAAAAATCTAAATCGAGAGTTTTACAAAAGAAGATATTCTCCAACTTTGAATTCCCACTTTTGGGTTCTTTTGTCATGCCATCTTTTAACCTTTTCTTTGAATAGTTTGGCATTTTCATAAGCTTGGGTTCTCCATTCATCTAGTGAGCTAATATCAAATAAGCTATTTTCACCGGCAAGTTTGAAATGATAATTGAGTTCTTTAATTGCCCAAAATGCTTTATGTTCTAACTCTAGAGGCAAATGACAAGCTTTTCAATATACATTTTGTATGGAGACATACCCATAGGATTTTTATAAGCTGTTCTATTGGCCCAAAGTGCATCATCTAGTTTCTTAGACCAATTCTTTCGAGACCTATTGATAGGTTTTTCTAATATTAATTTCATTTCTCTATTGCTAAGTTCAACTTGACCACTAGATTGATGATGATAAGGTGATACAATTCTATGGTTAACATCATATTTAGCAAGCATTTTACGGAAAGCACCATGAATAAAGTGTGAACCACCATCAGTCATTAAATATCTAGGGAATCCAAACCTCGGGAAAATAACTTCTTTAAGCATTTTAATGGAGGTGTTATGATCAGCACTACTAGTTGGAATAGCTTCTACCCACTTAGTAACATAATCAACAGCAACCAAAATATGAGTACACCCATTAGATGAAGGAAAAGGTCCCATATAGTCAAAACCCCAAACATCAAATGGTTCAACAACAACTGAATAATTCATAGGCATTTACCGATGCTTACCGATATTACCAATTCTTTGACATTCATCACAACACAAGACAAACTTACGGGCATCCTTGAAGAGAGTAGGCCAATAAAAACCAGATTGCAATACCTTGTGAGCAGTTCTATCTCCCGCATGATGTCCTCCATTGGCTTCGGAATGACATTTCCATAGGATTTGTTCCTATTCATTCTCAGGTACACAAAGCCTAATAATACCATCTACCCCTTCCATATAAAGATGTGGGTCATCCCAAAAGTAATGTCTTAAATCATAGAAGAATTTTCTCTTTTGTTGGTATGTTAAACTAGGTGGTATATATTTAGCAACAATGTAGTTAGCATAATCAGCATACCAAGGAGTGTTTTGAGAAACATTTGTCACAGCTAACTGTTCATTAGTAAAACTATCATCAATAGGTAGTGGGTCATCAAGAATATTTTCTAACCTAGACAAGTTATCAGCTACGGGGTTCTCAGCTCCTTTTCTATCAGTGATATGTAAATCAAATTCTTTAAGCAAGAGAACCCACCTAATGAGTCTAGGTTTAGCATCTTTATTTTCCATAAGATATTTAATAGCAGCATGATCAGTGTGAACAATAACTTTGCAATCAACAATGTAAGATCTAAATTTATCATATGCAAACACAACTGCTAAAAATTATTTTTCGGTAGTAGCATAATTTCTTTGGGCACTGTCTAGTGTTTTGCTAGCATAATGGATAACATTTAATTTCTTATCAACTGTTTGTCCTCGAACAGCACCAACAACATAATCACTAGCATCACACATGATTTCAAAAGGCAAGTTCCAATCAGGTGGTTGAACAATAGGTGCAGAAGTTAAGGCTTTCTTGGGTGTTTCATAGGCTTGTACACAATCATCATCAAAAACAAATGGAATATCATTTTGTAAAAGATTAGTAAGAGGCCTAGAAATTTTAGAGAAGTCTTTAATAAACCTCCTATAGAAACCAGCATGACCAAGGAAACTCCGAATACCTTTAATATCTTTAGGACATGGCATTTTCTCAATTGCATCAACTATAGCTTTATCCACCTCAATACCTCGTTCAGATATTTTATGCCCCAAGACAATACCTTCATTAACCATAAAGTAGAACTTCTCCCAATTCAAGATGAGATTAGTTTGTTCACATCTCTGGAAAACTCGATCAAGGTTGCTTAAGCAATCATCAAAAGAAGTTCCGTAAATAGAAAAATCATCCATGAAAACCTCCACAATCTTTTCACAAAAGTCAAAGAATATAGCAGTTGTGCATCTTTGAAAGGTAGCAGGTGCACTTCATAAACCAAAAGGCATACGTCTATAAGCATAGGTTCCAAAAGGACAAGTAAAGGTAGTTTTCTCTTTATCAGAGTGTGACACAGGTATTCAAGTGAAACCAAAATATCCATCCAGAAAAAAGAAGTGTGTGTGCTTAGATAACCTTTCTAGCATTTTATCAATGAAAGGCAGAGGGTAATGATATTTTCTAGTGGCTTTATATAATTTTCTAAAATCAATTACCATTCTATAGCAGTGACAATTCTCTGTGGGATAAGTTCATTTTTATCATTAGGAACAACAGTAATACCTCCCTTCTTAGGGACACAATGAATGGGACTTACCCATCTACTATCAGCTATGGGATAAATTATACCTGCTTCCAGAAGCTTTAATATTTCTTTTCGTACCACTTCTTTCATCTTAGGATTCAATCGTCGTTGGTGATCAAAAACGGGTTTAGCACCAGGTTCCATATTAATCTTGTGCTGACATAGAGTGGGACTAATGCCCTTAAGACCATCAAGAGTATATCCAATAGCAGCCGAGTGCTTCCTCAGAATTTTTAATAATCTTTCTTCTTCATGTTCTGAAAGGTTAGCACTAATAACAACAGGATATATCTTTTTCTCATCAAGATAAGAATACTTCATAGTGTCAGACAATTATTTTAATTCAAACACATGATCACCTTTAGGTGGAGGAGGTCCTCCTAGAGTTTCAATAGGCAAATTGTGTTTTGGGAGAGGTTGTTGTCCCAAGAAAATTTTATCTATTTCAATTCTTTCATGCAAGTGCATATCATTTTCATGGTCAAGCAAATATTGTTCTAGTGGATCAGTAGGAGGTACGGCAATAGAAGCAAGACCAATTATTTCATCTATACTAGATAATTCTTTATTACGAGGTTGTCTACGAAACTTGGAGAAATTAAATTCATGAGACACATCACCAAAATTAACACTGAAGGTTTCTCTCTTGCAATCTATCTTAGCATTAACAGTGTTTAAGAAAGGTCTACCAAAGATAATGGGACAAAAGTCATCTTGTGGGGAACCAAGAACTAGGAAATCAGTAGGATATTTTATTTCCCCGCATAATACTTCAACATCTCTAACAATACCAAGTGGTGTGATGATGTCTCTATTAGCAAATTTAATAGTAACATCAATGTCTTCTATTTCGGCGGGTGCTATATCATTCATAATTTCTTGGTATAAGGTAAAAGGAATAGCACTCACACTAGCACCCATATCACATAAACCATGATAGCAATGATCTCCTATTTTAACTGAGACAAGAGGCATGCCAACTACGGGTCTATGTTTATCTTTTTCATCGGGTTTAGCAATTCTAGTAGCTTCATCACAGAAGTAAATAACATGCCCATCAATATTTTCTACCAACAGATCTTTAACCATAGCAACACAAAGTTCTACTTTAATTTGTTCAGAGGGCTTAGGTTCTTTAATATTACTTTTGCGAACCACAGTTGATACCTTAGCTTGTTCCTTTATCCTAACAGGGAAAGGTGGTTTTTCAATATAAGGCGTAGGCACAACTGGATCAACATTGTAAATGATAGTTTCATCTTTAGCTATGACCGGTTCTTTAAATTCTTCTTTAATAGGGGGATGTGTAGGACCGAAAGTATGTCTAGAGGGGGGGGTGATTAGACTACTTGACCAAATAAAAATTCTACCTTTTCCCAAATTTTAGAGTTGATAGATTTTAACATTCATCGCAAGTCAAGTACACCCTACACATGCATGTCTAAGAGTATAGCAGCGGAAAGTAACAACAGGCATGAGTAGAAAGGAAAGGGTAAGAGGATCAAACGCAATTGTAGACACGATGATTTTTCCCGTGGTTCCGATAGGTGGTGCTATCGTACATCCACGTTTATGGAGTCTTCAATCCACGAAGCGGTCGCGAGAGTCCACGGAGGGCTCCACCCATAAGGGTCCATGAAGTAGCAACCTTGACTATTCCATAACGGCTTCCGTCCACGAAGGACTAGCCTCACTATGGGTATATCTTCACGAAGTAGGCGATCTCCTTGCCCTTACCAACTTCTTGGTTCAACTCCACAACACGAAGTAGGAGGCTCCCAAGCGACACCTAACCAATCTAGGAGGCACCACCCTCCAAAAGGTAATAGGCTCGGCAATGAAGATGAACTCCTTGCTCTTGTGCTTCAAGATGATAGACTCCTCAACACACAATCACTCTCTCACAGATTTGGCTTGGTGGAGGAGATGGCATTTGTGGAAAGCAACTTGGGGAGGCTAGAAATCAAGATCCATATGGTTGGAGTGGATGATCTTGACCTCAACACAAGGGTAGGTGGCTCTCTCTCAGAAAACTGGATGGGGCAAGTATGGAATAGTTCTGAGTGCTTCTTTTTCGAGTAGGTGGTGGTGAAGGGGTATATATAGGCATCCCCAAAAATCCAACCGTTACACACAAAATGACCAACTCGGTGACACGGATGTGTTAATCTCGGTGGTACCGAAGTGACCAAAAGGTGGCAACTTTTGAATCTCGGTGAGACCGATATAGGAAAGTCGGTTGCACCGATAAGGTGACCAATGGTCAGATTGCCCATTCTCGGTGATGCCGATCCAACAATCTCGGTGGGACCGATATTGTGAATTTGCATAACAGAAAGTTGGCAACCTAAACTCGGTGGCACCGAAGCAGAATCGGTTGCACAGAAAGGCTAGGGTTTGGCTAATGTCTGTCTGAGTATGGGAATTGGTGGCACCGAGTGGAAAGTGTTGGTTGCACCGATTTTGGATATTTGACTTTGGACAGACTTTTGTGGAAGAGCTTGTGGGTGTTTTTGGTGACTATCACTTGTGCACGTATGAGCATTTTGTTCACCAACAATACCTTACCCCCTTTTAATAGTATTGGCTTTCCTATGGACTCAAAGTGATTTCTCACAAAGTAAAATGTAGATTCCTCTTGCTTGAAGCTTTGCCAATCCATTTCCTTGCATCTTGGGTATTTCCACAATCTCCACAATCCTTTTGCCAATCCTATCATTGAACTTTTCCTGAAATATACTTAGTGGAAACATTAGTGCAATGACTTATATGTTGTTATTAATTACCAAAACCACCAAGGGAGCAAATGTTCTTTCAATCTCCCCCTTTTTGGTAATTGATGACAACATATAGATCAAAGCTTCGACAAGGATATAATCAATGAATATAATCGTCGCTTTGAGAAGTATGTGATAAGCAAGAGCTCCCCCTAAATTTTTGCATTATTTTAAATTTGCGTTTGAATGCAAATGCACAATCGATTAGGTACATGGGGCACTTCTTCCATGTCACATACATCTTGGTCGTGTGCGAGAATAATAAGAGTGGACATCATAGCACAACACAATCAAGCAAAGGTGAGTGATCATCTCATAAGTAGCATAATGATAGGAAATAGTAGCAGCACACATTAAGCGTATGATCAAAACACCACATAGTTCAACACAAACACATCAAAAGACCAATTGTTTTTGAAAAAGCGATAAAAACCAAACGCTCTCTCACTCGAAGCCTAAAGATCTATATACACTTCTCCCCCTTTGGCAACAAGTTACCAAAAAGTTCAAAGGCATATATCTAAGCGTTCTTGGGCTGATCTCCTCCGGTTGTTGATGAAGGAGTCGAGAGAACAGCGTCGGCGAAGATCTCTGCAGATGTCGTGGATGGAGTTGGAGTAGCAAATGGAGGAACTGGAGCTGAGGTGACGGTAGCAGGAGCTGATGAAGAGGGCCTCAAGTCTGGAGCTGGCACTGTGGCTGATCTGGCTTGAGTAGTGAAGTGAGTGCCTGGCCTGAGAGGTGAGTCATCCTCATCATCATCATCATCATCATCTGAAGAATGAGGAAGAGGCACAGAATCAACTTCCTTCTTAAGTTCATTGACTGTCTTGGTCAGCCCATCCACCTTATCATTAAGGGTCTTGATCCTGTTCTCAAAGATCCTGACAAGACTGTTTTGATTGTTCAAAATGTACTTAATGTCCTTCTGCATGCCCTGAACTGATGATATCAACAGATCCATTTGCTCGTTCCTGGATCTAGGGACTTGAGCACTAGTGGCTCTAGCTGCCTCTGCCTCTGCCTGAGCTGCAGCAGATGTGGGATGTTCTGGGTCCATCACCACAATGTTGTCCTGTAAATCTGGCTGTAGGGGAAAGTGGGGTCTGTCCAGAGCAAAAATGTGCTTCTCCAGCTTGGAGTTGATAAGCATCTGGATATAGGGTGCATAGCAGCATGAGCGCTTCTGATCAGCAGCAACCCTCTTCACTGTCTCTACAATCAAGTCCATGACTCTAATCCTGGTGTGTCTGTCAATATGCATCAGCATGTTGATGGAGTAGCCTCGGATCATCTTCTCATCTCCTGACTTGGGCATCAAGGTATGCCTCAAAATAGTGTTCATGGTACGGAGGCCAACCTGGAGGAAATAGATAGAACCTAGCCTGTGGGACTTCACATGAGCAGCAGAAATCTCATGGTACATGTTGGCCATAGCACTGTGGCTCTCCTTGGATTCAGAGTAGACATCCAAGTCACCATCCTGTACCTCTGGGACTCCTAAGATTGCAGCCCAATCATCAACAGTGGACTCATATCTAGCTCCTTCAGTCATCCATACAATCCTACCATCTCCATAGAAATGAGCAGTTGTGACGCCCCCGATTTCGACCGTACGCTAAACATACACGCACTGCGTACGACCAAGATTAGGGACTCACTGATTGATATCACAACACAACACTAGACACAAATTAAAGTCATACAACTTCATATTACAAGCCAGGGGCCTCGAGGGCTCGAATACAAAGCTCCACAAACACGAGTCAGCGGAAGCAAATAATATCTGAGTACAGACATAAGTTCAACAAGTTTTGCCTTAAGAAGGCTAGCACAAACATAAGCAGCGGATCAAAAGAGGCGAGGCCTCCTGCCTGGGAACCTCCTAACTACTCCTGAGCGTCGGCATTCTCCAGGTAGTAGTAGGCTCCTGCGGTGGTGTAGTAGTCGACTCCGGCATACTCCATCTCCTGGGCTCCATCGTCTGAACGCGGGAATCGTATCGAGGGGGAAAGAGAAAGCAAAGCAGCGGTGAGTACTTATCCAAAGTAGTCGCAAGACTGACATCAGAACTATGCTAAGTATGCATCAGTATCAAGGAATGGGGTTATATCTGGGCTGACTGCAGAAACCAAGAATAGGGGGAAGGCCTAGTCCTATCGAAGACTAGCATCTTCAGCATCTTGCAGCATTAGAAGAGAGTAGACTGGTATCTCATATATAGTCATATTATTGTAGCAATTTTATTAAGTAACCACACCTAGAGATTCTTCCTCGACTCCCGGCGAGGAAGCAATCCCGGAGCCAACATTCATTCAATTTAAAGTCACAATTTTAGTTGTAGTAGGTTAAGGTACAACTCCAAGTCGTCCTGTTACCGTGGACACGGCTATTCGAATAGATAATTCATCCCTGCAGGGGTGCACCGCATTTCCAACACGCCTAACCACCTCCGGCCGGACACACTTTCCTGGGTCATGCCCGGCCTCGGGATAGTAGCACGTCGTCGCCCCACCTAGGCTCAACAGAGAGGCCAGCCCGCCGGTCTAAATCCTAAGCACACAGGGGTCGTGGGCCCACTTGCCCTACGCGCTCCTGCACGATGCGAACGCGGCCGGAAGCAGACCTAGCACACTCTAGTCCAAGAGCTGTACTGTCCAGTCCAATCCGGCGCGCACCGCTCCATTGCTGACGTCCGAAGAGCTTCGGCTGATACAACGACGCTGAGTACCCATAACTTCTCCCATGCGATGGTTGGTGCGTAAAAAGGCCAACGACCCAACTCAGATCAAATACCCAACCCATTAGCATTTTATTAATGCGGGGCAAGCGCGACCCATGAAGTGCGGTCCGTCGCTCCGACTCGAGGATGTGTGGCAAGGGCCTCTCCTGCCCGTCCACGCCTCATAATAACCCTTTGGATGCCTTACCGGCGCATCCCACCACATCTCACACACGGGTACCCTTGGGGCCGACCCGTCTCAAGACTGTCGGGAACTCAGGTCCACCTCAACCAGGGTGGTACCGCCTGTCCCTCCAGTCCCGTCTTTCACATGTAAACAATGTCAACTTAAAGTAACTATGTGTTTAAACACCAAGTGGACATCCGAGGAATCACCCTCGATGGATCCCACTTGAGGTATGTGTATGACAAGAGTCGCTATCAATAAATGGGAAGGAGGAATCACCCTTGATACCCACGACCGATTAGCTACGCTACAGAATTAACACCGGGAGTGCTAAGTGAGGTATCACCCTCGGCACTCGATAGTAGCTCTGAAATGCCATACTTAAGGGGTTTGCGGTGATGTGAGGGGCCTGGCTCGTCGGTCGGTTGACCGAGTCTTCGGGTCTTCGAGTCGTCGAGTCGTCGATGAAGAAGCAGGGGCAACTGGGACTAAGGGGGGTCACAGGGGATTCATTGATCAACCTATACTAAGCAGTTGGTATGATTGCAGGTATAGTAACAGTTTATCAAAACAGGCTATGCATCAGAATAGGAGCTAACTAATACAGTAGCAAAATTCTAATGCAAGAATAAGAGGGAAAGGAATAGGCGATATTGGAATGCTCAAGGGGGTTTGCTTGCCTTGCTGCTCTGCGGCAAAAGGCTGATCGTCAACGGCGTAGTCGTACCCGGCAGCACCGTCAGTCTCGGGGTCTACCAGAGAGAAGAGGGGGAAGAAACAATAAATATAAAGCACAGATACAACACGATGCATGACATGGCAATATGCAGAGCTACGCATGCACTAACGCAGTATTACACGTCGCAGACGGATCGGAGGAATATCTGACGATATTTTCCGGGTCTCTGGCTACTACCGGACATGCGATATCGATGGAAAAGTTCCATGTTTGCTATGCTAGGAGCACGTGACAGACAAACAGACTGCGTATTCGGATTCGTCTCGTCGTTTTGAGCAACTTTCATGTATAAAGTATTTTCATCTGACTTACGGTTTATTTTATATTAATTTTTAAATTTTTATTAATATTTAGAAATTAAAATAGATTATTTTAATTCAATAATGAATTACGACATCAGCATGATGTCATGCTGACATCAGCAGTCAACAGTCTCAGTTGACTGGTCAAACCTGATCAGTGGGTCCCACATGTCATACACACGTTTTAATTTAGTTGAATTAATCTTAAACAGGTTTAATTAAGGGGGTGGGACCCACCTGTCAGCCTCTGCTTAATTTAAATTAATTAACAGAATTATTAATTAACCTAATTAATTTCATTAAGTTAATTAACACATTAATCAACTACTTAATTAGTCTTAATTAAGTTAACTAATTAATTAGTTAATTAATTAATTAATAATATTACTATTTATTATTTATTAATTTTTATTAATTTTTTATTTAGTTAAACCCGTTTTAGGGGCCAGTGGGCCACCTCTGTCATTGGGCCAGGGGAAGGGTTAGTGTGGGGGGTTAGCCCCCACTAACCGAACGGACAGGGGCGGCCGAGGCACGCATGGCGGCCAGCCGGCGGCCGGTGCCGGCGGCAGTGCCGGCGAGGGCGCGGCCTAGCGCGGCGAGCGGCGGTTGCGGGCGGCAGGGGAGGGGCGTCGGAGCGCGACGGGGCCGGCGGCGAGGCAGGGACGTGGGGACATAGGCCGCGGGCGCGCGCGCGGTGAGCACGGTCGGGGCCGGAGGCGCAGCGGCGAGGGGGGGCGAGCAGGGCCATGCGGTGCGGCGGCCAGGGCTGCGTAGGGGGCGAGCGCGCGTGTGGGCGCCAGGTGAGCGGTGCGCACGGCGAGCGGGGAGGAAGGTGGGGCCTCACAACGGCCAGAAGAGGCGGGGCAACGGGCGTGGGGAGGCGCGACGGGGCGACGACGGTGCCGGCTTGCGGAGTGGCGACGACGGTGCGGCGCGGCGGGGCCGGTTCGGGGAGGGGGCGATGAGGTCCGGGGCAGGCGGAGGCGAGGCGGTGCGGCATCGGAGAGGCGCCGGTGGAGCGGAGGGACGATGACGGTGTGGTGCGGCGGGGCCGGTTCGGGTAGGGGGCGAGGAGGTCCGGGGGAGGCGGAGGCGAGGCGGTGCGGCATCGGGGAGGCGCCGGCGACGGCGTGGCGGCGCCGGGGGAGCGGAGGGGCGCCGGCGACGCGCGGGCCGGCCCCGATCCAATCAGGATCGGGGGGGAGAGCGAGGGGGAGTGGGGTGGGCGAGTGGGGAGGCAGGGCTAGGGTTTGGTTCGGGGGGGTTATCCCCCGGGCGGCTGGGCCTATGGGGGGAGGGTTTTTTTTTTTCTTTTTTTTAGTTTTTTTTTGTTTTAGTTTTTATTTAATTCTGTTTTATTTATTTTTGCAACAATTCTCTGTAACAAAAATTGTATGACTTGCTCCTGTAATTATCATGCATTATTTAGCATTTCCACAAAAAGTTTGGGGGCATTTGAATTAAGCTTGGAATTTTCATAAAGGAAAAGGCATTTAATTAATTGTTTCTGCTACTGTTTTATTTACTTTAGAGTTGTTAAACACTTTATAGAAATGTGGATTCTCCACCATAATTACTTATGATTTATTTGTCACCCTTAGAACATTTTAGTTTTAATGTTTGAAAACTTTCACTGTTTGACTTGGTTTTGAATTTCGAATTCGTACGGGATCGAATCATCGCGAGATTAGCAACAGTAATTGTGGTGACGTGGCATCATTAGCGTGGGATTACTGTAGCTTAATTACATACATTACTGTAGCACAAATCCAGGGCGTCACAATTCTCCCCTACTAAAAAGAATTCTCGTCCCGAGAATTAAGAAGTAGAAGGAAAGAGCCCGGGGTATCCTGCACGAAGATGATCTTCGCGTTCCCAAGTGGCTTCATCTTCAGAATGGTTTACCCACTGCACTTTGAATAACTTGGTAACCTTCTGACGAGTCCGACATTCAGTTTCATCGAGAATGCGAACTTGTTGTTCTTTGTAAGAAAGGTCTTGTTGCAGCTCCAACATATCATGACCCACTGCTCGGATAGGATCCTTGAAACAGCGACGAAGCTTTGACACATGGAACACATCGTGAACCTGAGAAAGGTTTGGCAGCAGTTCCAGTTGATATGCCACTTTACCACGCCTTTCCAGAATAGTGAAAGGACCAATATATCGAGGACCCAGCTTGCCCTTGATTCCAAAACGTTGTGTACCTCTCATTGGTGTGACTCTAAGATAAGCCTTTTCGCCAGGTTGATAGACCATATCTTTGTGATGACGGTCATACTAACTCTTCTGACGAGACTGAGCAGCCTTCAGATTTGCAGGAATAATGCGGACTTGATCTTTGGCATGTTGGATAATATCCGGACCGATAAGCGTACGTTCCCCAGTTTCTGACCAATTCAGAGGAGTCCGACACTTACGTCCATATAGCACTTCAAAAGGAGCCATCTTCAGAATAGCTTGATAGCTATTGTTGTAGGAGAACTCAGCATACGGGAGAGATTCCTCCCATTTCTTGCCGAAAGAAATGACACAAGCTCGAAGCATGTCTTCAAGAATCTGATTGCCTCTTTCAACTTGTCCCTGGGATTGAGGGTGAAAAGCGGTGCTGAATGACAAATGAGTTCCCATAGCTTCCTGGAAACTTGCCCAGAATCTTGAAGTGAATAAACTGCCACGGTCTGAACTGATATCCAGTGGAATACCGTGAAGTGAAACAATTCTGGACATGTAGAGAGTTGCCAGCTGACTAGCAGTGATCGTTTCTTTGACGGCTAGAAAATGTGCAACTTTGGACAACCGGTCAATGACGACAAGAATAGCATCATTGCCTTTCTGCGACCTGGGAATACCAGTAATGAAGTCCATTTCAACATGATCCCATTTCCATTCAGGACTAGAAATAGGTTGTAGAGTTCCGGCAGGCCTTTGATGTTCTGCTTTGATACGACAGCAAACATCACATTCAGCAACATAGCGAGCAATGTCTTGCTTCATGTTAGACCACCAGAATCTTTGATGAATGTCTTGGTACATCTTGGTACTACCAGGATGAATAGACAGCGGAGTGTCATGTGCTTCCTTCATGACCTCCTGAGTCAAATCATTGTTTTCCTCCTTACTCGGTACCACTAGGCGGCCGTTGAAGTACAAAGCGCCATCCTCAGCAATAGTGAAGGATGAGGGCTTTCCTTCTGCGAGATCGAATTTTATCCTCTCGACTTCATTGTCACACTTCTGGATCCACTTGATGACGTCCACTAGATCTGGATTAACTACCAGGGTATTAAGAGCAACCTGGGAAACTACGTGGAGGTTCATTTTGTAGGACCCTTCAGGAGGGGGAGCGAGATAACCCTGAGGAACAATATGGAGGTTCAGCTTGCGAAATTCCTTTTGAAGAAGGGGGTGAACCTTGTGAACCTGAAGGTGGTTGCAGTATGACTTGCGGCTCAAAGCATCAGCCATTACATTAGCCTTGCCTGGTGTATAAGAAATACCCACGTTGTAATCTTCTATGCGCTCCATCCATCTCTGTTGACGGAGGTTCAGATCCGGCTGAGTAAACAGGTACTTCAGACTTTGGTGATCGGTGTAGATCTCGCAGTGATTACCAACAAGGTATTGCCGCCACTCCATTAGTGCATGAATTACTGCAGCAAGTTCCAGGTCGTGAACTGAGTTGTTCTCTTCATGAGGACGCAATTGACGAGATGCATAAGCAACCACTCTGCGGTCTTGCATTAGTACACAGCCCATTCCTTGACGTGAAGCATCATAATAGATGACGAAGTCCTTACGAGTATCCGGAGGAGCAAGCACTGGAGCATACGTCAGTTTGTCCTTAAGTGCCTAAAAGCTCTCCTGACATTTTTCTGTCCATTCATATTTAACACCTTTGTGAAGCAAATTGGTTAAGGGTTTTGCAATCTTGGAGAAGTTCTCGACGAATCGACAGCAATAGCTGGCGAGTCCAAGAAAACTTCTGACTTGCTTGACATTCTTCGGGGGAGTCCAGTCAAGAATAGCCTAAACTCATTCAGGGTTGACCGCAATACCATCCTTGGAGATCACATGACCAAGGTAGGTTACTTTGTCCATCCAGAACTCACACTTTGAATACTTTGCATAAAGTTGATGTTCTCGAAGCCTCTCCAGTATAAGACGAAGATGCTCAGCATGCTCTTCTTTATTCTTGGATTAAACCAGGATATCATCCAGATAAACCACGACGAATTTATCGAGGTAATCCATGAATATATAGTTCATCAGGCGAGAGAAGGTTGATGGAGCATTTGTTAAGCCGAAGGACATGACGGTGTACTCGTATGAACCATAGCGAGTAACAAATGCAGTCTTGGGAATATCCTCTTCGCGAACCCGGATCTGATGGTAACCCAACCTCAAGTCGAGTTTAGAAAATACTGATGAACCAGCAAGTTGATCATACAGATCGTTGATCCGTGGAAGTGTATATTTGTTTTGAATCGTTGCTTGGTTGATGGGACGGTAATCTTGGACCAATCAATTCGTACCATCTTTCTTTTTGACAAAGAGAGAAGGTGCTCCCCAAGCATAGGAACTTGGACGGATGAAACCCAGACGAAGCGAATTGTCAATTTCTTGCATAAGTTCTAGGAGTTCATGTGGTGGCATCTTGTACGGACGCTTGGCAGGTGGAATCCCTGGAAGTTCTTCCGGAAAAACATCTTGGAAATCCCGAACAACTGGAATGTTTTCAATCCCTTCAAGAGGTGACTCATTTAATGCATTCAAGGCATATAGTCGGGCTTCAGCATCTCGAACAAGATGAGCATGGTAGTTGACTATCTCATCCGAAGGATGCAGAAGGTGGATAGTTCTGGTGGCACAAACGACGGAAGCAGTATGTGCCTTCAACCAATCCATTCCCAGAATAAGGTCGATCTTGGAAGACTTCAATATAATGGGGGAAGCATGGAATTCCAGTCCTTCTATTTCAATGGGGACATCTGGACAAACCATGGTGGTTTGACATTGGCCAGCGGGGGTGTTTACCACTACTGGAATGCTCATCTCCTCGTACTTAATGCCATGCATGTATGCAAAATCTTCAGACATGAAAGAATGCGATGCTCGTGTATCAAACAATACAGAAGCTGGTATGGAGTTAACAAGAAGAGTACCCATCACAGTAGCAGGCTGGTCTTGAACTTCATTCAGATCAATATTGTTAGCTTGAACACGTCCCTGAGCAGGCCCGGCATTGTTGTTGCGGGGCTGGTTGGAAGGCAGTGCAAGTTGTTTCTGATTCTGCCTGCACTCTCTAGCACGGTGTCCTGGACGACCACACTTGAAGCACAGCCCATCCTCAGGACGAGAAGGGGGAACATGAGCTCGTGGTGGTGGAGCTGGGAGCCTCGGCTGCCTAGGAGGGGGTGAAGGCAGACGAGGTGCAGCATAGGATGGCCTCGGAGCAGGAGGCGGTGCATGGTACATGTTGTGGCGGATCCAGATCTTGCGCTTCTGAGCAGATGAGCCCGAAGATGAGCCCATGTCACGGTTGCGCTTGTTGCTGTCCTTGTAGTCCTGCAGACCTGTTTCCACTAGAATAGACTTGTTCACCAAGGTGGCAAAGTTATCGAAGTGTTGAACAAGGAGTGCCAGCTTGATATCTGGGTGGAGGCCTTCACGGAACTTCTCCTGCCTACGAGCATCAGTTGCAACGTCTTCTTCAGCATAGCGAGATAAGTCCAGAAATTCCCACTGATAAGCATCCACAGTCTTGTTGCCCTGGACTAGGTTGCGGAATTCACGCTTCTTCTTATCCATCAGTCCCTGAGGAATGTGACGAGCACGGAATGCAGCTTGGAATTCCGGCCAGGTGATGATTGTTCCAACAGGCTATGAGCGCCTGTGACTGTCCCACCATTGAGCAGCGGGACCCCTCAGAAAGTACGAGGCAAAGGTGACATAGCTAGTCACTGGGGCGCCTGAAGACTCCAGCTCATAAGTGATGTCACGGATCCAATCATCTGCATCAAGCGGCTGAGTTGAGCTGCGGTAGATCGCAGGGTTGTGACGCATGAAGTCTTGTAGAGTCATTGGGGCTGGCTGCTGATTCATATTCGGCCTCGGGAACTGGTCCATAAGCCCTTGCATAAACTGGCGATTCAGTTCAAACTGTTGCATCATACCAGCCATGTATTCCGGTGGTGGTGGTGGTTCAGGCGCACCACGACCACGACCAGCTGGCCTAACAATTCTGTCAAATTTTTAACAGTGGTAGTTTAGCATTGGATAATTGCAAAGACAAAGAACCATTCATGAAGTAAATTGCACTAAGAATAAAGTGCGATAGATACGACATAGTTGTTCCAATTTAAACATACCGATCATACATAGGTCTATTACAAACCATAAGTTCGTTACGAAATAGACGATAGGTCCAGCATGAAATTAACCTAGATAACTAGGCGGCACGCAGGCTCGCGGTAGAGGGATACAACAACGAGGCATAGCGATATGATACATGAACGTCGGGGACAACGATAGAATCATGCCACATCTGGAAGTAGGGGCTCTCTGGGAGGAAGAAGTTACGAGAACCTAGAGTTAGAGTTAGCAAAATGTTTAACCCAAAAGAGAAGAGAGATAAGAACCCAGAGTATAGATGAGGAATAAAAGATCCTAATACCACCCGATTGAGAAGTGGGCCCGTAAGCCACACAACTATGTTAGTAAAGTTTTTCAAGTACTAGACTCAACTTCGGCCAAGGCGTTGGAAAGGGGGCTACCTACAGGCAGTCGGCTCTGATACCAACTTGTGACATCCCCGATTTCGACCGTACGCTAATCATACACGCACTGTGTACAACCAAGATTAGGGACTCACTGATTGATATCACAACACAACACTAGACACAAATTAAAGTCATACAACTTCATATTACAAGCCAGGGGCCTCGAGGGCTCGAATACAAAGCTCGACAAACACGAGTCAGCGGAAGCAAATAATATCTGAGTACAGACATAAGTTAAACAAGTTTTGCCTTAAGAAGGCTAGCACAAACATAAGCAGTGGATCGAAAGAGGCGAGGCCTCCTCCCTGGGAACCTCCTAACTACTCCTGAGCGTCGGCATTCTCCAGGTAGTAGTAGGCTCCTGCGGTGGTGTAGTAGTCGACTCCGGCATACTCCATCTCCTGGGTTCCATCGTCTGAACGCGGGAATCGTATCGAGGGGGAAAGAGAAAGCAAAGCAGCGGTGAGTACTCATCCAAAGTACTCGCAAGACTGACATCAGAACTATGCTAAGTATGCATCAGTATCAAGGAATGGGGTTATATCTGGGCTGACTGCAGAAAGCAAGAATAGGGGGAAGGCCTAGTCCTATCGTAGACTAGCATCTTCAGCATCTTGCAGCATTAGAAGAGAGTAGACTGGTATCTCATATATAGTCATATTATTGTAGCAATTTTATTAAGTAACCACACCTAGAGATTCTTCCTCGACTCCCTGCGAGGAAGCAATCCCGGAGCCAACATTCATTCAATTTAAAGTCACAATTTTAGTTGTAGTAGGTCAAGGTACAACTCCAAGTCGTCCTGTTACCGTGGACACGGCTATTCGAATAGATAATTCATCCCTGCAGGGGTGCACCGCATTTCCAACACGCCTGACCACCTCCGGCCGGACACACTTTCCTGGGTCATGCCCGGGCTCGGGATAGCAGCACGTCGTCGCCCCACCTAGGCTCAACAGAGAGGCCAGCCCGCCGGTCTAAATCCTAAGCACACAGGGGTCGTGGGCCCACTTGCCCTACGCGCTCCTGCACGATGCGAACGCGGCCGGAAGCAGACCTAGCACACTCTAGTCCAAGAGCTGTACTGTCCAGTCCAATCCGGCGCGCACCGCTCCATTGCTGACGTCCGAAGAGCTTCGGCTGATACAACGACGCTGAGTACCCATAACTTCTCCCACGCGATGGTTGGTGCGTAAAAAGGCCAACGACCCAACTCAGATCAAATAACCAACCCATTAGCATTTTATTAATGCGGGGCAAGCGCGACCCATGAAGTGCGGTCCGTCGCCCCGACTCGAGGATGTGTGGCAAGGGCCTCTCCTGCCCGTCCACGCCTCATAATAACCCTTTGGATGCCTTACCGGCGCATCCCACCACATCTCACACACGGGTACCCTTGGGGCCGACCCGTCTCAAGACTGTCGGGAACTCAGGTCCACCTCTACCAGGGTGGTACCGCCTGTCCCTCCAGTCCCGTCTTTCACATGTAAACAATGTCAAGTTAAAGTAACTGTGTGTTTATACACCAAGTGGACATCCGAGGAATCACCCTCGATGGATCCCACTTGAGGTATGTGTATGACAAGAGTCGCTATCGATAAATGGGAAGGAGGAATCACCCTCGATACCCACGATCGATTAGCTACGCTACAGAATTAACACCGGGAGTGCTAAGTGAGGTATCACCCTCGGCACTCGATAGTAGCTCTGCAGTGCCATACTTAAGGAGTTTGCGGTGATGTGAGGGGCCTGGCTCGTCGGTCGGTTGACCGAGTCTTCGGGTCTTCGAGTCGTCGAGTCGTCAATGAAGAAGCAGGGGCAACTGGGACTAAGCGGGGTCATAGGGGATTCATTGATCAACCTATACTAAGCAGTTGGTATGATTGCAGGTATAGTAACAGTTTATCAAAATAGGCTTTGCATCATAATAGGAGCTAACTAATACAGTAGCAAAATTCTAATGCAAGAATAAGAGGGAAAGGAATAGGCGATATCAGAATGCTCAAGGGGGTTTGCTTGCCTTGCTGCTCTGCGGCAAAAGGCTGATGGTCAACGGCGTAGTCGTACGAGGCAGCATCGTCAGTCTCGAGTTCTACCGGAGAGAAGAGGGGGAAGAAACAATAAATATAAAGCACAGACGCAACACGATGCATGACATGGCAATCTGCAGAGCTAGGCATGCACTAACGCAGTATTACACGTCGCAGACGGATCGGAGGAATATCTGACGATATTTTCCGGGTCTCTGGCTACTACCGGACAGGTGAAATTGATGGAAAAGTTCCATGTTTGCTATGCTAGGAGCACGTGATAGACGAACGGACTGCGCATTCGGATTCGTCTCGTCGTTCTGAGCAACTTTCATGTATAAATTATTTTCATCTGACTTACGGTTTATTTTATATTAATTTTTAAAGTTTTATTAATATTCAGAAATTAAAATAGATTATTTTAATTCAATAATGAATTATGATATCAGCATGATGTCATGCTGACATCAGCAGTCAACAGTCTCAGTTGACTGGTCAAACCTGATCAGTGGGTCCCACATGTCATACACACATTTTAATTTAGTTTAATTAATCTTAAACAGGTTTAATTAAGGGGGTGGGACCCACCTGTCAGCCTCTGCTTAATTTAAATTAATTAACAGAATTATTAATTAACCTAATTAATTTCATTAAGTTAATTAACAGATTAATCAACTACTTAATTAGTCTTAATTAAGTTAACTAATTAATTATTTAATTAATTAATTAATTTTATTATTATTTATTATTTATTTATTTTTATTATTTATTTATTTTATTTAGTTAAACCCGTTTTAGGGGGCAGTGGGCCCCCTCTGTCATTGGGCCAGGGGAGGGGTTAGTGGGGGGTGGGGGTTAGCCCCCACTAACCGAACGGGTAGGGGCGGCCGAGGCACGCATGGCGGCCAGCCGGCGGCCGGTGCGGGCGGCAGCGCCGGCAAGGGCGCGGCCTAGCGCGGCGAGCGGCGGTTGCAGGCGGCAGGGGAGGGGCGCCGGAGCGCGACGGGGCCAGCGGCGAGACAGGGACGTGGGGACAAGGGTCGCGGGCGCGCGCGCGGTGAGCACTGTCGGGGCCGGAGGCGCAGCGGCGAGGGGGGGCGAGCGGGGCCGCGTGGTGCGGCGGCCAAGACCGCGTAGGCAGGGGGCGAGCGCGCGTGCGGGCGCCAGGGGCACGGTGCTCACGGCGAGCGGGGGCCGGAGCACGCGGCGAGCGCGGCCGGCAGCGGGGATCACGGCGGTTCCGGCCGGGGGGGAGCAAGAGGCGAAGGGGAGGAAGGTGGGGCCTCACAGCGGCCAGAAGAGGCGGGGCAACGGGCGTGGGGAGGCGCGACGGGGCGACGACGGCGCCGGCTTGCGGAGTGGCGACGACAGTGCGGCGCGGCGAGGTCAGTTCGGGGAGGGGGCGAGGAGGTCCGGGGGAGGCGGAGGCGAGGCGGTGCGGCGTCGGGGAGGCGCCGGCGACGGCGTGGCGGCGCCGGTGGAGCGGAGAGGCGCCGGCGACGCGCGGGCCGGCCCCGATCCAATCGGGGTCGGGGGGGAGAGCGAGGGCGAGTGGGGGGCGAGTGGGGAGGCAGGGCTAGGGTTTGGTTCGGGGGGGGGGGTTATCCCCAGGGCGGCTGGGCCGACGGGGGCAGGGGCCGGCTGGGCCGGCCAGCTGGGCTACGGCCCAGTTGGACCGGGGGGGCTTTTTGTTTTTTCTTTTTTTCTTTTCTTTTTAGTTTTGTTTACGTTTTTGTTTTTATTTAGTTCTGCTTTATTTATTTTTGCAACAATTCTCTGTAACAAAAATTGTATGACTTGCTCCTATAATTATCATGCATTATTTAGCATTTCCACAAAAAGTTTGGGGGCATTTGAATTAAGCTTGGAATTTTCATAAAGGAAAAGGCATTTAATTAATTGTTTTTGCTACTGTTTTATTTACTTTAGAGCTGTTAAACACTTTATAGAAATGTGGATTCTCCACCATAATTACTTATGATTTATTTGTCACCCTTAGAACATTTTAGTTTTAATGTTTGAAAACTTTCAATGTTTGACTTGGTTTTGAATTTCGAATTCGCATCGGATCGAATCATCGCGAGATTAGCAACAGTAATCGTGGTGACGTGGCATCATTAGCGTGGGATTACTGTAGCTTAATTACATACATTACTGTAGCACAAATCCAGGGCGTCACAATTCTCCCCTACTAAAAAGAATTCTCGTCCCGAGAATTAAGAAGTAGAAGGAAAGAGCCCGGGGTATCCTGCACGAAGATGATCTTCGCGTTCCCAAGTGGCTTCATCTTCAGAATGGTTTGCCCACTGCACTTTGAAGAACTTGGTAACCTTCTGACGAGTCCGACGTTCAGTTTCATCGAGAATGCGGACTTGTTGTTCTTTGTAAGAAAGGTCTTGTTGCAGCTCCAACATATCATGACCCGCTGCTCGGATAGGATCCTTGAAACAGCGACGAAGCTTTGACACATGGAACACATCGTGAACCTGAGAAAGGTTTGGCGGCAGTTTCAGTTGATATGCCACTTTACCACGCCTTTCCAGAACAGTGAAAGGACCAATATATCGAGGAGCCAGCTTGCCCTTGATTCCAAAATGTTGTGTACCTCTCATTGGTGTGACTCGAAGATAAGCCTTTTCGCGAGGTTGATAGACCATATCTTTGTGATGACGGTCATACTGACTCTTCTGACGAGACTGAGCAGCCTTCAGATTTGCATGAATAATGCGGACTTGATCTTTGGCATGTTGGATAATATCCGGACCGATAAGCGTACGTTCCCCAGTTTCTGACCAATTCAGAGGAGTCCGACACTTACGTCCATATAGCACTTCAAAAGGAGCCATCTTCAGACTAGCTTGATAGCTATTGTTGTAGGAGAACTCAGCATACGGGAGAGATTCCTCCCATTTCTTGCCGAAAGAAATGACACAAGCTCGAAGCATGTCTTTGAGAATCTGATTGCCTCTTTCAACTTGTCCCTGGGATTGAGGGTGAAAAGCGGTGCTGAATGACAAATGAGTTCCCATAGCTTCCTGGAAACTTGCCCAGAATCTTGAAGTGAATAAACTGCCACGGTCTGAACTGATAACCAGTGGAATACCGTGAAGTGAAACAATTCTGGACATGTAGAGAGTTGCCAGCTAACTAGCAGTGATCGTTTCTTTGACGGCTAGAAAATGTGCAACTTTGGACAACCGGTCAATGACGACAAGAATAGCATCATTGCCTTTCTGCGACCTGGGAAAACCAGTAATGAAGTCCATTTCAACATGATCCCATTTCCATTCAGGAATAGAAATAGGTTGTAGAGTTCCGGCAGGCCTTTGATGTTCTGCTTTGATATGACGGCAAACATCACATTCAGCAACATAGCGAGCAATGTCTTGCTTCATGTTAGACCACCAGAATCTTTGATGAATGTCTTGGTACATCTTGGTACTACCAGGATGAATAGACAGCGGAGTGTCATGTGCTTCCTTCATGACCTCCTGAGTCAAATCATTGTTTTCCTCCTTACTTGGTACCACTAGGCGGCCCTTGAAGTACAAAGCGCCATCCTCAGCAATAGTGAAGGATGAGGGATTTCCTTCCGCGAGATCGAATTTAATCCTCTTGACTTCATTGTCACACTTCTGGATCCACTTGATGACGTCCACTAGATCTAGTTTAGCAACCAGGGTATTAAGAGAACCCTGGGAAACAACGTGGAGGTTCATTTTGTAGGACCCTTCAGGAGGGGGAGCGAGATAACCCTGAGGAACAATATGGAGGTTCAGCTTGCGAAATTCCTTTTGAAGAAGGGGGTGAACCTTGTGAACCTGAAGTTGGTTGCAGTATGACTTGCGGCTCAAAGCATCAGCCATTACATTAGCTTTGCCTGGTGTATAAGAAATACCCACGTTGTAATCTGCTATGCGCTCCATCCATCTCTGTTGACGGAGGTTCAGATCCGGCTGAGTAAACAGGTACTTCAGACTTTGGTGATCGGTGTAGATCTCGCAACGATTACCAACAAGGTATTGCCGCCACTCCTTTAGTGCATGAATTACTGTAGCAAGTTCCAGGTCGTGAACTGGGTAGTTCTCTTCATGAGGACGCAATTGACGAGATGCATAAGCAACCACTCTGCGCTCTTGCATTAGTACACAGCCCATTCCTTGACGTGAAGCATCACAATAGATGACGAAGTCCTTACGAGTATCTGGAGGAGCAAGCACTGGAGCAGACGTCAGTTTGTCCTTAAGTGCCTGAAAGCTCTCCTGACATTTTTCTGTCCATTCATATTTAACACCTTTGTGAAGCAAATTGGTTAAGGGTTTTGCAATCTTGGAGAAGTTCTCGACGAATCGACAGCAATAGCTGGCGAGTCCAAGAAAACTTCTGACTTGCTTGACATTCTTCGGGGGAGTCCAGTCAAGAATAGCCTGAACACATTCAGGGTTGACCACAATACCATCCTTGGAGATCACATGACCAAGGTAGGTTACTTTGTCCATCCAGAACTCACACTTTGAATACTTTGCATAAAGTTGATGTTCTCGAAGCCTCTCCAGTATAAGACGAAGATGCTCAGCATGCTCTTCTTTATTCTTGGAGTAAACCAGGATATCATCAAAATAAACCACGACGAATTTATCGAGGTAATCCATGAATATATAGTTCATCAGGCGAGAGAAGGTTGCTGGAGCATTTGTTAAGCCGAAGGACATGACGGTGTACTCGTATGAACCATAGAGAGTAACAAATGTAGTCTTGGGAATATCCTCTTCGCGAACCCGGATCTGATGGTAACCCAACCTCAAGTCGAGTTTAGAAAATACTGATGAACCAGCAAGTTGATCATACAGATCATTGATCCGTAGAAGCGGATATTTGTTTTGAATCGTTGCTTGGTTGATGGGACGGTAATCTTGGACCAATCGATTCATACCATCTTTCTTTTTGACAAAGAGAGAAGGTGCTCCCCAAGCAGAGGAACTTGGACGGATGAAACCCAGACGAAGCGAATTGTCAATTTCTTGCTTAAGTTCTAGGAGTTCATGTGGTGGCATCTTGTACGGACGCTTGGCTATAGGAATGGTACCAGGTACCAAGTCGATGACAAACTCGACAGCTCTGGCAGGGGCAATCCCTGGAAGTTCTTCCGGAAAAACATCTTGGAAATCCCGAACAACTGGAATCTTTTCAATCCCTTAAAGAGGTGACTCATTTAATGCATTCAAGGCATATAGTCAGGCTTCAGCATCTCGAACAAGATGAGCATGGTAGTTGACTATCTCATCCGAAGGATGCAGAAGGTGGATAGTTTTGGTGACAGCAGTGGAGTAGAATTGCATGATCATCTCATCATACCATGTTGTAAACTCTTTGCCAACAAACTCATCCAAGCCAATGCAGTGAAAGTTGTCTTGGACACTTGGAAAGTAGTCTTTATTCTCCTTAATGTATTTCCAGTCTACATATCTCTTGTCACTCATAGCTGGACTCTTGTCAAGCAGTACAGTCTCATAGAAATCCTGTTGCTCCTTGGTGTAGAATCTGTAGTCCACAGCTGTCTTTCTCCTTTGGGCATATGGATCAATAGCTCTCCATGCCCTCAAACCAGAATCCTTCCTCTTCTTCATATCTTCAGCAAGCAGATGGCTGGCATTATGCTGAGGAAGGTGTGGTCTAAGCTTCATCAAAGCAGAAATAGCATCTTCATCCTCAACTCTGGAGGTAGCTCCCTTGTTCTTTTCAGAAGCTGGAATCTGTCTGGATAACCTCTTTGGCTTTTCAGCAGCAGCCTTCTTGTGGGCAGACTTGGTGCTCTTGGATGTGCCAGTCTTTGGCATAGCATCAGCCATAAGCTTCCTTTTCTTCTTGGGAGGGGCCTTCTCAACATGTTCTTACTCCTCCTCAGCAGCAGCACCAGCAGCCTCCTCAGGGTCTTCAAACATAGAGGTTTGCCTGCCAACAACATAAACAATCCTCTTCCTAGCTCACTTCTTCTCCCCTGCCTTCTTAGGCAATGACTTCCTTGGGGGCTCAACAGTCATGGTAGCTCTAGCACTCTCAGGTGCTCTCATAGCTTCAGAGCTAGCATAAACCTTGCTGACAGTCCTCCTTGAAGAGGTGGCTTCATTAGCAGATTTCTTTGCAGCTTTCTCTTGCTTCTTGGCAAGAATCTCCTCTGGCACAAAATCTGAATCCTCCTCATCTGAATTCAGCTTCTTCCTGGCCCTAGTAGCAGCCTTGGGCAACCCATGAGAACTGGGAGTGCCTGGATCTGAAGGGGAACTGGACTCGGGACTAGTGCCTGAACTCATGAAAATGTTCTCCTCTTGGAAGTTGTTCTCACTGTCCTCAGCACTTGACATACTGACCCTGTGAATAGAGTATAGAGGAGCAGAAGAAGATGAGTCATCACAAAAAGTACAGCTGCTTTTGAAAGTTTGAACTTAAGATTTCTCAAATTTTGCATTCTGCCAAATGTATTTCGGTACAGCCGAGACAAAATTTTCGGACCCACCGAGACAAACAACCTGCTTTCCAGGAACTTGGCACCATTCTCGGTTCCACCGAAAATAGCACTCGGTTCCACCGAGGTGTTCTCAGTGTGCCAGAAAACAAAATCGGTGTTACCGATTATTTTGCATCGGTTCTACCGAGATTCATGAGGCGGACGGCAAAACCTAAAAAATCCATCATTCGCTAATCTATGGAGTTTTCTCGTGGATAGATAGATGTGCAAACGGTGGCTTATAGATAAAATCAATTTCATTGCGCATGAATCGGACGGGGAGCGCAAGAAAAATCGAATCCGTACCCTAACTTGGCGACGGATCCGCTACGGCGGCGACGGCGTCGAAGATGCCCGTCGACGGCGAGGATCCCAACGGTGGAGGAGTGCAGGGAGACAAGGGCGATGACCAGGGGGTCCTTTGCTGCAGCTTAGGGTTTTGGGGCGCGACGGTTTGAGAATGAAATTTCAAAGAGTCGGGTCCACAGCATATATACCCCTCACTGTCGGTGTCACCGATTCTAAATTTTCGGTGTCACCGAGTTCTTCAACTGTCAGCGGACTGGGAAACTCGGTGTAACCGAGAATATGGAATCGGTAGTATCGAGATTGAAAACCAGATCAACCCTAGGCATTCGGTGAGACGGAGAATTGTGGGTTGGTTCCACCGAGATGCACTTGGGAGGTTTTAATGGTCAGTCCTTGTCGATACGGAACTCCGAGTGCTCCACACACAGAGGGATCGAAAAATACTTGTTCAACTTTTGTGATGCAGCATGAATGGAATATGAGGTGAGAAAGCATAGATAGCTAGAGAGTGGTCATAGGCATTCTTGTCCATCCAATTGGCAAAAGATAAATCAAAAGCCAAATAGCAACAATTGGATGTCCTCGAATGGGAAAATAAATGCAGACCAACATGCTCACACAATAAGATGTCAAATGAAATCATGACAAACATGCAGATACATACTAGCATCTAACAAGCACTTGGGCGATGACGAAGTCATCTATATATGAGTATTTTGACTTAGGAGCCAAGTAAGAATACTTGATCATAGGTCATACTCATCGTTTAAGCATAAGTGGGGTTACCACTTTTACATAAAGCATTTAACGTTGTCACATGCTAAGAGATGCTTTAACTCAAGTCTTAGAGTAAAGCACCCCCTTGATGTGACATCCCCCCATAAGAGGGATAAACTAACCTTGGGTTTTGTCGAAGAAGACTTCATGTTGGTGAGGTAGTGGTGGATGCTCAAGGTTGATGAAGATCACCAAGAGTTGGGAGCATCCTTGTTGTTTCCTTACTCTTCTCACCTACATGGGTTAGTCCCAACACACAAGAGACAAATACAAGGATATCTATGGACATGGAGTGCAAAGCATGTGTAATGATGTCCATTGATTTGTTGATTACCTTGTCCCTTGCTTACCTTTGAGGGAATGTGTGACTCCTTGAACTATTGCATAGAGTTGATGTTGATTGCAAATAGTTCTTGCCAATAATGAATGTGAGTGAATTTCATTGGTGGAGTCACCCCTCAAGAACTCTCTAGTTCTTCTTCTTGGGGACCCACATCAAGTTGATGGGGATCCTTGGTGTTGTAGTAGCCTTTGTATAAGTTGAGCTTGAAGTAGCCTTGGGAACCCACTCCACCAAAGCTAGGGATTCATCTTCATATGAGTCAATGTCCTCTTGAAGCTTGTTTTTGCCTTTGAGCTTGTGGTCTTGTGGTGGAAGGTCATCTTGAGTGCTTGTACCCTTAGGATGAGTATTTTCATACTTCTCCTTTTGAGGAACAAACTTGGGCTTGGGGTATTGACCTTCTTCCCATTCAACTCCATTAGCATTGAAATAGCCAACACCATGGTTCTTTCGGTATCCTCCGTGCTTGCGTACAATTTCCTTAAATTGCTTACACCCAGCAAGACTCTTGTAGATACCTTTCTCTATAATTCCTTTCAATAAAGCATTTTCTTGCTCAAGTGTAACTTGGCTAAGAGAATCATCATTAGTGGAATCAATAGAACTACTAGAAGCAACATCATTAGGTTTAGCATTTTTATTGTTGCTACTAGATGAAGAACCTTTCTTGCCTTTATTACTAGTTTGCTTAGTTTTAACTTGTGGCATGAATGTAGACAAGAGTAGTTGTTTGGCTAGATAAGATGAAGTCTTCTTTTGGAGATCGTCATTGATAGCCTTAAGAAACTCATGCTCTTGCTCCAAGTTGAGCTTCTCGAAGCGTAGCTTCTCATGAGTTTTTACGAGCTCTCTATGATCTTCGAGAGTAGATTCATGAGCTAACTTAAGAGTGTTTAGTTCTTTAGTTAGTTGTTCTATTTTCATCTTATCATCATCAATTGACTTATCTTGACTAGCATGAGAATTATCAAGTTCATTTTGACTAACATCACTAGTTTTATCAAAGAGCAAGTCATCATCACAAAGCAAATCATCTTCATCACTATTGAAATCAAGATACTCGGGGTGTGATACCTTGGGGCCTTTAGCCATGAAGCAACTTCCACTCCCTTTGTTTGGTGAATCAAATAGATCATAGGAGTTGGTAGTCACTACAACAATTCCGGCAACACCATCATCTTGACTATAGTCGGAGTCGGAGTGATAGCTTCTCTCGGAGTTGTTGTCGGAGTCAGAGCCGGAAACCCATTCACCAACATGAGCTTGATGTTTTCTTCTTGTGTAGCTCTTGGTGTACTTGTCCTTCTTCTCCGAATCTCTACTTCTCCTTGAGGGTCTTCGTTCATAACGATCATCTCCACTCCTTCTCTCTCTTTGAGGTGATTCATTCCTTGAGCTTCGTCTTCGAGGTAACTCTTCTCTTCGTTGGTAGGGAGCCGTGCACTCATTGGAGTAGTGTCCGGGCTTCCCACAATTGTAGCAGTTGCGGTCACGACTTGACGAACGCTTCTCATCATATCTTGAGTTGGAGCTTCGTCCTTTGCCTCTATTCTTGTAGAACTTGTTGAATTTCTTGACCATGAGGCTTATCTCTTCATTGGTGACAAGGTTGTTGCTTGAAGTTGCGGGAGCATCACTTGTGGCTTTGTAAGCACCGCTAGACTTGTTGTGAAGCTCTTCTTTGTCTGTGAGTGTCATGTCATGAGCAACAATCCTTCCAATGACTTCCGTAGGCTTGAGATCTTTGTAGTTGGGCATCATTTGGATCAATGTGCACATGGTGTCGTATCTCTCATCCAAAGCTCTAAGTATCTTCTTGATGATGAATTTGTCGGTCATTTCTTCGCTTCCTAACCCGACAATCTCATTGGTGATGAGAGCTAGCCTAGAGTACATCTGCGCGACTCCTTCACCATCCTTCATCTTGAACTTGTCAAGCTGACTTTGAAGAACATCCAATTTGGATTCTCTCACGGACTCGGTTCCTTCGTGCATATCAACCAAAGTATCCCAAATCTCTTTTGCATTCTCAAGACGGCTGATTTTGTTGAATTCTTCGGGGCATAGGCAGTTGAAAAGAATGTCGCATGCTTGAGCGTTGTATTGCAACATCTTCAATTCTTCCGCGGTCGCTTCACGATCCGGTTCCTTTCCATCACCAAAGAATTCACCTTGCAAGCCAACCCGAACAACAGCCCAAATGGCGGGGTTATGACCAAGAATATGCATTTTCATTTTGTGCTTCCAACTAGCAAAATTAGTGCCATCAAAGTACGGACCTCTACGGTGATAATTTTCCTCACTAGACGCCATACTTCTCCTAGGTTGTGAGACCAATGCAATGGAGACCAATGCTCTGATACCACTTGTAGGACCGAAAGTATGTCTAGAGGGGGGGGTGATTAGACTACTTGACCAAATAAAAATTCTACCTTTTCCCAAATTTTAGAGTTGACAGATTTTAACATTCATGGCAAGTCAAGTACACCCTAGACATGCATGTCTAAGAGTATAGCAGCGGAAAGTAACAACAAGCATGATTAGAAAGGAGAGGGTAAGAGGATCAGACGCAATTGTAGACACGATGATTTTTCCCGTGGTTCCGATAGGTGGTGCTATCGTACATCCACGTTTATGGAGTCTTCAACCCACGGAGGATAACGGTCGCGAGAGTCCACGGAGGGCTCCACCCATAAGGGTCCACGAAGTAGCAACCTTGACTATTCCATAACGGCTTCCGTCCATGAAGGACTAGCCTCACTATGGGTAGATCTTCACGAAGTAGGCAATCTCCTTGCCCTTACAAGCTTCTTGGTTCAAATCCACAACACGAAGTAGGAGGCTTCCAAGCGGCACCTAACCAATCTAGGAGGCACCACCCTCCAAAAGGTAATAGTTTCGGCAATGAAGATGAACTCCTTGCTCTTGTGCTTCAAGATGATAGACTCCTCAAAACACAATCACTCTCTCACAGATTTGGTTTGGTGGAAGAGATGGGATTGGTGGAAAGCAACTTGGGGAGGCTAGAAATCAAGATCCATATGGTTGGAGTGGATGATCTTGACCTCAACACAAGGGTAGGTGGCTCTCTCTCAGAAAACTGGATGGGGCAAGTATGGAATAGTTCTGAGTGCTTCTTTTTCGAGTAGGTGGTGGTGAAGGGGTATATATAGGCATCCCCAAAAATCCAACTGTTACACACAAAATCACCAACTCGGTGACACCGATGTGTTAATCTCGGTGGTACCAAAGTTATCAAAAGGTGGTAACTTTTGAATCTCGGTGAGACCGATATAGGAAACTCGGTTGCACCGATAAGGTGACCAACGTTCAGATTGCCCATTCTCGGTGACGCCGATCCAACAATCTCGGTGGGACCGATATTGTGAATTTGCGTAACAGAAAGTTGGCAACCTAAACTCGGTGGCACCGAAGCAGAATCGGTTGCACCGAAAGGCTAGGGTTTGGCTAATGTCTGTCTGAGTATGGGAATCGGTGGCACCGAGTGGAAAGTGTTGGTTGCACCGATTTTGGATATTTGACTTTGGACAGACTTTTGTGGAAGAGCTTGTGGGTGTTTTTGGTGACTATCACTTGTGCACGTATGAGCATTTTGTTCACCAACAATACCTTACCCCCTTTTAATAGTATTGGCTTTCCTATGGACTCAAAGTGATTTCTCACAAAGTAAAATGTAGAGTCCTCTTGCTTGAAGCTTTGCCAATCCATTTCCTTGCATCTTGGGTATTTCGACAATCTCCACAATCCTTTTGCCAATCCTATCATTGAACTTTTCCTGAAATATACTTAGTGGAAACATTAGTCCAATGACTTATATGTTGTTATTAATTACCAAAACCACCAAGGAAGCAAATGTGCTTTCAGGATGATATTTAAACCACTTCTCCTTAGGGAGGCCAACATGAGTAGCAAATGATTCACAGAAATAGGCTACTATCTCAGTGTCAAGTCCATATTTAGTGCTAAAGTTGTGAAAAGCATCGGTATTCATAAAAGATTTAACACAATCAAACTTAAGCTTAATACCTGACTCATTACCTTCGTCTAATTCCCAATCTTCAGAGTTGCGTTTAATTCTTTCTAAGAGATCCCACTTGAATTCAATAGTCTTCTTCATAAAAGAACCAGCACCAGAAGTATTGAGCATGGATTGATCATTATGAGAAAGCCGAGCATAAAAATTCTGAATAATAACTTCTCTCGGGATGTCATGATTGTGGCATGAATATAACATTGACTTAAGCCTCCCCCAAGCTAGAGCGATGCTTTCTCCTTCACGAGGCCAAAAATTATATATATAAGTCCGATCACGATGAACTAGATGCATAGGATAAAACTTTTGGTGGAATTCTAATTGCAATCGCTTCCAGTTCCATGATCCAATATCATCACATAGCCTATACCATGTCAATGGTTTTCCCTTCAAAGATAAAGGGAAAACCATCTTCTTAACTTCATCTCCGGATAAACCTGCAAGCTTAAATAACCCACAAATTTCATCCACATGTATTAGATGCATATCAGGATGTTCAGTTTTGTGTCCTGCATAAGGATTAGCTAGCAGTTGTTCTACCATACCCGAAGGGATTTCATAACCAATATTTTCAGTAGGTGAAGTAGGTTGAGGGGCAACTAATTGTGGTTCTGGTCAAGGTGATGATACCCCAAACAAACCCCTCAATGGATTGTTTTCCATAGTAGCAAGTGACAATAAATTTCAGCACATAGTATAAGTTTTTCCTTACCTATTTCCACTTACCAAGAGCGCTTCACTCCCTGGCAATGGCGCAAGAAAAGAGTCTTGATGACCCACAAGTATAGGGGGGTCAATCATAGTCCTTTCGATAGGTAAGAGTGTCGAACCCAATGAGGAGCAGAAGGAAATGACAAGCGGTTTTCAACGAGGTAATTTCCGCAAGCACTGAAATTGTAGGTAACAGGTAGTATGATAGCAAGATAATTGGTAACGAGCAAGTAATGGTAACGGTAAATAAAGTGCAGCCAGGTATCCCAATCCTTTTGTGGCAAAGGACATGCCAAAACAGTCTCTTATAATAAGCAAAGCGTTGTTGAGGGTACATGGGAATTTCATCTAGCCACTTTCATCATGTTGGTTTGATTTGCGTTCGCTACTTTGATAATTTGATATGTGGGTGGACCGGTGCTTGGGTGTTGTTCTTACTTGAACAAACCTCCCACTTATGATTAACCCCCTCGCAAGCATCCGCAACTATGAGAAAAGTATTAAAATAAAATCTAACTATAGCATTAAACATTTGGATCCAAATCAGCCCCTTACGAAATAACGCATAAACTAGGGTTTAAGCTTCTGTCACTCTAGCAACCCATCATCTAATAGCTACTCCACAATGCATTCCCTTAGGCCCAAAGATGGTGAAGTGCCATGTAGTCGACGTTCACATGACACTACCAAGGGAATCACAACATTCATATCATCAAAATAATGAACACATATCAACTTCACATGATTACTTGCAACATGATTTCTCCCGTGACCTCCAGAACAAAGGTAACTACTCACAAATGACGATATTCATGCTCAAGATCAGAGGGGTATTGAATAGCACAATGGATCTGAACATATAATCTTCCACCAAATAAACCATATAGTAATCAACTACAAGATGTAATCAACACTACTAGTCACCCACAGGTGCCAATCTGAGGTTCCGGTACAAAGATTGGACATAAGATGTAATCAACACTACTAGTCACCCACAGGGCCTGGTGCGCCCCGGTGTTTTGTGGTCACCAGGTGGCCCCCCTCCGGTAGTTATTTGCTCCAGTATTTTTAATATATTCCAAAATAATTCTCTATGAAGTTTCAGCTTATTTGGAGATGTGGAGAATAGGTGTCTCTGATATGCTTTTTCAGGTCCAGAATTCCAGCTGCCGGCATTCTCCCTCTTTGTGTAAACCTGGCATATTATGAGAGAAAAGGCATTAGAATTACTCCATAAACCATTATGCATAAAAACATTATAAAAACAGTAGGAAATCATGATGCAAAATGGAAGTATCAGTAGTGGCCTTGGGAACCCACTTGACCATGTGTAGAGGTGGTTCATCAAATGAGTCAATCTCCTCTTGTAGCTTGTCCTTCCCTTTCAGTTTGTGGTTGTTGCTGCACTAAAGAACGGGCCCTTTAGTGCCCTGAGTTTTGCGCAGGCGGTAGCCTCGTTTGGCTCGACAAGCCTTGCCGAGGGACACTTCGTCCAACCAACACCACACGGCAAGACCAAACCATCGACAAGGCTCCTTGCCGATGAAGAAGGCCCGACAGCCATCGCGTACGGCAAGGCTCCACTACCGCGCCGCCGCTCCACCTAGCTGGGCTAATTGTCGCCATCCATGAGGTGTCGAGCGGGCAGGCTATTAGGTAGACCCTGTCGGGGCTCGTGGCACCACCAGGGAATTACAGCAGCTTTAATGACACCTGCCCCAACAGCATGCCAAGATAATAGGCGGCAGCTGGGCGAACAGGCTAGAAGGAGAGGCAGTCCTTACTAGGGAGCATCGCCAGCATGACCCCTCACGGCGCATTTAATGCGCCTGTCCTAATCCGTTAGGGTCAGGTATTTCCCACTACCATAGACACTATTCACTCTCGTGTATTTACCATTTTAGCCACTTTCGTAACCCCTTTCACCTATAAAATGAGGACCATGGCTACCTTTACAAAGGTCAGAACCCTGCTCAGCTGCATGAGTAGTAGCACTCTCGAGCTTCTTGCTGGGGGACTGTGCTCCTTGTAACTTGAGTACATATTAATCCCACAACACACATGACGTAGGTTTTTACACCTTCGAGCGGCCCGAGCCTGTCTAAAGCCTGATCGTTCTCTGGCTGGTGTTGCTCTTTGCACACGTAGATCCCCATAGTATAACCGCAAAAGGGTCCTAGATGGTCCCATAGATGGTCGTACCTCGTCATCTTTGGCGCGCCCAGTAGGGGGTCGCGTGCATGAATCTTCACCAGCTTCTGTGCGTCGTCATCATCATAGTCAACTTCATCGACGCCCATGGCACCCAAGAAGGCCATGGGCGCTTCGGCAACTGCCCCGTCTATGTCCAAGATGCCCTCGCAGGCAGCGACCGGCGATGGCGGCGGAGGTGAGCTGCGCGCTCACCGCGCTGGTGAGCGTAGCCACCAAACTTCTACGTGCCATGATCCAGACCCTGCAGTCGTGACATAGAACGGGATGCCAGCTGCGGCCAGGGATGATGCCACGGCGGTGGCAAGGCATCTGCCTCGTCCCTCACAAGACAACCACGTTAGGCGCTCACGGGACGACAACGAACCCATTTGACGTGCAGACAAGACCCCTGTGTGTCACTACCAGGGCGTGCAGGGTCAAGCCCATCGCCAACCTGCTAGCCACTAATGTCTACTACACAACTTTATTATTGTAGACTTTGATGGGCCTCCAAGCACAGAGTTTTGTAGGACAATAGCAATTTTCCCTCAAGTGGATGACCTAAAGTTTATCAATCTGTGGGACGTGTAGGATGAAGATGGTCTCTCTCAAACAACCCTGCAATCAAATACAAGAAATCTCTTGTGTCCCCAACACACCCAATACAATGGCAAATTGTATAGGTGCACTAGTTCGGCGAAGAGATGGTGATACAAGTGCAATATGGAAGGTAGATATATGTTTTTGTAATCTGAAAATATAAAAATAGCAAGGTAATAAATAGTAAATAGCAAGCAAAATGGTATATTAATGCATGGAAACAAGGCCTAGGGTTTATACTTTCACTAGTGCAATCTCCCAACAATGCTAACATAGTTGAATCATATGATCATCCCTCAACGTGCAACAAAGAATCACTCCAAAGTTCCTATCTAGCGGAGAAGAATAAGATGAAATTGGTGTAGGTAGTCGAACCACCTCAAAGTTATTCTTTTTGATCAATCTTTTGGGCTATTCCTATAAGTGTCACAAACAGCCCTAGAGTTCGTACTAGAACAACACCAATGATACATATCAATCAACCCTAATGTCACCTAGATAGTCCAATGTCACCTCAAGTATCTGTGGGTAAATTAAGCGACATGCATCAAACAATTTCAAGTCTATCAGATTCAATCCAACACAAAGAACTTCAAGGAGCACCCCAAGATTTCTATCGGAGAACGTGGTATGATAACTTTCAATAAACCCCTATGCATAGATCCCCAAGGTCACCGGAATCCGGAAGTTGATGCCACAACATATATCAAGTGAATCAATAGAATACCCCTAATGTCACTACGGGTATCCCACGCAAGACGTACATCAAGTGTTCTCAAACCAAAATATTCAATCCAATGGAACGAGATCTCATAGGTAAAGATTCAATTCATCACAACAAGGTAGCAAGGGAATAACATCATATGATCCGACTATATTAACAAAGCCTGTGATGCATCAAGATCGTGACATCTCAACAACACGAGAGAGAGAGAGAGAGAGAGAGAGATTGAACACATAGCTACTGGTACATACCCTCAGCCCCGAGGGTGAACTACTCCCTCCTCGTCATGGCCTCCGACGGGATGATGAAGATGGCCACTGGTGATGGTTTCCCCTCTCCGGCGGGGTACTTGAGCGTCTTCAGATTGGTTTTTCGTCGATACAGAGAGTTACAGCGGCGAAACGGAGAGTCTCTCTTTATTTCTGGTGTTTCTGTGATTTATAGGGTTTTTCAGCATTGGAATCACGCGCCGGAGCCACGTAGGCCCCACCACATATCAAGGCGTGACGTACGGGGGTCGCTCTCTGATGGCTTGTGCCCACTGGTGACTCCCCTCTGGTAGTTTTTCGCTCCAATATTGCTTATTTTCTCCGGAAAAAATCATCAAAAAGTTTCGGCCGATTCCGAGAACTTCCATTTTCTACACAAAAACAACACCACGGTAATTCTGCTGGAAACTGCATCAGTCCAGGTTAGTTCTAAATAAATCATATAAGTGCATCAAAACCATATATAAGTATTGTATAATCATAGGTGAACATGGCATGAATACTTCATAAATTATCGATGCGTTGGAGACGTATCTACCACAACTGGCAGCGTGCATCAAGGCGGGGCAGCGCTCTTCCTAACTCCATCTGGAGTAGGAGTGCCACCCACGCCACGCATCGCACCATGCCAAAGATCACGGAGGAGGCTCTGGCGCAGGCCCAACTGTTGCTGAACTTCCCACCTGCACCAGAGAAGATGGAGGAGTGGAGGGCCACCATTCAGAGCATGTTGAGCTTCGCTAACCGTGATAAGCCACACGAGGCGGGCCCCTCACAAGCGCGAACCATTGCGAGGCATGACGCCGGCGGTGCCCCCTTGGTGCAATCACAGCCACAACAGTAGTCGCCCCGCCGAACCGAGGCGTAGGACGAGATGTCTTACGCATCCTTGGACCAGCGGCAGCAACAAGATCAGCGCCGGATCCTGAAGGACCAGCGGAAGGAAGATGCCCACACTACCATCGAGCGACGCAGGGAAACATGCCGCTAATCGATTGGTCATGCCGGGTCATACGTCGATGAGCCTGCGCCAGGGGTTCCCGGCAGGCTGCCTTACGAGGTGGGCTGCCCGGTGTTCACCCGCGAGCTGCGGCAACTCCGTTGGCCCTCCACCAAGACTTTCAAACCTGATCTACTGGACAAGTATCACGGCAAGATCAGTGATGACCCATAAATATAGGGGATCAATCGTAGTCCTTTCGATAAGTAAGAGTGTCGAACCCAACGGGGAGTAGAAGGAAATGACAAGCGGTTTTCAGCAAGGTAATTTCTACAAGCACTGAAATTGTATGTAATAGATAGTTTCATAGCAAGATAATTGGTAACGAGCAACTAACCATAACGGTAAATAAGGTGCAGCTGCCGGTGTTCTGGGAACGTTGGTACCCAGACCTGCCTGCCTGCGGGCCAGCGCGTGGCCCACCTCGACGGCCTGGTACGGCCTGACAGCAGGCCCCTCAAGACAAGACCCTCGCGAGAGCCCTAGACTCATGGGGGGAATGGCGCCAAGACCTCCAGGGGACTGGCCTCCCCAGGCTGCCTCCCGAGGAGCAGAGATTCCTATGCATTGCCCGACCTCAGGAAGCTGCGATGAGGTGAGCCATGACGACAAAGGCAGGCGAGCACCAGCGGATGCAGCAGAGACAGTTTCCTCTTTCGTGCTAGAGAGGCAAGGATGAACGCGGGTTCCCAAGGAACCCCACACAGGTTTCGTTTTCGGTGTAACAAGACCAAGACCACGGGCTTGGCAGGACGGATATCATCGCCGAGCCCACCTCTGCGTCACGCTAGGAGCTTTGCAGGCGAAGACCACCTTTAGTCAGGATAAGTTGTACCTCCTGTCCCCTTTCAAATTTGGCCGTTGTGGGATCCCTTCCCGCCTGTGCGATAGGGGAAGAGGACCCAGACCACTATAAATAGTGGCTAGCCTCCACCGTAGAGGGGGGGTAGACCACTCACACCGAGAGTCCTAGCAAGGTCGCTCAGCACTGTACTCGTTCATCGTCAAGCCCCCTCGCGAGGCCAATCCACCAAAGCAGGAGTAGGCTCCTACACCGCAAGGTGGCCCGAACCTGGGTAAACCGTGTATCTGTGCTTATTTTTCCCGGGTGAGAGCTGTGGGAGGGTCGTGGTGTAGCTGGGAGGTTGAGCAGAATCGAAGGGCGAGCGCACCCCTGTGTTCGAACCTTTCTTGGGTCCGCGGAGCCCTAATTTCGACATTTGGCGCGCCACGTAGGGGGTGCGCCGCCGTCCTTCGGTTCCGACGACTCCCGCGTCACCAACCCCATGGCCGGATCCCGACACGCGTGCCCCAAGGGTTCGGTGCCGGACGGCCGTTACCGGGCCACCAGCATCGTTGCCACCACCATCGCCGCTCGTGCCACCCATGCGCCACCGGGCTCTGCGCGCCCCCCTCCGCGGCAAAGTGCCTGCCCCACTACGCCTCCCGCGGGGTCCTCCTCAGCCTGTGTCCACGTGGGAGACCTGAACACACAGGACACGCTGATCATGGCAAGCGAGCTGCTTTGCCATCGCCCGACGCATAGGGGCTACGACGCCTGGGCCGACCAAATCGCTGAGCTTGTCACTATCGCGATAAGGGCCTTGGCTCCATACCTCCCTTTCCGATCCCCGTTGCAAAGAGCGGGGGGTCGGCCAGCGAGCCGTTTCCACCGTCGCGCGATGACGCACCCGGCCCTCAACCCGGGGAGCCCGAGCAGGGTACGACCAGCGCTGTACTCCTTCTCCTTAGGGACCCAGTGACCGGTCTCGGGCCGCCGCTCGGCCCCTGTGGAGGCACGCCAAAAGGAAGTGACGGGATGTTCCGCGCATGGCACGACGCGTGCGCCCATGACCTGGCAGATCACCTACTGCCCGGGCATTCCCAGCTTGAGCGCACCAACCGACGCACGGACCGGGCAGCTCGAGCCACCGAACATGGAGGTAATCACGGCGGAGGCGCGGAGGATGGTCACGGAAACAACCCTCGTCAAGATGGATGCGGCTAACCTCGCGGCGGCGGCGGAGGCGGCCAACTTCGGGCAGATGCTCGGCGCAGGCGGGTTCGCGGGCCACGCGCCCAGGACGGCGCCGCCCCATTGCCCGGGGAGGCCAACTATGAGGCACATAGTGAAGGGCCAGAGGGAAATCAAAGCCCTCGCGTGGCAGCCTATGTTCCAAGTGGGGCCGTGGGAGACGCCAGCACCGTGAGTCTCGCACCCGCCGCAGGCACCAGCACCCTCTCGGTGTAGGGGGGCACTCCCGGCACCCCTCTTCAAGTTGAGCCCGGGGTCTCCCACTGTGGAAGCACCTGGCTCGGTCGGCGCAACGAAGAGGGCGCCCGGGGGCGTATGGGGACACGCTACAAGCGGCGCCCTCGCGAGCAGGGAACAGAGTGCCGGGCGCCAGGGCCACAGGAACCGTTGCCTAGGAAATCGGAAGGACGCGAGAGGCGCGGGGCACGCGCGGAAGGCGCCGCAAGGGCACCGCATCAATCGGGTCACACTCCTAAGGGCCCTATATGCCCCACGGCTCAAGCGGCG
Organism: Elymus sibiricus; assembly: GCA_039707655.1. NCBI lineage: Eukaryota > Viridiplantae > Streptophyta > Magnoliopsida > Poales > Poaceae > Elymus > Elymus sibiricus. Next base: position 140,570,943 of record CM077673.1, on the reverse strand, counting down.
CCGGCACACTCCTCAGGAGGCAGGGCCCCGCGAGGCCTCCGAGATGCGGCTTGGCTGGTGCCCTGACGCCTCCCAAGGCGGCTACATCAACACAATACTCCTACGGTCGCGCGGGATGCGTTGCGCTCATGTTTGGGCCGCGGGAGCGCAATCCCGCGGCCACACGGGGAGCAATGCACTCATGTTTGGGCCGTAGGGGCACGCAACTATGCAAAAATGCGCGGGGTGACTCAAGAACCAAGTTGGGAACTCCTGAGCCATGTGCTTGGGTGTTCGCCAAGCTATCTACAACCGTGACACTCTCACGTAATAATGAGTGGGCTGTATACACCCGGAGCCCGCCGAGGATGCGGAGGGGTTCCCACCCACGCCCAAGTGGAAGCCCCATGCTCCGCGCTAGCGGACGACACGGTCCCCCAATGACTATGCCGACGCCTAGTAGAAGCCCTATGCTCCGCACTGGGGGAAGACGAAGACTAGCTTAGGTGCCGGACACGGCTGTTCCTTGCTCCTTTTTGTACCCGAATTTGCCACTTTTTGGAATGAAGTTGAAGTTTTCGCATCTTATTCGAAAGAGGGGTGGGAAATTTTTCTTCGTTGCAGCGTTTCTCGTTTTGACGTCCTGTTTTAAAAGTTTTGGCACCCGCCAGTTTCTCACTCTCTTGCGCCCCGCGAGCGGGGGCTGGACATAGTGTGCATCTCGCCAAAGCTTTGGCGTTCTAATCCTCGCGCGACGCTCTCGAGCGAAGCCAGTATACACTTATTGCCTCAGGCCCCTAGCCTCAGGAATTCTCATCTCCTGGCCTTGCCGGGCATCGCGACCAGACATACCAGTGACTATCAACCCGCGCTCGGGGGATCCAACCAAAAATGGTCGCTGGAAGGAGGACGACCAAGGAAAGGGAAGCCACGAGTTGGCTCCTTATCAAGGAACTCTAACCCTGCGTAAAGCGTGTTTCAGCGCCTTCATGGGATGCAATGTCCTGAGGAAGCGCCTCCGGAGGCAGAGGCCCTGACTCCTCGCCACCCCCCCAGGAGCGTCACGAGCGGCGGGCACTTCTCGACGCTTCGGAGCTGCCTAGTCCGCGAGGAAGAGGCCCCCTCGGCAAGACCTCCAAGCTGCCCCGGCGCCCCAGCTACACCTCGCGACGCAGAAACCCGCCACGAGTATGCCAAGCTAAGTTATCCTAATCGCGACGAGCATCCCCCTGAGGAGAGCCTGGGGCGAAGCAACAACCTGGCGAGGCAAGTATAGGTACAAGGAAGCGTACGGGGGCATGCCAAGAAGAACGAGAAACCTCGCAGAAGGAATGAGGACGCTCCGAGCATACCCGGCAACTACTACTCAAAAGCAAAGGTATAATAAAAACGTTTAACGCTCTCCAGGGGCCGAATGGTTCTTGATGCAACAAGAATGAGGAAAAAGGAGCACAGGCAGAGGAGGCGCTGTCTCTATCGAGGCTCCTGAAGGTCTCAGCGCCGGAGCTGCCGCCTTCCTCGGAGGATGTCGCCCGGGCAAACCGATCGACCAGGGACTACACGTGCTTGCGCACCTCATCCCCGAGGGGCCTCCGGAGCTCCTCGGGCACTGGATCCGTCAAGCAAGAGAGGTCGAGTGCGGGGGCGTGGCGGCGCAAGTTGGAGAAGACGCGCGACAGCGCGCTATCTAGAAGGTCGCGTGCGGTGGACTCGATGTCCTCATCCACCCGGGAGACGCCAGACTCCAGCGCCTCCACCACCTTGTCAAAGAAGTTGAGGTAGCCCCCATCACCGTGTGCACACGGCAGCGCGGGGGCTTCCCCGATGAATCGGTGGACCGCGCTGCCCGCGCGCCGGGCAGTGTCCAGGTATTGCTTGGTGCGCTGTGCCTGCATCATCTTCGCGAGCGCCGCGTCGTCCCTGGCTGCCTGCACGGCGTTGGCGGCCCCCTCGACCTTACCCTAGAGGGATGCCAGCTCCACCTTGTCGTCCTCCTCACCCGAAAATGCGGCCTGGAGAGCGGCCTCGGCGCCCTGTAGCTAGGTCATGAGCACGACGACCTCGCCCTGAAGCGTGTCAATCCTGCGCCTCTTGGGCGTGGGCACCCTAAAAGGGGTTGGTGATCAGACTCGACGAGCCAGGCATGATTCGCAAGGAAGGGTGGAGGCGATGACACACTTACTCGTCGGTGGCGGTCCAGCGCCGGCGCACCTGGCTCTGGGGACCCCGACTCATAAGTCGTGATCGCCGAATGCACGTGTACAGTGATCCCAGAGATCAATGCTCACTGAACACACAGAAGCTGAATAACAAGAGTCTTACATCCACATTTAGCTTCTTACACAAATAAAGACCATGAAGGTCTAGTCTTACATAGATAGGGCCACAAGGGCCAAACACTTAAACATAACAAGCAGCGGAAATCTTGATCAGAAGCGTGAACCCATGCCATCTGCCTTACACCTACAGGCATTCTGACTGGGAAGCGTCCTAGTTCGCATGTTCGTCACCAACGAACTCTTCGCCATAATCCTGCTCTTCCATGCCTAGCCAATTAAATAACCAGTGGCAAGCCAATGAGTACTTTGAATGTACTCGCAAGCAACCCAAGTTGTGGAACAAGGTATAACAATGCATGATATAGCACTAAGTAGGTAAGTTTTGCAGAAAGCTGATTTTGAAATGCAGTGATATGATCAAGTAACTTGAGTAAGCATGCATCAACTGTTAACACGTACTTATGTAAACAAGTCTCAGTTATCATCATAAGAAGGGGTTGAACATCTCATGTTCATCATCGTGCCAAGTCATCGGACTTAGCTCAAGTGTCACCTTTATCATCAACACACACACCGGTATGGAAACCATGGACGTAGCACAAGAGCGGTCATCCAACTGTCCTTGACCGTGGACACGGCTATTCGAATAGTTTTACACTCTGCAGAGGTTGCACACTTTACCCACAAGACTCGGGAAACTTCCGTGTCAAGCCACGACTCGCGGTATTGTCCATACCCGAGGTAATTACCCGAACATTGCCTTTCCCCTAGTGATACTAAACAAAGAGTCCACTCGTTGGTGCCATCCCTCATGATATACATCACACGTATCATCCATGAGGGCACGCAACAGTGTGACCGGTGCCTGTGAAGACAGTGCATGATCGTCCATTCTGGTACGACCCCGTCTTGAGAGTGACCACTTCACTCCCGCCACTAGTGATGCGGGCTCTATGCTAGTACCCACAAAGGTAATCAACAAAGCCCCGTCCCATAAGGGGTATCATGGTTGTACATGTAAGGTTGGAGTAACGGTCGCAACTTACACCAATCCGTTTTTGAAAACCACACATACTCACTTGCTCAGGTACGCCACTTCTTTATCAAGTAGCTACCTAGCTCATCATCATCTCCCTCAGGCATTAGTGGCACGCGACGGGGTTTTCGAAAAGTCTTCGAAATCATTTCGTTTCTGTCACCATGCATATCCCGTCCCACTTGGCACCTAACTACTCCCACCCGCATAACCCTCATAAGGAGGTAGGGTCATGCACGATGCAAGTATCAATAGGAAGGTATCGGAGGCATCCCACGGAAGTGGTCACCACATCATTATGATTAATACAACGAAATAAAGTGCTATATGCCATGCAATAAAAGGTTTCATAGTCATGGTCAAAGGGCTGCTTGCCTGGCTCAACAAAGTCTTCGGGGTCTTCAAAGTCTTCGTGTCCAATCCCTTCGTCAACAACACAATCTATCGTCGCAGAATAAACGGGCAAAAATAAGCATCACACAAAAACAGAGCACAAACTTTACTTATAAAATGCTACCCTACTCTGATAAATACTATAAGCTATTCTAAAAATGTTTGTCTAAGGTTTTGTTGTGAAAAACATTTTGAAAACTATTTAAACAGAGGCTAGAAATATTAAAAACTAGATTTTAATTAGAATCACTATGTAAAACATGTACACAAAAATACACAAGTGGCACTGTTAAATTCTACATACTATTCTAAGATTTGTGGTGGAAAAATTATTGGCATTGGAATATTATTTTGGCCTGAGGAATTTTGAAAAAACTAACAGAAAAGGAAAAAGAAAAAGGGCACTGTGCCCTGGGCCAGATCTGGCTGCAACTGGGCCGGCCCAGAGCAATTCAGCCCCAGGCGAACCGGGCGTCCGCGCCGCGCCAGGTTTAGACCTGACGGGCGTGCCCCGCGGGCCAGTGAGAGAGAGAGACGCATGAGGGGAGCGAGAGGCTGACGACCTGGCCCCACTGGCAGGTTGTCGTCTACCTCTGCCCAGGGACCGGCGGTGCTCACCGGCGGCGAAGAAAGGCACGGCGAGGAGAGATGAGGGCAGGAACGGGCCCAGCGTCGAGCCGCCGTTCCTCTGGAGGTGGAGGGGAGGCCGGAGATGCCCTGGCTCGCCGGTGACGAACACCCGCGGCGGAGGAGCTTCGGGAGGAGAGGTGGGGAAGGGCCAGGAGCTAGCTGCGGTTGCTATAGGGGAGAGAAGAGAGCCGGAGCGGGCCGGTAACCCGAGATCGACGGAGCTCCGCCGCGGCGGCGCCTCGGTCGATCTCGAGAACTGGTGCTTGGGGAGCTCAAAGTGGAGCTTGCGGTGGTCGATTGGGAGTGGAAGGGGGTCAGCAGAGGGAAAAGATTGGCTCGGGGTGGCCTTTTATAGGCGGCCCGCGGTCCACCAAGCTCGGATGCGCCGGGGAGCTCGCAGCCCAGGCCAGAGGCCGCGGGGGCTCGTGATGGCGTATCTGGAGCGCTCGTGGACGCGGTCCGGGGCTGGGGAGGAAGAGAGGGAGAGCAGGGCATGCTCCTGGTGGACCCCGAGCTCGCGCGCTCACTGGCCGAGCTGGGCGGCGCCGGGCACGCGTTGCAGAGGGCAGAGGAGAGAGGGGGAGGAAGGGGCCGTTGCCCTGGCGCATTGCGGACGTCGAGACGCGGCCTCTGGCGCGCGGGGAGGACCCGAGGTGGTCGGGGGCGCCGAGTCAACTCTCTGGAGCACGGCTGCGCGCTCCAGAGCGCCCGTTTGGCCGGCATCCGAGCATTCTCGCGCGTCCCTCTTGTCCTGGTGCGTCTGGGAGCTACTGGGGATGCCCTGGGTGGCGTAGGAGGCAAGCAAAGACAAAGGGGAGGGGCAGAGGGGCTGAGAAAGGTGAGAGAGAGAGAGATTCTTGCTGTCCAGAGAGGGAAATGTGGGTTTTACCCCACTTAACCATTGATCCTTGGCCAGATAAAGTTACTGGAGGTGCAATGCAATACTAAAGGTTGTGGTAAAAATTTTAAGTGCAGGAGAACAGCAGAAGGGGGTCAAACAGGGTTTTTACCACCTGGGCAAAAAGTGTTTGATGTTGGTTTGGCTAAGCAAATGGAGTTTGCTTGCCATGAGTTTTAACAGGGTCAATTGGTGGTTGGAAATAGGGTTGACCACCAAGTTTGAGCTTGATTGAAGAAATCTCACAATGTAACTTTGTGAAACCCTAGAAATCATCATAATCAGATTTCTGTACATCTAGGCATGCATATCACTTCCCACAAATCCACCACTTGGTGTGGCATCATTATTTGGGGTTTAGCACATGCCCACAAAGTTTGGGGTCACGGGAATAAACTTCATAATGCAAAGTTGTTCAAATTTGGCTCTGGACAGGAATGGTTTTGGATTATTTTTATGAAGCAAATCAATTGGGATTGAGTTGAAATTTGGCAAAATCATCACATGTGACAATTGTGACTTGCTGGAATTTTCTTGGAATTTATTGAGAATATTTCTTATAGAAATATTTCAAAAGCTTGATTTAAGAAGAAAGGGTTTTGAGGGGTTTTGCCCATGATTTTGAACATGACCATGTGTTGAAACTCTTATATATGGAAAATATATGTCCACTGAGTTTCCCTAAATTTTCTCAAATATTTTAAAGCATTTAAATAATTTTTCCCTATGAAAAACCATTTCTGGCCTGAAGAAAAAACCTTTAAATAAAATAGTTAAATAATCTTTAAAATTAATATTTTGTGGTTTTGGGAAGTCATATATATAGTAGGTTCCAAATAAGATCTTTGGGGAAAAAGGATCCACCCAAATTGGGGACTTGTAGTACAAACCTCAATTCAGGGGTTTTAGTAAACCTAAATTGGATAAATCCTTTTTGGCCAAAATAATATTTGATAAAAATAGTTTTGGGTACTATTCACATGGCATGATTATTGGGCAAGAAGTTTGGATCAAGGAAGATGAATATGGAGAGGAGCAGAACTTAAGAGTGCCATACACAATCATCCAAGCAATCAAACAAGCATTAATTCAAACAAGCATGCAATCAAAAAGTTTTAATTGGTTCCAAATTTTGTAAATCCATCATAGTAAAGTGATACAAACTGAGGGTGTGACACTGGACCAGCCTCGAAGGCTGACCCCCGCCGCCCCCAGGAGATGGTGGCGGCGCCAAAGATTCCGCTCGCGCTTCGATGCTGGTGGCACTTCCCCCGGACGCCATGAAAAGGGGAAAGGGGGAAGAGGGCGGTGTTCCTGCGAAGGTGGCGAACGGGAAGGTGTGTGAGGATGGCACCGCCCCTCGGGTAAGGCGGGTTTATAAGCGCAACCGCAGTCCCCGAGGCGTCGTGGGGAGTGGAGGCGACGCGCTCTCCTCGGGCGTCGCGTGTCGAACTCGACCCGCGAGCAGCCCTGTCTCGCGTCGTCTCGTTCCCCCTGTCGGGTCACATCAGCGTGGGCCGGAAAGGATGGAAAACACAAGAGGGCGGTGTCAATCAAGGAAGGGCAATGATGACTGACGCAGCGCGCAAGTCAACTTGACTGGGGGTGGTTCCCGAGGCCTTGCGAAAGAGGAGGAGTCCCGCGACCTACCAGGCACCATGCGTCGAGCCTGGCCTGTAGGCAATTATGGGCCCGCGGTGCTTCGTCCTTTGCTCCTCGCCTTCACCTTGGAGCCAGGTCCAGCACACCTTGGGCCCGGGGGCCACTGTCGTTGTTCTGGGAACGGGGGTACCCAGACCTTCCTGCCTGCGGCCCAGCGCATGGCCCACCTCGACGGCCTGGTACGGCCTGATAGTAGGCCCCTCAAGACAAGACCCTCGCAAGAGACCCAGCCTCGTGGGGGGAATGGTGCCAAGACCTCCAGGGAAGCGGCCTCCCCAGGCTGCCTCCCGAGAAGCGGAGATTCCTATGTAGTGCCCGGCCTCAGGAGGCTGCGATGACGTGACCCATGATGACCAAGGCAGGCGGGCGCCAGCGGATGCAGCAGAGACAGTTTCCACTTTCGTGCTAAAGAGGCAAGGATGAATGCGGGTTCCCAAGGAACCCCCCAAAGGTTTCCTTTCCGGTGTAACAAGAACAAGACCACGGGCACGGCAGGACGGAAGTCATCGCCGAGCCCACCTTTGCGTCACGCCAGGAGCTTTGCAGGCGAAGACCACTTTTAGTCAGGATAAGCTGTACCTCCTGTCCCCTTTCAAATTTGGCCGTTGTGGGATCCCTTCCCGCCTGTGCGATAAGGGAAGAGGACCCGGGCCACTATAAATAGGGGCTAGCCTCCACCCTAGAGGGGGGGGGGGGAACCACTCACACCCGAGAGCCCTCGCGAGGTCGCTCACCACTGTACTCGTTCATCCTTAAGCCCCCTCGTGAGGCCAATCCACCAAAGCAGGAGTAGGGTCTTACACCGCAAGGTGGCCCGAACCTGGGTAAACCGTGTGTCTTTGCTTATTTTTCCCGGGTGAGAGCTGTGGGAGGGTCGTGGTGTAGCTGGGAGGTTGAGCAGAATCGGAGGGCGAGTGCACCCCTATGTTCGAACCTTTCTTGTGTCTGTGAAGACCTGATTCCGAACGCAGCAAGGTAGCCCAGTCCTTTTGTGGCAAAGGACAGGCCAGAACAGTCTCTAGTAATAGGCAAAGTGTTCTTGAGGTTACACGGAAATTTCATCTAGTTACTTTTATCATGTTGGTTGAATTTGTGTTCGCTACTTTGATAATGTGATATGTGGGTGGACCGGTGCTTGGGTGCTGTTCTTACATGAACAACCTCCCACTTATGATTAACCCCCTCGCAAGCATCCGCAACTACAACAAAAGTATTAAGATAAAATCTAACCATAGCATTAAACGTCCGGATCCAAATCAGCCCCTTACGAAGTAGCACATAAACTAGGGTTTAAGCTTCTGTCACTCTAGCAAACCATCATCTAATAACTACTCCACAATGGATTCCCTTAGGCCCAAGGATGGTGAAGTGTCATGTAGTCGACGTTCACATGACACCACTAAGGGAATCACAACATACATATCATCAAAATATCAAACACATATCAAATTCACATGATTACTTGCAACATGACTTCTCCCGTGACCACAAGAACAAATGTAACTACTCACAAATAATATTCATGATCAGAGGGGTATTGAATAACATAATGGATCTGAACATATAATCTTCCACCAAATAAACCATATAGTAATCAACTACAAGATGTAATCAACACTACTAGTCACCCACAGGTACCAATCTGAGGTTCCGGTACAAAGATTGAACACGGGAGATGAACTAGGGTTTGAGAGGAGATGGTGGTGTTGAAGATGTTGATGAAGATTGGCCTCCCAAAGATTAGAGGGGTGTTGGTGATGACGCTGGCTTCAATTTCCTCCTCCGGGAGGGAAGTTCCCCCGGCGGAATCGCTCCACCGGAGGGCAAAAGTGCTCCTGCCCAAGTGAGGGAGTCCTAGACTAAGGGGTCGCTCTCTGGTTATCGCAGGAAGGGTCGGGATATGTGGCCACCCCGTATTCTAGAAGGAAACCTCCGAAGACGCGGCGTGCACTCCAAGTCAAGATGAGAGGATCAGCGTCTTTACATCCGGCTGGAGATTTATCATGTGTAAACCCTATGTACCCCCGGTGTCTATATAAACCAGGGGGTTTAGATTGTAGAGGGCAGACAAGCTCATCTAGGGTTTTGGCTACTTGATCTCAAGGTAGATCAACTCTGTAATCTTCATACACATCAATACAATCAAGCAGGACGTAGGGTTTTACCTCCATAGGAGGGCCCGAACCTGGGTAAACATCGTCTCCTTCGTCCCTTGTTACCCATCGATCCTAATCTCACAGCTCGGGACCCCCTACCTGAGATCCGCCGGTTTTCACACCGACATTGATGCTTTCATTGAGAGTTCCGCTGTGGGATCACAAGAGGAATTGATGGCTCGCTTAATCATTAGCGATGAAGTCCGTAACGGGGGCTTCTTCACTTTCGGCAGCATCGTGCTGCACGTCGACCCGACCGGCCACCCTGCTTGGATCAGGAATCTCGCCCCCGATCATGAGATCAGATTCGGGAACCTAGAGTTCTCCGTAGACTCCCGGGGCAATATTTCATTCGATGGGCTCGCGATTTCATCTGACGAGCCCGAAGACTCTGAAGCCTTAACTTCGGATCTCTTTCTCGACTCCGCCCTCGGGTCTATCCCTGCCGATGATCAGGATCTTAGTCCGGATCTGGTTACAGTACCTGAGCGCCAGGGGTCAGTTCCTGCTGAACACACTCTTTGTACGGACACTTTGGAGGTTAGCTCGAAAAGTCCTAGGAAGATCGGTCCGGTCGAACTCTCGACGCTCAACGAGGCGCCGGATCGGATCCTATCAATAAAAATCACAGACGACCCGACCTCGAACCATGCTCAGATCGGTCTGAAGGCGGGTCATGGGGAAGTTTTCGACCCACCCACCACCCACTTGGTAGCCACTATCGAAGACTTAACCGATATGATGGACTATGTCTCCGAGGAGGCAGAAGACATGGACGAAGAGGATGGCGCCCCCGCCCCCGTCAATACTGGGCGATGGACGGCCACCTCCACCTACGATGTCTACATGGTAGACACCCCCGACAATAAGGGCGATCGCACCCCTAAGAAGAATGGCGATAAATCCGGTGAGGCGCCATCAAGGTGCCGGAAACAGCGCAAACGAACCAAGACAAACAAGGGAAGGGAAGCCATTACAGGCAGCGGGGAAAATGACACCCCGGAAGACCTCGGCGACCCTGAAGTCCCCGAACAGCCACTGGAGGACCAGGAAAGGCCCGAAGATCGGTGCGACACCGAGGATCCTAGTGATTCCGAGGACGACAACTACCTTCCCCCTGTCGAGGAGGAAGACATCCTGGAAGACGAAGACTTCACCGTCCCCGAAAACCCTGCGGATCAGGAACGGTTTAGGCGGCAGCTTCTAGACACCGCCGGAAGCCTGAAATAAAAAAAATAGCAGCTCAAAGCCGAACAGGACACCCTCAATGATAGATGGACAAGGGTCCTGGCAGCCAAAGAAGGGTACGGTACCGATCTACCGGACGAACCCAAGAGCTACCCTCGCTGGCGGCTGCTGCCGCAGTTCGATGATGAGGCCCTTGAAACATCGCCTCCCAGGTGTACTCCGTACGACCAGTCGGACCGCCCGCCCCAGGGATGGGATAGGACGGCCGGCGAGGCCGAGTACAGACCTGTGGTACCCCGCAGTAGAAGAAAAGAGCCGGCAGGGCCTGAGGACAGGTATGACTTACGACAGGACCTGGATTATAGAGCAGGCCACACAAGATCCCTCTATGGATCTAGAGGGTACTCCCCCGCTAGACGGGACGGGACCAGTCTTGGCTCGACCGCAACAATAGAGGTCGGGAACAATACCGGCCCCGATCTACCACCGATCGTAGGCATGACATAGCTCGGGTCAGAGGTGCTGCCCACCCACTGTGCTTCATAGATGAGGTGATGCAACATTAGTTCCGTGAAGGGTTTAAACCCGTTAACATAGAGCAATACGATGGGACAACAGACCCAGCCATGTGGATTGAGGACTTCCTACTCCACATTCATATGGCACGTGGAGATGATCTCCACGCCATCAAGTATCTGCCCCTAAAACTTATGGGGCCATCTCGACACTGGTTAAACAGTCTCCCCGAGAATTTTATCAAGAGCTGGGAAGAGCTCGAGGACGCCTTCCGATCTAACTTCTAGGGCACTTATGTCCAGCCACCGGACTCCTCCGACCTGAGCAATGTTGTCCAGAAAGCAGGTGAATCGGCTCGGCAATTCTGGAATCGGTTCTTGACCAAGAAAAACCAGATCGTTGACTGCCCAGACGCCGAAGCAATAGCCTCCTTCAGACATAACATCCGTGACGAGTGGCTAGCTCGTCAGCTCAGCTAGGACAAGCCGAGGACAATGTCCGCCCTTACCTCACTTATGACCCACTTTTGCGCGGGTGAGGATAACTGGCTAGCTCGACGAAGCCATAACCCCAAAGACCATGGCACCTCCGAAGTCTTGGACGGAAACGGGAAACCGTGATGTAACAAGAACAAACGCCGACACAACGACGGCGATGCGGAGGACACGGCCGTTAATGCCAGTTTCTGCAAACAAAAATCCGGACAGCGGAAGAAACCTTCTAAAGGAAATCGAGACGGACCTAGCACGCTAGCCAAAATCATGGATAGGCCCTGCCAGATCCACGACCCCCAAGACAAGCCCGCTAACCACACCAACCGTAATTGTTGGGTATTTAAACAAGCAGGCAAACTCACAGTCGAGGAGCAAGGCAAGAGCCCACGCAGCGAGGACGATGACGAGCCCCGCGGTCCAAGCAATGGAGGACAAAAGCAGTTCCCTCCAGAGGTAAAAACTGTGAACAGGATATATGCCACTCACATACCAAAAAAGGAGAGGAAGCACGCCCTTCGGGAGGTCTATGCCATAGAGCCCGTAGCCCCGAAGTATAACCCATGGTCGGCTTGCCCGATCACCTTGGACCGATGGGACCATCCGACCAGTATCTATCATGGAGGTTCGGCAGCCCTCGTCCTAGAACTGATTATCGATGGGTATCACCTCACTAGAGTCCTAATGGACGGAGGAAGTAGCCTTAATCTGATTTACTCAGACACGGTGAAAAAGATGGGTATAGATCCGTCAAGGATCAAACCCAGCAACACTACCTTTAAAGGAGTGATCCTAGGCGTGGAAGCCCACTGCTCGGGCACCATGAATCTGGAAGTAGTGTTTGGCTCACCCGACAACTTCCGTAGCGAAGACTTGATCTTCGACATCGTCCCTTTTCGCAGTGGCTATCACCCCTTACTCGGCCGCACAGCATTCGCTCGCTTTAACGCCGTCCCGCACTATGCGTACCTGAAGCTTAAGATGCCCGGGCCCAGGAGGGTCATTACTGTCAACGGCAACATAGAGCGCTCTCTCCGAACTGAGGAACACACAGCGGCCCTTGCAGCCGAATTCTAGTACGGCGATGATAGGCCGATGCCCAAATCAGACATGAAGGCACGCCAGGATAGTAAATGAGCTCGGTCTCAACCCGAACTCCCGGAATCATCTTCCGCCCAACAAAAATAGGGATACGCCCCCCACAATACAACCCTACTTCCCGTAAAATGTGTGCCAAGAAGGCACAACTTCGCGCTCAAAATACCATGGGCTGCTGTGGAGACCCACTATGAAAGGCAAAGTGTTCGGCTGGACCGAACTACTGCCAACACATGTCTTCGGACAAACCACAGGTACCATCTAGGCCCTTCCACGCGTAAAGCTCATCCACACTTCGGCGACTTCTCAAGATCTTCTTCCCAAGGTCCGTTCGTCGATAGCAATCACCTTTAAAGGAACACAACCCCCTTGGGAGCAAAGGAGCAGACAAGCGACATTGCACATTGAGGACGTCAAGCCACCCATCAAAGACCCAGGGTAAAACCTCTCCTTTGTAAATTTTATTTCAAAATACCTGTAACAGTTGCTTCAGCAGTTTGAGTTATAAGAATTCATCAGAAATAAAGACCATCTTTTAAGGCCTCCTCACTGTATTTTATGTCACATACTCTGTTCTCTACTCACCGACGCCGACAGCAAAGCTGTTTGGTACATGTTACGATGCAACCGGCAAATAGACCGGGGGCTTGACTATAAAAATCGCACCAAGCATCACCCCGGCACTATTATTTATGTGTTCGGCGTCTCGGATGTTGTGTTATATGAATCGGTTCCGAATTATGTCTTGGGTCAATGGTTGGGTTGCCCGGCTCCTGTGTTTGCCCTCTTATGTTTCGCCCGTTCGGCTAAAAGGGTAAAGGGAGAACCACTGCGATTGTGTTTCCAGCTCGCCTGGTGAAGTACCTCAGTGGAGAAAGCCGAAGACTGACTGTCATAATAAGCAAGAACCGGTCTGCAATCCGAGCATCAGTGTCAAACTAAAAATCGATAGAGGTTATTCCGTGTTATACGAGGGGTTTGTACTATTACAAACCATGTGATGATGGTTTCAACCTCGGTGTATCCGAATATCACAACACACTGGGGGCTCGTCATCAGCCCGGGCAGTCAAGCTCCTACGGCTAAGTGAAAGCACTAAAGCATCATAGTTAGATTGCCATGTTCCCCTCGCACTACTGCCTTCGGGCACCGATACATCGGCTTAGGGTCACGGTGCGGCGGTAGAAACACCTCGTGTAGTATCTACATGGGGCCTGAAGCCGACGACTCGCAACTTTCAGATAAAACGGCCACATTGGAGTCAAAATAATACAAAGCTTAAAGACATGATAAACCATACAACCGCATTATAAAGCGGAACAGTCATCGGATACATGACAAAACGCTCATTCATAAATTACATCCTTGGGGCATTGTGCTTCTATCGCCCGAGCACTATCCATCACGGTGGCAAAGTCTTTCTCGGGGCGCCTATGCTCCTTCCTAGGGGGTGGAGGCGTGGTGGCCATCTCGGTCGGCTTGATCTTCGGCCAGTGCACCATGGTCCTTGCAAAGGCCATCCGAGCTCCCTCGACGCACGTAGAACACTTTAGAGCATCAATCCGAGGCGCAGCGTCGCACAACTTCTGCGCCAAGCCGAAGTAACTGCTCGGCAGCGGCTCTGCAGGCCACAACCGGATGTAGAGGTCCCTCATGGCCGGCTCCGCCATCCTGTGCAGCTCCATCAATTGTTTCATCTGCTTGCTCAGGAGGGGAGGATGCTCGGGGGCTTGAAATTGCGCCCAGAACTGCCGAGGCTCAACATCCCCATCCCGAGAAGCGAAGTATTTGTTCGCGTCCGCTGCACTCCTCGGGAGGTCCGTAAAGGCGCCTAAGGAACACCACACCCGGGTGACCAATGCAAACCTTTTACCACCAAAGGTACATTGCAGTAAGTACGGCTTACCATACGCGATCGCCTTGACTTGGCGGAGTTCTTCTTCAAAGAACCGCCAATCAACTCGCTCCGATTTGAGTTCAGATTTCAGCGAGGATAGTTCGGTGGCCTGGTCCTCATTCTTTTGCTCAAGGGCCTCGCACTTCGTGCTGGCATCCTTGAGCTCCAGCCGCACCTCTATCACCCGGGCCTCGTGCTTGTCGCTCGCGGCTTTTAACGCCGACAGGTCGGCCGCCGCTTGTTCGGCCGCCGCCTTCTGATCCGTGGCCTCCTGCCTCGCCTTTGCCAACTCGGCCTTGAGGTTCTCGACTTCCGTGGCCACGGCTGTGGTAACAATGAGCAAAATAACACTTAAGAATAACAATCTAGATATCTCAATTAATGATGATAGACGGTAGACCGAAAGGTACAATTCGGACGCACCTTGAGTCTCGTCAAACCTCTTGTTCAGGCGGTCGAGCTCCTCATCGGAGCTCTTGAGCTTCCGGTTTAGCTCGGCAAGCTCCACTGCGTTGGCGGCCGCCGCCGATGATGAGGCCTATAAAAGAACTTATGTACATTAAAACTCCCAAGCTGTCGGATTGAGACACTCTGCTAAGTACTCTCCGGTGCCTTGAGCATCGTTACTAGTATTCGGACATTTGACCCCCGGGTGGGTTTTTCAAACCCACCCAGGGCTCGGGGGCTACTACACTTATAAGGATTGCATAAACTTGGAAAATTAACTTTTTTTGGAAAAAAGAGTATTACGTGGCTTACCTTGAAGCCCGTCAAGAGACCATTGATGGCCTCTTTCAATCCGCTATCAACGGACTGAATGCCTTTCAAAACCACACCCATAAGGGTGGGGTGATCTTCGACGATGGAGGAGCCGGATAAAGCTTCCTCCATCTCTGCCGACCACCCAGTCATGGGCGCCACCAGTGGTGATCTGCCAACCCTCCCTCCGGTGGGGGATTGGGCTGGCGGCCCTGGAGGCATAGAGCACTCCGGGGATGTCCTCGGAGGGGACTTGGCCGGACTTCGTCCCCCCTCTTTAGTTGCCGGGAGAGTTTCCTTCTCCTGGTCTTCGGTGGCCGAGGTATTAACCTCGGCCATGACGTCGTCACCCCCGCCGCCGGTATTCGGCTCAGAGGGAGCCGGGCGCGATAACACCTCCGCGGCCTCCTTCGAGACCTCACACGGCGTAGGACGAGAAGCAGTCCCACTTTCCGCCAGGTCGGTGGGCGGAGACTCCCCGTCTGAAATTTGGTCGGTCGGGAGATCACATGGTGGGCTGCAAATTGAAAGACGTTGGCCCATTTAGCATTAAAAACTCTATATAAGTGATCCAGCGGGTCTTCGGATCCATACCTCTGGGCTGGGGGCTTAACCCTTGGGTTCCTTCGGGGAACCCTCTCAAAATCCTCAGACTCCTTATCGGAGTCCGAATTATCGTCGGCCAGGACAGCCTTTGTCCGACATGTACTCTTCGGGGCAGGAGGAGGTAGGTCCTCCGTGGCGTCCGCTGACGCCGTCCTCTTCCTTGTGAGGGGGTAGCCGCACTCCCCTTCGTCCTCGTGCTCTTTCTCGTGAGTAGAAGAGGCATGGGTCTCCCCGGACTTAATGTCCGGAAGACCCCTCAGACGAAGACCCTCTCGGGCCTCCATCTTCTCCCCTTTCTTCTTCTTCTCCTTCTTCTCTGGCACCAAATACGGTGCCACGACAAGCATCTCTGTCAAGAGATCGGACCGGGGGTCTTCAGGCTGCGGGGTCGGACAGTTAATTTGCACGGCCTTGCTTAGCCATTTCTGTGAAGATGAGGGAGAAGGGGTTCAGCTCTTTGTCAAAAAACAGAGCCGGAGAATTAAAGTTTTGTGATACCTTGGTAGGAGGGGTTTCGGCGTCAAGACCGGTGTCCTCCTCCTTGGCTAGTCAGCTCTTCTGGGGCTTGAATAGCACTTTCCACAATTTCTCATGGGTAGTGCGGAAGAACTGACTCACGATGGCCGGGCCCTCGAGCTGGTAAGCCCACATTGGGGAGGCCCGGTGCTGGCAGGGGAGGAGACGGCGGTGGAGCATGACCTGGATCACGTTGACCAGTTCAATCTAGGCCCCAATCATCGAGGAGATGCGCTTCTGCAGTGATTTTACCTCTGCGGCCGACCCCCAGTCAAGGCCTTTCTTGAGCCACGAGGTTAGCCTCGCGGGAGGTCCGGATCTGAATTCGGCAGGTGACACCCAGTCTGCGCTGCTTGGTTTGGTGATGTAGAACCACTCTTTCTGCCAGATCTTGACCGTGTCGATAAAGGTGCCGTCCGGCCACTCGACACGGGGGAGCTTGCTGATTACCGCCCCTCCACAATCTGCATGCACGCCCGCAACTGTCTTCGGCTTGACGTTGAACACTTTGAGCCATAGGCCGAAGTGCGGCTGTACCAGCAGGCAGGAAGGCTTCGCAGACGATGATGAACGCCGAGATATGCATGAAGGAGTTCGGGGGGAGGTCATGGAAGTCTAGCTCGTAAAAGAACATGAGGCCCCTAACGAAGGGGTGGAGCGGAAATCCCAGTCCCTGTATGAAATGGGGGACGAACACCACCCTCTCCCCCGGTTTCGGTGTGGGAACCACCTGATTCGCCTCTAGGGCGCGGTGGGCGATGTTGGCGGAGAGGTAGCCGGCACGCTTTAGCTCCCGAATATCGTTGTCGGTGCGGAGGATGTCGGATTTTGGGCTCCGCAAAAACCCTAAGAAGTTCGAACTCAGGGGCGTTTGCGAAGATCTCCTACAACTTCACCCCCCAAAGCTCACGACACGGTAACCCCGCTTGATGGCGAGAAAGAAGATAGGACACGAGAGTTTACCTAGGTTCGGGCCGCTGCGAAGCGTAAAACCCTACTCCTGCTTTTGGTGGATTGCCACACGAGGAGGTTTGTGGATGAACTAGTATAGTGGTGAGTTGCCTCGCGAGTGCGTTCGGGTGGCATTGGATCTCCCCCACTACAGAGCAGCCTAGCCTCTATTTATAGCGGCCCAGGTCCTCTTCCCTTGTCGCAATGGCGGGAAGGAATCCCACAATGGCCAAATTTGAAAGGGGACAGGAGGTACATCTTATCCTGACGAAAGGTGGTCTTCGCCTGCAAAGTAGGTGGTGGTAACGCAGTGGTGGGCTCGTTGGTGACATCCGTACTGTCGTGCCCGCTGGCCAGGTCTCGTTGCACCGGGATGGAAACCTTTGGTGGGGCGCCTCGGGAACCTGCGCTCGTCCTTGTCTCCTTTGCACCAAAGAGGAAACTGTCCCCTATGGCGCACTGGCGCCCGCCCGGCCTGGCTGGTGTCACCCTTGACCTCCCGAGGCCGAGCATTGCATAGAGATCTCTGCCACTCAGGAGGGGGTCTGGGGAGGCCTCCCCCTTCCGGGAGCCTTGGCGTCTTCCTCCTAGCGAGGGTGGGACTCTCGCGAGGGTCTTGTCTTGAGTGAAGCCGCGCAGGGCCATACGGACCGTCAAGTGGGCCATGCCCTGGGCTGCAGGCACGCAAGTCTGGGTACCCCCGTTCCTAGAACGCCGACAGTAGCTCCTGGGCCCAAGGTGCGCTCGAGTTGGTTTCGAGGTGAAGCCGAAGAAGATGGCCCGGAGTGCCGCGGGCCCTCATTGCCTGCGGGCCAAGTCTGGCATGCGGTGCGCGGTTGGACGTAGGCGTCCCCGCTCCCGTGTCTCCTCGGCAACTGCCCGAACCAACAAAAGCCCGACGTCCAGCGTTGAGCCATTATTGCTTTCCTCTCCTGCGCTCCTGCTCCTCCTTCCAGATCTCCATCCTTTGTGAGAACCTCTCCAGATCTCAACACTGCACCGTCTTCCTTCTTGCTTCCTCGGCCCCAAGGACTTCTCGATGGCTTACACCAGCAAGTTGAAACCTGAAGCTCAGAGCTCGGCTTCCGCTTCTATCTCACCGGCGCTCTCAGAGTCCAACATAGCCAAGGACGGGGACCTCTCCCCGGTGCATCCGTCGACGGCGGATAGTACCAATGAGTGGGGGCGGACCTTGATATGGTGCGGCTCCGCAGAGAAGCATCACCTGGCCAAGTCGGCCTACCCTTTCTTCCTCCATAGCATCTTCTCTAGGCTCGTTCCGCCTTTCTCCAAGTTCTTCACCGCCATCCTTGAGCACTACGGGGTCCAAGCTCTCCATCTCCAACCCAACTCCATCCTGCTCTTGTCCGTCTTCACCTTTTACTGCGAGGCCTTCGTAGGCGTGAATCCTTTGGTGGTCCTCTTCCGCCATTTCTTCAGCTTGTGGCTTCATGACGGCGCTCAGCGGTCCGCATGCGTCTCCTTCGTCGCGGACCAGAGCGGGAACATGCTCTTAAAGGCTGGGAAGAAGGTGGAGAACTTCAGGCACCGCTGGGTCTTCTTGGACCTCAAGAGAGTCAACTCCCGCCTGGATGTTCTGAAGGGGTTGCCGGAGAAGACTCTTGCATGGAACTTTGTGAAGCTCTCTAACCCCTGGGCAAAGCCCGTCCTGGAGCGGATCTCTTGCGATATCAACGCCAGGAAGTTGACCGGGGGGATGATAGTGAAGGAGTTCCTGGCGTAGCCCCTCCAGCCTCACTCGAGGCCTGTGTCGGACTATCAGGGTAGTGGCGACGACATCAGGCTTCGGTCCGCACGCCTGACCCCCGGGGAGCTGAACAGGGCTATGGCGACCCTGCACAATGGTGACCCCGGGGACCATCTCGAGGCCTATGCCCCGTTGTACTGCCGTGACAACAAGGCTGATCTGGTCGCCGCGATGCCCACCTTTGACGAACTGGGGCTCTCCCCGGCCGAGTGCTATTGTTCCTGATACGTCTCCAACGTATCTATAATTTATGAAGTATTCATGCCATGTTTACAATAATTCTATATGATTTTGGTATGATTTTATTAGAACTAACCCGGACTGACGCTGTTTTCAGCAGAGCTACCATGGTGTTGTTTTTGTGCAGAAATAAAAGTTCTCGGAATGGGCTGAAAATTTACGAAGAATATTTTTGGAAAATATAAAAAATACTGGAGCAAAAAGTTGGGCCAGGAAGTGACCGAGGAGGCCACAAGCCTGGGGGCGCCCCCCCTAGGGCGCGCCCCCTAGCTTGTGGGCCCCTCGGACACCGCCTTGACGTGAGACTGACGCCAAAAACTCCTATAAATTGAGAAACCCCCAAAAATAAAGCTAGATCAGGAGTTCTGCCGCTTCAAGCTTCCAAAGCAACGAAAAACCAATCAGGAGCCCATTCCGGCACCCTGCCGGAGGGGGAAACCATCACCGGAGGCCATCTTCATCATCCCGGCGATCTCCATGACGAGGAGGGAGTAGTTCACCCTCGGGGCTGAGGGTATGTACCAGTAGCTATGTGTTTGATCTCTCTCTCTCGTGTTCTTGAGATGACAAAATCTTGATGTACGGCGAGCTTTATTAATATAGATGAATCATATGGAGTTTTCCCCTCTCTATCTTCTTGTGATGAATTGAGTTTTCCATTTGAAGTTTTTTCTTATCGGATTGAGTCTTTAAGGATTTGAGAACACTTGATGTATGTCTTGCTACGGGATATCCGTGGTGACAATGTGATGTTCTATTGATTCACTTGGTGTATGTTTTGGTGATCAACTTGCGGGTTCCGTGACCTTGGGAATCTATGCATATGGGTTGGCACACGTTTTTGTCTTGACTCTCCGGTAGAAACTTTGGGGCACTCTTTGAAGTTCTTTGTGTTGGATTGAACATGATGAATCTGAAATTGTGTGATGCATATCGTATAATCAAGCCCATGGGTACTTGTGGTGACATTGGAGTATCTAGGTGACATTAGGGTTTTGGTTGATGTGTATCTTATGGTGTTATTTTAGTACGAACTCTAGGGCTGTTCGTGACACTTATAGGGATAGCTCATAAGATTGATCGGAAAAGATAACTTTGAGGTGGTTTCGTACCCTACAATAATTTCTTCGTTTGTTCTCCGCTATTTGTGACTTTGGAGTGAACTCTTTGTCGCACGTGAGTGATTTACATATGATTCAACTATGTCAGTATTGTTGAGAGAACTTGCACTAGTGAAAGTATGAACCCTAGGCCTTGTTTCTAAGCATTGCAATACCGTTTGTGCTCACTTTTATCATTAGTTACCTTGCTGTTTTTATATTTTCAGATTACAAAAACCTATATCTACCATCCATATTGCACTTGTATCACCATCTCTTTGCCGAACTAGTGCACCTATACAATTTACCATTGTATTGTGTGGGTTGGGGACACAAGAGACTCTTTGTTATTTGATTGCAGGGTTGCTTGAGAGAGACCATCTTCATCCTACGCCGCCCACGGATTGATTAACCTTAGGTCATCCACTTGAGGGAAATTTGCTACTGTCCTACAAAACTCTGCGCTTGGAGGCCCAACACGAGTCTACAAGAAGAAGGTTGTGTAGTAGACATCAAGCTCTTTTCTGGCGCCGTTGCCGGGGAGGTGAGTGCTTGAAGGTATATCTTTAGATCTTGCAATTGAATCTTTTAGTTTCTTGTTTTATCACTAGTTTAGTCCATAAAAGAAAACTACAAAAAAATGGAATTGAGGTTGCCTCATATGCTTCATCTTTTTAATGTCTTTCGAGAAAATGATGGAATGGAAAATTGTGCTCAAGGGTTAGAAGAAGAAGTTATTAAAATATTTGGCACTAAATATTTGTATGATGAACACGATTGCAAAGTTGTTAGTATGAATTCCTTGAATATTCATGATGCTAATGATATGCAAAGCTACAAGCTTGGGGATGCTATGTTTGATGAATATGATATTTTTAGTCCCCCAAGTTTTGATGAGCAAAACTATTATGATGATGGCATGCCTCCTATCTATGATGATTATGATGATGACATGTATGCTATAAAGAGTGATAGTAACCATGAAACTTGTCATCATGATTTTAATATTCAAAGTGGTTATGTCAATCAAGTATCTCATGATAGTTATTTTGTTGAGTTTGCTCCCACTATTATGAATGAGAAGAAAATTGCTTATGTGGAGAGTGACAATTTTTTTATGCTTGTGGATCATGAAGATAATGCTTTATGTGATATTTATGTTGTGAAATTCCTTCATGATGCTACTGAAAATTGTTATGAGGGAGGAACATATGCTTGTAGGAATTGCAATAATATCAAGTTTCCTCTCTATGTGTTCAAAGTTTTAAAGTTATGCTTGTTTTGCCTTCCTATGCTAGTTGATTCTTGTTCCCATAAATTGTTTGCTCACAAAATCCCTATGCATAGGAAGTTGGTTAGAGTTAAATGTGCTTGTCATGAGATTCATGATGCTCTTTTGCATGTTTCAATTATTATTCCTATGTGAGCATCATTGAAATCATCATGCCTAGCTAAAAGGCTTTAAAGAAAAGCGCTTGTTGGGAGACAACCCAACACTTTTCCTTTCTGTTTTTGTGTGTTCACATGATTAAGCTACTGTAGTAATCATGTTTTATGCCTTTTATTTCAATAAAGTGCCAACTAAAGCCTTTGGGATAGTGTGGATGATAGTTGACTTGATTCTGTGCAAAAACAGAAACTTTTGCTCTCAGTCCAGGAATTTTGTAAATTCACTGGAACATGATTTTCATCTGAAGTTTTTACACATGATTGATATACAAATTTCCTAGATTTGCCTAATATTTCAGAATTTTTAGAGACAGGGAAGTAGTGTTACACTACAGATCTTCACAGACTGTTCTGTTTTTGACAGATTCTGTTTTGCATGCATAGTTTGCTTGTTTTAGTGTTCCCATAGCTTATATTCAGTAATATACATTATGGGAATGATAGAATACAGTATTTATCATGTGGGAACAATTATGAATCTTGTCTTGACAGTACCTAAGTGAGTGATTTATCTTTACTACACTAACCCTTCTCATGAAGTTCCGTTAAGTTTTGTGTGATTGAAGTTTTCAAGTTTTGGGTGAGACACCGATATGAGAAGAATAAGGAGTGAAAAGAACCTAAGATTGGGGATGCCCAAGGCACCCCCAAGGTAATATCCAAGGAATACTCAAGCTCCTAAGCATGGGGATGCCCCGGAAGGCATCCCCTCTTTCGTCTTCAACATTATCGGTATATCTTACTTGGAGCTATATTTTTATTCATCACATGATATGAGTTTTGCTTGGAGCATCATTTTATTTTGTTGTTCCCTGTTAGGTGTTATTCATAACCTTGTTTTTCAATAAAAAGTTCCAAGAATTTCCTTAGGATGCTTGCATTGCATGTTTTGATATGTGCTGTGTAAAAACAGAAACTTTTGCTGTAGTGTTTGAATTTTCATATTTTACTGGATCGTGGAAAGTTCCTGAAATTTTTACACAGTGTTGTAATATAAATTATTTATCATTTCCTAAATTTTAATAATTTTTTGAGTTACACAAGTACACTGTTTCCATAAATAGCTACAGACTGTTCTGTTTGGACAGATTGCTGTCATAGTTTTGTTATCTACTTATCCTATAGTTTCCATAGCCTATATTGGTAGATATAAATTGTGGAACTGATAGTATACAGTACCTAATGTTTGAAAATTATTATGCAACTTGCCTTGGCAGTACATAAAGAGTTGATTTATTATTATGTGTACTAACCTATCTCACGAGTTCTTTTCAAGTTTTGTGTGGAACATGTTTTTGAGAATAGGTGAAACCATGATATGAGAGGATTGAACGAGATACAAAAGCTCAAGCTTGGGGATGCCCAAGGCACCCCAAGTAAATATTTCAAGAAATATCAAGCATCTAAGCTTGGGGATGCTACGCATCACACCTCTCTTCATCAACAATTATCGGTTCGCCTATGTTGAGCCTAAATTTTTATTCGTTCACATTATGCGTGCTATTCTTGGAGTTCTATTTTTGTTTAGTTTGCTGTTTGAATAAAATACTCAGATCTGAAAATATTTATTGAGAGAGAGAGAGAGTCCTCACATAGCTGCTTAATTGTTTGACTACTCATTGATCTTCACTTATATCTTTTGAGAGTAGCTTGTCATTTGCTCATGTGCTTCACTTAAATTTGTTTGAGCTTGCCAAAAAGCAATGGCAATATATGAAACTAGCCCCAAAGTGATAGATATCCAAGGAGGATATAATAAAAACTTTCATGTAGATCATTGGACAAATTAAACTTGATTCCTTGTAATAGTTTTGAAACATGATGATAGTAATATGTGAGTCATGTTAGTGAGTAATTATGCTTTAGTAGGAATATTGGTGTTAAGGTTTGTGATTCCCTATGCAAGTACGAAAGTCAATAGTTATGCAATGAAGTTATATCCTACTTGTGGTGCATTATTCGGTGTTAGTTATGTTCAATGCTCACTTATGTGAATTTTCGTTTCTTGGTTTGGTTGCTTCCCAATCTATTTGCTAGCCTGCATTTGTACTAAGTAGAAATACTACTTGTGCATCCAAAATCCTTAAACCAAGTTTTGCCTTATGAGTCCACCATACCTACCTATATGAGGTATTTCCATGCCGTTCCAAGCAAATTTGTATGTGCCATCTCTAAATTTTCAAAATAAATTTTCTCTTTTGTGTGCCCGTACCACGGTGGGGAGTATCCAATATTTTTCCATGCTAGGTGGGTTATTCTCACGATATGTGTTGATTCACTATCATTCATGAGAAAGTGGCTGGTATTCGGGATGCCCAGTTCCATGCTCAAAAATCAAATCAAAATATAATGAAACAAAACTCCCCCAGAATTGTTGTTTGTATGGACGGTACCCGTGGATTCGGCTCGTCGTGGAGTGTGATTGATTGGTGGAGGGGGAGTAAAAACTTTACCATTCTGTTTGGGAACTGCCTATAATGTATCTAGCATGGAAAGTATTGTGAGCTACTTTGTCGTTTTCGTTGACAGGAAAAGCATGCCACTCAAAATATTTTTCTCTCTCAATTTAAACCTTGAGCTCTGGCTCCTCTACAAATCCCTACTTCCCTCTGCGAAGGGCCTATCTATTTACTTTATGCAATTCTTATTTTTGCTTCGAGTCTCCATCTTCTCTTATAAGCACCAACTAAGGGGCACTATGATCGTACTTGAGCATTGGGCATATCTAATATTTGAGTGTGTTTCATGAATGGATCAATGATTGAGCATGATGGGCTAGGGATAACTTTCTTTAGTGTTGATATTTTGAAAGACATGGTTGCTTGTTGACATGCTTGAGTATTGAAGTCATTATGTTAAAACTAGACTATTGCTTTGAATCATTTACAAGTCCAAATGTCCATGCTATACAAAGAAGAAAAGAATATGATGAAAATGTTTGCTAGCATTCACGATTCATAAATTATTTCTTCTATCATTTACCTACGCGAGGACGAGAAGGAATTAAGCTTGGGGATGCTGATACGTCTCCAACGTATCTATAATTTATGAAGTATTCATGCCATGTTTACAATAATTCTATATGATTTTGGTATGATTTTATTAGAACTAACCCGGACTGACGCTGTTTTCAGCAGAGCTACCATGGTGTTGTTTTTGTGCAGAAATAAAAGTTCTCGGAATGGGCTGAAACTTTACGGAGAATATTTTTGGACAATATAAAAAATACTAGAGCAAAAAGTTGGGCCAGGAAGTGACCGAGGAGGCCACAAGCCTGGGGGGCGCGCCCCCCCTAGGGCGTGCCCCCTAGCTTGTGGGCCCCTCGGGCACCGCCTTGACGTGAGACCAACGCCAAAAACTCCTATAAATCGAGAAACCCCCAAAAAGAAACCTAGATCGGGAGTTCCGCCGCCGCAAGCCTCCAGAGCCACGAAAAACCAATCAGGAGCCCGTTCCGGCACCCTGCCGGAGGGGGAAACCATCACCGGAGGCCATCTTCATCATCCCGGCGATCTCCATGACGAGGAGGGAGTAGTTCACCCTCGGGGCTGAGGGTATGTACCAGTAGCTATGAGTTTGATCTCTCTCTCTCGTGTTCTTGAGATGACACAATCTTGATGTACCGCGAGCTTTATTAATATAGATGAATCATATGGAGTTTTCCCCTCTCTATCTTCTTGTGATGAATTGAGTTTTCCTTTGAAGTTTTCTTATCGGATTGAGTCTTTAAGGATTTGAGAACACTTGATGTATGTCTTGCGATGGGATATCCGTGGTGAAAATGGGATGTTCTATTGATTCACTTGGTGTATGTTTTGGTGATCAACTTGCGGGTTCCGTGACCTTGGGAATCTATGCATAGGGGTTGGCACACGTTTTTGTCTTGACTCTCCGGTAGAAACTTTGGGGCACTCTTTGAAGTTCTTTGTGTTGGATTGAACATGATGAATCTGAAATTGTGTGATGCATATCGTATAATCAAGCCCATGGGTACTTGTGGTGACATTAGAGTATCTAGGTGACATTAGGGTTTTGGTTGATGTGTATCTTAAGGTGTTATTTTAGTATGAACTCTAGGGCTGTTCGTGACACTTATAGGGATAGCTCATAAGATTGATCGGAAAAGATAACTTTGCGGTGGTTTCGTACCCTACAATAATTTCTTCGTTTGTTCTCCGCTATTTGTGACTTTGGACTGAACTCTTTGTCGCACGTGAGGGATTTACATATGATTCAACTATGTCAGTATTGTTGAGAGAACTTGCACTTGTGAAAGTATGAACCCTAGGCCTTGTTTCTAAGCATTGCAATACTGTTTGTGCTCACTTTTATCATTAGTTACCTTGCTGTTTTTATATTTTCAGATTACAAAAACCTTTATCTACCATCCATATTGCACTTGTACCACCATCTCTTCGCCGAACTAGTGCACCTATAAAATTTACCATTGTATTGGGTGTGTTGGGGACACAAGAGACTCTTTGTTATTTGATTGCACGGTTGCTTGAGAGAGACCATCTTCATCCTACGTCTCCCATGGATTGATAAACCTTAGGTCATCCACTTGAAGGAAATTTCCTACTGTCCAACAAAACTCTGCGCTTGGAGGCCCAACACGAGTCTACAAGAAGAAGGTTGTGTAGTAGACATCAGTTCCCTAGTGGCAGTGAACTCTGGCGACGCCGCTGACGGGGAAGACTCGGAGGGGACAGCGGACGATGATCTGGAGGAAGTGTCCCGTCCGTCGCGGAGCGCGCTTCTCCGCGGCTTCGAAGACAACGACGATGCCGGTGAAGCCTGTGTTGCAAGTCCTCCGCGTCTCGCCAGGGTCCTTAGGGGGCTGGGGCCCACTCCTCGTGCCGCTCAGTCCGCTTGCCGGGCGACCCCGAGGAAACGCGAGGCCGGGCCCCCTCCGGAGTGCCCTGCTCACGCCAGCAAGGTGGCCGAAGCACCCGCCTCACCCTTGCCCGAACTGCAGCTTGTGGGCGAGGCGGACGTGTCTGGGGCCGGAATGGCCTCTCCGGCCGCGGCCCTTGCGGACAATGCCCCTGCTCCCCCATGCGGCGGCGCCTTCCCGGAGAAGGGCGAGGGCATTCCCGCCTTCGTTGAGGTGGAGAAGAAGAGGAAGTGGGTCGACGTCGAAGCGTAAGTAGTCCTGCTTAGCTTTGGCCGCCTGCCGATGGCTTACGTGCTGATGGTCCCTCCTTTGCTTGGTAACCAGGAGTGCTGCCGTGCTGAGGGCGAGGAAGAAGAAGGAGGGCATCAAGCCAAAGGTGCTTTCCGACGCGATGCCCGTTCCTGGTGCCCTGCCGATGCCTGACAAGGCGCCAGATGTCGCGGGTGAGGAGGCTCGTGGGGCGACTCTCCCTGTCACGGCCACGGAGCCCCCGATGCTCGTTGGAGAGGCCGTTTCTGCCCTTGGGGGCGCGTTCGCGCCGCTGTCTGAAGGGCCAGCCCCCGAGGGCCAGCTGGCCGTAGGACCGTCCGTCTCTGCCTTGTCTGTGGTAGTAGCGCAGCCCCCGGCGCCTTCTGCTCTCCATGCTTTTGCCCCCTGGAGGCTGTTCCTGCCGCCGCGCAGGCGCCACCTCCGGGCCGGGCCCTGGTGCCTCCGACCTGTGGCCTTCTGGTCGAGTCAGGCGCTGTGGATGGGGCCTACGCCGCTCTGGATCAGGTTCGGGGCTCCCTCGGGAGCGCCGACAGTCGCCTCGCAAAGTAGCGCTTGGGGCTCCTCTCCAGGTGGCTCCGGGCCGACGCTTCTGTCGTGGCGGTCTGGAGCCAGGCCGAGGCCATCGCGGCCAAGAGCAGGAAGGAGGCCGTGTCAGCCAAGGCAGCTCATGACGCGGCGCTGGCTGAGGCAGCGTCTGTCATGAAGCGCTGCGACGAGGCGGAGGTTCGCCTGAAGGCTCTTCAGGAGGAAAAGACTGTGCTCGCAGATCAGCTTCGCCAGCGGGAGGAGGACCTCAAGACCTGCGAAGCCAAGCTTGCTGATCGTGACACCGCGCTGTCCAAGGCGGCGGCCAACCAAGCCATGGAGCGAGAGCGTCTGGACAGGGGTGAAGGAGAAGGTAGCTGCAGAAAAGGCTCGGCTTGACTCCAGGGAGAAGGCCCTCGTCGCGGCTGAGGAGGGGAAGGCTGCGGAGCTCGACGCCCTCCCCTCTGTCGAACTCAGGCTCCGCCAGGCACAGCAGTCCATCTGCCGGGGGGATTCATGGAACCCCTGGTGGCTCCTGAGAGCGGCTTCATGGGGCTCTCTTCAAAGCTCGTCGAGGTGCTTGAGGGTGCCGTCGCCAGGGTGGAGAACGTCTTGGAGAATGAGTGTCACGACCTCTTTTGCGCGGCCGTGACGCGCGTCTTCAGCCACCTCTACCTTCGCGAGCCGAGTTTTGACTTCGGCTCCGTGATCCGTCTGGTTGATCCTGGGGTTCGCCTGCGTCGCCGTTCCCCCACCTCCTCCTGCAGCTGCAAGGGTTAGTGACGACGATGATAACGGCAGCGATATCAACGACGAGCTCCCCGCGGTCGGGACGGGCGGTGGCGCCAGCTCCTCCTAGTTCCTCTTCCTGGTTCTGTTCCTGTAACGTTCTTCGTGCCTCGTGGAGGCGTTAGACTTGTTTGCATTTCCGGAGACATTTTAATGCTTGTAATGACTGCTCAGTTGTGTGGTTTCTTTCCTCGCCTCGTTTCCTTCCTGCTTGCTATAGTGCTCTGCGTCGGTAGGGCCCGGTCCCGCGCATACCTCGACCGCCGTTGGGGAGTCTGGATCACCAGGACGGTGCCAGGGGGCGAGGGGCTACGTGACCAGTGAGGCTCCTAAGTCACGATGCTCACGAGTCCCCCTTGACGTACGAGCAGCCCTCACGAAGGGAACGCGGCGAAGGCGGGGTCAACTTGGAGATTTGGAGCGCCTTGAGCTCTGCGTCGGCAGGGCCCGGTCCCGCGCATACCTCAACCGCTGTTGGGAAGTCCGGATCACCAGGACGGTGCCAAGGGGCGAGGGGCTACGTGACCAGTGAGGCTCGTGAGTCGCGATGCTCAGGGAGTCCCCCTTGACGTACGAGCGGCTCCCATACCTTTCCTCACCAGCTTTCATCTGAGAGGGACGCGTGAAGACCAGCTACCAGGGACCTGGGGAGGTGGCGTGCGCCAGGCCTGGCCTGAGCGTAGCCCGCATGCAGCCCCCTCATGCGTGCATCCCAAGGGAATGCTGCAAGATGGAGCCGCCAGGGGCCGTCCTGAGGTTGAATGCACCCGCTAGGGCGCCCTCAGTTGTTTATCCCCAGCGCGGAACATAGGGCTTCCATGTTGCGTGGGCATAGCCGCTTAGGCGACAGTGTTGTCCGCCAGCGCGGAGCATGGGGCTTCCACTTGGGCATGGGAATGGGGGCCCCGGCTCCTGAGCCCCCCGGGCGTGTACAGCCAATTAAGTTCGTACGCGTGGCCTGCACGGTAGAACTGGGAGGTGTATCTGGGCACTCGTGAGGCAGCTCGGGTCTCACGAAGCCTTACCTCAAAGGCGGGTTGCGCCTGAGTCTTTATGTAGAAAGCACCGCTTGAAGTCCTGTATATTTTGAGAAACCTGCGCCGAATGGATTTCCATGGGCCATCGCATGAGAAGGCCAAACACCAATGGCCCCAGGAGGTGACGTGAACGGGGCCGGCCCGCCAGACAGAGCTCAGCCATTGGATTTGTCGATGCTGCAGGGACAGACCCGAGCACAGACGTCGTGCCCAGTCTTCTCATGCGACAACTCCGAGGAGAAAACACCCAGCCCGCGGTTCCCACGGCGGTGAAAGGCTGACTGTGGTTGTAGGAACCGTGCCGCGTGCCTTGACTCACCCACTCCCGATTAGCTCATGCGAGGACGAAGCACCGAGGGCCATGGGAGGTGACGTGCGCGGGGCTGGCCCGCGAGACAGAGCTCGACCGCACGGATTTGTCGACGCTGCTGGGGCGGACCCGAGCACAGACGTCGTGCCATCCCTTAATCATGAGGCGGTCGAGGGCAGGATTATTAGGGCGCGGCGACATTCATGGCGGCGAAGCACCGAGCATGCAGGTTGGAATATTTAGGAAACAGATCAAATGCATGAAAGGTTCTGATACATGCGAAAACAACGCAGCTGAGATGAGCCCTGGCCGCCTGAGGATAATGCAGCCCGATGGGCGCCCTCAAACTGAGCAAACCAAAAAGCTACCTGGTACGGACCAAAAAATAATCACCTGGCAGCAATACCGCTGAAGCGTCGAGGTAGTCGTCGGAGCCTGACCTTGCGTCTCCGCGAGCTTGGCCTTCACGAGCCTGGTGCCTCACGAGGCTCAGGGCACTCGCTCGGGCCTGGCACCTCCTCCAACTCTTCGCGGTGCCTGGCCTGGTAAGGCGCAAGCATGGCCTGAGCAAGGCGCTGGAACGTGGCGCCCACGTTCGCCAGACCGAAGGGCATGCGGACGTAGTTGCATGGGTAGACCCCGCCGCGACCGACACGGGTCGGCCCAAAGATGTCCTGGGATGCGGCCCTGTTTATGTCAGGTACGTTGATGCAAACGCGCGGCATGCCGCCTGAGTCGACGACGGCGACCGCACTCGGTGGTGCAGGGCCGCGCCCGCCTCGCATGGCATGTGCTTCCCAAAGCTCCTCGATTGCTCTGGTGACGAACTCCCGCGAACTTGGCGCCTCGCGCCGTGCTCCTTGCTTGGGTGGATGCGCGCCGAAACACGCCCCCAAGTTGTGCCCGAGCACCTCCCTCGTCTCCCTGGTCAGGTCGGTAGCCTTCCGGGTGAAAGCCCCCAAGCCCGACCCAAGGGAGGCGTCGGGTGCGCCTTCCTATGCGAGGGAGGAAGGGTCCTTGGCCCCAGGCACGGAGCCTGAGGCTCCGTCCTTAGAGGTGTCAGCCCCCTGGCGCCCCTTGGAAAGGAGCTGCTTCTTCTTCCTGGGGACATCCTCGCGAGGCAGGACGTCTCCTTCGTCGTCTGAGTGCTCGGCCGCTACGGCATGGTAGGCGCGCTCGAGGGAGCAAACGCCATCCTTCTCATTGCAGGCGACGGTGATGACGCCGCCACTCCCCGGCATTTTGAGGACATTGTAGCCATGGTGAGTCACCGCCATGAACTTGGCGAGGGCTGTGTACCCGAGGATCGCGTTGTACGGGAGGTGGATGTGGGCGACGTCAAAGACGATGAGCTCGGTGTGGTAATTGTTGCGCCCGCCGAAGGTGACGGGCAGGCGCACTTGCCCGATGGGGACTGTGGAGCCGTCAGTGACCCCTGAGAAAGGCTTGGTTGGCATGAGCTTGTTGTATGGCACTTGGAGCGTCTCAAATGTCTCGATGGAGAGGACATTGAGCCCCGCGCCACCGTTGATGATGGTCTTGGTGACGGGGACATTGCTGGTGGTAGGCGTGCACAGCATGGGGAGTGCGCCCGCCATGGCTGAACACCTGAGTTGATCCTTGGGGTGAAAGGTGATAGCAAACTGGGACCACTTGAGGGGGCGGGCAACCTCGAGCTTCGGGAGAGCCGCGTTCACCTCCCGCGAGAACTGCTTGAAGATGCGGTTCGATGCTGGGGCTTGGGCGCCGCCCAGGATGCAAGCTATTGCCCTGACCTCCTGGAAGCCCCTAGCCCCGTCGTTCTGCCTGTTTTCTTCCTTCCTCCTAGGTGGCGGCGGCAGCGGGGGAAGACCGGCCTCACGAGGCTGGCCACGACGTGACCCCTCTGGAGGTTCGTCGCACCAGCGGTCCTCCCAAGCTTGACCGCACCAGCAGTCCTCCTGAGGCCGGTCTCGCCACTTCTGGCGCGGGTCTCGATTGTCCCAGCGGCCTCTGCCGCGGCCTCCACCGCGTTAATTGCCACGGTCGCTGCGCCCAGGACGCCGACCGAAATGCTCGTCACGGACCACCCTGAGCTCCTGACAGTCGACGGTGTTGTGGCTATTGGTGCCATGGAAGATGCAGAATTGTCGCCCTCCCGCGGGGGGTTCCTCGTCTCGACTGTGCTTTGCCTCAGTTTCAGCCGCCAGCACCGCGGGAGCCTTGCGCTTCGCCTGCTTGGTCTTGGTCTTCTTTTCTTCGGGTTCCGCCTCTGGAAGCTCGCGGAGTGAGAGGCGGCCCTCTTTGGCCTTCGCGCACCTGTTCGCCAGGTTGAACATCTCCAGAGCCGAGCTCAGGTTGTCGTTGATAGCGAGCTCCTCCCTCATCCTGAGGTTCCTCACGCCGTCGGTGAATGCCGAGATGATGGCCTCATCCGACGCCCTCGCGATCTTGAGGCGGACAGTCATGAAGCGTTGTATGAACTTGTGCAAGGTCTCGTCTGGCTGTTGCTTCACGTGACACAGGCCACCCACTCCAAGGGCGCGGTCGTGGGTGCCTTGGAAGTTGCCGACGAAGCGCTCACGCAGGTCTTCCCAGGAGGTGATCGATACCCTTGTGTGACATAGGGAACCAGCTTGCCATGACCATGTCGTCTCCACCGGCCGCCTGGATGATCAGCGAGTAGAGCTGTAGGAACTCGGCGGGATCTGTGGTGCCGTCGTAGTGAGGAGGTAGGTCAGGCTTGAACTTGCAGGGTCAGACCGCTGGATGGAGCTCCAGGGCGATGGCGCGGCAACCCACTGGACCCGCAGGTGCCGCGCGCACGGGAGGGACCGGTCTTGAAGCTCATGCGTGGCTGCTTCTAAGGGCGCCCGGTCGCGACGCTGATGCAGCGGCGCAGGAAGCGCACGCACGTCAGTGCGTGGCCGTGGCACCACCTGGCAGCTTACTTCATCTCTCACCCTCGCCGGGGGCCCGCGTGGCTGGTCGCGCAGGCGTGCTTCATGCCTGGGCTCGGGGTCGACGTCGCTCTGGGGAGGAGGAGGCGGCACATCTTGGGCCTCGTCGCCTGCCAGAGAGGGCTGGGGCCGGAACGAGTAGGAGAGCGCCGAGGCGTCGTCGGCGGCACCGACGAGCTCTGCAATGCGCTCGAGCCAGTCGTCATAGCGGTTGGGGGCAGGGCGGTAACGCAGCAGCTCGCGCGCCATGAGGAGTGCGCCCGACCCACGGGCCGGCCCGGGGCGAGCGTGGGAGGACAACCCAGTAACTGGAACAATCGACGGAGTAGCGGTGCGGCCGTCGCACCGCGCGATGAGTGGCTATGACGAGTCCTGCTGCTCGTGGGCTTCTCCGCCCGTGGCGGCATTGGCCACAGGAGAGGCGGACCGGCGCGCGGCGGTGCGGCCCACGGGCGCTGTCTGGGCGACGCGGGCAGCACGGCGCTCGACGCGGGCTCGGCGAGCGTTAGCCATCGGAGCGGTGAGGCGGAGAAAGAGCGAGGCTTGAGGAAGACTTCGACACGCCCCCTACCTGGTGCGCCAAATGTCGGATTTCGGGCTCCGCAAAAACCCTAAGAAGTTCGAACTAAGGGGCGTGTGCGAAGATCTCCAACAGCTTCACCCCCCCCCCACCCAAAGATCACGGCACGGTAACCCCGCTCGATGGCGACAAAGAAGATAGCACACGAGAGTTAACCCAGGTTCGGGCCGCTACGAAGCGTAAAACCCTACTCCTACTTTTGGTGGATTGCCTCACGAGGAGGTTAGTGGATGAACTAATACAGTGGTGAGTTGCCTCGCGAGTGCATTCGGGTGGCATTGGATCTCCCCCACTACAGAGCAGCCTAGCCTCTATTTATAGCGGCCCAGGTCCTCTTCCCTTGTCGCAATGGCGGGAAGGGATCCCACAACGGCCAAATTCGAAAGG
Organism: Elymus sibiricus; assembly: GCA_039707655.1. Classification (NCBI taxonomy): domain Eukaryota; kingdom Viridiplantae; phylum Streptophyta; class Magnoliopsida; order Poales; family Poaceae; genus Elymus; species Elymus sibiricus. The sequence continues at coordinate 140,537,597 of CM077673.1, read as the reverse complement.
GGACAGGAGGTACATCTTATCCTAACGAAAGGTGGTCTTCGCCTGCAAAGTAGGTGATGGTGACGCGGTGGTGGGCTCGCTGGTGACATCCGTCCTGCCGCGCCCGCTGGCCTGGTCTCGTTGTACCGGGATGGAAACCTTTGGTGGGGCGCCTCGGGAACCTACGCTCGTCCCTGTCTCCTTTGCTCCAAAGAGGAAACTGTCCCCTCTGGCGCGCTGGCGCCCGCCTGGCCTGGCTGGCGTCACCCTTGACCTCCCGAGGCACGAGCATTGCATAGAGATCTCCACCGCTCAGGAGGGGGTCTGGGGAGGCCTACCCCTTCCGGGAGCCTTGGCGTTGTCCTCCTCGCGAGGGTGGGATTCTCGCGAGGGTCTTGTCTTGAGTGAAGCCGTGCAGGGCCGTATGGACCGTCAAGTGGGCCATGCCCTGGGCCGCAGGCAGGCAAGTCTGGTTACCCCCGTTCCCAGAACGCCGACAAAGGAGGCCTCCCACTTGCCCATGGAACCTGAACCAGCCATGGCCGAAATCGGAGGGAAGATTGAAGAAGAACTGGATCTGGGCTCTCGAAGCTTGGGAAGGTTGAGGAGGCAAAGGGTGTGAATTGGGAGCGTGAATAGGCCTTGGGGGTTTTCTCCCTTTTATGGGGTGCCATAATACCAAGAGCCCCCCTTTTACTGCGCCGTAGGCCTCGCCAATTCCCGAAACAATCGTGCCGTTATGCACGCATGGGATAACCCAGGGCATTGAGCATATCCCGTAATAAACGGGACACAATCTACACGTTGATGAGACGTGGCAATGGAGAAACGGCCTCGAACTGCGAATCAAGTTTTTTCTAACCGGCTCAGCGGTCATGACGGGCCACGACCCTTCGTTAGAAAGGTTGTCAGGAAATACTGTTTACACTTTGACGGTTGTCCTTCGAGGTTAAGCGACTTATGATGCCCGGATAACTATATGTTCGGATAACTACATATCATCGGCGGCCGGACTAGAGCCAGCCGAACATACAGGGGGAAAAGATCTCACCTCGCAAGCCGGAGACTCCGAACACACGAAGCTGCTAGTGTCATGACCCCTGGCGTTGGGGGCTAGTTCGGGGGCTACTGAGGGAGTCCTGGACTAAGGGGTCCTCGGGCCGCCGGCCTATCTCTTATAGGCCAGCTTGGTGGGCCGCTCTCTGGCTATCGCAGGAAGGGCCGGGATATGCGGCCTCCCCGTATTCTAGAAGGAAACCTCCGAAGAGGCGGCGTGCACTCCAAGTCAAGATGAGAAGATCAACGTCTTTACATCCGCCTGGAGATTTATCATGTGTAAACCCTAGGTACCCCCGGTGTCTATATAAACCAGGGGGTTTAGATTGTAGAGGGTAGACAAGCTCATCTAGGGTTTTGGCTACTTGATCTCGAGGTAGATCAACTCTGTAATCTTCATACACATCAATACAACCAAGCAGGACGTAGGGTTTTACCTCCATAGGGGGGCCCGAACCTGGGTAAACATCGTCTCCTTCGTCCCTTGTTACCCATCGATCCTAATCTCACAGCTCGGGACCCCCTACCCGAGATCCGCCGGTTTTGACACCGACACCAAGTTCCGCCTCGAGACGGCGGCTTTCCATCCCAAAAGTCCTCCTATTATTTTTTCTAGGTCAAAAGACCTTATATACCAGAAGATGGGCACCGGAGGTGGGCCGAGGAGGGCACAACCCACCAGGGCGCGCCTGGGTGGCCTGGCGTGCCCTAGTGTCTTGTGCCCACCAGGGTGGCCCCCTCCAGTAGTTCTTTGCTCCAGGGTTTTTTATTAAATCCAAAAATATTCCCCGTAAAGTTTCTGCTTCATTGGAGGAGTGCAGAATAGGTATCTTTGATGTGCTTATTCAGGTCCAGAAATCCAGCTGCCGGTATTCTCCCTCTTTGTGTAAAACTTGCATATTATAAGAGAAAAGGCATTAGAATCACTCCCTAACGCATTATTATTCAACAAAGCATAATAAATAACAGTAGGAAATCATGATGCAAAATGGACGTATCAACTCCCCCAAGCTTAGACCTCGCTTGTCCTCAAGCGAAAAGCCGATATTGAAAAACATATCCACATGGTTTGAGAGAGAGGTGTCGATAAAAACAAAATACGGACATAGTAGCATCATGCTTATTATCATAACAACAACAAACTCTAACATAAAACTTATTCATATAATTTTCGTCATATAACTTCTCATGAATAAGAAACAATTCATCACAACATAGAAGTATAAAGCATAAACCTTATTGAAGACCAACAAACTAAACTATGTTCTTAGTCAACTTTGCAACTACATTTCATCATATTTTCGGGAAGGGTCTCATGTCGGAGCCTCTTGGCAAGTCCACATACTCAACCATCATTTAGTCCTCTATGATTGCTAACACTCATAGCATACCCATGAGCAAAAGGTTTCAACCGGACACATAGAAAGATAGGGCCTTATAGTTTCGCCTGCCAACGTATTCACCTCAAGGGTGATGTCAACAATAATAACTCATGCCCACTCACATCCAACTGGATATATGTGCCTAGATCTTTCCTCACCACATGATGCTTGGAAAACAAAAAGTAAAAAGGAATAGGGAAGAATACTTGACTCTTGCATAAAAGTAAATACATGAAAGTAAAAGATAGGCCCTTCGCAGAGGGAAGCAGAGGTTGTCATGTGCTTTTTGGTTTGTATGCCCGATCCCTTAATGTAAAAGAATGTCACGCTATATTGCCCCCTATGATAGCAACCTTTATTATGCAGTCTGTCGCTTTTATTACTTTGCCATCATAAGGTCGTATAGCGCTCAATTTTCTCTTACACTAATTGATCAAAACACATTTAGAAGCAATTTTTATTGCCTTATTGCACCGATGACAACTTACTTGAAGGATCTTACTCGATCCGTAGGTAGGTATGGTGGACTCTCAAATAGTGAATTTGGGTTTTGGGTTTTTGTATGCACAAGTAGTATCTCTACTTCGTGCGGAATTTTTGGCTAGCAAATATATTGAGCAAGCACCACATGTTGAAGGATCTATGGCAATATAACTTCTATGTGGATATGAACAAACATAAATCATTACGTTGTCTTCCTTGTCCAACGTCAACAATTTTGACATATAATATTTAATGGGGGCTAACAATCATAAAAGATGTCCAAGATAGTGTATTTGCATGTGAATCTTCTCTCCCCTATTAATTTTTTCACGAATTGCATTATTGACCCATGCTTTGTTTGCCAATCTCCAACAAATTTTACTACTTATACTTTTCCTTATGTGATGTCATTACCAACCAAAAGATTAGCATATGATTCTTTTCATCTATTTCTCTTTCCTTTTATTTTGATTCCAACAAGAAAGTAAAGAGGCAAAATCTCAAACCACTACTGGAATCAGGTACTTTGCCGTCTGCTGTGGCGGACGGCAAAGGGCAGACCCATGGACGGCAAAGGCCTTTGCCCTCAGCCAGCAGACGGCCACAGATTCAGCACTGTAAACTCCGGTAAAGGGCTTCTTTGCCGTCTGTCTAGGCTCAGCGGACGGCAAAGTATTTCTACCATCAGTCTGCAGACGGCAACGAGGCCGGACGGCATAGCACTGACATTAGCCCCGTTAGGTGGCTAACGACATCCTTTGCCGTCTGCCATCGCACTGCCTTTGCCATTTGCCCCCGTCCTACCTTTGCCGTCTGCCCCCGTACTGCCTTTGCCGTCTGGCATACTTTGCCATCGGCCCCTGGACGGCAAAGAGGCCAAATTGCCCAGGCCTGGTGTGCCCAGGTTGCACAGGCGACTGCCACGTGTCCTCTTTGTTGTCGGTGGCAGACGGCAAAGAGGTCTTTACCGACGGTGGCAGACGCCAAAGAGCCAGTATTGCCTCTTTTTTGCCTGTTTTTGTTATATTCAAGAATTTTCACAGGCAAATATATGATATTGTCGGATTTCGGGCTCCGCAAAACCCTAAGGAATTCGAACCCAGGGGCGTGTGCGAAGATTCTCCAATAGCTTCACCCCTCCCAAGCTCACAACACAATACCCCGCTCGATGGCGAGGAAGACGATGGCACACAAGAGTTTACCCAGGTTCGGGCCGCTGCGAAGCGCAAAACCCTACTCCTGCTTTTGGTGGATTGCCTCGCGAGGAGGTTTGTGGATGAACTAGTACTGTGGTGAGTTTGCCGGGTGGTTGTCCTGTGCCTCTACGGGACAACCTTGCCTCTATTTATAGTAGCCCGGGTCCTCATCCCTTATCGTAACGGCGGGAAGAGATCCCACAGCGGCCAAATTTGAAGGGGGATAGGAGGTACACCCTATCCTGACGAAAGGTGGTCTTCGCTTGCAAAGCAGTCGACGGTGATGCAGCGGTGGGCTTGGTGATGACGTCCGTCCTGCGGGGCTCGTGGTCTGGGTCTTGTTGCACCAGAAGGGAAACCTTTGGAGGGCGCTTTGGGAACCCGCGTGCGTCCCAGCCTTCTTTGCACCAAAGGGGAAACTGTCCCCTCTGGCGTACTGGCGCCCGCCTGGCTCGGCTGGCGTAACCCTTGGCCTCCTGAGGTCGTGTGCTGCATAGGAGTCTCCGCTGCTCAGGAGGGAGCCTGGGGAGGCCTATCTCCCCGTGGGTCTTGGCGTTGCTCCCCTCGCGAGCTTGGGGTCTCGCGAGGGCCTTGTGTCGAGCGAGGCCTCACCGGGCCATACTTGGTTGTCGAAGTGGGCCACGCCTTGGGCCGCAGGCAGGCAAGTCTGGGTACCCTGGTATCCAGAACGCCGACAGTAGCCCCCGGGCCCGAGGCGCGCTCGAGTTTGCTTCATGGCGAAGCCACGGACGGCGGGCCGAAGCGCCGTGGGCCCCAATCGCCTGCGGCGCTGACATGACGCGTGGCGCACCATGAGGCGTAGGCGTCTCGGCTCCCCGAAGATGTCGGGAACCGTCTTGGGTCGTGCTGATCCGTGGGCCGTGCGCCTTGCTGGCCATCATTACCTTTCTTTGAATGTTGTTGCCCGTTGTGTCCTCTCTCCTCGGGTCACGCGGATGTGACCCGACGGGGGCAGGCGAGGCGACGTGAGGCGTGATAGCACGCCGAACGGGCCTGGGACGCGCCGCTCGAGGTGCATGGCGATTTCACTTCCCACGTCGGCTTGGCAACTGCTCCAGCTGGCCTCAACCGTTGCACGCCGCGAGGCCATCAATGCCCGGGGCCGGGAATACACCGGTTGGCCTCCATCCAGCTATAAATGGCCGGGGGGACTGAGTCCCCGGCCCATCCCTTCTTCCTGCTCCCCTGTCTTCGTCTTGCATCTACCCCATCATGACGCCGGTGAGGAGGTTCTCCGCCGCTGAGAAGGGAAAAGTGAGCTAGGGGACGCCGAGCCAGCAGCCTCCCAAGAGGGGTAGGGGTCGCCCTCACAAGTATGATGGGATGCCCTCGGCGGCTCCCCGTGGGCGCGGGCGCCTTCCCGCGGGGCCCGGCGCTTCCGCTGGCGCAGCTGGGGGCGATTGTCACAGTGGCCGCGGCAGGGGGGAGAGACTTGCGGTCGGTGCCCGTCCACCGCGTCCGCAAGCCCGCACGGCCGACGCGGGCCCGGTGTTCCTGGTGCCGGTGGAGAGCGCGGCGAGTTCCTGGTTGCATCTCCCACGCGCCTTCGCAGAGGCGTGGCCGGCTGGCGCGCCCTCGGGCCTATGGCTGCTGGCCGACGGGTGCTGCAGCGGCGCGTTGTGGGTGGAGGTCGAGGTCACCCCTGAGAGCAACGCCTTCTTGGGCCGCGGGTGGCAGACCTTTGCCCGCACCCACGACCTAAAGGGGAGGCCCACGCTCCACTTCAAGCACGATGGCGTTGCGACGCTATTTGTCAAGATCTTCAGTGAGGACGGGAGGCGCTTGGAGTGCTGTCCGGTGGGCGGCGGCGATCTTGGAGATGAGCTTGCCCTTGGCGACGGCCGCTGTGTCTCCAGTAGCAGCGATACATCCTCCGAGGGGTTCCCGAGCGACGACAGCTACGACGCCCCGCCTCACCGTCGCGCCCGGACTTCGGGGGGAAGCCAGCCATGGCGGCGCCGCTCACCCGCCCGGGGCACGACCACGCCGACGTGCCACCACGGTGCCATCAAGGAGGAGGGAGACTCCGACTGAGTGCCAGCACACCAAGGCCGGGGCCTCAGGAGTGGCGGCCCCCCGGGACGGGGGCCCCATCGCCTTCTTTTCTTTTCTTCTTCCTGCAATCAAAATCATGGGGGATCCTTTCGGGTGTATGATGAACCCCGGCGCTTGCGTCTTCTTATTAGAACTTTCATTATGCGTTATGGTCATTGTGTTACTGTTATCTGAGGCCTCCCTTCAATTGTAGCTAGAGCACTTAGCTTGATGCGTCCGCAGCGGGCCTCTTCGTCTTGAGGTTTGGCAGTGGCGTCCCGCGAGCTGATAGCGCCTGGAGAGCTTGGGGAGGTTCTTCTTTCCTGCGAATGAGGCTACTTGGGGGGAGCCCCTTCCGGTGCTCTACGTCTGCTGGGTCCGATCTCGTGCATGCCCCGCCTCCGTTGGGACCGTCCGAATCGCCAGGACGAGACCAATGAAGGTGGGGCCTCGATCTCCACTGGGGCCATCCGGATCACCAGGACGAGACCAATGGCGACCGAGTAGCCACGCGGTCGGTGAGGCTCCTGAGGCGTAGTGCTTAGGAGCCCCCCTTTGATGCTCAAGCAGCACTCTACGTCAGCGGGGCCCGATCCCGTGCATGCCCCACCACTGTTGGGGCCGTCCGGATCGCCAGGACGAAACCAATGAGGACGGGGCCTCGATCGCCACTGGGGCCGTCCGGATCACCAGGACGAGACCAGTGGCGAGCGAGTAGCCACGCGATCGGTGAGGCTCCTGAGGCGCACTGCTCAGGAGCCTCCCTTGACGTTCAAGTGGCGACCAACCCTTTCTGCCGGTTCTTGTCCCCAGGGAGCGTGAGCCTCCAGGGGTTTTTAAGATGGCGCATCGAGCCGCGGCAGAGCCCCCGAGCGAGGGTGAGGCGGTGCGCGCCTGCTAGCTTGCTCGAGAGTGCCATGCGAGGACCAGGACGCCAAGGCCACGTGGGGACCAGGACGTTGAGTCCTTGGTGAGGTGTGCGCACCATGCCAGTAGTAGCCCCCACTCGCGGGGCGCGAGAGGGAGAGGCTGGCAGGCGTCATCCCGAAAAAAGAAATTTCAGGAGAGAGAGAACCGTAAGAAGAAAAATTCCCGCCCCTTTTCTTTTGAACAGAGTTAACAAAAAGCCTCAGACTTCTTTCTGGGAAAAGGCAAATTCAAACACAAGAAAGGCAGAGAAAAGCCGCGTCCGGCACCTAGGCTAGTCTTCGCTTTGGTCTTCCCCCAGCACTGAGCATAGGGCATCCACGTTGCATGGGCATAGCCATTGGAGGGCAGTGTTGTCCGCCAGTGCGGAGCACGGGGCTTCCACTTGGGCGTGGGATGGAACCCCTCCGCGTCCTCGGGGGGCTTCGGGCGTATACAGCCCACTCATTATTACGTGAGAGTGTCACGGCCGAAGATAGCTGGGCAAGCCCCTAGGCGCATGGCCTAGGTGCTCCCAACTCAGTTTAGAGCCATCCCACGCATTACTGCGCGGTTGCGCACCTCTACAGCCCAAAGTTGCGTGCATTGCTCCCCGCGTAGCCATGGGATTGCGCTCCCGCGGCCCAAACATGAGCGCAATGCATCAAGCGCAGCTGCAGAGGTGTTATGCCGGTGGAGCCGCCTCGTGAAGTGTCGAGTTGCCGACCGAACCCCGGTTAGCGGGCCTCATGAGGCCCCGCCTCCCGAGGGCCGCTCCGGCGCCCCCATTGCTGCTGGTGGCCCGCGTTACCTGTACCTTGCCGATTCCCCAGGCGGTCGCCCCTGAGGCCCCGGGCTCGGCTGTGCACTGCTTGTTGATGGGGGCGCTGGCCGCGCCGCGCCCCCGCGCTTCCCGGGACACTCCCCCTTCTCCCTGCTTGCATGAACCTGGCCCGGTGCTCCCTCCGTGGAAGCCCCATGCAGCGCTTGGGGAGAGCGTCCGGGGGCACCCCCCTACTACGGGAGGGTGTCGGCACCTGCAGAGGGCGCCTGATCCTCCGCGCCCTCCGTAGGCATGACGTAGTCTGGAACGTAGGGCTCCTTGTAGAGGCCTCGGCCTTTTCCTGGGTCGCCTCCATGTGCGTCGATGGCGGTCTCCCCGGGCGGTGGGGTGACGCCATCCTGGGCGCGCTGTCCACAAACCCTCCTGCGGCGAGCTTCGGCCCAAAGTTGCTTGGCCCGGCCGCCGCCGAGGGGTGGGCCGCGCGCGTCTTGCCTTGTGTCACCTTCCTGATTCTCCCTCGCGCCTTCATTACGGCTACCGGCACGTCCGGCAGCCTGAGCCGCCCGCTCCATGCACTGGTTGGCGCGCTCCCGCCGGGATGAGCCAGGCTGTCGTCGATCCATTTGGGCATGTCTGCGTGCGCCGGGGTGCACACGGGATGGCCCAGCACCCCCTTCGTGGGCGCTACCGGTGGGACCGGGCGGTGCTCCAAAGCCTGTCAGCGGGATCCGGAGAAGCAGAAGCACGGCGTGCGGTGGGCCCTGCTCGGGTCCGCCCAGGAGCGTGGTGGGCGCGCCGTCTGTAGGCGGGGCGACGGGTACGGTTAGCGAGCCCCCAGCGCCCTGCGCCGGCGGTCACGGGGAAAGGTGGGGGCCCCAGGCCCTCCTCGCGACGGCGACTAGCTTGGCGAGGTGGTTAGCCCAGGCGTCGAAGCCCCCATGCGTCGGGCGGTGGCGAAGCATCTCACTCGCCATCAGGAGCGAATCATGCGCGTTGAGGTCTCCCACGTATGTGCGACGTGGCGCCGGCCCCGTGGGCGCCGCCCGTCCGCCATGTGCCTGACCGGGGTGAGCGGCGTCGATGGTGGACATGACGCTGGTGGCCTGGTAACGGTCGCCTGGTATCGTGCTGCCGTTGTGCGGACCTTGGGTGGCAGTGGCGTGGTCGGCTGGGGTGAATCCTTCGGGGCCGGAAGGAGTTTGCTGTGCGTCGGCCATCGGAGCGGTGAGGCGGAGGAAGAGCGAGGCTCGAGGAAGACTCCGACACGCGCCTACCTGGCACGCCAAATGTCTGATTTCGGTCTCCGCAAAACCCTAAGGAATTCGAACCCAGGGGCGTGTGCGAAGATTCTCCAACAGCTTCACCCCTCCCAAGCTCACAACACAATACCCCGCTCGATGGCGAGGAAGACGATGGCACACAAGAGTTTACCCAGGTTCGGGCCGCTGCGAAGTGTAAAACCCTACTCCTGCTTTTGGTGGATTGCCTCGCGAGGAGGTTTGTGGATGAACTAGTACAGTGGTGAGTTTGCCGGGTGGTTGTCCTGTGCCTCTACTGGACAACCTTGCCTCTATTTATAGCGTCCCGGGTCCTCTTCCCTTATCGTAACGGTGGGAAGGGATCCCACAGCGGCCAAATTTGAAGGGGGACAGGAGGTACACCCTATCCTGACGAAAGGTGGTCTTTGCCTGCAAAGCGGTCGACGGTGATGCAGCGGTGGGCTCGGTGATGACGTCCGTCCTGCGGGGCTCGTGGTCTTGGTCTTGTTGCACCAGAAGCGAAACCTTTGGAGGGTGCTTTGGGAACCCGCGTGCGTCCCTGCCTTCTTTGCACCAAAGGGGAAACTGTCCCCTCTGGCGTACTGGCGCCTGCCTGGCTCGGCTGGTGTCACCCTTGGCCTCCTAAGGTCGTGTGCTGCATAGGAGTCTCCGCCGCTCAGGAGGGGGCCTGGAGAGGGGGTCTTGGCGTTGCTCCCCTCACGAGCTTGGGGTCTCGTGACGGTCTTGTGTCGAGTGAGGCCTCGCCGGGCCGTACTTGGTTGTCGAAGTAGGCCACGCCTTGGGCCGCAGGCAGGCAAGTTTGGGTCATTTTGGAGCTAAGTAAGCTTATTATCTCATTTTGTAGGAAGCAAAGCTAAGTATAGGTCATTTTAGAGATAACTTAGGTAAAATAGGTCATTTCGGAGCTAAGTAAGCTTGCTATGTCATTTTGGAGGAAACAAAACTAAGTATAGGTCATTGATGAGCTAACCAAGGTAAACTAGGTCATTTTGGAGCTAAGTAAGATTATTATGTCCCTTTGAAGGAAAATAAGCTAAGTATAGGTCATTTATGAGCTAACCAAGGTAAACTAGGTCATTTTGGAGCTAAGTAAGATTATTATGTCCCTTTGGAGGAAAATAAGCTAAGGATATGACATTTATGAGCTAACCAAGGTTATTATGCCATTTTTGAACTAAGTAAGCTAATTGTGACATAAATGAACTAAATAAGCTAAGTATAGGTCATTATGCATTTGTTAAGCAAAACATTAGAGAAAACTTACCGTCCTCATTATCACGGAGGTGAAGCACCGGGGTTGCTCGGGCCGGTGTCACCTGGAGCACTACTTGGCCCTGGAGAAGGATCGTGCGATGCGGCTCGGGAGTTATTCTGCACGAAAGATCATTTGCGTTAGCATGATGACACTGCAATGTTAAGACTAGTAACTAATGACCATTCAAATGAAACTCACCGTTCCCGCCGTGGTAATGACTGGCATCGGCGGAGGGGTCTGGCCATTCTTCTCGCACATAGACTGCACATTTGGTTTTGACAAGTAAATCATATTGGTTATTAATGAAACGAACCTGTAGTGCATGATTTGGCTAATATGAATAAGAAACTTACCACGATGAGCTCGTACATGGCCCAGTTAGACACATCGTTCGGTGCCGTCTCCTCCTCCAACAACCTAGTCGTCCTCTCCTGCAACTCCCTCTCCTTCTCTGCCACCTGCCGGTCCCTATCATCCAGAAGCATCTGGTATGCCTCTCTCTCTTTCTGAAGAGCAGCCTGCAAAACAACTCCTCGTTAGCGTTGTAATCATCTTTGTTCGCACACACGATGTAATGGAGGAAAGCTATCTGAGTCCGTATGACTAACCTCGATGGCGAGCTCGACTGGCCGTGGACGAGGCCTTATCTCAGGACAGGAGCTTGTTTGGCGCACCTTGATCTCCCGGAGAGTGCTAGAAGACCGTATAAGTCCATCTCCAATGGCTATCAAGCCATGGGGCCTCCCGCCGCCAGCTATCATCACCAGCTCTGGATCAATAGGATGCTGGCTCGGGTTAAAGTCCTCCCCTTTCCTCGCCTTCCCCTCATCTCTGTACCTCACGAGCTTGTGGTGGGAGGAGATGTTGGTGAAGTTCTCGGGATGATCAAGGTCAGACTCCGAGAATGCCTTGACCTTCTTGTACGAGGCAGTATGGGCCATGGCATAGAGGTCATACACCCCTGGCACCTCCGTCTTATTGTAGTTCGCCTAAAAGAGAGAGAGAGAGAGGAACAAAGTATTAGTAAAGGGCTCAAGCTAGCATCAAGAAATGGATTGCATGAATCATGAAGCAAACCACATACCCAGTTCCGCCCGAACAGATATAAGTTGGCGCTGCCTTGATGGTGTGGCACACAAATGATTTTGTCATGCCAGTTCTGGGCATTGTCGTGGACGGCTCGCCATTCGTCTGAGCACCACTGGTCCACCAGCGCCTCCCAACAATCCATCTTATCCGCACACCATCTCGGGGGCGCCTAAGTTAGTAAAGAGAAATTTGAGCGGTACGCCTACAAATCAAATCAAGGAAACTAAGTACAAGGCCTTAAGAATAGGTAATTACCTTCATGTACTGCTCCTTCTCCAGAAACTTTCCGCGGCACGAAGACTTGTCCTTCTTAACACCACGCGAAGCGTAGTAGTCTCGAATAGCCTGCGGCCGAGCCTCGTGCCGTAAGTTCTGTAGTAGGCGCCTGCACTCGCCATCGATAACCTTTGCCGCGGCCTCCTCGTGTCCCTCCTCACACCTGTAGAAGGTCTGCAATCAAATGAGACAACACTGATTAGTACAATAACTAGATATTGTTGATTTTTAATGGTGTAAAGGAGAAATTACTCAAAACTTTCTGATCACCATGTCGGCCCTCGTGTGGCACAAGACACCGTCGATCACCTCCTCCGGCGGGGCCGGGGCAGCCAAGTAGTGCTCCCAGGTCAATCCTAGCTCTGGAAGCTGACCCTCACCGGTCAACGTGACAACCCCCGGGAAGTTGTGCCGGCAAAGCACACCAAGGACCGTGTTGGGCCTGCAGACATCGTTGGCGTGATCCCAACCCCTACAGTATGACAAAGCCAACACATTTGTTATTTGAAGAACGTGAAGGCAAAAGGTTAAAAAATAGTAAATGCACTTACTTCTCCCCATTAGGCCTAATCACCGGCCTCTGCTCGCGGGTCGCCGGCACGGGCGGGAGCCGTGTACTACCATGCTGGTAGACGGTGGCCCCCTCAACCACATCGTCCTTGCTATCCCTGCCACCATCAGCATGGCCACTCGGCTCCTGCTGACGCAGATCCTATCCCATGGTGTCTGCTGGGACGTAGCCCCATCCCTACTCTACTCCTGAGTCTCATGGGACGAAGCATCTGGGACGGGAGTCTCGTGGGTCGAAGGCTCATCGACCCGAGGCTCGTGGACAAGAGTCCGCGTAGCCTCCACCTCAGACGCCTCCACCCTAGAAGTCCTATGGTCGGGTGAATTAGCTGGGGGTGGCGGCGAGGAAGGCGCATCAGCCTCCGGACGTCTCCCACGGGCACATGTACCTCTACCTCCTCCTCTCTTCTTCCCCCGACCTCCTCTCCCGGTGGGCATCGGCGCCGACGAAGAAGCGCCCGCCTGTGTCTGCAAACTAGCGAGCAACACACACCGGAGATGCTCGGGTGGAATGGTAGTACCCCTCCCACCAAGCGCCGACAAAGAAGTCGCGGATCGCTCTGGACCCGCGCCCACGATATCTTTCAACACCTGCCATGACAAATGAATGGACCTTATAGTCAAAACCATTAGCGACTTCTCTCAATTCGGCGTCCATACACTCTGAATTAGCCTACAAGTTTCATATGAAATGATTGTTGCATTAGCCGCAAATTAGACGAAGAAATGAATTGGTCTAATGGAAATTATCGTTTGATTGAACCAAGAGATGAAACCGGCATAGCTGCCTTCATGCTTTGCCAAAAGCCCATACTCTTCGATGGAATCCTTTTGGATCACCGCTCCATCCGAGAATTTGGCGACGTATCGACTGTATCAAATATCCAGGAATAAGAGTAGTTAAACAGAATTAGAAGTTGCGAAACAATGTACCAAGAACTTACTCGATGTACGATCGCACTTCTGTTAGGTTGTTGAAGATATACAACGAAATGGTCTGCCATTCTTTGACATGCAACGCTATTGCTTTCGAAGCACCGGCTGGTGCGAGCTCCCCTTTGAATAGGCTGAGGTTGGATCGACCTTTTTTAGGGTCGCCAGCATTGTACCGAGGCTTCGGATTATGCAAATGATGATTTTTGGCTTCGTAACGTGCTGTCACGAAGTTTGCCGCCTCCTCAGTAATGAATGCCTCAGCCATCGATGCTTCAAGTCTATGTTTATTTTTACATTTTGCTTGAAGCGTCTTCTGCATCCTCTCAGTTGCGTAGCACCAACGATTTTGCACGCCCCTCCCAATCTTTCCTTGGTCGGGAGATGCAAAATCAAATGCTGCATTGGATTAAAGAAGCCCAGTGGAAAGATCTTATCTAAGTTGCAGATCAACTCCGGCGCCAACTCTTCCATTTCATCTAGCACGCCAGGCGATAGGTCTTTCACAGAAAGAGAACGTAAGAAATAGCTCATCTCTGCCAGTACTAGCCATTCATCCTCAGGGATAAAGCCACGCAACATCACCGGCATTACCCGCTCAAGCCATATGTGCCAATCATGACTCTTCAGACCAAATATTTTCAATTTGTCAAGACTCGCTCCCCTCTTTAGATTCGTTGCATACCCATCGAGGAACATTAACTGCATTTTCACCCACAAGATCATTTCCCTCATAGCTGGCCTTCCAAGATTGAACCATGCCTTTGGCTTCGTCCAATTCAGCTTTCCTTTCGGTTGTCGCATGTTTTGCAATGGTCTATCACATAGAGCCTCCTGATCAACTCTAGCCTTAGGATTATCCTTAGACTTCCCCTGTATGCTGAACAATGTACCAAAAAGGGCCTCGGCAATATTCTTTTCAGTGTGCATCACGTCGATGTTGTGTGGGCAAAGGATGTCTTTGAAGTAAGGCAGATCCCATAAGCATGCCTTGTGAGTCCAGGCGTGTTTCGAATTATACCCTTTGAAATACCCTGGACGCTCTGGATCAGGCTCGAGAGCGTTTGACTGGTCCAGGGTCTGTTGGCCTGTCAACGCAGGTGATGCAGAGTTTTTGACAACTCTACCTTTGATGAAATTCTTCTTGTCTTTTCTGAACTTATGGCGAGGATCCAGGAACTGTCTATGCAAGTCGAAGCAAGAAAACTTGCGACCCGCCTGCAGCCAACGAAACTGAAGAGATGCCTTGCATGTGGGGCACGGGAACCTTCCATGCACACACCAGTTTTGCAATGGGTAAACACATGCAGGCAGTACATGGCCTTTGGGTAGAAAGCGTCCAAATATTGTCATCATCGCGTCGTAGCATTCTCTTCCCAGGTTGAATTGAGCCTTCAGAGCCATTACTTGCGCGATGGCATCCAGCTGACAAAGCTCAGTTTGCTCGTGGAGAGGACATTTTGAAGACTCCAACATTTCATAAAAGGCCTTTGCAGATTCCTCCATCTCATCGTCCGAATCCCGAGCATCATCAAAGTCTTGCACCATGTCTTCGATCCCGGTACCATGCTCGTCGGTGCGACGACGAACCACCTCAGCTCTGGCTTGTTGGGCAGACTCAACATGAAAAGTCCACACCGTATAATCAGGCGTGAAACCCCACTTCTGCATGTGTTTACCCATTACACCCTCTGTCCTCTTTTTAAAGTTGTCGCACTGGACACAGGGGCACCAGGTTCTTTTCTGGCCATTTGCAAATGCGGCTCTCACACACGATCACTCATCTTGCCTACCTACTAAACACACACGAAATATATATATAATTCATCATATATATTCATCAGTTAATCAAGTTTTTCAATTTTATTATGCCCATGCAACCTACACGCTAATAGGTAAAGATAGGTCCTAATCCCACCCGAGTATGTGTAGATTGGGTTCGTTTACCCATGCTCTACTCCGGATCCGACGCAGAATTTTGGCAGCACCTCCCTGCTGTTCTCCTGATACACGTCTCGGCAATAAGTAGAGAGGATGTGTACCCGGAGAACAACA
Organism: Elymus sibiricus; assembly: GCA_039707655.1. Lineage (NCBI taxonomy): Eukaryota > Viridiplantae > Streptophyta > Magnoliopsida > Poales > Poaceae > Elymus > Elymus sibiricus. The sequence goes on along the minus strand of CM077673.1, from coordinate 140,522,298 downwards.
GGGAGGCACAGACGAAATTCTGCATCGGATCCAGAGTAGAGCATATGGGAAAACGAACCCAATCTACGCATACTCGGGCTATCCATGGATAACGTTGGACAATTTGAAAGGATGGCGGTTATAAATATGCAAAGACATGCATATTTATAGATGTCGCCCTTCCGAACGGGAGACGCATACTGGTGACACATACTAATGATTGAAGAGACCTATAGCTAGCATGTTTCATCGGCACGAAGACCGAAACAAAGCAAATTAAGGGGGGGGAGGAGAAGTCATTTGTGCTCACCAACGAACGCAGGGGCGGAGTTTGTCCAACGCACAGGGAGGTCGTCGAACAACTGCACATTGAAATCCACACGATCAACACAAATATGATGTTTTTTATAACAAAATCGGAAAATATGTGACCTAACTCATAATTTACAAAAGTATGACCCCGTCGGCCTCTGGAAGGCCGAAGAGCACCTTTTCTATCAACCGGAGGCAGAAGAGGTGTCGAGGGTCAGTGGCGTCGGGAGTCAGTGGAGTCGGGGGTCGGTGGCATCGGGGGTCGGGGGTCAGTGGCGTCGGGGGTCAGTGGCGTCGGGGGTCAGTGGCATTGGGAGTCAGTGGCGTCGGAGGTCAGTGGCGTCGGGGGTCGCGGGTCAGTGGCGTCGGGGGTCAGTGGCGTCGGGGATCAGTGGGGTCAGTGCCGTCGGGGGTCGGTGGCGTCGGGGGTCAGTGGCGTCGGGGGTCGAGGGTCTTCTCTTCTTCTTCTTCTTCTTCTTCTTTTCTTTTTTCCTCTTCTTCTTCTCCACCTCTCCTCTTTTTCTTCTTCTTCTTCTTCTTCTTCTTCTTCTTCTTCTTCTTCTTCTTCTTTTTTCTCCTCCTCCTCCTCCTCCTCCTCTTCTTCTTCTTCTTCTTCTTCTTCTTCTTCTTCTTCTTCTTCTTCTTCTTCTCCTTCTTCGTTTCCTTCTTCTTTTCCTTCTTCTTCTTCTTATTCTTTTCTTCTTTTCCTTTTTCCTTTTTCATTGTTTTCCTTCTTCTTTTCTTCTTCTTTTTTCTTCTAACCTAACTAAGTAACCTAATTAACCTAATAAACTAACCTAATAAACTAATAAAACTAACCTAACTAACCTAATAAACTAATAAAACTAACCTAATAAACTAACTAATTTAACAGAAATAAAAAACATAAAAAATGAAAAAAAGGGGGCGGCCGGCGGTGGTACTCACCGGCAAGGGGCGGCGGGGGTGGCGTGGACGGCGCAGGGACGCCGGGGGCGGAGGTGGCGGCCGGGGGCGCCGCGGCGGCGGTGGCGACCTGGCGGCGGGGCAGGGGCGCCGGGAGGCATCAAGGCGGCGGAGGGCAGGGGCGCCGGGGGCGTCGGGGCTGTGAGGGGCGGCGGTGGTGGCCGGTCGGCAGGGGGCAGGGGCGCAGGGGCGGCGGTGGGCAGGGGCGCAGGGTCATCGGGGCGGCGGTGATGGCGGTGGGCAGGGGCGCAGGGTCGTCGGGGCGGCGGTGGCGGCCGGGCGGTGAGGGGCAGCGGCGGCGGGGGTGGTGGGGCGGGGCAGCGCAGCTCGGGGGTGAGAGGGAGAGAGAGAATGAAAGAGAGGGAGAGGGGGGTGGGGTGGGCGTAGACGTCGTTAGGTATAGAGCCTCTTTGTCGTCCAGGCAGACGGCAAAGAGCCAGCATACGGCCCACCACCCTCACGGGGCCAGTGGGGCCCAGGTGGGTTATTTGCCGTCTGCCTTCCGGATCTTTGCCGTCAGCTGGCCGACGGCAAAGCCCTGGCTGATGGCAAATGGTATCTTTGACGTCAGCCTATTCTTTGCCGTCCGTTCATGCTCAGCTGACGGCAAAGAGCTGGCAGATGGCAAATCCTTAGATTCCAGTAGTGAACCAAACTTTATTATATAACTCTCACTCGATTACATAGATAGATAAACCACAAAACTAACACACGAAAATAGATCATGCTAAACATTTATTCAACTAAATCAAAAGGAAACTAAAAATCGAACTAAAATAGGTAAGGGTTGATAAAAGTGATGGTGATACGATACCGGGGCGCCTCCCCCAAGCTTGGCTCGAGCAAAGGGGAGTGCCCATACCCGTGTGCTCAAGTCTCCTTTGGTGGTGGTGATGAAGCGGTAGGCTTGTCCTCCAGCTTCCAGGGCAAGGGCTCACCATCAAAAGTTGACGCGAGAGTCCCCTGAGTCCTGCAACTGGCAGCTAAACTCATACCTTTAAATCTTGCTTCGTATTCAAAAACTTGGTTTTGAAGATACTAAACTTGACTTTGCAGAAAATTGATTTGCTCGTTGAGGATGGAGATGGTGTCTTTCAAAGACCGGCCATCCACAGCCTGATCACGGTTGAGTTCTGTGATCATGGAGTGGTTAGCACTAAGTCCACGCTCCACCATCCTTTGGCACTTGAAGATGTCTTATTCCACCGCCTCGAGCCTAGGTTCCACGCTTCCGGTCCTCTTGGGTCCCTGCACATCGCGGATGTGGAGCACCCCCTCACGCATCTCAATGGCTTGAGGGTGCTTCATCACCTCCGGCAAGTACGGGTTGATGACCTTCTCAAAGAACTTGTCCTTGGAGGAGCTTGGTGGAGCCATGGAGATCTAGATCTGACGAGAAAACACCATGAAACAAGAACAGAGGATTTTTCTGCGATACGGTCATCAAAACAGTCGGGGGTATATATAGAGAATTTTTATTCTTGGGAAACAATCATATGGAAATAAAACGGAGTCAGGAAGGTGTCCGAGATGGGTACAACCCACCAGGGTGCGCTTGGCAGGGCTGGCGCGCCCTGGTGTATCGTGCTCACCTCGATCGCCTTCCGGTTTATTTCTTATTTTCCAAAATTTTCTAATATTCCAAAACGGTCATAAAATATTCCAAACCGTATCACGTACCTCCTATTTTTCAGAATTCTGGAGTGTTCCGGAAGGTTTCTTTTATGTGCTCCTCCAGTATCATGGTTTGGATAACATTGCTTTCAACATTAATAGGCGTACCTGAGAGTGCTTAATTCTTTGTCCATTGACCACCTTCGTGTTAGTAACTTCGGCATTATTAATCTTGATGGCTCCAGAACAATAAACCTCTTTGATAATATAAGGTCCTTCCCATTTGGAGAGAAGCTTACCTAGAAAAAATCTTAAACGAGAGTTGAAAAAAAGAACATAGTCTCCTATTTTGAATTCCCGCTTTTGGATTCTTTTGTCATGCCATCTTTTTTACTTTTTCTTTGAATAATTTGGCATTTTCGTAGGCTTGGGTTCTCCATTCATCTAGTGAGCTAATATCAAATAGCCTCTTCTCACCGGCAAGTTTGAAATCATAATTGAGTTCTTTAATTGCCCAAAATGCTTTATGTTCTAACTCTAGAGGCAAATGACAAGCTTTTCCATATACCATTTTGTATGGAGACATACCCATAGGATTTTTATAAGCTGTTCTATAGGCCCAAAGTGCATCATCTAGTTTCTTAGACCAATTCTTTCGAGACCTATTGATAGTTTTTTAATATTAATTTTATTTCTCTATTGCTTAGTTCAACTTGACCACTATATTGAGGATGATAGGGTGATGCAATTCTATGGTTAACATCATATTTAGCAAGCATCTTACGGAAAGCACCATGAATGAAGTGTGAACCACCATCAGTCATTAAATATCTAGGGACTCCAAACCTCGGGAAGATAACTTCTTTAAGCATTTTAATAGAGGTGTTGTGATCAACACTACTAGTTGGAATAGCTTCTACCCACTTTGTGACATAATCAACATCAACCAAAATATGAGTGTACCCGTTAGAGTAAGGAAAAGGTCCCATATAATCAAAACCCCAAACATCAAAAGGTTCAACAACAAGTGATAAGTTCATAGACATTTCCTGACGCTTACCGATATTACCAATTCTTTGACATTCATCACAAGACAAAATGAACTTACGGGCATCCTTGAAGAGAGTAGGCCAATAAAAACCAGATTGCAATACCTTGTGAGCAGTTCTATCTCCCGCATGATGTCCTCCATATGCTTTGGAATGACATTTCCGTAGGATTTGTTCCAGTTCATGCTTAGGTACACAATGTCTAATAATACCATCTACTCTTTTATAAAGATGTGGGTCATCCCAAAAGTAATGTATTAAATCATAGAAGAATTTTTTCTTTTGTTGGTATGTGAAGCTAGGTGGTATATATTTAGCGACAATGTAATTAGCATAATCAACATACCAAGGAGTGTTTTGAGAAACATTTATTGCAGCTAACTGTTCAACAGGGAAACTATCATCAATAGGTAGTGGGTCATCAAGAATATTTTCTAACCTAGACAAGTTATCAGCTATGGGATTCTCAACTCCCTTCCTATCAACGATATTAAGTCAAATTCTTGAAGCAAGAGAACCCACCTAATAAGTCTAGGTTTAGCATCTTTCTTTTCCGTAAGATATTTTATAGTAGCATGATCGGTGTGAACGATAACCTTGGAATCAACAATATAGGATCTAAATTTATCACAAGCAAACACAACTACTAAAAATTCTTTTTCAGTAGTAGCATAATTATGTTGAGCACTGTCTAGAGTTTTACTAGCATAATGAATAAAATTCAATTTCTTATCAACTCTTTGTCCTAGAACAACGCCAATAGCATAATCACTAGCATCACACATAATTTCAAAAGGCAAATTCCAATCAGATGGTTGAACGATAGGTGCGGAGGTTAAGGCTTTTTTGAGTGTTTCAAAGGCTTCCACACAATCATCATCAAAGACAAAAGGAGTATCCTTTTGCAAAAGATTAATAAGAGGCCTAGAAATTTTAGAGAAGTCTTTAATGAACCTCCTATAGAAACCAGCATGACCAAGGAAACTTCAAAAACCATTAATATCTTTAGGACATGGCATTTTCTCAATTACATCCACTTTAGCTTTATCCACCTCAATACCTCGTTCAGATATTTTATGCCCCAAGACAATACCTTCATTAACCATAAAGTGGCACTTCTCCCAATTCAAGACAAGATTTGTTTGTTCACATGTCTGCAAAACTCGATCAAGGTTGCTTAAGCAATCATCAAAAGAAGTTCCGTAAACGGAAAAATCGTCCATGAAAACCTCCACAATCTTTTCACAAAAGTTAGAGAATATAGCAGTCATACATCTTTGAAAGGTAGCAGGTGCATTGCATAAACCAAAAGGCATACGTCTATAAGCATAGGTTCCAAAACGGAAAGTAAAGGTGGTTTTCTCTTGATCAAATTGCGACACAGGTTTTTGAGAGAAACCAGAATATCCGTCCAGAAAACAAAAGTGTGTGTTCTTAGATAATCTTTCTAGCATTTGATCAATGAAAGGCAGAGGGTAATGATCCTTTCTAGTAGCTTTATTTTATTTTCTAAAAGTAATTACCATTCTATAGCCAGTGAAAATTCTTTGCGGAATGAGTTCATTTTTATCATTAGGAACAACGGTAATACCTCCTTTCTTAGGGACACAATAAACGGGACTTACCCATCTACTATCAGCAATGGGATTGATTATACCTGCTTCCAGAAGCTTTAATATTACAGTTCTTACCACTTCTTTCATCTTAGGATTCAATCGCCGTTAGTGATCAACAATGGGTTTAGCATTATGTTCCATATTAATCTTGTGCTGACATAGAGTGGGACTAATGCCCTTAAGATCATCAAGAGTATATCCAATAGCAGCCCTGTGCTTCCTCAGAACTTTTAATAATCTTTCATCTTCATGTTCTGAAAGGTTAGCACTAATAATAATAGGATATATCTTTTTATCATCAAGATAAGCACACTTCGAAGTGTCAGGCAATTGCTTTAATTCAAACACAGGATCACCTTTAGGTGGAGGAGGACCTCCAAGAGTTTCAATAGGCAAATTGTGTTTCATGAGAGGTTGTTGTTGAAAGAAAATTTTATCGATTTCCTTTCTTTCACGCAAGTGCATATCATTTCCATGGTCAAGAAAATATTGTTCGAATGGATCAGTAGGAGGCACGGCAATAGAAGCAAGACCAATTATTTCATCCTTACTAGATAATGCTCTATCACGAGGTTGTCTACTAAACTTGAAAAAATTAAACTCATGAGACACACCACCAAAACTGACACCAACAGTTTGTTTTTCACAATCTACCTTAGCATTGACGATGCTCAAGAAAGGTCTACCAAAGATAATGGGACAAAAGTCATCTTGTGGGGAACCAAGAACTAGAAAATCAGTAGGGTATTTTACTTTCCCACACAAGACTTCAACATCTCTAACAATCCCAAGTGGTGTGATGGTGTCTCTATTAGCAAGTTTAATAGTAACATCAATGTCTTCTATTTCAGCACGTGCTATCTCATTCATAATTTCTTGGTATAAAGTAAAAGGGATAGCACTCACACTAGAACCCAAATCACATAAACCATGATAGCAATGATCTCCTATTTTCACTGAGACAACAGGCATGCCCACTACGGGTCTATGTTTATCTTTTTCATCGGCTTTGGCGATTCTAGCAGCCTCATCACAGAAGTAGATAACATGCCCATCAATATTTTCTACCAAGAGATATTTAACCATATCAAAACTAGGTTCAACTTTAATTTGATCAGGGGGGTTTAGTTGCTCTAATATTACTCTTGCGAACCACAACTGATACCTTAGCATGTTCCTTTATCCTAACAGGGAAAGGTGGTTTTTCAATATAAGCGGTATGCACAACTGGATCAACATTGTAAATGATGGTTTCATCTTTAGCTATGGCCAGTTCTTTAATTTCCTCTTTAATAGGGGGATGATATTTAAACCACTTCTCTTTAGGGAGATCAACATGAGTAGAAAATGCTGGGCACAAAGCTTGAAACCCATGTCCTTGAAACCCATGTCTTCTAGCTGGGCACAAAGCTTACCGGCGATGTCGACGAGCTGCTCGGTCCACAAGCCAATATCTTCTGCAGTTCATTGGAGGAATGCACAGCAGAAGCGAGCAGCTCTTTCTCCTTCCGGAGCTCGTCAAGCATACCTTCCTCCCTGGTCTTGGCGGCTTTGAGGCTGTCCTCGTAGGTGCTCACCTTCACTTGCAGATCAGCATTGACCTCTGCGGCAGCACTCAACTCCTTGGTCTTGTTGTAGAGCCCCGCCTGCAGATCTGCCAGGGTCTGGATCCCCTTCAGGATGTAATCCTTCAGCTTCAGGACCTCCTTGCTGGAGGCGGCAAGGTCCAGCTCCAGCTGCTGCACTTTCCCTTCGAGCTCGGCCCTGGCGGACTGGGCAGCCTTGGCGGCACTGATGGCCTCTTGGAGCTTACCGGCTTGTTCTGTCGCATGCTTCTTGAGGACGTCCTTGTGTCTTAGCTCCAACTTCTGGATCTGCTTCTCCAGCTTAGTTCCGAGCTTGTCGGCAAGGGACTTCTCCCGTGCGGCAAGCTCCTCTTTGTGGGTGTCCAACTATATCTTGCGCGCAACCAGGTCCACGTCGGCAGTGGCAATGTTCTCATCGGCCTCCCTCAAGATTTTCTCCGACTCAGCGTTTTGGTTGATGAATTCAGCAATAGACCTGGTGAGGTCGGCCTGCTTGTCAATGAGATCCTTGCGGCTGGTGGTGAACCAAGCCTGCATTTTCGCGAGGCGCTCCTAGAACTGAATTTTGGCCTCAATGAGAATATCATCCCAGCGGTCCAACCTCTCCGAGCGGTTGACATAGTGTCCCTGAAGCTTCCTGAAGTCCCTGCCAATAGAGAACAGGATGGCGTGCTCGCTGGCCTCCCTAGCCTGAAGGGGTCCACGGTTACCGAGCCCCCGACGGTGGCGACCGCAACATCGAAGACCCCTCCTTCAGAGAAGGCTTGGAGGATGGCATCTCCAGGGAAGCTGGCGAATTTCAGATCACCGACCTTGAGGTATGGACTAGGGGGTGGCGCTTCTAACGATGACAAACCGGTGGTAGGTCCACTGACCGCCCGGGCCGCGCCGAGCATGCCTGTCATTGGCGCTCCTGAGGCAGAAGAGCCCTCTGTTTCTGCCGACACCCCTGAGGATGGCCCATGGGCAACCTTCTTGCCAGCCTCCTTGTTGGCTCTATGGGCAACCTCTTCCTCCACTACGACCCCGCTCGCGTCTGCGTCCGCCTCCCCCGCGTCGGCATCGACGTTCGTATTCTCAGGCGAGGGTAGATCTAGAACAACCAAGGACAGAAGAAAATTGACTGAAGGTAAGTTCAATAAGGCAAAAAAAGATAAGATGGAATGAAGGTTGCAGTAGCAAGGAAGTTACCCGTGGGCTCCCATGGGGGGGGCGTTTCCTCCTCTCGCTATGTCTGCTGTCATCTCATGACCACCGGCAGCATCGCCACCCGGTGTGTCCTCGGCACGGACGGGCTCATCAGTGGGAACCCTTGCCAGAGAGCTCCCCTCCGGAGTAGAGCGCTCGTGAGCTTCCTCGGGGTGCTCCATCTCCGCTTGTAGAGAGATGGAGGTGGTGGTGCCAACGTCCACGCCAGCGCCCGCCTGTCGGTGTCAAAACCGGCGGATCTCGGGTAGGGGGTCCCGAGCTGTGAGACTAGGATCGATGGTAACAAAGGGACGAAGGAGACGATGTTTACCAAGGTTCGGGCCCTCCTATGGAGGTAAAACCCTACGTCCTGCTTGATTATATTGATGATATGAAGGTTACAGAGTTGATCTACCTCGAGATCTACTAGCTAAAACCCTAGATGAGTTTCTGTGTCCTATGATCTAAAACCCTCCCGGTTTATATAGACACCGGGGGGTACCTAGGGTTTACACATGATGGGCCTTCTGCCTAGGATGGAGATGTCGACTTTCTCATCTTGACTTGGAGTGCACGACGTGCCTTCGGGGCTCCCCTCTGGAACGTGGAGTCTTGATGTGTCCGGCCCTTCTTCAGAGAACGGCCCATCAAGCCGGCCTATTGAGAGATGAGCCGGCGGCCCGAGGACCACTTAGTCCGGGACTCCCTCAGTAGCCCCCGAACTAGCCCCCAATGCCAAGGGTCTCAGCTCCAGCTGCTTCGTATGATCAGAGTCTTCGGCTTGCGGGGTGAGTTCTTCTTCCCTTTCCATGATAGGCTAGGACTAGTTCAGTTTCCGATGACACGTATTTCTTCCGATCATATGATTGACCGAACACCATGAATTGCTTAGCCCCGCAGGCCAATCGCCAAAGTGTAAACAGTGTTTTCTGACACCCCCCCTCTGACGAAGGGGCGTGGCCTACCACGACCACTGAACCAGTTCCGAAAACTCAATTCGCAGTTCGAGGCCGTTTTTACAGCGACACGACTTATCAATGCACAGATCATGCTCCATTTCACACAGGATATGATTAATCTCCACACGCGCATAACGGCACGCATGCCTTGTGAAGCGGAGGGATTTGTGGCGCGGTAAGCGAGGCTAATCGGTGACACGTCCCATAAAAGGGAAAAAACCCCAAGGCCTGTTTACGCTTCCCATTCGCATCCTCCGCCTCGTCAATCTCTCCAAGCTCCGAGAGCCCAGATCCAGTTCCCCCTCGCCCTCTCCTCCGAGCTTAGCCATGGCGGGTTCGGGCTCCATGGGAAAGTGGGAGGCCTCCATAGTCACCGACCAGGATATCCGGGAGCTAAAGCTCGCCGGCTACCTCCCCGCCAACGTCTTCCACCGCGCCCCGGAGAAGAACCAGGTGATTCCCACCCCCAAGGCAGGCGAGAGGGTGGTGTTCGTCCCCCACTTCATCCGGGGACTGAGCTTTCCGCTCCACCCCTTCGTCAGGGGTCTCATGTTTTTCTATGGGCTGGATTTCCATGACCTCCCGCCGAACTCCTTCATGCACATATCGGCATTCATCATCGTCTGTGAAGCCTTTCTGCCGGTCGAACCGCACTTCCGCTTGTGGCTCAAGGTCTTCAATGTCAAGCCAAAGACCGTGGCCACCGAGCATGCAGATTGCGAAGGGGTGGTAATCAACAAGCTCCCGCGCGTCGAGTGGCCTACCGGCACCTTCATCGACACAATCAAGACCTGGCAAAAGGAGTGTTTTACATCACCGAGCCAAGGGATGAGAGCTGGGCGGCGCCTGTCGAATTCAGATCCGGACCCCCGACGAGACTGACCTCGTGGCTCAGAAAGGGCCTTGACTGGGGGTCGGATGCAGAGGTGAAGCTGTTGCAGAAGCGCATTACCTCGGTGATCGAGGCCAAGGTCGAGCTGGTCAACGTGGTCCAGGTCATGCTCCACCGCCGTATTCTTCCCTGCCAGCGCCGGGCTTCCCCAATGTGGGTCTATCAGTCTGATGATGAGCCTACCATGCGCCAATTCTTCGGTACCACCCCTGAGAAACTATGGAAGGCTCTATTCAAGCCTCAGAAAAGCTGGCCGGCCACGGAAGAGGATTCGGGTCTAAGCACCGATAACCCTCCCACCAAGGTATGGCATAATTTTAATCTGTTGACTCAGTTTCTTCGGCAAAAAGTATGAACACCTTCTCCCCTAATTTCGAAGAAGTGGCTGAGTAAAGCCGCGAAGGTTAACTACCCGGCTCCACAGCCCGAAGACCCCAGGTCAGAGCTGTTGGCAGCGATGCTTGTTGTGGCGCCGTACTCGGCGCCCGAGAAGAAGGAGAAGAAGAAGAAGAAGGCCAGAGAGGGCCTCCGCACCAAGGACCAGCCGGACGCCGTGTTCGAGGAAACCCACGCCTCCTCCAGTCATGAGGAGGAGCAGGAAGACGCGGGGGAGGGCATTTCCCCCCTCGCAAGGAAGAGGGAGGCGTCATCTGACGCCGTGGAGGATGCACCTCCTCCTGCCCTGAAGAGGGCGCGTCGGGCAAGGTTGATCCTGCCCGATGACAGCTCGGATTCTGACGCGGGATCCGAGGACTTTGAGAGAGTTCCCCGAAGGAGCTTAAGGGTCAAGCCCCCCGCTCAGAGGTATGAATCCGAAGACTCTCGGGTTATTTGTGCGAAGTTTTTCTTGATGTTTTAAATGCAAGTTCATCTTTCAATCCGCAGCCCACCACGCGTCCTCCCCACCGTCCAAATATCGGACGGGGAGTCACCACCCGCCGAGCTAGCGGAAAGTGGGACTACGTCACACCCCACACCTCCAGGGGCCTCGAAGGATGCCGCAGAGGTGTCATCCAGCCAGGCTCCGTTGGAGCCCAACACGGGCGGAGGGGGTGACCATGCCATGGCTGAGGCTGACGCCACGGCCGCTGAAGGCCAGGGAGAGGAAACTCCCCAGGCTGCTGAGGACCAGGGGGAGAACACTCCCCTGGTCACCGAAGAGGAAGGGCAAAGAAATGCCCAGTCCCCTCCGAGGACGTCTCCGGAGCACGATGTGCTTCCGGAGTTACCAGCTCAGTCCCCGATCAGAGATCGGACTGCCCAATCACCACCGATGCCACCAACGGCTGGGTGGCCGGTTATGGAGGAGGCTCTAGCAAGCGCCTCCATCTCCGAGGATCACCGCACTCTTATGGGTGCAGTTTTACAAGGAATTCAGTCCGTCGATAGCGGACTAAAGGAGGCCTTCAATGGTCTCTTGACGGGCTTCAAGGTGAGTCATGTAATACCTTTTCCCGAACAACTTTTAATTTTAAGTTTGTGCTATCTTTATATATGTAGTAGCCCCCGAGCCCCAGATGGGTTTACAAAAACGCATCCGGGGGTCAGATAAAAACGAATGAACAATGACGTACAAGGTGCCATTTAGTCCTGCAATGTTCTAAAAGCCCTTAAGAGGACCAAACAAAGAGCCACGTCCTTGACAGTTCGGGGGTTGGGATGCACATAAATGAATGTAGTTTTTTGTAGGCCTCGTCATCGGCGGCGGCCGGTAATGCCGCTGAGCTGACTGAGCTGAATCGGAATCTCAAAATCTCTGAAGAGGAGCTTGATAGCCTGAACAAGAGGTTCGACGAGGCACAAGGTAAGCCGAATTCTAATATCCGAGCTGTATATTGATAATGATCCGAACTGGTGACCCAGTGTGATTTGCTTATTATTGCTTCCATAGCTTCAGCTGCGGAGGTTGAAAGACTCAAGGCCGAGCTCCAGAAAATGAAGCAAGAGGCCGAGGAGAAGAAGACGGCCGCCGAAGAAGCAGCAGCCGCGCTTTCTAGTTTGAAGGCTGCAAGCGCCAAGCATGAGGCCCGGGTGGAGGAGGTGCAGCAAGAGCTCAAGGATGCCAGCACGAAGTGCGAGGCCCTTGAGCAGAAAGGCAAAGAACAAGCTGCCGATCTAGCCACGCTAAAATCCGAGCTCCAGAAGGAGCGGGTGGACAGGCGTTCCTTCGAAGAGGAGGTTCGCCAAGTCAAGGCTGTCATCGATGGTAAGCCATATTCGCTGCGATGCACCTTCGGTGGTAGCAAATTTGCTTTGCTCACCCAGGTGTGGCGTTCCTTAGGCGTTCGTGCGGATCTCCAGAAGAGTGCGGCGGATGCGAACAAGCTTTATGCTTCGCGGGCGGAGGATGATGAGGCCCGACTATTCTGGGCGCAGTTTGAGTCCCCCGAGCGCTCTCCTCTCCTCATTGATCACATGAAGCAACTAATGGAGATGCACAGAATGGCGGAGCCGGCCATGAAGGACCTCTGCATCCGCCTGTGGCGCGATGAGCTGTTGCTGAGCAGCTATTTCGGCCTGGTGCAGAAGCTATGTGATGCTGCGCCTCGGGTTGATGTGCTAAAGCGCTCTACATGCATCGAGGGCACGCGGATGGCCTTTGCAAGGACCATGGTGCACTGGCCAAAGCTCCAGCCGACCAAGATGGCCACCGCACCTCCGCCTCCTGACAAGAGTCATAGGTGCCCCGAGCTGTACTTCCCCCATGTAATGGAGGGTGCTCGGGCAATAGAGGCCCAATGCTCCAAAGATGTTTTGTATGAATGAGCGCGATGTAATATGTCCGAAGACTTTAACGCTTTATAATTAGTGTTGCATGGTTTATCATGTCTTATAAGTAGTTTATTTTTATTTAGACTCCTATGTGGCCGGGTTATCTGAAAGCAGTGAGTCGTCGGCTTCAGCCCCCACGTAGATACTACGCGGGGTGTCTTTGTATCCGCACTGTTACCCTTAACCGAGGTATCGGTGCCCAAAGGCGGTAGTGCGAGCGGGACAAGGCAATCGGACTATGGTGCTTTATCGCTTTCACTTAGCCGTGGGAGTGTAGAAAAATGCGGGGGCCGATGACAAGCCCCCAGTGTTTTGTGATGTTCCGATGTATCGGGACCGAAGCCAGCATCACATGGTTTCTACTAGTACAAAACCCATCGTATAACACGGAATAACCGCTATCGGTTTTTTAGTATGACACTTATGCTCGGATTCGCAGACCGGTTCTCGCTTACTATGATGGTCAGTTTTTGGCTTTCTCCCCTGAGGTGCTTGACCAGACGAGTTGGAAGCACAATCACAGTGGTTCTCCCTTTGCCCTTTTAGCCGAACGAGCGTAACGTAAGAGGGAAAGCACAGGAGCCAGGGAACCCAACTATTGACCCAAGACATAGTTTGGATCCGATGCATATAAAGCAAAACCCAAGACGCCGAACACACCATCAGTTGTACTAGGGTGATGTTTAAGGCGATTTTAAATTCGAGCCCCCGGTCTATTAGCCGGTTGCATCATAATATACACCGAATAGTTTTCACAAGAAGCGTTACCAAGGGAAGAACAGAGGGTGTATAAAAGACAACGAAGTGGCCATATATAATGGTTTTGTACTTGCTCACTAATTCTTATAACTTGGATTGCCGAAGCAACTGTTTACAGGTAGATGAAATATAAAATTTACAGAGGGGAGGCTATACCAGGAGTCTTCGATTGATGACATGACGTCTTCGATTTGCCTTGTCGCCTGTCCGGTCATATTCCTCTGGGGGGTTGCATCCCTTTAAGAGTGATGCTGTCGCCGAGCGGACCTTGGGAAGAAGGTCTTGATAAGTCGCCGAAGTGTCGATGAGCTTTACGCTTTTAGCAAGTCCTTGATGGAACCTGTGTTTTGTCCGAGGACGTGTATTGGTATTGGTCGGTCCAGCCGAACACTTACCATTTGATGGTTGTTCCCCATTGCTGCCCATGGAATCTTGAGCGCCAAGTTGTGCTTTCTTGGCACGTGTTTGGCGGTCGTTAGGGCTGTGCAATGGGGGGCGTGTCCCTATTTCTGGGGAGAGGGAGAATCTGGGAGTTCGGATTGAAACCAAACTCGTTTGTTGACCTTGCGAGCCTTTATGGCGGATTTAGGTGTTTGTCGACCGTCCTCGTAATGGAATTCGGCCGCCAGGGCCAACGCATGTTCCTCAGTTCGGAGGGAACACTCTGTGTTGCCGTTGACGGTGATGACCCCCTTGGGCCCCGACATCTTGAGCTTGAGGTATGCGTAGTGTGGGATGGCGTTAAAGAGAGCGAACGCTGTACGGCCCAGCAGGGCGTGGTAGCCGCTGCGGAAAGGTATGATGTCGAAGATCAAGTCCTCGCTGCGGAAGTTATCGGGCGAGCCGAACACTACTTCCAGGCTAACAGAGCCTGTGCACCGGGCTTCGACTCCTGGGATCACTCCTTTAAAGGTAGTGTTGCTAGGCTTTATCCTTGACGGATCTATGCCCATCTTTTTCACCGTATCTGAGTAAATCAGATTTAGGCTACTTCCTCCGTCCATTAGGACTTTAGTGAGGTGATACCCATCGATAATTGGGTCTAGGACGAGGGCCGTCGAACCTCCATGACGGATACTGGTCGGGTGATCTCGCCGATCAAAGGTGATCGGGTAAGCTGACCGTGGGTTAAACTTCGAGGCAACAGGCTCTATGACGTAGACCTCTTGAAGGGCGCGCTTCCTCTCCTTTTTAGATATATGAGTGGCGTATATCATGTCCACAGTTTTTACCTCTGGAGGTAACTGCTTCTGACCTCCATTGCTCGGACTGCGGGGCTCCTCGTCGTCCTTGCTGCGTGGGCCTTTGCTCTGCTCCTCGGCTGCGAGTTTGTCGGCCTGTTTAAACACCCAACAATTACGATTGGTGTGGTTGGCGGGCTTGTACGGAGTTCCATGGATCTGGCAAGGCCTCTCCATGATCTTGTCCAACGGGGTGGGTCCGTCGCGATTGCCTTTAGGAGGCTTCTTCCGCTGCCCGGATCTTGGGTTGCGGAAACCGGCGTTAACGGCCATGTCATCGGCGTCACTAGTGCTGTGCCGGCGTTTGTTTTTGCTGCATCGTGGTTTCCCGTTTCCATCCCGGACTTCGGAGGTGCCGGGGTCTTTGGGGTTGTGGCTTCGCCTCACTAGCAAGTTGTCCTCGTCCACGCAAAAGCGGGTCATGAGTGATGTAAGGGCGGACATGGTCCTAGGTTTATCCTGACCGAGCTGGCGAGCCAGACATTCATCCCGAATATTGTGCCTGAAGGAGGCTATAGCCTCGGCATCCGGGCAGTCGACGATCTGGTTTTTCTTGGTCAAAAACCGGTTCCAGAATTGTCGAGCAGACTCCCCTACCTTTTGGACGACATTGCTTAGGTCGGAGGAGTCCGGGGGCCGCACATAGGTTCCCTGGATGTTAGATCGGAATGCATCCTCGAGATCCTCCCAGCTCTCGATAGAATTTTCAGGGAGACTGTTTAACCAGTGCCGAGCTGGCCCCTTCAGCTTAAGGGGGAGGTACTTGATGGCGTGGAGATCATCTCCTCGTGCCATGTGAATGTGGAGGAGGAAATCCTGAATCCACACTGCTGGGTCAGTTGTGATGTCGTATTGCTCGATGTTCATGGGTTTGAATCCTTCCGGGAACTGATGCTGCATCACCTCGTCGGTGAAGCACAATGGGTGGGCAGCGCCTCTGACCCGGGCTATATCACGCCAGTAATAGGCATCTGTTCTGGCCCGGTTTTGGTCCCGAACTCTATTGTTTCGGTCGAGCCAGGGTCGGTACTCATCCCGTCTATCGGGGGAGTACCCTCTGGATCTGTAGATAGATCTCGTGCGGCCTGTTCTATAATCTAGGTCGCGTCGCAGGTCATACCTGTCATCAGGCTCCATTGGCTCCTTTCCACTTCTGCGGGGTATCGCCGGCCTATAACCGGCCTCGCCAGCCGTCCTATCTCGTCCTCGGGGAGGGCGATCCGGCTGGTCGTATGGAGTGTGCTTGGGGGACGGCATATTGGGGAGCTCGTCGTCGAATTGTGGCAGCAACCGCCGGCGTGGGTAACTCTTGGGTTGGTCCCATAGACCGGCACCGTGTTCTTCCTCGGGTGATAGAACCCTGGTCCATCTATCGTTGAGGGTGTCTTGTTCGGCCTTGAGCTGCCGCGCTTTTGCCTTTAGGCTCCGGGCAGTGGCTAAAAGCTATTGCCCGAACCGTTCCTGATCCTCGATGGTTTCGGGGACGATGAGGTACTCGTCTTCCGGGCTGTCCTCCTCCTCTACAGGGGGGAGGTAGTTGTCATCCTCGGAGTTGTCGGATCTTCGGGGTCGCGTTGGTCCTCCGGCCTTTCCTGGTCCTCTAACGGATACTCGGGTATATCGGGATCGCCGAGGTCTTCCGAGGTATCGTTTTCCCCAGTGCCGGCAATAGCTTCCCACTCCTTTTTTGTCTTTGACCGCTCACGTGGTTTCCGGCGCCTTGACGGCGCCTCACCTGAGTCATCGCCATTGTTAGCTGGTGTGCGCTCGCCGTTACCGGCTGGCGTATCCACCATGTAGACGTCGTAGGTGGAGGTGGCGGTCCATCGCCCGGTCTTAACGGGGGTGGGAGCATGATCCTCTTCTTCCATGTCTTCTGCCTCCTCGGAGGAGTAGTCCACCATATCGGTTAAGTCTTCGATAGTGGCTACTAAGTGGGTGGTGGGTGGGACGAAAAATTCCTCTTGACCCGCCTCAAGACCGATCTGAGTGTGGATCGGGATTGGGTCATCAGTAGTTTTCATCAAGGAGATCCGATCTAGAGCTTCGCCGAGTGTCGAGAGATCGATCGGGTCAATCTGCCCGGCGCGTCTAGAGTTAACCTCTGACGCATCCGCATGAGAAGTGTATTCGGCAGGGGTTGATGCCCGGCCATTTGGCGCTATAGTCGGATCCGGATTAAAGTCCAGATCATCATCGGGATTGTCCCCGTAAGCGGGATTGAAAGCACCAATGTCGGTGTCAAAACTGGCGGATCTCGGGTAGGGGGTCCTGAGCTGTCAGACTAGGATCGATGGTAACAAAGGGACGAAGGAGACGATGTTTACCCAGGTTCGGGCCCTCCTATGGAGGTAAAACCCTACGTCCTGCTTGATTATATTGATGATATGATGGTTACAGAGTTGATCTACCTTGAGATCGACTAGCTAAAACCCTAGATGAGTTTCTGTGTCCTATGATCTAAAACCCTCCCGGTTTATATAGACACCGGGGGGTACCTAGGGTTTACACATGATGGGCCTCCTGCCGAGGATGGAGATGTCGACTTTCTCATCTTGACTTGGAGTGCACGACGCGCCTTTGGGGCTCCCCTCTAGAACGTGGAGTCTTGATGTGTCCGGCCCTTCTTCAGAGAACGGCCCATCAAGCCGGCCTATTGAGAGATGAGCCGGCGGCCCGAGGACCCCTTAGTCCGGGACTCCCTCAACGCCGTCGGGTACTAGAGATCAGCTCTTGGCTGCGGGCTGGCAGAAGGGCTAATGACGACGACTTCCAGCTCCTGCTGGGATCCTGTCGCTCCCATTGGCCTGGAGCTCGAACCACCCTCCATGGTAGGCGTGGGGAACGCCCTCTTGGCCATTCTCTGTGCCAAGGTCTCCTCATCTCTACAAGGACAATCAACAAAAAGATTCAGCAAAGAAAGCGATGCGCAATTAAAGACCAATACGTTCACGAGGACGAATACTTACTCCTCATCCTCCTCGGGCGAACTAAAGTTGGAAAAATTCCATGTCCCTTTCTTGCGCGTGGCCGGAATGGGTGGTGGAGTAGGCGTCCTGGAGCGCGTCAATGGAGCAGTCGAGCTCGAGGATCTCGCCTTCCTAGCGATAACACTCGTTAAGGGCTTCGTGGCAGTTTTCCTCGTTGGTCAAGGGCGTCTGACATCAGCGGTGGAGTCCGCCTCTTCTTCATCCTCGGCCTCTGGCGGTGGAGAATGGCAGACCGGATCCCTAGTGGTGGCTCGGTGGAGGGTGAGGGACTTCTTCCTCTTTGGGTGTCATGGACTCGGAATTACTCGGGTTCCTCTTCCACGGCATCCTCGGGAACCTCCACCTCGACGGCCTCGGGATCCTCGGTCCTGGCAGCCTCGGGCTCCTCATCCCCGGCGGGGCCTTCTGGTAAGTCAGTTGTCGGGGAATCCTCGTCATCCTCCTCCTCCTCGTCACCGCCGACTCCTTCCTCTTCTTCGCCGGCCGTGGCAGGAGCAGAACTGCTGTCGGACACGTCAAAACCCGCCTCCGCGACTCTCCTGCTGATCCACTCGATTTCTTCCTCAGTGGTGTCGCGGATCAAGAGCCCTTCATCCTGACGCGCCTCTCGGTTAGGTTGTCGAACCACTGCTGCGCCATCTCTTTTTCCGGTGGCTCCCACATGGGGTCAACCTCGTGTGCATTGCTCGCCAGCATCATCGCCAGGATCGAGTCCTTGGCGGAGTTGTTGCAGAGCGAGATAACCGTCTCCGGGAGCATGAACTTCCCGTCGGGGCGGAAAAGCTGTTGTTTCAGGGAGGAGAATTGCAGCGACGTTAGGTTGCCGTCAAGCCCTGGGCGCAACCGCATGTTGTCGGCAGCATTGGCATACTACCAGACGAAGCGCCTCCAATCTGCAGGGGGCGATGCGCCTGGCAAGGAAATCCGTGCCCACCATCTCTATGGTGAGCCCGGCAGCCCTCATCCGGTGCATGCGCTTGACGGTAACTTCTAGCTTCTTGTCGCCAGAGGCGAGAGCGCTCCACCGCTTGTTGCGGACGGGGGCAGACTTCAGGATCTTGTAGAAGACCGAGGGCTCATTGTTCATGATGTAACACCATTCGACGCGCCACTCTTCCCACTTTTTGTGTAGATTGCCGGGAGGATATACCTCCTTGTGGGTGGCACAAGGGATCCACGTGATGCTACCGGAGCAAGCATCATTCTCTATTCGTGGGTAAAAGAAATGGCGAAAGAGAGAAACATTTGGATCTATCCCTATGAAGTTTTCGCACAAATGCGCGCAGACCGATAAGGTGGTCACGGCATTCGGCGTGAAATCTAGCAATCGGAAGCCGTAGGTCAACATTAGATCTATGAAGAAGGCGGAGAAGGAGGAACCAGCCCGCAGTAGATGTATGCCACGAAGAACGGGTACTTCTCTACATTGGGCTGGGAATCGCCGAGGATCACCTCCGGCGTAGGGATGCCGCTTGGTCGCTCTCTCCCACATCACGTGTACCTTGAAACGAGATCATTCTCCTTCAGCATAAAACGGAAGAAGATGATGCCACCCCTCTGGGCCGCCGCCAAGGCGTCCTTCCTCGCGTCCGCATCCGGGTCGGTGGCCCTTCTGGTCCTCTTCGTTGGACCAGGAGTAAGGGCGGGCACCACCCTCTTGGGAGCCATGGAGGACTCGAAGGTGGACGGCGACAAAGACAATGGAGCGGCACGGCAACCCTGCGTTGCGCAAGAGAAGAGAGAGAGGAAGCGACAGATGGGGATAACTGTGGCTGGGATGAGCAGCGGTTCCGTAAGTTCCTCTTTTTATAAAGAAGAAATACGCAGAGGCCGCCTCTCCCAGTCCAACGTGGCCATGCCTTTTTAGGCGCACCCCTGTGGCTAGGCCTGGGCTTTCGGTTAGACCGAGCAGTTCGGTTTGGTGCCTCGGTTTATATTCAGATTCGGTTTTCTGGTTTTACTGACCGATCGGTCTTTGGAAAAATCAATGACTGACACTTCGGTCAACACAGAATTCGGTTCGGTCCTCGGTAGTAACCGAAGAAACGCGATGTTGGCAGGAGAGGAAGCAATCACGAGTCAAATTGTGAAGAAAACATGAACAGCCGGACACAAATCAATCCGAACATGCGTAGTATACATGGTTGGTGGGGACTGGTACAAAGAAAATGGGACAGCCGGCCGTGAGCCCAGGACCGCATCGGAGCAATGGACGTCATCGGCCGCCGCACGGGAGCCACGGGAGCTGCCGTCCACCGCCGTGCGGGAGCCATGGGCGCTGCCGGCCGCCGCCGCGCAGGATCCACGGGCGCAGGCGCGCAGCGGTCGCTGCTAGTTTTGCGCGAGGTGGGTAAGCGGAGATGACGGCGCTTCGTTACGTGTGCGTGTGAAGGCTCGAACAAATACAAGATAAGATGCGGGAGCTGTGTACGTTTGTGGTTGAGATAAGGTTGGAAAGAAACGTCGTGTAGTGGTGGATCCTTACGAACATGGATGGGTTGTTGCCTGTTGGCCTTTCTAAGCTGCGCTTTAATACAACACAATATTATGGTTAATTCGGGTGATTAGGTCAACAGACTGGAATGACCGAATTCACCGAAGCAATTTCGGTTTCTCAGGTTTGCTGACCGAGCGAATAAACGAAGCTTCGGTTCTTGCTTTTTTCGGCTTCGGTCTCGGTTTTTTCGGCTCCGGCCTTCGGTTCTCAGTTTTTATGCCCACCCCTACCTGTGGCACCGTTTCAAACAACCTCTCCCACGTCCCACATTCAATGCGCATTGTGGGCGGGGCGATAAAACCATCATTACAACCGTAGTCAAGATCAGGCCACGTGCTTGCGCACTGTTTTGGGCCTAGCCCAACAACGTCGTGGACTCTGCTATGGCCCAGGCCCTAGGGATCCTATCGGTGCACTAAAGAACGGGCCCTTTAGTGCCCAGACTTGTGCACATGTGGTAGCCTCCTTCGGCTCGGCAAGCCTTGTCGAGCGACACTTCGTCCAACAAACAACACGCAGTAAGACCAAACCATCGGCAAGCCTCCTTGCCAGTGAAGAAGGCCCGGCAGCCGTCACATCCAGCAAGGCTCCACTACAACAACCCCGCTCCACCTCGTTCGGCTGATTCTCGCCATCAATGAGGTATCGAGCGGGCAGGCTGTTAGGTAGACCCTGCCGAGGCACGTGGCAGCTCCAAGGAATTACAACAGTTTTAATGACACCCGTCCCAATGGCACGGAAAGATAATAGGAGGTAGCTAGGCAAACGGCATGGAAGGAGAGGCAGCCCTTGCTGGGGAGCGTCACCAGTGTGACACCTCACGGCGCATTTAATGCGCATGTCCTAATCCGTCAGGGTTAGATATTTCCCAGTACCATTGAAACTATTCATTCTCGTGTATTTACCATTTTAGCCACTCTGGTAACCCCTTTCACATATAAAAGGAGGACCATGGCTACCTTTACAAAGGTCGAAACCCTCCTCAATTGCATGTGTAGTAGCACTCTTGAGCTTCTTGCCGGGGCACCACGCTCCTTGTAACTTGAGTACATGTTAATCCCACAACACACATGACGTAATGTTTTACGCCTCCGAGCGGCCCGAACCTGCCTAAACCCCGATCATGCTCTGGCTGGTGTTGCTCTTTGCGCACATAGATCCCCACAGTAGAACCGCAATAGGGGCCCAGACAGTCCCATAGATGGTCGTACCTCGACAGTGGTCTTGTGGTGGAAGATCATTTTGAGCTTTCTTTCCCTTGAAGAGAGTAGGATCATACTTCTCTTGTTGAGGAAGGAACTTCATCTTGGGGTATTGATTTTCTTCCCATTCAACTCCATTGGCATTGAACTTCCGTTCAAAACCAACACGTTGATTCTTTCGATGCCATCCTTGCTTATGTACAATCTCCTCGAATTGCTTACTTCCAACAAGACATTTCTAGACACCTTCCTCTATAATTCCTTTCAATTATTTGTTTTCTTGCTCAAGTTGAACTTGGCTAAGAGGATCATTAGTTGAACAAATAGAAGTACTATGAACAACATCATTGGATTTTGCATTAGTGTTGTTCTTGCTAGATGAAGAACATTTCTTACTCTTGTTACTAGTTTGCTTAGATTTGACTTGAGGCATAAAAGTGGACAAGATTAGTCGTTTGGCAAGATAAGAAGAACTCTTCTTTCGAAGATCGTCATTGATAGCTTTAAGAAACTCATGCTCTTGCTCTAAATTTAGCTTCTTGAAGCGTAGCTACTCATGAGTTCTTAGAAGATCTTTATGATCTTCTTGAGTAGATTCCTCAGCTAACTTAAGAGAGTTTAGTTCTTTAGTTAAATTATCAATCTCCTTCTTAGCATCAGAAAAAAATTCATCTTGACTAACATGGTTATTATCAAGTTCATTTTGACTAACATCACTAGTTTTATCAAAGAGTAAATCATCATCTCCTAGCAAGTCATCGTCATCACTATAGAATTCAACGTATTCGGGGTGTGATACCTTTGGGCCTTTATCCATGAAGCAACTTCCAATCCCTTCATTTGGTGAATCAATTAAATCACAGGAGTTGGAGGATATGAGTGCTAGTCCGGCAACACCTTCATCTTGACTATAGTCGAAGTCGGAGTGGTAAGTTCTCTCGGAATGGTTGATGGATTTGGAGGCGAAAACCCATTCACCAACATGAGCTTGATGTCTCATTCTTGTGTAGCTCTAGGTTTACTTGTTTTTCTCTTTGAGTCCTTGCTTCTCCGGGAGGGTCTTCGTTCGTATCGATCTTCTCTACGCCTTCTTTCTCTTTGAGGTCACTCATCTCTTGTGCTTCTTCTCCTTGGTGACTCATCTCTCCTTTTGGAAGGGGCCGTGCACTCATTTGAGAAGTGTCTGGGTCTTCCACAATTGTAGCAATTTCGGTCACGACTAGAAGAACGCTTATCTTCGTATCTTGAGTTGGAGCTTCTTTCCTTACCTCTATTCCAATAGAACTTGTTAAATTTCTTGACCATGAGGCTTATCTCTTCATTGGTAACAAGATTGTCACTTGAGGTTGCGGGAGTGTCAATTATGGCTTTGTATGCACCGCTTGACTTGTTGTGAATGTCTTATTTGTCCATGAGTGACATTTTATGACCAACAATCCTTCTGATGATTTCCGTTGGCTTGAGATCCTTGTTGTTTGGCATCATTTGGATCAATGTGCACACGGTGTTGTACTTTCCATCCAAGGTTGTAATGATTTTCATGATGATGAAGTTGTCGGTCATCTCTTAACTTCCTAAGCCGGCAATCTCATTTGTGATGAGACCAAGCCTAGAGTATATTTCCGCGACTCCTTCACCATCCTTCATCATGAACTTGTCAAGTTGACTCTAAAGCACATCCAACTTAGATTCCCTGATGGATTCGGTTCCGTCGTGCATATCAGCCAAAGTATCCCAAATTTCCTTCGCATTCTCAAGACAACTTATCTTGTTGAATTCTTCGGGGCATAGGCAGTTGAATTGAATGTCGCATGCTTGAGTATTGTATTGCAACATCTTCAATTCTTCCGCTATCGCTTCACAATCCGGTTTCTTTCCATCACCAAACAATTCACCTTGCAATCCAACACGAACAACAACCCAAACAGCGGGGTTATGATGAAGAATATGCATTTTCATTTTATGCTTCCAACTAGCAAAGTTTGTACTTTTTACCATCAAAATATGGACCTCTACGGTGGAAATTTCCCTCAGCAGACGCCATATTGTCCTAGGTTGTGAAACCAATGCAATGGAGACCAAAGCTCTGATACCACTTGTAGGATGCAAAGTATGTATAGAGGGGGGTGATTAGCCTACTTTACATATTTTAAAACTAACCTTTTCCCAATTTTATAGGTTGGCAAGTTTTAGAAATTTTAACGAGTCTAGCACACCCTACACATGCAAGTCTATGAGTATAGCATTGGAAAGTAAAGACATGAAAGTGTAACTAAAGGTAGGGATAGGAAGATCAAACGCAATGGGGACACGGAGATTTTTCTCATGGTTCCTGTCAGCGTTCTGGGAACGGGGGTACCCAGACCTGCCTACCTGCGGACCAGGGCATGGCCCACCTCGTCAGCCAAGCACGGCCTAGCGCGACTTCACTCAAGACAAGGCCCCCGCGAGGGTCCTAAGCTCGCGAGGAAGAAGCAGCGCCAAGACCAGCAGGGAGTGGGCCTCCTTAGGCCCCCACCGGAGTGGCGGAGATCTCTATGCAGAACCTGGCCTCAGGAGTCAAGGATGACGCAAGGAAGGACAGGCGGGCGCCAGCGCGCCAGGCGGTACAGTTTCCCCTTTGGTGCAAAAGGAGCAAGGACGCACGCGGGTTCCCAAAGCGCCCCCAAAGGTTTCCCTTCCAGTGCAACAAGACCACGACCACGAGCCCAGCAGGATGGATGTCATCGCCGAGCCCACCTCTACATCATCGACAGCTACTTTGCAGGCGAAGACCACCTTTGGACAGGGCAGGGATGTACTCCTGTCCCCCTTCGAATTTGGCCGTTGTGGGATCCCTTCCCGCCATTGCGAAAAGGGAAGAGGACCCGGGCCGCTGCTATATATAGAGGCTAGGTTGCACCGTGGAGAGGGAGAGGCGAGGGGGACAACAAAAGGAAGGACAATAGACAAGGCAGAGAGCCAAGAACACCACTCGAGCACCCTCACGAGGCTCCTCACCATTGTACTAGTTCATCCACCCTACCTCCTCGTGAGGCAATCCACCAAAGCAGGAGTAGGGTATTATGCTTCGCAGCGGCCCAAACCTGGGTAAATCACCGTGTGCATCTTCTTCCTCGTCATCGTGCGAGTTCATCATCCTAACCATCGAGTAGCGAGCTAGGTAGGGCAAGGCTACAGGGGATCTTCGCACACGCCCCTGTGTTCGAATTTTGAGGGTGTTGCGGAGCCCGAAATCCGACATTTGGTGCGCCAGGTAGGGGGCGTGTCGGAGTCTTCCTCCGCCTCGCCTCTCCGATGCCTGACGCTCGCCGAGCGCCGAGCTGCCCGCGTCGCACAGACGGCGCCTATGGGCCGTGCCGCCGCGCGCCGGTCCCCCTCACCTGTGGCCAACGCCGCCACGGGCCCGGAGGCCCACGAACAACAGGACTTCTCCCAGCCTGTCACCGCGCGGCGCGACGGCCACACCGCCACTCCGTCGATCGTTCCGGCTACCGGGTCGTCCTCCCATGCTCGAACCGGGCCGCCGCACGGCTCGGGTGCACTCGCCATGGCGCACAAGCTGCTCCACTACCGCCCTGCCCCCGACCGCCATGATGACTGGCTTCGGCGCATCGCGGAGCTCGTCAGTGCTGTCGGCGACGCTTAAGCGCTCTCCTACTCGTTTCGACCCCGGCCTTCCCTGGCAGACGACGTGGCCCACGATGCGCCGCCACCTCCTCCACAACGCGACGTCGACCCCGAGCCCAGGTGTGAAGCGCGCCCGCGCGACCAGCCCCGCGAACCGCGGGCAAGGGCAAGAGATCAAGTAAGCTGCCAGGTGGTGCCCCGGCCGCGCGTTGACGCGTCTGTGCTCCCCGCGCTACCGAACCAGCGTCGCGACCGGGCACGACTCGAGGCGGCCCCTCAGGAGCGTCAAGGTCGTGTCCCTCCCGCGCACGTAGCGCCCGTCGAGCCGGTGGGGTGCCATGCCAGCGTCCCGGGGCTCCATCCAACCACGTGGCCCTGCAAGTTCAAGCCTGACCTATCCCCGTGCTACGACGGCACCCCGGATCTCACCGAGTTCCTACAGCTGTACTCGCTGAGCTTCCGGGCGGCCGGTGGAGACGACAAGGTCATGGCGTGCTGGTTCGCCATGGCACTCAAGGGCGGCGCGCTCTCCTGGCTCCTCAACCTCCCGGAGGGGTCCATCACTTCCTGGGATGACCTGCGCAAGCGCTTCGTCGCCAACTTCCAAGGTACCCACGACCGAGCGCTCACCGTGAATGATCTGTGACGCGTGAAGCAGCAGGAGGGAGAGTGTAACACCCCAAAAATATTCTTCTGGATTTTTAAAATCTTTTCTTTAAAATGAATTCTTTGAAAACCATTTTGAACCTATTTTCTTCCTTCTGTTTGAAAACCTTTTCAAATTTTAGTTGGGTTCAAAAATTTTCTAGAAAGGTTCTGTTTTGATTGATGGTTTTATTTGGAAAATGATTATTAGAATTCAAAAAAAAATCTTCTCTTAGAAAAGTTTTTGATATAGCTAAAATATTCTAAGGAGAAGCCCTTTTCCTTTCTTCTAACTCTTCCAAAATCCATCCAACAATCTTTCCACCACTCCTCAATTATCCCATAAGTCATTCACACCTTCTAGGACAACAACCAACTCCTTTCCACCTTACAAAAATATTTCTACAATATTTAATAAATTCCAAAGTTGGAATTTATTTTATTCATGGTTTCTTTGATTTACAAAGAACCATATTTTCTGCAAGTCTTCTGCTCCCACCAAAATTTCTCCAGCAACTAGATTGTACCCAAGACCCATTTCACCAAAAAATTTGGTAGCCACAGTTCAAAAATTTCAAATCCCCTTCAATTTAATTTTGGACCAGATTCAATCTTTCTGATACAAACTCAATTCTTATAGCTCCAAAAATTCTAGAACTTTGGCAAACTCATTTTTATGCATCAACACATCACCACACAAATCCCCACAAAATACTAAAATCCCTAGCACCCTCTGGCATTTCATCAAACACTTGGTGGGCACACTGTAGCACTGTCGAAAAATTCAGAAAAAACTGAAGAAGTTCAGAGAGAGGGGGAAAACGGCGCCGTACACTGCACTCCACCTCATCTCCTCCTCATCCAAGCCTCCTACCCTCTTAACTGTGTCGTCGCGACCCCTCTGGGCAGTGGCTCA
Organism: Elymus sibiricus; assembly: GCA_039707655.1. NCBI lineage: Eukaryota > Viridiplantae > Streptophyta > Magnoliopsida > Poales > Poaceae > Elymus > Elymus sibiricus. The sequence continues at coordinate 140,495,506 of CM077673.1, read as the reverse complement.
CCGCCGACGGCACAGTAGCCGCCGGTGCAGCTACCTCCGTCCTTGGCTACGGCGAGCCGAGTGGATCACCACGGCGCCCGCCCTCTTCACTACCGCGGCTGCTCCCCGCACCTACTTCCTCTCCACGCGGCACCCCATCCGCACCTTCTCCACGCCAACCACGCCGCCTGGATCCTGCCTGGCAGTCGACGGAGCTGGTACCGCCGCCGCACCCGTACGGGCCACCTCACCACGGATAAGGCCGGAGAGCTCGAGCTCATCCACGCCGGCCTCTCCGGGACCCTCCACCGCCCTCATAAACCACTCACCGCCCATGACCACCGCCCCTAACTACCTCGCCGGCCGGAATTTACTCCGGCGTCCGTCGTAAGCCACGGCCACCCTCGAATCGCCTATAAAAGGCCCTCTCGAGCTCCACAGAACACCCGCACCACCTCCACACCATCTCAATCGCCCTCCCGTGCACTCTCCGATCTCGGGGAGACCTCCTTCCCCGACTCCGACCACCGCTCCGCCGCCACTGTCCCCGATCTGTTCATCACCATCACTCCACCTCCACTGCTAAAACCTTGCCAGTAGCCTCATAACACACCAACTCGTCGATTCCCTGCCTCAATTCGGGTCCTCGAGCTCTCTCCGGCAAGATCCAAAACCACCCGAACCACCGTCCGCCGGCGTCGACCTCGCCGTCGTTCTGGAGCTCACCGGCGACCACCACCACCACCCACCGACACGGTAGTCCACCCTGATCACGTTCCGACCACCACCGCTCGCTGAAACCCCGGCGATCGTCGCCGGCGATCGCCGCCTCCCTTCTGTCAACGCGCGCAAACGCGCTTAAGTTCAAACCTGACGGGTGGACCCCCACCCGTCAGCGTTTTAATATTTTCCCCGCCTAAACAGAAAGCGTATTTGGCTTTTTACGCTTTCGTTTAAAACGCGTAGGGACTGGATTTTTGCAGAAAGACCCCTAGATTTGAAAGTTGAATAACTTTTAAACCACAACTCTGATTGAGTTGATTCTTTTTTAAAACTTCTTATTTTTCTCTCTAGTTTTTTTAGTATTTATTTAAAAATATTTTGAGACAAGTTTTTGTACTGTTGCCAAAATTTTAAATTGAGTTTGAATTTGAATTTTCCAGAAAAAGAAGAGGGAGACCTTGCCAGGAATTTCGAGGGGTTTTCTACTGACTACTTTGGGCAAGGCAAGCATTTTTGAACTTGGGATATGATGAAGTGCATGCATGGTTGCATCGGTTTAATATTGCTTCGTATGTGTAGTAAATAGTGAGAGCATGCATTGGTCATGTCACCTTGTGAATTCTTGCATGCATCATGGCATCTTGCTAACGTATGGATATGGTGAGAACCAGGAGTGTACTCCTGCCTTGGACGTGCCGGTGGGCACGGGCCATTTTTGACACGATGGTGTCACGTGAGATATGTGGAGCATACCGGTCATATTAATAACACCTCCTGAGTCGACCTAGATCGAGTCTTGTTCCGTTACACCTAGCTGTATACCGTGCTGCCACGGATCCTTCTGTTAGGATGGTACGGCTTAGTAAGTTGTTAACCCCTGACCGGGTACACACCACATAGAGGGCCACGATGAGGGTTTCCATGGCCATGGACTAAATCCTGTCATTGGGTCAGGGGGCATGGGTGTTTCCAGCAGGTAGCCGAGAGGGGGTCCACCCTTGTAATCCGCGCGTATGAATAGTGATCCCATGTAGGACAATGGTCTCCCCGTCTTAAAGTTTTTCTGGAAAGATGCATTAGGTGATTCCTGGCATCCGGACGGTTAATCTGGTGTGTGCTGGTTAGGTGTGTTTTCAACCCAAAGACCGTAATGGGAATTAGTCAGTGTCACGGTACTGACTAAAGAAATCTCATACACGTGGGTAAAGAGTACACCCTCTGCAGAGTTATATCTATTCGAATAGCCGTGTCCACGGTCAAGGACGTTAGCTGGGTGGGTCATGTGTCGGTCCCGGTGTCGGTCTTTGGAGGAATATAATTAACATCAAGCATGATTATTTTGCAGGATTAATTTTAGTCACTACTAATATTATCATGAATGTATTACTGATGATATGAATAATATTGTGGACTAACCCGTTTCTCTTATTATATTTTCTGAGTGTCTTAGGGGGCTGGCTAGACTACCCCGGACATTCAATTTTATTTTCAAGACCTTACGAGGCGTCCCTCGAGTTCACAGGCAGTTTTGTCTCGCCACTACTCTTGTGGACACCCGTTAGGCATTTCTTTTCAAGACCTCTCGTGGCATCACCTGAGTTCTCGGATGGTCCTGTCTCGTCCGATGTCTCTTTTAGACACCCGATTGGCATTTCTTTTCAAGACCTCTCGTGGCGTCGCCTGAGTTCTCGGATGGTCCTGTCTCGTCCGATTTCTCTTTTAGACACCCGATTGGCATTTCTTTTCAAGACCTCTCATGGCGTCCCTCGAGTTTAACAGGCGGTATGTCTCGCCACTACTCTTGTGGACACCCATTTGGCATTTCTCTTCAAGACCTACCGTGGTGTCATTTTTAGACATCCGACCGGCATTTTCTTTTATGTTTTCTTACCACTAACACTTCACTTCTGTACATGCTACAAATTTATCATGCCATGTTTAAACTCTGCCAGCATGCATATATATGTTATGGTTAACATGAGCATTTCATACCATGAGCATATGCATTCATTTTATCTTTTGTTCATTATGTTTGCGAGTACATTCCAACGTACTCACTGGCTTGTCCCTGGCTATTTACTTGGCCAGACTTGGAGGAGGACGAGCTTATGAAGAAGGATTGCGCTAGTGAGCCCGACGCTTAGAGGAGTCCCAGTCAGACCACCTGTGATATAGGAATCTACCACATGTACCATCCGTTGAGCTTCCGCTACACAAATAAAGTAGTCAAGTCTCACACTGACACTTGGCTCTATTTTATTATATCGGTATTACAGTACCACCACACCACTGTCACATTCCACCACCATAGAATATTGGCAAGTTTGTAATAAATTTGTTAAGTAACCCTGACTCAACCCTGTGTAATATTATATTTGTACTGGTTATCTATATCAAGGGAGTCCGCCAGTGGTCCTTGGGGCTGGTATGACTCAAGGGCTCTTCTGTGATTTATTCCCAGAAAAGGGGCCCGACAGAGAAACCCTGCACAAATTCATACAGCGCTTCATGACCACCCGCCTCAAGATCCCGACGGCGTCGGACGAGGCTATCATCTCCGCGTTCACCGACGGCGTCACGGACCTCAAGATGAAGGAGGAGCTCACCATGAACGACGAACTGTGCTCAGCCCTAGAGATGTTCAACCTGGCGAACAGGTGCGCCAAGGACGAAGAGGGCCGCCTATCGCTCCGCGAGCCTCCGGCGGCAGAGCCAAAAGACAAGAAGACCAAGGCCAAGGAGGCGAAGCGCAAGGCCCCTGCGGTGCTTGCGGCCGAGCCTGAGGCGAAGCGCAGCCGAGGCGAAGAACCCCCCGCAAGAGGGCGGCCGTCCTGCATCTTCCACGTCACCAACAACCATGACACCATCGACTGCCAGGAGCTCAGGCTGGTCCGCGACGAGCACTTCGGCCGGCGCCCTGGACGCGTGGACCGTGGCTTCGGACGCGGCGGAGGCCGTTGGGACAACCGGGAGCCGCGTCAGGAGTGGCGAGACCTGCCTCGGGAGGACCGCTGGCGTGACGACCCTCCAGCGGGGTCACGCCGTGGCCAGCCTCGTGAGGCACGACCTCTTGAGGCCGGCCTACCACCACTACCGCCGCCACCCAGAAGGAAGGAAGAGGACAGGCAAGACGGTGGGGCTGGGGGCTTCCAGGAGGTCAGGGCGATAGGCTGTATCCTCGGTGGCGCCCAAGCCCCGGCGTCGAACCGCATCTTCAAGAAGTTCACGTGGGAGGTGAATGCATCTCTCCCGAAGCCCGAGGCCATGCGCCCCCTCAAGTGGTCCCAGACCGCAATCACCTTCGACTCAAGGGATCAGCTGAGGTGCTCGGCCATGGCCGACACGCTCCCCATGCTGTGCACTCCGACCATCAGCAACGTCCTCGTCACCAAGACCCTCATCGACAGTGGAGCAGGGCTCAATGTCCTCTCCATTGAGACCTTCGAGACGCTCCAAGTACCATACGACCAGCTCATGCCGACCAAACCCTTCTCAGGAGTCACTGATGGGTCCACCGTCCCCATTGCGCAAGTGCGCCTGCCCATCACCTTCGGCGGACGCAAGAACTACCACACCGAGATCATCGTCTTCGACGTCGCACACATCCACCTCCCGTACAACGTGATCCTTGGGTACCCAGCCCTCGCCAAGTTCATGGTGGTGACCCATCATGGCTACAACGTCCTCAAGATGCCAGGAAGTGGCGGCGTCATCACCGTCGCCTGCGAGGAGAAGGATGCCGTCTACTCCCTCGAGCGTGCTTACCGCGCCGTGGCGGCCGAGCGCTCGGACGATGAGGAAGATGCCCTGCCTCGTGAGGATGCACGCAAGAAGAAGAAGCAGCTCCTCCCCGCGGGGCGCCAGGGGGCTGGAACCCCCAAGGATGGCGCCTCAAGCTCTGCGCCCCGAGACGGGGCTCCACCCTCCATCGCGTAGGAAAGCGCGCTCGACGCCCCCCTTGGGTCAGGCTCGAGGGCTTCCATCCGGGGAGCTTCCGGCCTGGCCGGTGAGACAAGGGAGGCGCTCGGGAACAACCTGAAGGCGCATCCTGACGCGCGTCTGCCTAAGCCAGGAGCACGGTGTGAGGCGCCGAGCTCGCAAGAGTCCGTCATCAGAGCGATCGAGGAGCTTCAGGAGGCACAGGCCATGCGAGACGGGAGCTGCCCTGCACCACCAAGCGCAGCCACCATCGTCGGCCCGGTTGACAAGCCGCGCGTCTGCGTTGACGCGCTCGCAATCAACGGGGCCGCGTCTTAGGACCTCTTCTGGTCGACGCGTGCCGATCGCGGATGGGTCTACCCGCGCAACTACGTCGGCATGCCCTTCGGCTTGGCGAACGCGGGCGCCACATTCCAGCGCCTTGCCCAGGACATGCTCATACCTTGCCTGGCAAGGCGCGACGAGGGATTGGAGGAGATGTCCGGACCGAGCAGGGGTCCCAAGCCCCGGGAGACGACGGGCTCGTGAGGGTCACGCTCATGGAGGTACAAGATCAGGCTACGACGGCAGCTTCGACTCTTTAGCGGCATGGCCGCCAGGTGATTTTTTGGTTTGTGCCAGGTAACTTTTTGGTTTACTCCGTTTGAGGGTGCCCACCGGGCCGCATTATCCTCAGGCGACCAGTGCATACCCCTACAGCTGCCTCATTTACGCATATTTCAGCAACTTTACATGCATGTGATCTATTTCCTAACGTTTCACCTTGCCTGCATGGCTCTTTGTCGGCGTGAATGTCGCCGTACCCGAATGATCCTACCTTCGACCGCCTCATGAGAGGACTGGGCACGGCGTCTGTGCCCGGGTCCATCCCTGCAGCGTCGATAAATCCAGTGGCTGAGCTCTGTCTGGCGGGCCGGCCCCGTTCACGTCACCTCCTGGGGTCACTGGTGCTTGTCCCTCTCATGCGATGGCCCTCGGGAGCACATTCGGCGCAGGCTTCTCCAAAAATTTGCAGGACCTCGGACGGCGCTATCTACGAGAAGATCCAGGCGCAAACCGCCTTTGAGGTAGGGACCTCGCGAGGCCAAAGCGCCCTCGCGAGCTCCCAGATACACCTCCCAGTTCTACCGTGCAAGCCACGCGTACGAACTCAATGGGCTATACACGCCCAGAGCCCCCCGAGGACGTGGAGGGGTTCCTTCCCACGCAAGGTGGAAGCCCCATGCCCCGAGCTGGTGGACAACACGGTCCACCAATGACTATGCCCACGCAAGGTGGAAGCCCCATGCCCCATGCTGGCGGACAACACGGTCCACCAATGACTATGCCCATGCAATGTGGAAGCCCTTCGCTCCGTGCTGGGGATAAACAACTGAGGACGCCCCAGCGGCTGCATCCAAGCCTGGTAGACGCCACCTCCCCAGGTATGCCAAACCTGGTCTTCATGCGCCCCTCTCAGGAAAAGCTAGCGAGGAAAGGTATGGGAGCCGCTCGTACGTCAAGGGGGACTCCTGAGCATTGCGACTCAGGAGCCTCACTGGCCACGTAGCCCCTCACCCCTTGGAACCGTCCTGGTGATCCGGACGGCCCAACGGCGGCTGAGGTATGCGCGGGGCCGGGCCCTGCCGACGCAGAGCTCAAAGCGCTCAGAACCCCTAAGGAGGACGCTGGAGCTCGTACGTCAAGGGGGACTCCTGAGCATCGCGACTCAGGAGCCTCACTGGCCACGTAGCCCCTCACCCCTTGGAACCGTCCTGGTGATCCAGACGGCCCAACGACGGCTGAGGTATGCGCGGGGCCGAGCCCTGCCGACGCAGAGCGCAAGGTGTTCGAAATTTCCAAGTTAACCCAATCTTCACCATGTTCCCTTCATGAGGGCTGCTTGTACGTCAAGGGGGACTCCTGAGCATCGCAACTCAGGAGCCTCACTGGTCTTGTAGCCCCTCACCCCTTGGCACCGTCCTGGTGATCCGGACGGCCCAACGGCGGCTGAGGTATGCGCGGGGGCCGGGCCCTGCCGACGCAGAGCATCACAGCAAGCAAGAAGGAAACAAGGCGAAGAAAGCAATCACACAGTTCAACGGATTTTGGATGCACAAGTAGTATTTCTACATAGTACGAATTCTTGGCTGGCAAAAGATCCTAAGCAACACCACATGTTGGAGGATCCATAACAATATAACTTCTATGCAAATATACACAACCATAACTCATTACGTTGTCTTCCTTGTCCAACTTCAACTAATTTGCTCAAGTTTGAAAATAATTAATGGGTATTCACAATCATAGAAGATGTCCAAGATAATATATTTGTATGTGAAAGTTCTCTTCCTTATACTAATCATTCACGAATTGCTTGTATGACCAATATTGTGATTGTCAAGCTTCAAAAGATTTCACTTTCTAAACTCAATGTGAAGCTACTACTAGGCATTATATGAACATATAATTTCAACTTCATTGTTTTCAATTCATCCAACAATTTACTCATAGCATATAAGTGAAGCACAAGAGTAAATGACAAGCTACTCCAAAAAGATATAAGTGAAGATCAAGCGAGTAATTAAGTAAATGGGTAGCCATTTGAGAACTCTCTCCCATCTCAAAAGTTTCAGATCTAAGTATTTTATTAAAACAGCAAGCAAAACAAAATAAAATGACATTCCAAGAATAGCACTCATCATGTGAAGAAGCAAAAACTTAGGCTCAATTACTACTAATCGATAATTGTTGATGAAGAAAGGTGGGATGCCTACCGGGGCATCCCCAAGCTTAGATGCTTGAGAATTCTTGATATATTATCTTGGGATGCCTTGGGCATCCCCAAGATTGAGCTTTTGTCTCTCCTTAATTCCTTTTATATCACGGTTTCCCTAAATCTTAAAAACTTCATACATACAAAACTCAACAAGAACTCCTGAGATAGGTTAGTACACATAAGAATAAGTCCACACTTCTTGTACTGCCAAGACAAGTTTCACAATAATTTCCAAACATCATCTACTGTTTACTATGATTTCCACAATTTATATCTACCAATATAGGTTATGGAAACTACAGGAAAAGTAGATTACAAAACTATGACAGCAATGTGTCCAAACAGAACAGTCTGTAGCAATTTATGAAAACAGTGTACTTCATTAACTCAAACAATTATGAAAATTTAGGACGTGATAAATAATTTATATTAAAACACTGTGTAAAAATTTCAGAAACTTTCCACATTCCAGTAAAACATGAAAATTCAAACACCCCAGAGAAAGTTTCTGTTTTTACACAGCACACATCAAACAAGCAATGCAAACATCCTAGGGAAATTCTTGGAAATTTTTATTGAAAAACAAGATTATAAATAACACCTAACAGAAAATAAAAAAATGTAATGACGGTCCAAGAAATGCACATATTATGTGACGAATAAAAATATAGCTCTAAGTAAGATACACCGATAATGTTGAAGACGAAAGAGGGGATGCCTTCCGGGGCATCCCCAAGATTAGGCGCTTGAGTCTTCCTTGGATATTACCTTGGGGGTGCCTTGGGCATCTCCAATCTTAGGGTCTTACCACTCCTTATTCTCCTCATATTGGTGTCTCACCCAAAACTTGAAAACTTCAATCACACAAAACTTAACGGAACTTCGTGAGAAAGGTTAGTGTAATAAAGATAAATCATTCACTTAGGTACTATCAAGACAAGATTCATAATTTTTATCACATAATACCTACTGTATTCTACCATTCACATAATTATCACTGAATATAAGCTATGGGAACACTAAAACAAGCAAACTATGCGTGCAAAACAGAATCTGTCAAAAACAGAACAGTCTGTGAATATCTGTAGTATAACCATACTTCCCTGTCTCTAAAAATTACGAAACATTATAACAACATGAAGAATTTTCATATCAAGACTTTGTAAAAATTTCAGATCATTATCACACTCCAGTAAACAACTAAAATTCCTGTACTGGAGTCAAAAGTTTCTGTTTTGGTTCAGCATCAATTCTACTCATCTTGTGAGTCACCCCAAAGGCTTTACTTGGCACTTTACTAAAATAAAAGACACAAAACATGATTAATATAGTATATTAATCATGTGAACCCTCAAAAACATAAAGTAAAAGTGTTGGGTTGTCTCCCAACAAGCGCTTTTCTTTAATGCCTTTTAGCTTGGCATGATGATTTCAACGATGCTCACATAAAAAGTAGTAATTGAAACATGCAAGAGAGCATCATGAATCTCATTACAAGCACATTTAAGTCTAACCCAGTTCCTATGCATAGGGACCTTGTGAGCAAACAATTTATGGGAGAGAGAATTAACTCTCATAGGAAGGCAAAACAAGCATAACTTCAAAACGTTTAACACATAGAGAGGAAACTTGATTTTATTTCAATTCCTACAAGCATATGTTCCTACCCCATAATAATTTAATGTAGCATCATGAATAAATTCCACAATATAACTATCACATAAATAATTATTTTCATGATCTACAAGCATAGAAAATTAATTACTCTCCACATAAGCAATTTTCTTCTCATTCATTGTAGTGGGAGCAAACTCAACAAAATGACTATCATGAGACATTTGATTGACATAACCACATTCAATATTAAAATCATGATGACAAGTTTCATGGTTAATATCACTCTCTATAGCATACATGTCATCATCATAATCATCATATATAGGAGGCATGCCATCATCATAATAAATTTGCTCATCAAAATTTGGGGGACTAAAAATATCATCTTCATCAAACATGGCATCCCCAAGCTTGTGGCTTTGCATATCATTAGCATCATGGATATTTAGAGAATTCAAACTAGCAAAATTGCAATCATGCTCATCATTCAAGGAATTCTCATTAAGTATTTTCATAAACTCTTCCTCTACCAATTGAGCGCAATTTTCCAAACCATCATTTTTCACGAAAGACATTAAAAAGACGAAACAATTGAGGCAACCTAAATTCCATTTTTTCTAGTTTTATTTTATAAAAACAAACTAGTTAAAAACAAGAAACTAAAATACTTAATTACAAGATCTAAAGATATACCTTCAAGCACTCAAGCGCCAAAAAAGAGCTTGATGTCTACTACACAACTTGTTCTTGTAGACTCGTGTTGGGCCTCCAAGCGCAGAGTTCTGTAGGACAGTAGCAAATTTTCCTCAAGTGGATGACCTAAGGTTTATCAATCCGTGTGAGGCGTAGGATGAAGATGGTCTCTCTCAAACAACCCTGCAACCAAATAATAAAAAGTCTCTTGTGTCCCCAACACACCAAATACAATGGTAAATTGTATATGTGCACTAGTTCGGCGAAGAGATGGTGATAAAAGTGTAGTAATGATAGTAGGTATTGATTTTTGTAATAGTAACAATAAAAAACAGCAAGGTAGCAAGTAACAAAAGTGAGCCCAAACGGTATTGCAATGCTTGAAAATAAGGCCTAGGGTCCGTACTTTCACTAGTGCAATCTCTCAACTATGCTAATATAATTGGATCACATAACCATCCCTCAACGAGCAACGAAGAATCACTACAAAGTTCTTATCTAGGGGAGAACATAAGAAATAATTGTTTGTAGGGTACGAAACCACCTTAAAGTTATCCTTTCTGATCAATCTATCCAATAGTCCGTACTAAAATAACACCAAGTTATCATTTCCGATCGATCTATCTAAGAGTTCGTACTAAAATAACACCATATGATAGGCATCAACCAACTCTAATGTCACCTAGATACTCCAATGTCACCACAAGTATCCATGAATTAATTATACGATATGGATCAAACAATTTCCGATTCATAATACTCAATCCAACACAAAGAACCTCAAAGAGTGCCCCAAGATTTCTACCGGAGAAAGTAGGACGAAAACGTGCTTCAACCCCTATGCATAGATTACCCCAATGTCACCTCGGGAATCCGCGAGTTGAGTGGCAAGACATAGATCAAGCGCTCCTAAATCCATAAAAGTATTCAATCCGGTAATAATGAAATCTCAAAGGGAAAACTCAATTCATCACAACAAGATAGAGAGGGGAAAACACCATATGATCCAACTATATTAACAAAGCCCGTGATACATCAAGATTGTGCCAAATCAAGAACACACGAGAGAGAGAGAGCGATTAAAGACATAGCTATTGGTACAAGCCCTTAGCCCCGAGGGTGGACTACTCCCTCCTCGTCATGGAAACCACAAGATGATGAAGATTGCCTCCGGTGATGGTTTCCCCCTTCGGAAGGGTGCCGGAACGGAGTCTAGATTGGTTTTTCGTGGCTACAGAGGCTTGCGGTGGCAGAACTTCTGATCTATGGTTATTTCTGGGGGTGTCTGAATATATATGACTTTTGGGCGTCGGTTTCATGCGAAGATGGGCCACGAGGGGCCCACAAGACACCAGGGCGCGCTAGAGGGGCCTGGCACGCCCTGGTGGGTTGTGGCCACCTCGTGGCTCTTCTAGCCCTCCCACGAAGCTTCTAGTGCCTCTTTTGTTCCAAAAAAATCGTCAAAAAGTTTTGTTGCACTTGGAGAACTTTTATTTCTACACAAAAAACAACACCACGGTAGTTCTGCTGAAAACAGCGTCAGTCCGGGTTAGTTCCATGCAAATCATACCGAAACCATATTAAATTGTTGTAAATATGGCATGAATACTTCATAAAATATTGATACGTTGGATATGTATCACAAACTCGGTGGGGCATATATGAAAAAGTGGGTGGCACCGATTTTGGCAGTTTGGGTTTTGCACAGAATATTATTGTGAGAGTTTGGTTCAGGCTTTTGGTGGCAAATCTCTAAGCACTTGAGCAACCAGATCATTATGAATACCTCATCCCCTTTTAATAGTATTGGCTTTCCTATGGATTCAATTTTGATTTCTCACATGAAAGAAAATGTAGAGTCTTGAAGATCTTGCCAACTTGTGTTCATTGCATCTAGGGGTTCCATCTCACAATCTTAGTCAGACCATTCATTCAACTTTCCTGAAATATACTTGATAGGCTCATTAGTTCAATGAACTATATGTTGTTGTTAATTACCAAAACCATCTAGGTAGAGGTTGTGCTTTCACGTATGGTATGCCATCGATCTCTCTTTCTCTTTTTCGCCGTTTGGTCTGAAGTTCTCATGTGATGGTATATACGGGCAGTTGTGCCCATATGAAACGTCGTCGATCTCTCTGTTTATTCCTCTCTTTTTTTTCTATCTCCACTTCCTCTTTAACAAAAAGGGTCAAAGACAACTTTTCCGAGGATTTTTCATCAGTTCATTTATAAGAGCAAAATAATAAATAAACCAAGACAAAATCTTAACGAACTAATATCTAATTGGTAGCCTCCCATAAAGCGCTGGTTTTTAGGTTGCTTAGCCCAACCTCATACCTTAGTATTTTATCAAGTCTGAGGTGGTCGTGTATTTCTATGCTTACCGTACATAATCGTTTAGGTGGTGGCACATACTTCACTTTTGCTCCTGGCTTCTTTGGGAAGTATTTAACTATTTCTTCTTAACAAATTCTGAAGGTTACTTTCCCTTCTGAGCAATCTAGAGATGCACTTGCAGTATTCAAAAATGGTCTAACAAGGATATATAATTGATAAGTTTTTGTCTTTGGGCATGTCAAGAATAACAAAATCAGTAGGTATAACATGCCCGTCCAATCTCAACGGAACGTTTTCAGCCATCCCCGCTAGCTTATTTATTGACTTGTCTGCCATCTACAAGGTTATGCATGTGGGTATACATTCAGATAAATTCAACTTGTGATAAAGAGTTAGAGGCATCACACTTACCCCCCTCCTACATAACAGAGAGCATTATTTATCTCAAGATTACAAATGGAACAATATATCATGGGTATGCCTCGGTCTCCCAGTTTTTCTGGTATCTTGATTACAAATGGGTACACCGTTATCGTGGCCACGTGTTCCTTCAGAGTCATACTCCTTTTGTTATTCACAACATCATGCATGAACTTAGCAACAGTAGGAATATTTAACATTTCAATCACATGCATCGACATTTTAAGATCAGATATGCCTTGCAGAAAGGAAGAATATAATGCATCATTTGAAGGTGGTCTCACAGCCTTAGAATAAGGAAGTTTTTTCTTCAGTTTACCAATATCTTTCTCCTTACCTTTATCTTTGTTCTTTGTAGCTTGGCCACTAGCCTTTTTGGCTGGATCGGGTGGTTGTTTATTTTTTTTCCACCCTTGGTTCTTCCTCTACTTCTGCTTCTGGAGTTTCTTCTTATTCATTATCATCGCCATGAAGTGTTTCCGTATTAGGGTCAATTTCTGCTTCATCTCTCTGGGCATCTTGATGGACAAACTCTTCAGGTTCTTTATCACCAAAAACCAATTCTGTATTCTTTTTGGTTTTGATTTGGCTCCTATTCTTCTTTATTCTTTCTCTTTTACATAACATTCTGGGCTTCTGGGATCTTGCGTTCTTTTACAACTATGTGTAGATATTTCATTAATAGAAACAGGAATATCTAATTGAGCAAGAATCAACGCTTGACTCTCAGATATTGATTCATCTCCGTCGTATCTATAATTTCTGATTGTTCCATGCCAATAATCTACAACTTTCATATATTTTTGGCAACATTTTATATTATTTTTGGGAATAACATATTGATCCAGTGCCCAGTGTCAGTTCCTGTTTTTTTTGCATGTTATTTGTTTCACGGAAAATCCATATCAAAGGACGTCCAAACGCAATAAAAATTTATGGAGATTTATTTTGGTATATATTTGATTTTTGGGAGGTGGAATCAACGCAAGACGGTGCCCGAGGTGGCCACAAGGCAACAAGGCGCGCCCGGGGGTATGGGCGCACCGTGTTGCCTTATCACTCCCTCATAAGTCGGTTGGGGCCCTTCTTTCCCTGCAAGAAACATAATTTCCCATGAAAATCCCCTCAAAATTTCAGCCTAACCAAAGTTATGGATCTCCGGGAATATAAGAAACGGTGAAGGGGTCCGAAATAGGAGCCCAAAACAGAAGAGAACAAAGAGAGAGATGCAATCTCCGACGGGCTCCTGCCCTCTGGGAGCTATGGCGGCCATGGACCAGAGGGAAACTGTCCTCCCATCTAGGGGGATACCAATGAAGGAGAAGATGAAGGGTGCTCTACCCCCCTATACCGGCTACGCCGGAACACCGTCGGGGCAATCATCGTGTGACGGCGATGTACTCCAACAACTCTGTCATCTTAATCAACACCTGCATCACCTTCCCGCATCTATTTTCTGCGGTCCACTCTCCCGCAACCCGCTGTACCCCCTACATGAACATGGTGCTTTACGCTTCATATTATTTTCCAATGATATGTTGCCATCCTATGATGTTTGAGAAGATTTTTGTTGTCCTATGGTTGATTGGTGAATTGCTATAGTTGGTTTAAATTGCTTGTGGTTATGTTGTTGTCCTTTGGTGCCCATCATATGAAAGTGCGTGTGGATCAAACCATAGGGTTAGTTGTATGTTGATAGGACTATGCATTGGAGGGCGATAGTGACAGAAGCGTCTTCGTAACATAGAAATTGATTCATACGAGATTGAAGGGGGACCAATATATCTTAATGCTATGGTTGGGCTTTACCTTAATGAACGTTTGTAGTTATAGATTCTTGATAATTGTTCCAATCATAAGTGCATGGAATTCCATGTAAGGTATGACAAGCTAGCAGTGGCCTCTCTCACAAAAAAACTTGCTATCGGTCTAGTGAGTTAGCCAATCTCTTACAGACAATTCCGCAAATCCTACCACCACTTTTCCGCACTCGCTAAACTAACTTAATTTTCTTTTAATCGAACAACACCTAACTTTTCTTTTTCACGTTCTTTATTATCTTGCAAACCTATCCAACTACACCTACTAAGTACTTCTAGGTTATTTCTTGTACTAGGTATCACTACTGGAATTCAGTTATTTGCCGTCTGCCATAGCGGACGGCAAAGGACAGGACCACCGACGGCAAAGCCTTTGCCGTCGGGCAGCAGACGGCAAAATTTCCAGCATTGAGAACCCCGGTAAAGGAGTGCTTTGCCGTCTTCCTTTATACAGCGGACGGCAAAGTGTTTTTGCCGTCAGGCAGCAGACGGCAAAGTGTCTGGACGGCCTAAACTTGAGTAAACATTGTTACGCGTAGAGTTCTATCGGTGGTCGATAGAACTTGAGAGAATATTAATTCTACCTTTAGCTCCTCATTGGGTTTGACGCTCTTAATTATCAAAAAAGGCTACAAACGATCCCCTACACTTGTGGGTTATCAAGACCTTTTTCTGGCGTCGTTGAAGGGGAGCAATAGCATGGGGTGAATATTCTCATGTGTGCTTGTTCGCTCTACCTCTAAGTAATTTTTATTTTCTGTTCTAAGTTGTTTTATATCTTTACTTATGGATATGGGACACAAAATACAAAAAATTAGTTGTACTTGCTACTCATGGAGACGATGAACCTCCTAAAACCCTCGATGTTGTTTATGTGAAAAACATGAAATACTATGAGAATCCTAAGAAATCCCCGTTCAACTTGATAATGGGAGACACGTTGGATCGATGTGAGTACTTTAGGGATTATCGCTTGACTGAAAAAGGGAAACACTTATGGGACCAAATTAAAATGTTGCGTTGGTATGCTTGGGATTTATGCTTGAGATGTGATTATACTTGTTGCTCTAAGATGAAGGCTCCACACCTTATCTTTTAGTGTTAAATTAATGATAAACCTTGGCTTCTTATGCTAATGGTATATATGATTACTATGATGTGGAAATAATAGAAGAATTTGTTGCTTTTAAGGGTGCTTATGAAATTGAACCTTTGTTTGAAAAGTGTGATAACTTTGATGATGTTGTTTCCAGACTTGAAAATTTTCCTATACTTAAATATTGCTATGAGAATTATGAATACAATGCCCCTATTTATAAATTTATTGAGAAGGTCTCTGCTGCCCAAGAAGAGACTAATATTTTGCAGGAATCTATGGAAGAAGAAATTGCTGAAACTGTGAGCTCATTAGATGAAAAAGATGAGGAGGGAAGCGAAGTACAAAAGGGGAAGAGCATATTAGCTACCCTTGCCCACCTCCTAATGAGAGTAACTCTTTAACTCCTACATTGTTTAATTTCCCTTCACACATACCGAAGGATGAATGCTATGATAACTGCTATGATCCCTTGGATTTGTTTGAAATATCCCTATTTGATGAAGTTGATGCTTGTTATGCTTGTGGCCATGATGCCAATATGAATTATGCTTATGAAGATGAACTTTCTATAGTTCCTTATGTTAAACATAAAATTGTTGCTATTTCACTCACTCATGATAGTCCTATTATCTTTTTGAATTCTCCCAACTACATTATATCGGAGAAGTTTGCGCTATTAAGGGTTATATTGATGGGTTACGTTTTACTATTACACATGATGATTTTGATGGATATAATATATGCATGTTCTTGCTGCTCCTAATTGCAATTAATATGAGAGAGGAACTACATCTTCACCTCTCTATGTTTCCAATACGATAAAATTGCAAGAAACTATTCATACTATGCGTTGGCTTTTACTTTATGTGAATGAATTTTTCTTCTATGACATGCCAATGCATAGGAAGAGAGTTAGACTTTGTTGTTACATGATATATGTTGCTTTGTGCTCACTAAAAAATTACAAATCATTGTTAATTAAAATTGGCTTTGATATACCTTGGGATCCGGGTGGATCAATTACTTGAGCACTATATGCCTAGCTTAATGGTTTTAAAGATTGCGCTGCTAGGGGGACGACTGAGAAGTTTTAGAGAGTTATTTTTTCCTGTTGTGTTCTTTTAAAAATAATAATAAAGTGGGGAACTTAAAACATTTTCAAAAGGAAAAGAGGAAGTGAGAAAGACGAGCACTGTTGAAGTGGGGGCTAGCCTTGAACCTGTTCATGCCCATGGAAACTTTGTGAATCTTGATTAGAGAAAAATTTCAACAAAAACAATTATCCCCTTGTAACAATCCATTGTATTATAGAAATAATGCGCCAAGATTTACCTTTAGGATGTTTGAATTGCTTGTTTCATACGGGTTGTGCAAAAACACAAACTTTTGCTGTAGTGTTTGAATTTTGAAATTTTACTGGAGCGTGAAAAAATTCTGAAATTTTTACACAGTAATTTTATGCAAATATTTTATTATTTCCTAATATTTCAAATTTGTTTGAGTTACATAGGTACATGTTTCATCTGCATCTTTACAGACTGTCCAGTTTTTCACAAATTGCTGCTATAGTTGCTTTATCTTCTTATGTTTGAAATCTTGTTGAGCCCCATTGACTTGGTAGCCATAAAATTGTGATAGCATGCAGTAGGTAATGTTGGATTATAATTATACAATAATGTGATGGCAAGACATGATGGGATTATATGTTATATGTACTAACCCTTCTAATAAAATTTATGTTAAGTTTTGTGTGGATGAACTGTTCGAAGGTCGAGGAGATATCGATATGAGAAGAATAAGGAGAGGCAAGAGTTCAAGCTTGGGTATGCACAAGGCACCCCAAGTAAATATTCATGGAGACTCAAGCGTCTAAGCTTGAGGATGCCCCGGAAGGCATACCATGTTACTTCCTCGCCAATTATCG
Source organism: Elymus sibiricus (assembly GCA_039707655.1). Taxonomy (NCBI): domain Eukaryota; kingdom Viridiplantae; phylum Streptophyta; class Magnoliopsida; order Poales; family Poaceae; genus Elymus; species Elymus sibiricus. The sequence goes on along the minus strand of CM077673.1, from coordinate 140,478,194 downwards.
GTATGTCTCGTTTTTCTTTTGTTCACATGATTTGCGTAAATTCTTGGAGCGTCGTGTGCCATTTATTTTTCTTTTAGAAATGCACCATGCTGGTATGGGATAGTCCTTGGTTGATTTATAGAATGCTCTATGCACTTCACTTATATCTTTTGAGTATGGTTCTATAGAATGCTTCAAGTGCTTCACTTATATCATTTGAAGTTTGGATGCTTGCCTCTCTAGATTGTGAACACCCTTATTTGTAAAATGCACCTTTGCTTCACTTATATTTATTAGAGCATGTCCAGGTCTTTCATAGAAAATATTAAACTCTAATGCTTCACTTATATCTATTTAGAGAGTTAACATGCATTGGTCATTCACATGGTTAGTCATAAAACCCCACATAAAACATGTAGATCACTAAATATGATATGTTCGATTCCTTGTAATAGTTTTCAGACATTACGATAGTTATATGTGGGAGCACTAGTGGATTATTATGGTTTAGTAGGAATATCGATGTTAATGTTTGTGATCTCCTATGACCGGGATGTTGGAGCACTTTTATTCCTCGTTGAAATCCTTGTGTTGTTTGAGTCGGGGCGCGATGGTTAACTCCTCCCAACCTCCTCCCTAGGGGTGCACTACTAGTACTTTGCTTCAAGATAGATAATAAAACTTCTTTATGACTAATGTGAGTCCATGGATTATATGAGTTCTCTATGACTAATGTGAGTCCATGGATTATACACACTCCCACCTTTCCACAATTTTCTAGCCTCTTCGGTACCGTGCATTGCACTTTCTCACCTCGAGAGTTCGGGCAAACTTCGCCGGTGCATCCAAACCCCGTGATATGGTACGCTCTATCACACATAAGCCTCTGTATATCTTATTCAAAACAGCCACCATACCTACCTATTATGGCATTTCCATAGCTATTCCGACATATATTGCCATGTGATACGTCTCCAACGTATCTATAATTTTTGATTGTTCCATGCTATTATATTATCATTGTTGGATGTTTAATAGTCATTTTATAGCAACTTTATTCATTTTTTGGAACTAACCTATTGACATAGTGCCAAAGTGCCAGTTGCTGTTATTTGCTTGTTATTTACTTCGCAGAATAATAGTACCAAACAGAGTCCAATCGCGACGAAACTTTTTGGATATTTTTTCTAGACCAGAAGACACCCAGTGGGCCAAAGAAGTGCCGGAGAGGTGGGCAGTGGAGACCACAACCCACCATGGCGCGCCAGGGGGCCCCGGCACGCCCTGATGGGTTGTTCACTCCTCGGGGTCCTTCTCCACCACCTCTGATGCCTATAAATTCCCAAATATTCCAAAAACCCTAGGGGAGTCGACGAAACACAATTCCAGCCACCGCAAGTTCCAGAACATCGAGATCCAATCTAAACACCATCATGGAGGGGTTCATCTTCTTCATAAGTGCCTCTCCGATGATGCGTGAGTAGCCCACCACAGACCTACGGGTCCGTAGGCAGTAGCTCGATGGCTTCCTCTCTCTCTCTCTCTCTTATGATTCTCAATACAATGGTCTCTTGGAGATCTATTTGATGTAAACTTTTGCGGTGTGTTTGTTGGGATCCAATGAATTTTGAGTTCATGATCAGTTTCTATCCATGAATATTATTTGAGTCTTCTTTGATCTGTTATATGCATGATTACTTATAGCCTCGTATTTCTTCTTTGAATATTTGGTTTAGTTAGGCCGACTAGATCGATTTTTCTTGCCATGGGAAGAGGTGCTTTGTGATGGGTTCGATCTTGCGGTGTTCTTTCCCGGTGACAGAAGGGGCAGCAAGACACGCATGTATCGTTGCCATTAAGGATAACAAGATGGGGGTATATTCCTACATGAATAGATCTTGTCTACATCATGTCATCGTTCTAATTGCATTACTCCATTTTTCCATGAACTTAATACACTAGATGCATGCTGGATAGCGGTCCATGTGTGGAGTAATAATGGTAGATGCAGGCAGGAGTCGGTCTACTTATCTTGGACGTGATGCCTATATAATGATCATCGCCTTGAATATCGTCATGACTATTCGATTTTCTATCAATTGCCCAACAGTAATTTGTTCACCCACCGTGCGCTATACTCATGAGAGAAGCCACTAGTGAATCCTACGGCCCCCGGGTGTACTTTTCCAACATATTGCTTTCCGATCTATCTTTTTGCCTCTTTGTTTTCAGATCTACAAAACCAAAAACACAAAAAAATATTGCTGCATATTTTATTTGCTCTTTTTATTTTGTGTTCTTGAGAGATCTATCTCTCCTATCTATCACTACCTAATCTATCTTTTTACTGTAGAGAGATTGACAACCTCTCTTTCGCGTCGGGTTGCAAGTATTTGTTATTTGTGTGCAGGTGACCCTCCTACTGGTTCGATAACCTTGGTTTCATAACTAAGGGAAATACTTACCGTCGCTGTGTTGCATCATCCCTTCCTCTTTGGGGAAATACCGACACAGTCTCAAGCCATGTCAAAGGAATTTCTGGCGCCGTTGCTTAGGAGGAATCGGTCTCTTCTACGTGCCTATTGTAGGCACCAAGGGGACTCCATCATCATCTACCAGGTTCCTAATCACAAATCTCATCTCCTTGCAATTACATTATTTGCCATTTGCCTCTCGTTTTCCTCTCCCCCACTTCACCAATTTGCCATTTTATTTGCTCTCGTTTTCGTTTGCCTTTTGCTTGTTTACTATCTTTGCTTGTGTTGCCATGTGCCTTCTATTTTGCTTGCATCTTCGCTTGCTAAAAATCTATTGATATGGATCCTCATCCACTTGCTAATCTTTTCAAAATGCCAAATTATGATGAACCAATTGCTAGTGAGTTGAGTGCTATTGATTATCTCTATGAAGTTTTGTTTGAAAATCATGAATTTGAAAATTTTGATGAAGTGTTGAAAGAAGAAATTTATAAGGTGATTCATGATAGCTCCTTGATTGAAAAGCATGATTGCAATGATGTTACTATAAATTCTATTAATGTCAATTATGCTAATGATATGCAAAGCCACAAGCTTTGGGGTGCTATGTTTGATGAAGATGATATTTTTAGTCCCCCAAGTTTTAATAAGCAAATTTATTATGATGTTTGCATGCCTCATATTCATGATGATGGTGAAACTTATCATCATGTTTTTTATTTTCAATATGGTTATGTCAATCAAGTGTCTCATGATAGTTATTTTGTTGAGTTGGCTCCCACTACTATGGATGAAAAGGAATATGCTTGTGCATCATGAAAAGAATGATTTATGTGACAGTTATATTGTTGAATTCCTTCATGATGCTACTGAAATTTATTATGAGGGAGGAATATATGCTTGTCAGAATTGTAATAACATCAAGTTTCCTCTCTATGTGTTCAAAGTTTTGAAGTTATGCTTGTTTTCCCTTCCTATGCTAGTTGATTCTTGTTCCCATAAATTGTTTGCTCACAAAATCCCTATGCATAGGAAGTGGGTTGGACTTAAATATGTTTGTCATGAGATTCATGATGCTCCCTTGCATATTTCATTTACTACTTTTTATGTGAGCATCATTGAAATCATTATGCCTAGCTAGGGGCGTAAAACGATAGCGCTTGTTGGGAGGCAACCCAATGAATAAATAAATTTTTGCTTTTTACTTTCTGTTTTTGATTGTTGACACAATTATGCCTTTGTTATGATTGTGTTTTTATGGTTTATTTATTGTTTGTGACAAGTAGAGCCTTTAGGATGATTCATCAGATGAGTAGAAGCGATGTTGAATCTGAAACAGAAACTTTGCGTCCAGTATATGAATTTTCATATTTACTGGAACGTGATCCTAAGCTGAAATTTTAACACGGTGTTGCTATACAAATTCCTTACGTTGTCCTAATTTTTCAGAAGTTTTAGAGTTACATAAGTATGGTTAGAGTACAGATTACTACAGACTATTCTGTTTAAAACAGATTCTGTTTTCGTTGCATTGTGTGCTTGTTTTGATGAATCTATGGGTTATATTGAACGGTATGAGTGTCGGCGTTCTGGATACCAGGGTACCCAGACTTGCCTGCCTACGGCCCCAGGCATGGCCCACCTCAACAACCAAGTACGGCCCGGCGCGGCCTCACTCGACACAAGGCCCTCGCGAGACCCCGAGCTCGCAAGGGAAGCAGCGCCAAGACCCGCGGGGAGATAGGCCTCCCCAGGCCCCCTCCTGAGCGGTGGAGACTTCTATTGAACACACGAGCTCAGGAGGCCAAGGGTGACGCCAGCCAGGCCAGGTGGACGCCAGTACGCCAGAGGGGACAATTTCCCCTTTGGTGCAAAGGAGGCAGGGACGCACGCGAGTTCCCAAAGCGCCCCCCAAAGGTTTCCACTTCGGTGCAACAAGACCAAGACCCCAAGCCCCGTAGGACGGATGTCATCACCGATCCCCCCACTGCATCACCGTCGACCACTTTGCAGGCGAAGACCACCTTTCGTCAGGATAGGGTGTACCTCCTGTCCCCCTTCAAATTTGGCCGTTGTGGGATCCTTTCCCGCCATTGCGATAAGAGAAGAGGACCCGGGCCGCTACAAATAGAGACGAGGTAGCCCGGTAGAGGGGCACGAAGCAACCACCCTGCAAACACACCCGCAAGGCAGCACACCTCTGTACTAGTTCATCCACAAACCTCCTCGTGAGGCAATCCACCAAAGGCAGGAGTAGGGTTTTACGCTTCGCAGCGGCCCGAACCTGGGTAAACTCTCGTGTGCTATCTTCTCCCTCGCCATCGAGCGGGGTTACCGTGTTGTGAGTGAGGAGGGGGCGAAGCTGTTGGAGAATCTTCGCACACGCCCCTGGGTTCGAATTCCTTAGGGTTTTGCGGAGCCCGAAATCCGACATTTGGCGCGCCAGGTAGGGGGCGTGTCGGAGTCTTCAGCAAGATTTGCTTCTTCTCCACCCCGTCGCCCCAATGGCCAACGCCCGACAGGCTCCTTCCGGCCTTGGAGGACCCGCCTCCGCCAACCTCGCTAATGCCACCCAAGACTCGCGCCACGGCAGTGTGATGCCGGGCGGTCGTTACCAGGCCGCCAGCGTCGTTTCCACCACCGACGCTGCTCGTGCTGGCCGGGCGCACGGTGGACGAGCAGCGCCCATGGGACTGGCATCGCGCTGCACCCACATGGGAGACCTCAACGCGCATGACTCGCTCCTGATGGCGAGTGAGATGCTTCGCCACCGCCCTGCGCACGGGGGCTTCGACGCCTGGGCCGACCACATGGACGAGCTGGTCGCCGTCGCAGGGAGGGCCTGGGTCCCCCACCTTCCTTCACGACCATCGGCGCTGGGCGCTGGGGGCTCGCTCGCCGTACCCGTCACCCTACCTGCGGACGGCGCGCCCGCTCCACCCCCGGGTGAGCCCGAGCAGGGCCCGCCGCACGCCGTGCTTCTCCTTCTCCGGATCCCGGTGACCTGCTTCGGAGCGGCGCCCGGTCCCGCCGGTAGTGCCTACGATGGAGGTGCTGGGGTGCCCCGTGGGCACCTCGACATACGCGCCCACACCCAACTGGATCATCAACAGCCTGGCTCGTCCCGGCGGGAGCGCGCCAACCGGCGTAGGGAGCAGGCGGCTCAGGCTTCCAGCCAGGCAGGTAACCGTAATGGAGGAGTAATGGAAAATCAGGGAGGCAACTCACGGCAAGACACGCGCGGCCCACCCCACGGCGGCGGCAGAGCCAGGCAACTTCGGGCACAGGCCCGCCGCAGGATGGTTTGTGGCCTACGCTCCCAGGATGGTGTCGTCCTGCCACCCGGGGAGATTGCCCTTGGAGCGCGCGGGGACGACTCGGGAGGGGGCCAAAGCCTCTATATGAATCCCTACGTTCCGAGCTACGTCATACCTGCGGACGGCGCGGAGGATCAGGCGCCCTTTACGGATGCCGGCACCCTCCCGGGATAAGGAGGTGCCCCGGGCGCTCTCCCCAATCCAGGCAAGGGGGCTTCCATGGAGGGGGCACCAGGCCAGGTTTATGTGAGCGAGGAAGAGGGGGAGCATCCCGGGAAGCCCGGGGGCGCGACGCAGCCGCCACCCCCACGAGCAAGCAGCGCACGGCCGAACCCAGGGCCTTAGGAGCGACCGCCTGGGGAATCGGCAGGGTACAAGCAACGCGGGCCACCCGCGGCAACGGGGGCGCTGGAGCGGCCCTCGGGAGGCGGGGCCTCATGAGGCCCGCAAGCCGGGGTCCGGCCGGCGCCGCGATACTTCACGAGGCGGCTTCACCGACACAACACCTCTGTAGCTGTGCTAGGTGGATTGCGCTCATGTTTGGGCCGCGGGAGCGCAATCCCACGGCTACGCGGGGAGCAATGCACACAGGTTTGGGCTGTAGAGGTGCGCAACTGTGCAGTAATGGGTGGGATGGCTCTAAACAGAGTTGGGAGCACCTAGGCCGTGCGCCTGGGGGCTTGCCCAGCTATCTTCGGCCGTGACACTCTCACGTAATAATGAGTGGGCTGTATATGCCCGGAGCCCCCTGAGGACGCAGAGGGGTACCCTCCCACGCCGAAGTGGAAGCCCCATGCTCCGCGCTGGCGGACAATACTGCCCTCCAATGGCTATGCCCACGCAACGTGGATGTCCTATGCTCCGCGCTGGGGGAAAACGAAGGTGAAGACTAGCCTAGGTGCCGGACGCGGCTGTTGCTTGCTTCTTTTTGTGTTCGTATTGCTATTTTTTGAAATGAAGTTGAATATTTCGTGACTCTATTTGAAAAGGGGCGGGAACTTTTCTCTCTTCGCGATTCCTCTTTCTGACCTTGAAGTCTTTTTCCTTTTTGGATTGACAACTTGCCGAGTACGGCCCGCGCACTTTGGCCCCTCCTCGCGGCCTCTCGGGGCAGGCCGGCAAGGACCTGCCACCTCAGGGGCACTCATCGCTTAAACGGTCGACTCCCACTCGGGGGCTCCGGCCGCGGCCCGGCATGACATCACATAACCTCGGGAGGCTCAGGCGCCTCCCAATGCGGCAGCCTATGGGAAGGTAAGGAAGTCGCTTGAGCGTCAAGGGGGACTCTTGAGCAACGCGCCTCAGGAGCCTCGCCGATCGTGTAGCTCCGTGCCCCTTGGTCTCGTCCTGGTGATCCGGATGCCCCAATGGTGGCCGAGGCCTCGCCCCCTTTGGTCTCGTCCGGTGATCCGGACACCCCAACGGCGGTCGAGGTCTGCTCGAGATCGGGCCCCGCCGACGCAGAGCGCCACTTGACCGTCAAGGGGGGGTTCCCAGGCAATACGTCTCGGGAACCTCACCGATCGTGTAGCTCTGCGCCCCTTGGTCTCGTGCTAGTGATCCGGACGCCCCAATTGTGGCCGAGGCCTCGCCCCTTTGGTCTCGTCCTGGTGATCCAGACGCCCCAACTGTGGTCGAGGTCTGCTCGGGATCGGGCCCCGTCGACGCAGAGTGCAGAAAGGGCTCTCGGACCACCCCGTAAGCAAGGAAGAAGCCCTCCCAGGCGGAATCCTCAACCTCCCTGGATGCTCCGCCTAACCCTCGCGACGCTCGACCTCGCCACGGCCCGACAAGCTAAGTACACCCGCTGAGTAAGGGCAGGACTTTCTAATTAAGTTATAGCCCGAATGCAGGGCAAGAGGGATGAGCGCTAACGCCAAAGTACAGGCGCCACGGTCCGCTACCTAACCCCATCAGGACTCTTGTGGTTCCAGGAGCAAGGAAGGGCAGTGCGAGGGGAGGAGTCCGGCCACTCTAGGCGACGTGGCTAGGGGCCTGGCCTCGAGGGCGGCACGATCCCCCTCAGGAGGGTCCGCCCCGCGAGGGTACGACCGGATGCCGTTGCCGGCCTTAGCGCGATACCCTCGTGGGCCTCTCAAGGGACGCCGAGGCGCATCAGCAACAACACAAAGCCCCGCGGGAGGCGCGGGGATATGCCGCGCAAAACAAACAATCAACAATACAAAAAGGAGGAGGAATACAAAGGGAAGAACGCAAAAGTTAACACCCCCAGGGGCCAGGTGTTGCTTGACATGACAGGAACTGGGAAGAGAAAATAGGGGAGGACTAGGCGGAGGAGCCGCTGTCGCCGTCAGGGCCATCGCCAGCCGCGGCGCCGGAGTCGTCGCCCTCGTCGGCAAGGGGCTCCTAGACGAACCGCTCCACCAAGGACTCCATGTGCGGGCGCGTCTCGTCCCTGAGGGGCCTCTGGAGCTCCTCGGGCACCGGCTCCATGACGCGGGGGAGGTCGAGCTCGGGCACGAAGCGACAAAGGTTGGAGAAGACGCGTGTCGGCGCGAGGTCCAGGAGGTCGCGCGCACTGGACGCGTTGTCCTCGTCAACCCGGGAGACGCCGGTCTCCAGCGCCTCCACCACCTTGTCGAAGAAGTTGAGGTAGCCCCCATCGCCATGCGCGCACGGCAGCGCAGGGCCTCCCCGACGAACCGGCTTACCGCGCCGACTGTGCGGAGGGCGATGTCCCGATACTACTTGGCGCGCTGCGCCTCCAGCATCTTCGCGTGGGCCGCCTCGTCCTGGGCGGCCTGCACGGCGTCGACGGCCCCCTTGACCTAGGTCTGGAGCGACGCCAGCTCCGCCCGAGCCTCCGCCTCGCCCCTGAGCGCGGCCTGGAGGGTGGCCTCGGCGTCCGAGAGCTGGACCCTCAGTGTATCAGCCTCCTCCTGGAGTTCCTCGAGCATGCGCCTCTTGGGCGCGGGCACCCTGGGAGGAGGGAACGATCAAGACCGGCGCGACAGTTGCGATTATAAGAGAAGGAAGCGGGAGGCAAGGAACTTACTCATCGAGGATGGCCCAGCACCGGCGGACTTGGGCTGGCCTTGAGGGCCCCCCACCGCTGCCTCTGGGGGCCGCCGGTGGAGCCAGGGGCTCCGAACGCTTCCCCGCACCTGCCGCGCTCCCACCGGACGCCATGAGTGAGCAAAGGAAGGGGGGAAGACGAGGAAGATAACTTGGAAGGAAGAGAAATGAGAGGGCGCGACAAGATGGCAAGACCCTCCGAGCGGGGCGGGTTTATAGGCGCAACCGCTGCACGCGGGGCGTCGTGGGGAGTGGGGTCGCCAGGCACCTCGAGCGGTGCGTGCCAGACTCGACCGGTGTGCTATCCTGCCTCACGTCGCTTCCACTGCCCCCGTTGGGACACAAGGGGGGCAGCAACATTCAAAGAAGGGTAATGATGGCCAAGGAGGCGCGCAGGCCATGCGTCAGCATGACTGAAGGCGGTTCCCGACGTCTTCGGGGAGCCGAGACGCCCACGTCTCATGGTGCGCCACGCATCGGGTCAGACCCGCAGGCGATTGGGGCCCGCGGCGCTCCGGCCCGTCCTCCGTGCCTTCACCCTGAAGATAGCTCGAGCGCGCCTCGGGCCCGGGGGCTACTGTCGGCATTCTGGATACCAGGGTACCCAGACATGCCTACCTGCGGCCCCAGGCATGGCCCACCTCAACAACCAACTACGGCCCGGCACGGCCTCACTCGACACAAGGCCTCGTTAGACCCCGAGCTCGCGAGGGAAGCAGCGCCAAGACCCACGGGGAGATAGGCCTCCCCAGGCCCCCTCCTAAGCGGCAGAGACTTCTATGCAACACACGTCCTAAGGAGGCCAAGGGTGACGCCAGCCAGGCCAGGCGGACGCCAGTGTGCCAGAGGGGACAGTTTCCCCTTTGGTGCAAAGGAGGCCGGGACGCACGCGAGTTCCCAAAGCGCCCCCAAAGGTTTGCACTTCGGTGAAACAAGACCAAGACCCCAAGCCCCATAGGACGGACGTCATCACCGAGCCCCCCACTGCATCACCGTCGACCACTTTGCAGGCGAACACCACCTTTCGTCAGGATAGGGTGTACCTCCTGTCCCCCTTCAAATTTGGTCGTTGTGGGATCCTTTCCCGCCATTGCGATAAGGGAAGAGGACCCGGGCCGCTACAAATAGAGACGAGGTAGCCTGGTAGAGGGGCACGAAGCAACCACCCCGCAAACACACCCGCAAGGCAGCACACCTCTGTACTAGTTCATCCACAAACCTCCTCGTGAGGCAATCCACCAAATGCAGGACTAGGGTTTTACGCTTCGCAGCGGCCCGAACCTGGGTAAACTCTCGTGTTCTATCTTCTCCCTCGCCATCGAGCGGGGTTATCGTGTTGTGAGCAAGGAGGGGGCGAAGCTGTTGGAGAATCTTCGCACACGCCCCTGGGTTCGAATTCCTTAGGATTTTGTGGAGCCAAAATCCGACAATGAGCCATGGAAAAGATAAAATACAGTAGGTATAATGCAATAATAAAATATGAATGGGTTGCAACAGCACCTAAAGTAGTGATTTGCTTTATTATACTAACCGATCTCACGAAGATTTTGTTGAGTTTTGTGTGATTGAAGTTTTCAAGTTTTGGGTGAGATCACGATGGATGAAGGAATAAGGAGTGAAAAGAGCCTAAGCTTGGGGATGCTACAACACCCCCAAGATATATCCAAAGAGAAACAAGCAACTAAGCTTGGGGATGCCCCCGAGTGGCATCCCCTCTTTCTTCTAACGACCATCGGTATTTTACTTGGAGCTATATTTTTATTCGTCACATATCATGAGTTTTGCTTGGAGCGTCTTGTATCTTTGCTTGCTTTGCTTGTTAGTTTGTCACTTGTATCCTTACTGGACACACCTATTTGAGAGAACCAAAATCATGCCATGATTTGTTAGAATTGCTCTATATGCTTCACTTAAACCTTTTGAGCTATAGGATTGCTCTAGTGCTTCACTTATATCTTTTTGAGCATGGTGTGCTTGGAAATTTTTGTAGAAATACTCTCATGCTTCACTTAGATTAATTTGAGAGTTAGTAAATTTTGAAGAAATCCTCTCATGCTTCACTTATACTATTTTGAGAGATGAAATCTTTATGCTCATGTGCTTCACTTAAATTTGTTTGAGCTTGCCAAAAAGCAATGGCAATATATGAAACTAGTCCCAAAGTGATAGATATCCAAGGAGGATATAACAAAAACTTTCATGAAGATCATTGGGCAAATTAAACTTGATTCTTTGTAATAGTTTTGAAACATGATGATAGTAATATGTGAGTCATGTTAGTGAGTAATTATGCTTAGTAGGAATATTGGTGTTAAGGTTTGTGATTCCCTATGCATGCACGAAAGTCAATAGTTATGCACTGAAGTTACATTCTACTTATGGTGCATTATTCGGTGTTAGTTATGCTCAATGCTCCCTTATGTGACTTTTCGTTTCTTGGTTTGGTTGCTTCTCAATATATTTGCTAGCCTCCATTTGTACTAAGTTGAAATACTACTTGTGCATCCAAAATCCTTAAACCAAGTTTTGCCTTATGAGTCCACCATACCTACCTATATGCGGTATTTCCATGCCGTTCCAAGAAAATTTGTATGTGCCATCTCTAAATTTTCAAAATAAAATTTCTCTTTTGTGTGCTCCTACCGCTCATGAAACGGTGGGAAGTGTCCAATATTTTTCCATGCTAGATGTGTTATTCTCAAGATGAGTGTTTATTCACTTGTCATTGCACGAGAGTGCGGCGGTAATAGGGATGCCCATTCCCGAAATGAAAAAGAAAAAATATTTACTTTATGTTGTCAAATAATAAATTCCTTGGAAAGTGTTGGTATGGAAGGCAACCGTGGATACGTCCCGCCATGGAAAGTGAAAGTTTGGTGGAAAAAGGAATAAACTTTATTTTCTGTTTGGGAACCGCCTATGATATATCTAGCATGGAAAGTATTGTGAGCTACTTTGTCATTTTTGTTGACAGGAAAAGCATGCCACCCAAAATATTTTTTCTCTCTCAATTTAAACCTTGAGCTCTGGCACCTCTACAAATCCCTACTTCCCTCTGCGAAGGGACTATCTATTTACTTTAAGCAATTTTTATTTTTACTTTGAGTCTCCATCTTCTCTTATAAAGCAGCAACTAGGGAGCACTATGATCGTACTTGAGCATTGGGCATAGCTAATATTTGAGTGTGTTTCATGAATGGATCAATGATTGAGCATGATGGGCTAGGGATAACTTTCTTTAGTGTTGATATTTTGAAAGACATAGTTGCTTGTTGACATGCTTGAGTATTGAAGTCATTATGTTAAAACTAGACTATTGCTTTGAATCATTTACAAGTCGAGATGTCCATGCTATACAAAAGAAAAGAATATGAGATGAACATGTTAGGCAGCATTCCACATCAAAAATTCTGTTTTTATCATTTACCTACTTTAGGACGAGTAGGAATTAAGCTTGGGGATGCTGATACGTCTCCAACGTATCTATAATTTTTGCTTGTTCCATAATGTTATATTATCATTCTCAGATGTTTTACATTCCTTTTATAGCAACTTTATTTCATTTTTTGGGACTAACCTATTGACATGGTGCCAAAGTGCCAGTTGCTGTTTTTGCTTATTTTTTACTTCGCTGAATATCTGTACCAAACGGAGTCCAATCGCGACGAAACTTTTTGGAGATTTTTTCTAGACCAGAAGACACCCAGTGGGCCAAAGAAGTGCCGGAGAGGTGGGCCGTGGAGACCACAACCCACCAGGGCGCGCCAGGGTTGTGCCCTCCTCGGGGCCCCTCTCCACCGCCTCTGATGCCTATAAATTCCCAAATATCCTAAAAACCCTAGGGGAGTCGACGAAACACTATTCCAGCCGCCGCAAGTTCCAGAACCTCGAGATCAAATCTAAACACCATCACGGAGGGGTTCATCTTCTTTATAGGTGCCTCTCCGATGATGCGTCAGTAGTCCACCATAGACCTATGGGTCCGTAGGCAATAGCTAGATGGCTTCCTCTCTCTCTCTCTTATGATTCTCAATACAATTGTCTCTTGGATATCAATTTCATGTAAACTTTTGCGGTGTGTTTGTTGGGATCCGATGAATTTTGAGTTCATGATCAGTTTCTATCCATGAATATTATTTGAGTCTTCTTCGATCTCTTATATGCATGATTACTTATAGCCTCGTATTTCTTCTTCGAATCTTTCGTTTAGTTAGGCCGACTAGATCGATTTTTCTTGCCATGGGAAGAGGTGCTTTGTGATGGGTTCGATCTTGCGGTGTTCTTACCCACTGACAGAAGGGGCAGCAAGACACGCATGTATCGTTGCCATTAAGGATAACAAGGATGGGGTCTATTCCTACATAAATAGATCTTGTCTACATCATGTCATCGTTCTTATTGCATTACTCTGTTTTTCCATGAACTTAATACACTAGATGCATGCTGGATAGCGGTCGATGTGTGGAGTAATAGTGGTAGATGCAGGCAGGAGTCGGTCTACTTATCTTGGACGTGATGCCTATATAATGATCATTGCCTTGGATATCGTCATGACTATTCGATTTTCTATCAATTGCCCAACAGTAATTTGTTCACCCACCGTGCGCTATACTCATGAGAGAAGCCACTAGTGAATCCTACGGCTCCCGGGTGTACTTTTCCAACATATTGCTTTCCGATCTATCTTTTTGTCTCTTTGTTTTCAGATCTACAAAACCAAAAACCCAAAAACATAGTGCTGCATATTTTATTTGCTCTTTTTCTTTTGTGTTCTTGAGAGATCTATCTCTCCTATCTATCACTACCTAATCTATCTTTTTACCGTAGAGAGATTGACAACCTCTCTTTCGCGTCGGTTTGCAAGTATTTGTTATTTGTGTGCAGGTGTTGCTTATTGGGTGGTGGTGATCCTCCTACTGGTTCGATAACCTTGGTTTCATAACTGAGGGAAATACTTACCGTCGTTGTGCTGCATCATCCCTTCCTCTTTGGGGAAATACCGACGCAGTCTCAAGCCACGTCACCATGCAACTTCCATCATCATCATATACATGACTTGAGCGTTTATTTGCATATTGCTTTGCATGCTCGTAAGATAGCTAGCATGATATTTCCATGGCCTGTCCATTTTTTTATATCTTCGCTACGCTAGATCATTGCACATCCTGGTACACTGCTAGAGGCATTCATATATAGTCATCTTGTACAGTTTTTAGGGTTTTTTATTTATGTGCCCCTCGTTGCTTAGTTGTGCTCAGTTTTGCCCAAGCAATAGATCTTTGCTCAGTTTTGCCCTCCCCCTCCACCGCCTGCTCACAAAAGTCCAAACATTGCACTGCCGTCCCGTCAGAACCTTTGACCGTTACCTCCCAACAATTTTTTTGTCTCCTCCTGACTATTGGGGCCGCCTGCTATCCTGACTGTTGGGGCGGAGGCAACTTACTACAGGTGGGGCATATGCAGGTGGATGTCTCTCTCTCTCTTACCACATTTCGAGCAGCCCATGCCCAGTTTGTTCCCCGCCGCCGCTGTCGCTGCCCCCACCACTCTCCCCGCTCCCCGCCCCCACCGGCGCTGCCCCGCACATACCCCCTCCCCCAACAAATCCCTGCCCACCCAGCCCACCATCATCGCCCAATCGACAGGAACCCTCGCCCATGGTGCACTAGTCTGCCGCATTCCGTGCCCCAGGATTGTACTCACTCAAGGGGATTTGGAGGGTGGAGTTGCAGCAACAGCTTGAGCTGCATAGGCTTGGGCAATGTCGAGGGACACCAGCCTACATCCCATCGAGTGTGGGGAGGATTTGGTCGAACACGGAGCAGCAAACAACTCACGGATTCAGGCTGGGTGAGCCTCGCACCCTTTGAAATGTGTGATCTAACTCGTTAATATGCCTAGTATTTGACCAATGAGCGCATGAATTGTTGCTAGCTTGAATGAATTATTGCATGCCTAACTGTAGGATTGATCCAACACTTGGCTTTCGGCTCGCAGTTAGAATAGAAACTAGCTTCCTGCGAGGTACGAAACCACGTCATTCCTCTGGATTTTTCTATCCAAAGGAGGTAGAAACAATAATTTCGTTTAAAGATTTATTCAAACCCTTGTGTTCTGAATATCTCTGGAGCCAATTTGATGTTGTTGATCTGAGCTATTTCAATAGCTGTGAGCAAAAATATGTGCCACTAACTTGCGACGAGCATCTAGAAACCCTTTTTTGTTTGAACGTTGGCAGCCGTTTCGGTGAGATTGAAATACAGGTGTTGTAGCCGCGAAAAGAATGGTATAAGGGAAAGGGTGCCTCACCCATTAACTCTGCTAACAGTGAGCAGCCCCGCACTCCTCGTGGATCCAGACCGGCTAAACCTACTGATAGTGAGAGCTAGGCCAGCAATGCATTGGTTCAAGAACATGATGCACAGCCTGAGGAGCCAGTGGCTCGAAACGATGATGAGGATGCGATGATGTACCCTGAATTGGTTGATGAATTCAGCAAACGAGCAATGCAGGATGAATACCCAGAAGATCCAATCAGCCCTGCTAGATTTGATGACATTGATGATGAAGAGAAGGAGGAGAACATTGACATGTTGGTTCTAGACAAATACGCTGGTGAGGACATGCCAACAGTTGAGTGGGACCGGAACGATTCTAAGCTTACTCCTGGAACAATATTTGAATCGATGATGGACAGTCAGAATGCACTCACTACATCCTACATTCTGACTCAAATTGATTTTTTGATTGACAAGAGTGAACCAAGAAGGTTGACGGTTCACTGTCCATATGAGAGATGTAGGTGGAGGTTGCATGCCTACATTATGCGTACAAGTCAATATATTCAGGTATATAATTTTGTAGGCAACATTAGTTTCAATGATGTTTGATCCCTTCTATTTGATATGCTTGTTTCATTGAATTTCAGGTCAAACTAAACCCACATGAGCACACTTGCCCACCTGGAGCGGGGAAGGCCCTAACAACAAAATTAGGAAAAAATAGGTGGTTGGCAGATGCAGTCATGGATTGGCTTAAAGAGACACCAACACTTGGTCCTACAACAGTACACAAGAAGTTTTTTGAGAATTATAAGATGAGCACACCGTACATGAGGTTTTTTTTATGCAAAGGCAATGGCTCGCGACAGAATTAATGTTCCATGGAATGATAGTTTTCCTTTGTTGGACACCTACAAAGCTGAAGTGGAGATGGGAAGTCCAGGCAGTGTTGTGGAGCTTGACAAGCATAATGTGGAGTACAAAACAAGGGGGAAGACATTTCATAGGAATGTTTCAGGAGGGCTTTTGTTTGTTTCAAGGCTTGTTGGAAGGGGTTTCTGGACGATTGCAAGCCTTATTTGGCTGTGGATGCCACATCTTTGAATGGAATATTTAAGGGACAACAGGTAGTTGCTTGTGTAGTTGATGCACACAACTGGCTTTTCCCAGTGGCATATGGTGTGTTTGAGATGGAGTCAGAGGAAAGTTGGGTGTGGTTTTTGAAGAATTTGCACAACATTATAGGGCAGCCACCAGGATTGGCTATACACACAGTGCTTGCAAGGGTTTAGACATTACAGTAGGTGTAGTTTCCCTTGGAGTTGAGCATAGGGAATGCATGAGACACCTAGCTACTAATTTTACAAAGAAATCCAAGGTTAAAGTGTATGATGAGAACCTATGGCCAACATCATACACTTGCAGCCTGAGGAAACATGAGCACCACTTGAGAGTTTTGTATGCTGAAAATGCTGCTATGAGGGAATACATGGAAGCGCATCGTGTAATGGTGTGGACAATAAGCAAATTCAATGAAATATGCAAGGTAGACTATGTGACTAGTAACCTTGCCGAGTGTTTCAATTCAAAAATTAAGGTAGTGAAAGGTCTTGTGTTGTGGCAAGCATTTGACAAGATTAGGCACATGGTCATGATAAAGATGTATTTGCGTAGAATAATTGCAGATACATGATATGTTGGCCAAAGTTGTCCGAATCCAGATTCTGAATCGGATCGGAGCTCTGTTGGTAGGATCGTGAGTCGTAGACTCATATAAACTTAGATTCTATGAGCAAAATCATAGAATCGGAGCGGCTAGTTTGGATCGTAAAGTCATAAGATTCTAAGACTTGAGTCGCAATTCTGACAACCTTGATGTTGGTGGTGTGATAATTCCGTCTGTGATAAAGGCATTGCATGCTAGGGCAAGAGGATTGAGGATGAAACACATTAGACGATGAACACACGAGGCTGAGGTAACATATACTGACTCTATTAATAGGGAATGTGGGTACCTGGTGAATTTAAATAATAAGACATTGCAGATACATGATATATTGGCAGATCCGTGCGCAGCCATGCATACATGCCCTGTTTTTCATGCCTAGCATCGGTGGTGAAGCTGGAGAGGTTGATCAGTATGTGTCTGAAAACTTTTCTGTTGCAAAATTGAAGGCAACATATGCTGAGAACGTGCCTGCATTGTTCGGAAAATACCAATGGACGATTATCGATCTAGGTTTTAAGCTTCACGCTCCAGTTTTAGTTAGAGCACCAAGAAGTCCGAGGAAGAACAGGATAAGATCAAGTGCTAAGGGAGGTACAGTTAGGAGGCAAAAGTGCAAAAGATGTGGAGGACTAGGCCACATTACTAGGATTTGTAACAATGCAGTAGATCCTGAATTTGTAGAGGATGATCAATGGGGCGCCGAAAATGCAGAGGATCAAGAAGCGCTAGAAGGGGCAGAAGGACAAGCATTTGTAGAACAAACACAACTTGAGCTATCATTGGTTGCAAGTACAGCTTGGTATGTGTACCTTCTCTTTATGCATTTGTTCTCATTTTTTTAGGGCAACAAATTCTAATGTTGTCACTCTATCAACAGCTCTAGCATAAGCAAACAATAGAATATGACAAAGCCAAAGAAAGGGGCCAAAAGGAACATAGCAGAAGTTGATTTGACATCAACTGAAGGTGAACCAGTTGTTCAAGCCACATCTGGTGATGACTTTGAACAAATGGTTGTCGCCGTTTTTCAAGCGCTAGAAGTGATGAAAGATCAATTCAACTTGTGGCACCTGAAGTTGTTTGCCCATTAGCCATCACATGTTTTATTACTCGAAGTACTCCTTCAGTGTCTCCACTGCCAGAACCTGCTGTGAAGACCAAAAAAACAAAGGCAGTGAATCTACCAAGTAACCCAGCAAGGGACACAAGGAGCAAGGTGGTGAATCCAGCAAGAAACACAAGGAGCCAGAAAAGTATTGGAATTTGAGTTTGAAATTTGAAATGATGTGAGCTTGAGCTTGATCTTGAACTTTGTTATGTTATATACCTTTCGATGTTCTTAACTTGAGTTGGAAAATTTTAATGTTGTGAATTTTTATTTCAGTAGGAACAACTTGATATTTGTGTGATGCAAACCTTATTTTGTGATGTACTTTCAAAATTTTCTGATGGGCATGAAAAAATTGTGATGGGCATGAAAAATTTGTGATGGGCATGAAAAAATTGTTTGAAATGAGCTCCAAAGCTAGGATAGACAGCCCCATTTGTAAGCAATTTTTTATGAACTTCTTTAATTGAGCTAAAAATTAACCTTGAACCAAGATAGGGATCGGTTGTAGAAACAACGCTATGGTTGACCTTAAACCCTAACTCATTTCCCTTGAAAACCTTGCAACCTTATTGGTGATAGCTAAGTTTTGTGAAGAGAATTTCATGAACATATCTATAGACGTTGTTTATTATTTTTCCTAGCAACCTAGTAACATAAAATAATAATGTGCGCAAGTTTCAAATTTTTTTTGTTAAATTAGTTATGCTCAACCCTAATCACAGAAACCCTCTCAAAACCCCGCTCCATGCGAGCCATTGAATCACTGTTCGGGGGCGGTATGGATCAGGCGCTAGGGTTAGATATGGTCGATCCGTGAGAGGCGACCTGATTGGCTGGATTCGGACAGGTGTTCCGTGGCCCACATGGCAGCGGCATAAGAGGGACAAGCGACAGGAGGCCCCAACAGATGAGCCATTGAATCTCACTCGTGCCTCCACATTTTCCCCTTTCTATTCGACACCTTGGTTGGCACACCTCGTCGATGGCGAGCTCGACCTCCTCCCCCTTATCTCCACACCTACTTGAAGGCGAGTTTGACCCCCCTCCCGGTCTCCACACCTTGTCGACGCGCAACCCACCATGTCGGAGCCATCCTCCTCGCCGGATCTGGGCGGATCGAGGTGGTCCGGGATCTCCATGGACCTGGGCTGTCCGGGATCTCCATGGATCTCAGCTGGACGTTCGCCGGTAAGAACATTAGACTATTTTGGTATTACATTTTAGTACATGCCCAGTCTTATGAGCTAGTTTATCACCAACGTTATCACACAATGAGCTAGTTTATCACCAATGCTATTACACATTGACCTAGTTAATCACCATTCCTACTACACATTTAGCTAGTTTATCACCAATGCCATCGCACATTTAGCTACTTTATCACCAATGCCACTGCACATCGAGCTACTTTATCACCAATGCCACTGCACATCGAGCTACTTTATCACCAATGCTACTACACATTGAGCTAGTTAATCACCACTGCTACTACACATTTAGCTAGTTTATCACCAATGCCACTGCACGTCGAGTCACTGCACATTGAGCTAGTTTTTAACCACCGTCACTTCACACTGAGCTGGTCCATGATCTGCTTTATGACCATTGACATTTTTGTTTACCTTTACAAGTGTGCATAAAGCTAGGACATGTCTAGTTCTAGTGTGAACAACACTACATGGTACAACGACGAGGAATCCACCTTCTCTTCCCCAATACCGTATAGAGAAAAGCTGCTGGAGTATTCACCAGATAAAGAATGTTGCTGCCAGAACAAGGCTTCCAGGTGGATTTCTTGGAGCAATGGCAACCCAGGATGGAGATATTACTGCTGCACAAGAGTCATCCCAAGTTGCGCAGGACATTAAATACAAAATATAATCTTAACTGTAACTAGTGTTAGTATCATAGGTTGGTGGATAATTGTTATACGAATGGGCTGATCCAAAAGTGCCCAAGTCCTTAAAGCATCACTTGATTTATTTGTGTGACATGGCACGTCAGCTCAAAAGAGAAAGGGTGGATCCCCGAGTTCCTGCTGAATTACAGGCCTACAAACCATGGAATCAAGAATTGCTGCAGAAGAAGTCTTGGACAGATGATTTGATCAGGAGGAAGGATATGCAAATTGAGGCATTATTAAAGAAAGATATTGAAAATTCTACTGCTATCAACCGGCTTAGGGTTAGGTAGAAGAAATTTATACTGAAATGTGTATTAGTAGTAGCAATATTTGCTATGTTTGTCAAACTGGTGTCTTGAACATGTGGTGTAATAAACATTCGGTATCCCTAAACATTTGGATGCAAGGCTAATTTGAAGTGGACTAGTTCATAGACCATGATGTTTTCAATTCCTTAAATTTTCAATTTATAGACACCAAATAGCATATGAATTGTATTGAAATAGGATATCATATGGACTCCAAATAAAAAGAAGGGAAGGGCATCTTTTGCCAGAAACTTTTACAAACAAAGATGCATATCATGTTGACTAAATTCTATGGGGTTAAAAAGATGTCACATCTTGACCAGATTCCTGGGGTACAAACTTGCACAACAACCCCATATTTGGAGATCTCTACATTATTTTATATCAATTTACCTTAACTACATAGTAAAGAGCTAGTAAAGAGATGACAACTATGATAAGTGCCACCATGTATCTCCTTCTCTACCCTGCCTTCAATTCAAGTCCTCGTATGGCTCTTTCTTTCTCCTCCCCATCAACTTGCAGCTCCTCTACCACATGATCAAATATGGCTAGATCAATCTCAAGTTTCAACTTATCGTTGCAAGCAGTTCTCTTTTCTTGTGCAATAGTATGCTTTAATTCAACAATCAATTTGTTTTTGCCGCCTAATTCAACACCTAAATTAGCCACCGCCTCCTCCAATGCCATCTTCTCTCTACCCCACTAGATTGACTCATCTTGGTATGAAATATACCAAGGATCATCAGCCTGCCTGTTAAACTATAATAATCCATTCAAAAGTCAATTAACACTACAAATTAAAGAAGGGATCATTTAGATAGGCCGCAAGCGCTAACTACCTGAACCTCCTCCAAATCTGGTGTAGGTGAGCATGGCGAAAACATGATCGAATCGCCAACCTCGCCGTTGTAGCCGTTGCGACCGGACATTTATTGTGACGGCACCTCCGAAATTAGGTGTTCTAACAAGATTAAGGGAAAGGGTCCACAAGCGCTTGAATAAAGAGGATTAGGATCCGAGATCTTACAACGAAATGTCGCGCATCTGTCAGTGGCTATCTTCGACGTGACAGAGGAAATCCGGATGGTGGCGAGGGAGTGTGGGCGGCAGCTCTATGTGTGGTATGTTGGTTTGGAGGGACAATGCGGGAAGAGAAGTCATGATGGTGTCGTGGCGGACGTGCACTGCGACCGGCAGCTGGTCGACGCCGGAATCAGATCCGGTGATCCGGGCAAGCTTCGTCCATGGCTATGGCTGCTCTATGGGGAAGGTGCTCGGGGCTGTGCATGGTCAGCCGTTGACAAAGGATAGAGAGAACATACCCCACCTCTCATATGCAATGCTGACCCACCTGTCATAAGCTGCCTAGGCCCGACCTGTCACAACCTGCCTCGTCCCCACATGTCATAAGCTGCCACGGCCCCACAAGTCAGGATTCTAATGCATCAGCACTGTGGGGAGATAGTGGCCAGAACCCACCCACCAGGATTTCAAGTGGACCCACATGTTATATGTTGCCTCGACCCCACATGTCAAGATTCAACCGCGTCAGCACTATGTGAGAGAGAGTGGAGTGACCCCACATGTCAGGACTCTACCGCGTCAACTCTACGGTAAGAGAGAGAGGAGCAACCCCACATGTCAGGATATCACGCGGCCCCACTAGTCAGGAGGTAACGGTCAAAAGCTTTGACCGGACGGAAGAGCTTTGTTTGGGCTTTTGTGAGCAACTGGTGGAGTAGGGAGGGAAAAAGTGAGCAACATTAGTTGCAAGGGGCAAAACTGAGTAGGCCAAAGCAACGAGGGGCACGAAAATAGAAATTCCTAGTTTTTATCGAGTTGTAAGTAAATAAAAATGTGGTGATCATCATTATTAGAGCATTGTCCCAGTGAGGAAAGGATGATGGAGACTATGATTCCCCCACAAGTCGGGATGAGATTCGTACAAAAAATACAAAATGGGGGAGGCCAAATGAGTCCACCACAAAAAAAGAGAAAACAAAAAACAAAAAAAGGAAAGAAAAATGAGAGAAAAAGAGAGAAGGGACTTTGCTACTATCCTTTACCACACTTGTGCTTTAAAGTAGAAACATGTTCTTCATATAGAGAGTCTCCTGATTTTTCACATTCATATACTAGTGAATTTTTCATTATAGAACTTGGTTTGTATATTCTGATGATGGGTTTCCTCAAATGCCCGGGGACTTCATGATCAAGCAAGTTGGATGCACACCCACATAGTTTCATTTGAGCTTTCATAAAATTATAGCTCTAGTGCATCCGTTGCATGGCAATCCTTACTCCTCACATCAATATCGATTGATGGGCATCTCCATAGCCCGTTGATCCACCTAGTTGATGTGACACTTTCCCACCTTTTGACTCCTTTGATATCTACCACCATATTCTATTCCACCCATATGCTATATCCATAGCTCATGCTTATGTATTGAGTGAAGTTGAAAATGCTGAAGCGTGTGAAAAAGTATGAACCAAATGTCTGACTTGACACCAGGGTGATCATGATTTGTACTTGTGTTAGGAAGGCGGAGTCATGGCATGCTTACATGATTAAACGTTAAGGGATAAAGTTCTTTATCATTGTTTATTTTGAAGGACATGATTGTTTGTTAGTAAACCTGAGTATGGATGTATTTATATCAAATAATAGACTATCGCAATGAATCACTGGTATCTGAATATTCATGCCATGATTAAATATTTGTTCAAGATTACGTTAGGTAGCATTCCACATCAAACATTAATTTTTATCATTTACCTACTCGAGGACGAGCAGGAATTAATCTTGGGGATGCTGATATATCTCCGTCATATCTATAATTTTCTATTGTTCCTTGCCAATATTCTACAACTTTCATATATTTTTGGAAACATTTCATATTATTCTTGGGACTAACATATTGACGCAGTGCCCAGTGCCAATTCCTTTTTTTGCTTATTTTTTGTTTCATAAAAAATCCATATCAAACAAAGTCCAAACACAATAAAAATTTAAGGAGATTTATTTTGAAATATATGTGATTTTTGGGAGGTGGAATCAAGGCAAGACAGTGCCCAAGGTAGCCACAAGGCAACAGTGCGCGCCCATGTGTAGGATCACTAGAAGTGTGTGTCTAGAGGGGGGTGAATAGACTATTTGCAGGAATTAAAAACCTAACCTTTTCCCAAGTTAATTGGTTCGCAGATTTTAACAATTATAGCAAGTCTAGCACACCCTACACATGCAAGTCAACAAATATGGCAGCGGAAAAATAAAGACATTGCACATGGAAGTAAGGAGTTGAGATAGGGAGATCAAACGCATGAGGGACACGAAGATTTTTCCGGTGGTTCCGATAGGTGGTGCTATTGTACGTCCACGTTTATGGAGTCTTCAACCCACGGAGGGTAATGGTCGCGAGTGTCCAAGGAGGGCTCCACCCATAAGGGTCCACGAAGTAGCAACCTTGACTATTCCATAACTGCTTCCGTCCACGAAGGACTAGCCTCACTATGGGTAGATCTTCACGAAGTAGGCGATCTCCTTGCTCGTACAAACTTCTTGGTTCAACTCCACAACACGAAGTAGGAGGCTCCTAAGCGACACCTAACCAATCTAGGAGGCACCACCCTCCAAAAGGTAATAGGCTCGGTAATGTCGATGAACTCCTTGCTCTTGTGCTTCAAGATGATAGACTCCTCAACACACAATCACTCTCTCACAGATTTGGCTATGGTGGAAGAGATTGATTTGGTGGAAAGAAACTTGGGGAGGCTAGAGATCAAGATTCATATGGATAGAGTGGAATGGCTTGATCTCAACACGTGAGTAGGTGGCTCTCTCTCTCAGAAAATTGGATGGGGCAAGTATGGAATAGTTCTGAGTGCTTCTCTTTCGAGTGGGTGGTGGTGAAGGGGTATATATAGGCATCCCCAAAAATCCAGCCGTTACACCTAAAGTGACCAACTCGGTGACACCGAAGTATAAACTCGGTGGTACCGAAGTGACCAAAAGGCAGTAACTTTTGAATCTCGGTGAGACCGATACATAAATCTCGGTGGTACCGATTAGAAGACCAACGGTCAGAATGCACAACTCGGTGAGACCGATTCTCCATTTTTGGTGGTACCAATTCTTGACAAAGGCAAACGAGAGAGTTGGTCCAAAAACTCGGTGAGACCGATTCACAAAACTCGGTGGTACCGATTCTTGAGAATGGCTAACCAGGAAGTTGGTCCAAATCTCGGTGAGACCGATTGGCAAAACTCGGTGGTACCGATGCTTGAAAATAGCTAACCAGAAAGTTGGCAACTGAACTCGGTGGCACCGAAGTGGAATGTTGGTAGTACCGAGATGGGTTTGGCTAAGTATCTGTCTAGGGTTTGAATCTCTGTGAGACCGAATAGGAATTGTTGGTCTTACAGATTTGAGTGGTAGGGTTCTAGACAGAGTATTTGTGGAAGAGCTTGTGGGTGTTTTTGTGACTATCACTTGTGCACGTGGAGCATCTTGTTCACCAACAGTACCTTACCCCCTTTTAATAGTATTGGCTTTCCTATGGACTCAAAGTGATGTCTCACAAAGTAAAATGTAGAGTCCTCTTGCTTGAAGCTTTGCCAGTCCATTTCCTTGCATCTTGGGGTTTCTCCACAATCCTTTTGCCAACACTCTCTATGGACTTTATCTGAAATACACAAGGTAGAAATATTAGTCCAAGAGACAATGTATATTGTCATGAATTATCAAAACCCACAAGGGAGCATGTTGTGCTTTCACCATGGGGTATAGGCGGGCCGTGTTACCTTGTGACTCCATTGTAAGTCGGTTGGGGCCCTACTTTCTTTGCAAGAAATATAATTTCCCGAGAAAACTCCCCAGAATTTCAGCCCAATCAGAGTTATGGATCTCTGGGAATATAAGAAACGGTGAAGGGGTCCGAAACAGGAGTGCGAAACAGAAGAGAACAGAGAGAGAGATCCAATCTCGGAGGGGCTCCTGCCCTCTGGGAGCCATGGCGGCCATGGACCACAGGGGAAACACTCCTCCCATCTAGGGGGAGACCAATGAATAAGAATAAGGAGGGGGCTCTCTCCCTCTCTCTCCTGGCGGCGCTAGAACACCACCGGGGCAATCATCATGTGACGGCGATCTACTCCAACAACTCCTTCATCTTAATCAACACCTCCATCACCTTCCCTCATCTATTTTCAGTGGTCCACTCTCTCGCAACCCTTTGTACCCGCTACTTCAACATGGTGCTTTATGCTTCATATTATTTTCCAATGATGTGTTGCCATCCTATGATGTTTGAGTAGATTTTTGTTGTCCTATGGGTGATTGGTGAATTGGTATGGTTGGTTTAAATTGCTTGTGCTTATGTTGATGTCCTTTGGTGCCCATCATATGAAAGAGCGCATGGATCACACCATAGGGTTAGTTGTATGTTGATAGGACTATGCATTGGAGGGCAAGAGTGGCAGAAGCTTCTTCCTAACATAGAAATTGATTCATAAGGGATTGAAGGGGGACCGATATATCTTAATGCTATGGTTGGGTTTTACCTTAATGAACATTAGTAGTTGTGGATGCTTGCTACTAGTTCCAATCATAAGTGCATAGAATTCCAAGTAAGGGATGACATCCTAATAGTGGCCTCTCCCACATAAAACTTGCTATCGGTCTAGTGACTTAGCCAATCTCTTAGATAATTCCGCAAATCCTACCACCACTTTTTCACACTCGCTAAACTAACTTAATTGTACTTTTAATAGAACATGATCTAAGTTTATTTTCACTTTCATTAATATCTTGCAAACATATCCAACTACACTTACTAAGTACTTCTCATTTATTTCTTGTACTAGGTATAGTAAACATTGTTGCGTGTAGAGTTGTATCAGTGATCGATAGAACTTGAGAGAATATTAATTCTACGTTTAGCTCCTCATTGGGTTCGACACTCCTACTTATCAAAAAAGGCTACAAACAATCCCGTACACTTGTGGGTTATCAGAGATATGAATACATTGAGTCTCTATCATACGAGAGTGTTTATCAAGATTCTTTACCGCTTGACTTGGCCCATCTACCGCTCGTGAGAGATATGCTATTACCTTCTCATTATGATAGATACATCTTACAAAGTCTCTGTTGAAGTTTTCTTGATGGAATTTAAACTTGTTCATCGTCTCTTGAAGCTCATCCTCATGATGATAAATGCTAAATATATCCACTTTTTCATTTATAACTTGTTCAACAGGCTTACCTTTCTCTTGAGTAACCTTCTTAAATTCTTCCATGTCTTCAATATGATATATTTTTCCAGCTAGTTTGATTGGCTCCTCAATATTCCATTGTTCATGTGCAGATACAATTTTCTCAATATGTTCTTTCCCTTCTTCTAGGGTCAACGACATGAATTGTCCTCCTGCACTTAAATCAAGAATGGACATAAGGTCGGAAATTTGGAATATCTCTCCCAAGCTTTATATAGAGTTTCACCGTCTTTTTGAACAAATAAGGTGAGGTTTCTTCTTAATTTAGTAATCTTCGAGCTTGGAAGGAATTTAGCCATAAACTTTTCAGCACACATAATCCATATGGTTATACTTTCTTGAGGCAATTGATTATACAACTTTTCAGCGTCATCCTTTAGAGAAAACCTCAAGAGACTCAATAACACAAATTCTTGTGAAATACCCTTTAACTTAGAGGTCCCACATAGAGTGTCAAACATCATTAGATGTGCTTGAGGATCTTCCCCTTTAGTTCGTGCAAAGGCATGTTTTCTGACTTCTACAATAAGATCACAGTCAATCGAATACTCTTGAGCAAAATTAGTAGGATAAACTATAGGAGATCTAGAAACAACTACTGGAGCACAGTGATCCCTAATAGTCTCCTTGGGCTTCTGAGTAATTGTCATTTCTACGAACGAGGTGTTAAGCTCAACTGTCTCACTATTTTTGTATTTTTCTATTAATGAAGCTTGTTGTTCCCGAGGAAAACGAGTAATGTAATCTAGTAAATACGTACTTCCTGAACAAGTAGATCCCCTATGAGTTACATGAAGCATCTATAATAACGATACCTACAAAAAATATTACGAAACAAATACTCTATGCTTAGCTCCCTAGTAACGGCGCTAGAAAATGCATTGGTGCCTACAGACCAACATGGTAGTGTAGCACTTTTGCAGAAGTATCCCAATGAGTAACCATCTCAACAAAGAGCGGAGGAGAGTATTTATGAGGCGCTTCTGTCACACACAAGGTGTCATGGTTCTTGTGTGAAGTAACTGCTTGAGCTTTTGCAAATACTATTACTGTCATGGATAAATGATAAACCAAATATGCTAATATAAAGAGAGTTTAAAAGTGTCTACTAAATAACTTGGGGAAGTAAATAACAAGAATTAAAAAATAGATCGTATTTCCTACAACGAAGGGATTAAGTGTGGAGAGGTTTCAATTCATGGTAAGAATATATGAATTATGCCAGTGCGACGGTAATACAAGTTACCTTGTATTGTTCTCATAGCATTTGATATAAGTGTTCTGTAGGCGGTTCTCCCTAGGGTTATGAAACTCCTCCCCTTGGGATTACATTTCATTCTATGGTCCCGCTTCTCCGTTGCCATAGAGTGGTCGTTTCCACAATTAAGGTCATAAAACCGGAACCAATCATTAAGTTCAATGAATCAGTGTTATCTCATATTGTCTTCGGTTCTCATAAATATCTCCACCTATCACGTCAAAGGTCACAGAGTTCCTAAACAATATGTGTTACCTATGTAGGTATTGAGATCATGTTGCATGGGCCCTTAAATTGGACAACACGCATAGGGTTCACCACAGTATAACACATACTAAGTAGATCATACTACTACGAATTCAAATGACGACATATAGAATAAGCACAGATCAATCTTACCACTTACCTACATCCCCCACACATAGGGGAATTACTCACACATTGTAAGAGGGGAATCAATCATAGTAGACATAGAAACCACTAAAACCATATCGGTAATATTGGGAGGATCCACAATTAGATGAAATGGTACTCAAATAGTCTTGATCTCAGATGAGATGGAGTAGAGCTTACAAATTGCAATCCCTATTACAATAGTGAAGGAGGTGATGATGATGACGGAGATGAAAGAACCAAAACTACAATGATCTCTGTTAGTTCTTTAGATCCTCTCCACTCCTGTTCTGGATGGTGTGGTGTCTGCTAGGGTTCTCTTCTCCTCATGGTCCCTTTACGAAAGTTGCTTGTATAGACGAGGAGGGGCTGTGACGGTCCATATAACCGCTTATACGGGCGCTTGTGGGGGCATGGAACCCCGTCTTTCACTCTGGTGCGCTTGTTGGCAGTGCTCTCTTCAGGGAAGTTGCTCTATTTGGCTTGATTTTCAGCAATCCCCCTTGGTTTCCTTCCAAAAATAACATTTCCTGTCAATCATGGGAAAACGTAGATTTTCTTCTCTTTCGTTGGATTAGCATTAGAAATATATGAAGAATAACAAAAATCCAACCAAACCAAGTAGAAATCACTATGAAAAAAACCACAAATTCTCAAGCTATCAAGCCCCTCCTCCCGTCTCTCCAATTCTTCCGCGTTTGTAGTCCCGACAATGCGTGGCGAAGCCCTGCCGGTACCACACCACCACCATCTCCACAACATTGTCGTGTTGGCCGAGATCCCATCTACTTCTCCCACTCGCTTGTTGGGTCAAGGAGGAGGAGATGTCACGAAGCCGCACATGTGTTGAACGTGGAAGTTTCGTCCGTTGCCCACTAGATCTGATTGGATCGCAATCGGTTCATGAAGAGTACGACTACATCAACCGCTATATATACGCTTCCGCCTAATGGACTACGAGAGTACATAGACACACTCTCCCCTCTTGTTGCTATGCATCTCCTAGATTAGATCTTGAGTGTTTTGTAGGAAAGTTTTTGATTTTCTTGTTGCATTCCCGACAGTGGCATCATGAGCTAGGTCTATGGATAGATGGTATGCACGAGTAGAGAAGGAAGCAGTTGTAGGCATTGATGCTCAGATTGCTTAACTCTGTTTGTCTTATTTGGATTCAGCGGTATTGTGGGATGATGCGCCCAGACCAACCTTACTTGTCCTCGCACAAGAGACCGGTTTCACTGACAAACATGCAACTTGTATTGCATAAGGTGCCGAGGGGATGTCTATCTCTCCTACTTTAGTTGGATTCTATTTGACATCAGCGGTCCTTGTAGAAGGTTAAAAGGCAATCACCATTGTGGCTATCCGTAGGTAAGAACGGTTATTTCTAGTTGCCCAACAGGCCACATAAAATTTTCAACAACAAAGTAGATGACGTCTAACTTGTTTTTGCAGGGCATGTTGTGATGTGATATGGCCAAATATGTGATTTTATATATAATGGATGTAAGATATGATCATGTTTTGTAATATTTTTCACGACTTGCATGTCGATGAGTACGGCAACTGACAGGAGACATAGGGTTGTCTTTAATATATTGTATGACCTGGGTGTTAATCATTAAACACCATGTAATTGCTTTACTTTATCAGTATGCATTAGCAATAGTTGGCAGAGACAACTATATGACAAAACGATGATGGAGATCATGATGATGGAGATCATGGTGTCATGCCTGTGATGCTGGAGATCATGCCGTTGCTTTGGAAATGGAGATCAAAAGCACAAGATGGTGATGACCATATCATGTCACATATATTGAGTGCATGTGATGTTTATCTTTTATGCATCTTATTTTGCTTAGGACGATGGTAGCATTATAAGATGGTACCTTCACTTAATTTCAAGAAAAATGTGTTCTTGCTAAGTCTGCATTTGTATAGGTGTAAGCTAGTTTTAAACATGCAGAATATTTGTGTTAAACTTGACGAGACTAGCATGTACAGACATGACTCGGAACACGAAAGACTGAAAGCTAGAACATGACTCATATAGTAGATATGATTAACATGGAGATGTTCAACATTGAAACCACCTCATCTCCCGTGATGATCGAACTTGGGTTGGTGAATTTGGATCATGTGTCACTTAGACAACTAGAGGTATGTTGATTTAAGTGGGAGTTCATTAGTAATTTGATTAACTGAACCAAATTATCATGAACATATGACTACAAGAAATATGCTAAATTGTGACCTTCTCGTAGTGACCATGGGTGAATTGGTCATAAATCTATGACAATTTTGCAGTAGATGGTCGTAAGCCGTCTGACAGGGTCCAAACCCTAAATCATTATGACCATTTTCATCAGAAAGGTCGTAATGTTCTGATGAGAAATGGTCATAACATAAACAACAATGACCTGCACCCTTAATATTAGCCGACCACGATCAATTTAAATGGTCATGAAAAATCATTCACAATGCTTCAAGATGACTGGTCAGACACCTCACCAATTTCGTCGACGTGGCGTGTCCATGTGTCAAGCCACCTTATCATTTCGTCAATGATTCATGTCCGCGTGTTTGGTGTATTAGGTTTGAACCAACACTGACATGTGGAACCCACGCATCAACCTCCAACAAGTGATTTGAGGGACCGGGTCTCAGACCTGACATGCGTTAAAAAGTATGCTTAATTCTCAAAAGGAAAAAAACACAATGCATATGCTTAATTTTCATTGGTGGAGTCATTTGTGCCACGGATTGATGACATGGCAAACATCCTACCCCCCGTTCCCAGCAATCCCACCGTCCACCCATCCATCCATCTATAGGAAAGGAGAAGATAAAAAGCCCATCGTACCAATCTCTCTCTCTCTCTCTCTCTCTCGCGAACCTCCCCTTCCAAACCTACAATTTTCTTGCTGCCGCGACCACCCACGCCGGCCGGTTCTGGCGAGCTTCGGCCACGTGCAACATGACCTCGAGGTCCCCAAGATCCGCCCCCCCTCCGTACAGATTCGTGCCTCAAGGCCCGCACCCTCGCTCGTGGCTAGGGTTTCTTCGTCGGAACACGCCACAACCGGCGATGGCGAGGCCGGAGCTCGCGGGATCTGTCACCGGCATTGCCCAGGTAGGCACTTCCCATTCTTACTCGCCCGGATCCAACCTCTCCTCCTCACCTCACCTTCTCCTCCTATCCGCCCCTTTGCTGCAGGTCACCATGGCGTGGAGGACGACAAGGACGACAACGACTAGAGGGTTCCGACTCGAGGAGGAGGAGGAGGAGGTTCACACCTAGCCGCCGGCCATGCTCTGTTGAAGGAGGAGGGGCAGGAGGGGTCTACTCCTAGGGCCACCAAGAGACCCACTACGGCAGGTAGCATCTCCGTCTCCCTCTTTCTCCGCTCACTAATGATGCTAAGTTAAGGAATATTTGATGCAAATCCTGGTTTTGTCAAGGAATCCAGGAGGGATTTGTATGAACAAGACCAATTTTTTTATTTAGTTAGTTAGTACCAAATAGAGAGAGAAAATGAGGTCCAGATTGGTCAATTTTGCTGCCACCGCATGGATTTGTATCTATGCAACCATCTCCCTACTGTTTGTATCATTTGGATTGCAAGAAATTCAGTTTTGGGTGACCTGCACCTAGTTTAACTTATCTGAATAAGGAACCATATTGTTAAATTTCACTTGGGTGACCTGCCCGTAGTGTTGGAAATATGCCCTAGAGGCAATAATAAATTGGTTATTATTATATTTCCTTGTTCATGATAATCGTTTATTATCCATGCTATAATTGTATTGATTGGAAACTCAAATACATGTGTGGGTACATAGACAACACTGTGTCCCTAGTAAGCCTCTAGTTGACTAGCTCGTTGATCAAAGATGGTTAAGGTTTCCTAGCCATTGACATGAGATGTCATTTGATAACGGGATCACATCATTAGGAGAATGATGTGATGGACAAGACCCAAACTACGAACGTAGCATATGATCGTGTCAGTTTATTGCTATTGTTTTCTGCATGTCAAGTATCTGTTCCTATGACCATGAGATCATGCAACTCACTGACATCGGAGGAGTACCTTGTGTGTATCAAACGTCGCAACGTAACTGGGTGACTATAAAGGTACTCTACAGGTATCTCCGAGGGTGTCTGTTGGGTTGGCATGGATCAAGACTGGGATTTGTTACTCCGTATGACGGAGAGGTATCTCAGGGCCCACTCGGTAATACAACATCACAATGAGCCTTGCAAGCAATGTGACTAAAGTGTTAGCCACGAGATCTTGTATTACGGAACGAGTAAAGAGACTTGCCGGTAACGAGATTGAACTAGGTATAGAGATACCGACGATCGAATCTCGGGCAAGTAACATACCGAAGAACAAAGGGAACAACATACGGGATTAACTGAATCCTTGACATAGAGGTTCGACCGATAAAGATCTTCGTAGAATATGTATGAGCCAATATGGGCATCCAGGTCCCGCTATTGGTTATTGATCGTAGAGGTGTCTCGGTCATGTCTACATAGTTCTCGAACCCGCAGGGTCTACACACTTAACGTTTGGTGACGATTAGTATAGTTGAGTTATTATGTTGGTGACCGAAGGTTGTTCGGAGTCCCGGATAAGATCCCGGACATGACGAGGATCTCCGGAATAGTCCGGAGTTAAAGATTGATATATGTGATAATAGTGTTTTGATCTCCGGAAGGG
Source organism: Elymus sibiricus (assembly GCA_039707655.1). Classification (NCBI taxonomy): domain Eukaryota; kingdom Viridiplantae; phylum Streptophyta; class Magnoliopsida; order Poales; family Poaceae; genus Elymus; species Elymus sibiricus. The sequence goes on along the minus strand of CM077673.1, from coordinate 140,445,390 downwards.
TTCCGGAATTCACCGGAAGGGGTTCCGGATGTTTACCGAAGTGTTCGGGTGCAGCAACACTTTATATGGGCCAAAGGGATAAAGCCCACGAGGTATTGGAAAGTGCAAAAGTAGTTTTGCTGCCGCGTAAGCGGTACTACCGCTTGTGTGAAGCGGTACTACCGCCCAAGCGGTACTACCGCTTGTGTGAAGCGGTACTACCGCTTGTGCGCGGCTGTGCACGGTTCGGCAGGGATCCGAGTTGGACTCTTTCCCTACAGGCCAAACCGACCTTGTGCGGGCAAAACCGACCTGGAGGAGGCTTTTACTCCAAGTTTAGACCCCAAGGCTCAACATATAAATAGAGGGGCAGGGCTAGCACACGGGATACATCAAGATTTCCCCAAGCCGTGTGCGGCAACCCTAACCCTCTAGTTCCTCCGTCATAATCTCCGTAGCGCTTGGCGAAGCCCTGCAGAGATTGTTCCTCACCACCATCACCACGCCGTCGTGCTGCTGGAACTCAACCACTACTTCATCATCGCTTGCTGGATCGAGGAGGTGAAGGCGTCATCAAGCCGTACGTGTGTTGAACGCGGAGGTGCCGTCCGTTCGGCGCTAGTTCGTGATCGGATCGAGGGACGACTTGCGATTTGGATCGCGGAGACGTTCGACTACATCAACCGCGTTTCTTAACACTTCCGCTTAGCGATCTACAAGGGTATGTAGATTCACTCTCCCTCTCGTAGATGCTCATCACCATGGATAGATCTTGTGTGTGCGTAGGAAATTTTTTGTTTCCCATGCAACGTTCCCCAACAGTGGTATCAGAGCTAGGTCTATGCGTAGATGAGATCTCGAGTAGAACACAAACGAGTTGTGGGCGTGGGTGTATACATATTGCTTGCCATTACTTGTTGATATTTGATTCGGCGGTACTGTGAGATGAAGCGGCCCGGACCGACATTACGCGTACACTTACGCGAGACAGGTTCCTTCAACTGACATGTAACTTCGTTGCATAAAGATGGCTAGCGGGTGTCTGTCTCTCTCACTTTAGTTGAATCGATTTCAATGAAGAGGGTTCTTTTAGAAGATCAAAAAGCAATCACTACACCACGTTGTGGTTTTGCGTAGGTAAGAACGGTTCTTGCAAACCCGTAGCAGCCACGTAAAATTTGCAACAACAATTAGAGGACGTCTAACTTGTTTTTGCAGGGTATGTTGTGATGTGATATGGCCAATTACATGATGAGATATATGTGATGTATGAGATGATCATGTGTTGTATAGAATATCACGACTTGCATGTCGATGAGTACGGCAACTGGCAGGAGCCATAGAGTTGTCTTTAATTATTGTATGACCTGCGTGTCAATCATTAAGCGCTATGTAATTCTTTACTTTATCGCTAAACGTTAGCAATAGTCGTGGAAGCAACAGTCGGCGCGACAACCTTATGGCGACACGTTGATGGAGATCAAGATGATGGAGATCATGGTGTCATGCCGGTGACGATGGAGATCATGCCGGTGCTTTGGAGATGGAGATCAAAAGCACAAGTTCATGGCCATATCATGTCACTTATGATTTGCATGTGATGTTAATCCTTTTATGCATCTTATTTTGCTTAGGACGACGGTAGCATTATAAGGTGATCCCTCACTTAAATTTCAAGATAAATTATGTTCTCCCCGAGTGTGCACCGTTGCGAAAGTTCGTCGTTTCGAGACACGCCGTGATGATCGGGTGTGATAGACTCCACGTTCACATACAACGGGTGCAAGCCATGTTGCACACGCGGAACACTCGGGTTAAACTTGACGAGCCTAGCATGTACAGACATGGCCTCGGAACACAAGAGACCGAAAGGTCGAACATGAGTCATATAGTAGATATGATCAACATGAAGATGTTCACCATTGAAACCACCTCGACTCACGTGATGATCGGACTTGAGTTGGTGGATTTGGATCATTTTACACTCGAATGACCGGAGGGATGTCAATTTGAGTGGGAGTTTTTAAGTAATATGATTAACTAAACTCATTATCTAGAACAATAGTCTAAGTTGTCTTTGCTATATTTATGTTGTAGATCATGGCTCGCGCAGTAGCACCCCTGAATTTTAATGCGTTCCTAGAGAAAGCTAAGTTGAAAGATGATGGAAGTAACTTTGTGGACTGGGCCCATAATCTAAGGATTATCCTTACGGCTTCCCAGAAGGCTTATGTCCTTGATGCACCGCTTGGTGATCCACCCGCTCCAGTTGATTCTCTAGACGTTGTGAACGCCTGGCAGGCTCGTTCTGATGATTACTCAATAGTTCAATGTGCAATGTTGTATGGCTTAGAACCGGGACTTCAAAGACGTTTTGAACGCCATGGAGCATATGAGATGTTCCAGGAGTTGAAGTTTATCTTTCAGAAGAATGCCCGGATCGAGAGATATGAGATCTCCGATAAGTTCTATGCTTGCAAGATGGAGGAGAACGGGTCTATCAGTGATCACGTGCTCAGAATGTCTGGGTACTCCACCCGTCTGGCTGAGTTAGGGATGCCCCTTCCGCCAGAGGCTATCACTGACAGAGTTCTTCAATCATTGCCACCTAGCTACAAGAGCTTCGTGTTGAACTATAACATGCACGGGATGAACAAGTCAGTCGCCGAGCTGTTTGCGATGCTGAAAGCCGCTGAGTCTGAAATTCAGAAGGAGCATCAAGTGTTGATGGTCAATAAAACCACTAGTTTCAAGAAAAATGGCAAGGGTAAGAAGGGTAACTCCAAGAAGAGTGGCAAAGCAGTTGCTCCTCTCGTGAAGAAACCCAAGGCTGGACCCAAACCAGAAACTGAGTGTTTTCATTGCAAGGGAACTGGACACTGGAAGCGGAACTGCCCCAAGTATTTGGCTGACAAGAAGGCGGCCAACAACAAACAAGGTATATATGATATACATGTTATTGATATGTTCCTTACCAACCCTCGTTGTAGTGCCTGGGTATTTGATACCGGTGCGGTTGCTCATATTTGCAACTCTAAACAGGAACTGCGGAATAGACGGAGGTTGGCAAAGGACGAAGTGACGATGCGCGTGGGAAATGGTTCCAAGGTTGATGTGATCGCCGTCGGCACGCTCGCTCTTCGATTACCGTCGGGATTAGTGATGAACCTAAATAAGTGTTATTTGGTGCCTGCGTTAAGCATGAACATTATATCTGGATCTTGTTTATTGCGAGACGGTTACTCATTTAAATCAGAGAATAATGGTTGTTCTATTTATATGAGTAATATCTTTTATGGTCGTGCACCCAATATGAGGGGTTTATTCTTATTGAATCTCGATAGTAATGATACACATGTTCATAACATTGATGCCAAAAGATGTAGAATTGATAATGATAATACCACTTTCTTGTGGCACTGCCGTTTAGGTCATATTGGCGTAAAACGCATGAGGAAGCTCCATGCTGATGGACTTTTGGAGTCACTTGATTTTGAATCACTTGACACATGTGAGCCATGCCTCATGGGCAAGATGACTAAAACGCCGTTCTCTGGAACAATGGAACGGGCAAGTGACTTATTGGAAATCATACATACTGATGTGTGTGGTCCGATGAGTATTGAGGCGCGCGGTGGTTATCGTTACTTTCTCACCTTCACTGATGACTTAAGTAGATATGGGTATATTTACTTAATGAAACACAAGTCTGAAACATTTGAAAAGTTCAAACAATTTCAGAGTGAAGTTGAGAATCATCGTAACAAGAAGATTAAATTCCTACGATCTGATCGAGGAGGAGAATATCTGAGTTATGAGTTTGGCAGTCACTTAAGACAGTGTGGAATTGTTTCACAATTGACACCGCCTGGAACACCACAGCGTAATGGTGTGTCCGAACGTCGTAATCGAACCTTATTGGATATGGTGCGATCTATGATGTCTCTTGCCGATTTGCCACTATCGTTTTGGGGTTATGCATTAGAGACAGCTGCATTCACTTTAAATAGGGCACCTTCGAAATCCGTTGAGACGACGCCATATGAACTTTGGTTTGGCAAGAAGCCAAAGCTGTCGTTTCTTAAAGTTTGGGGATGTGATGCTTATGTCAAAAAGCTTCAGCCTGAAAAGCTGGAACCCAAAGCGGAGAAATGCATCTTCATAGGATACCCAAAAGAGACAGTTGGGTATACCTTCTACCTCAGATCCGAAGGCAAAATGTTTGTCGCTAAAAACGGAACATTTCTTGAGAAAGAGTTTCTCTCGAAAGAATTGAGTGGGAGGAAGATAGAACTTGATGAGGTTGTTGAACCTTTACTTCAACCTGAGAGTAGCACAGCGCAGAAAGTTGTTTCTGTGGAGCCTACATTAGCTGAAGAGGAAGTTAATGATGATGATCATGAAGCTTTGGATCAAGTTGCTATCAAACCTCATAGGTCGACAAGGACGCATACTGCTCCCGAGTGGTACGGCAACCCTGTCTTAGAGGTCATGTTGTTAGACAACGATGAACCTACGAGCTATGGAGAAGCGATGATGGGCCCGGATTCCGAGAAATGGTTAGAAGCCATGAAGTCCGAGATGGGATCCATGTATGAAAACAAAGTATGGACTTTGGAAGTATTACCTGAAGGGCGTAAGGCCATTCAGAACAAATGGATCTTTAAGAGGAAGACGGACGCAGACGGTAATGTCACCGTCTATAAAGCTCGACTTGTGGCAAAGGGTTTTTCACAAGTTCAAGGAGTTGACTACGATGAGACCTTCTCACCCGTAGCGATGCTTAAGTCCGTCAGAATCATGTTAGCAATAGCTGCCTTTTTCGATTATGAAATTTGGCAGATGGATGTCAAAACAGCGTTCCTTAACGGTTACCTTAAGGAAGAGTTGTATATGATGCAACCAGAAGGTTTTGTCGATCCAGAGAATGCTGACAAAGTTTGCAAACTCCAGCGATCCATTTATGGACTGGTGCAAGCATCTCGGAGTTGGAATCTTCGTTTTGATGAGGTGATCAAAGCGTTCGAGTTTATACAAGTTTACGGAGAAGCTTGTATTTACAAGAAAGTGAGTGGGAGCTCTATAGCGTTTCTAATATTATATGTGGATGACATATTACTGATTGGAAACAATATAGAAATGCTGGAAAGCGTAAAGGAATATTTGAACAAGAGTTTTTCAATGAAGGACCTAGGAGAAGCTGCTTTCATATTAGGCATCAAGATCTATAGAGATAGATCGAGACGTTTGATAGGACTTTCACAAAGCACATACCTTGACAAAGTTTTGAAGAAGTTCAAAATGGATCAGTCCAAGAAGGGGTTCTTGCCTGTATTGCAAGGTGTGAAGTTGAGTAAGACTCAATGCCCAGTGACTGCAGAAGATAGAGAAAAGATGAGTGTCATCCCCTATGCTTCGGCCATAGGCTCTATCATGTATGCAATGCTGTGCACAAGACCCGATGTCAGCCTTGCCATAAGTATGGTCGGAAGGTTTCAAAGTGATCCAGGAATGGAACACTGGACGGCGGTCAAGAATATCCTGAAGTACCTGAAAAGGACTAAGGACATGTTTCTCGTTTATGGAGGTGATCAAGAGCTCGTCGTAAAGGGTTACGTCGATGCAAGCTTTGACACTGATCCGGATGACTCTAAGTCGCAAACCGGATACGTATTTATTCTTAATGGGGGTGCGGTTAGCTGGTGCAGTTCCAAGCAAAGCGTGGTAGCAGATTCTACATGCGAAGCGGAGTACATCGCTGCCTCGGAGGCGGCGAAAGAAGCTGTCTGGATGAAGGAGTTCATGACAGATCTTGGAGTAGTGCCTAGTGCGCTTAACTCAATAACTCTGTTTTGTGATAACACTGGTGCCATTGCTCTAGCCAAGGAACCAAGATTTCACAAGAGGACCAGACACATAAAGCGACGCTTCAATTCCATCCGCGATTACATCAAGGAGGACGACATAAATATTTGCAAAATACACACGGATCTAAATGTTGCAGATCCGATGACTAAACCTCTTCCAAGGGCTAAACATGAACAACACCAGAACTGCATGGGTGTTCGATTCATTACAATGTAAATCACATAGTGATGTGAACTGGATTATTGACTCTAGTGCAAGTGGGAGACTGTTGGAAATATGCCCTAGAGGCAATAATAAATTGGTTATTATTATATTTCCTTGTTCATGATAATCGTTTATTATCCATGCTATAATTGTATTGATTGGAAACTCAAATACATGTGTGGGTACATAGACAACACTGTGTCCCTAGTAAGCCTCTAGTTGACTAGCTCGTTGATCAAAGATGGTTAAGGTTTCCTAGCCATTGACATGAGATGTCATTTGATAACGGGATCACATCATTAGGAGAATGATGTGATGGACAAGACCCAAACTACGAACGTAGCATATGATCGTGTCAGTTTATTGCTATTGTTTTCTGCATGTCAAGTATCTGTTCCTATGACCATGAGATCATGCAACTCCCTGACATCGGAGGAGTACCTTGTGTGTATCAAACGTCGCAACGTAACTGGGTGACTATAAAGGTGCTCTACAGGTATCTCCGAGGGTGTCTGTTGGGTTGGCATGGATCAAGACTGGGATTTGTTACTCCGTATGACGGAGAGGTATCTCAGGGCCCACTCGGTAATACAACATCACAATGAGCCTTGCAAGCAATGTGACTAAAGTGTTAGCCACGAGATCTTGTATTACGGAACGAGTAAAGAGACTTGCCGGTAACGAGATTGAACTAGGTATAGAGATACCGACGATCGAATCTCGGGCAAGTAACATACCGAAGAACAAAGGGAACAGCATACGGGATTAACTGAATCCTTGACATAGAGGTTCGACCGATAAAGATCTTCATAGAATATGTACGAGCCAATATGGGCATCCAGGTCCCGCTATTGGTTATTGATCGTAGAGGTGTCTCGGTCATGTCTACATAGTTCTCGAACCCGCAGGGTCTACACACTTAACGTTTGGTGACGATTAGTATAGTTGAGTTATTATGTTGGTGACCGAAGGTTGTTCGGAGTCCCGGATAAGATCCCGGACATGACGAGGATCTCCGGAATAGTCCGGAGGTAAAGATTGATATATGTGATAATAGTGTTTTGATCTCCGGAAGGGTTCCGGAATTCACCGGAAGGGGTTCCGGATGTTTACCGAAGTGTTCGGGTGCAGCAACACTTTATATGGGCCAAAGGGATAAAGCCCACGAGGTATTGGAAAGTGCAAAAGTAGTTTTGCTGCCGCGTAAGCGGTACTACCGCTTGGTGAAGCGGTACTACCGCTTGTGTGAAGCGGTACTACCGCCCAAGCGGTACTACCGCTTGTGTGAAGCGGTACTACCGCTTGTGCGCGGCTGTGCACCGTTCGGCAGGGATCCGAGTTGGACTCTTTCCCTGCGGGGCAAACCGACCTTGTGCGGGCAAAACCGACCTGGAGGAGGCTTTTACTCCAAGTTTAGACCCCAAGGCTCAACATATAAATAGAGGGGCAGGGCTAGCACACGGGATACATCAAGATTTCCCCAAGCCATGTGCGGCAACCCTAACCCTCTAGTTCCTCCGTCATAATCTCCGTAGCGCTTGGCGAAGCCCTGCAGAGATTGTTCCTCACCACCATCACCACGCCGTCGTGCTGCTGGAACTCGACCACTACTTCATCATCGCTCGCTGGATCGAGGAGGTGAAGACGTCATCAAGCCGTACGTGTGTTGAACGCGGAGGTGCCGTCCGTTCGGCGCTAGTTCGTGATCGGATCGAGGGACGACTTGCGATTTGGATCGCGGAGACGTTCGACTACATCAACCGCGTTTCTTAACGCTTCCGCTTAGCGATCTACAAGGGTATGTAGATTCACTCTCCCTCTCGTAGATGCTCATCACCATGGATAGATCTTGTGTGTGCGTAGGAAAATTTTTGTTTCCCATGCAACGTTCCCCAACACGTAGCACCCAAGCTAGTAAGCTCATGAGCTGACTTGTTAAAGTTATGCTTATAATGCATTTTGGCATGAGATAGGAAATTGAGCTGGAGAAGACATCGGACATCGCAGAATAAGACCCCTAGTGCAGCATCATCGACCACATTACTAGTAGTGGCATGTTGGAGATATAGGCAATCTGTTTCAAGAATAACATGGCCCATGCCCATATGTTCTGCCACTCTAATTCCCTAAAAGGCGCCAAACATTCAGCATGCAAAGGATCTTGAACGTGGAGGCTGGTACCTGCTGCAGCAATGATAATTTGGCCTCCGGCATCACGTCCTAGGCAACCCCATCCTCCTCTATAGAATTTAGTATCAAAAGAAGTATCAAGATTAATCTTTACTAGAAGCAAAGTGCGCGCTTTGCCACACCGTGAAATTACAAGGTGTTCTGTTTGTATCGTGGTTTTCTTTAGGATATATTGCAACCAATACTAGAAGTCAACAGCATGCTCAGTTCTCCATGGCTGCTCACCAGTATTACATGGTGACAATTATTCATGTTTGCTGAATTAGTTTTGAGAAATGTTGCTTAACAATATAGGCATGGATAAGTAGTGACCTGCAATGTTTATCAAGCAACTGCATGTAATCTCCCCAAGAAAGAAAGAAAAAGTATTGCACTTGAGTGTGCAACATATAAACATTCAGACTCAAACGATGCGGCTGATAGAAGACCACTACAGTGAGTGAAAATAGCTTAATCTTGCAAAGATCCACCCAAGATTCTGGCCATGTCGGCAAGTCCACCCCATCCAAGGACCTCAATACCGCGCTCCTCGCCTCAGATCTCGATTTCCCCACCTTCATGCTTGCTCCACTCACCCTGCAGGCTTGGTGTGTAGCTCCAAAACCGTTACCATCAACTTCTAGAGGGCCTTCTTGATTCTTTTTATACCAAGATTGTCCTGATTATCCTAAGATTGTAGATCATCCTAAAATCTACATGGAATTCTTGAGATAAATAATATAAAGAGATTTTTTGTGGTACATGTGCATGAACCTATGATCGGTTATTATCTGCTACCCTTCTTATTATATGTGGCTCGTTGTATACAGGCTTATCTATGCATTAGTATTTCATGCTCTATCATGTTAGTTTCCTTGGTTTGCTTTTTGATCCTTACCATCATTTTTGCTTGCACGCGGCAATGGCGGGAGTTCCATATTGGGCAGAGGAAGAGGATGAGAAGAAAGAAGGCTTGGGCATGAGTGGGTAATGGGTGGCGGTGGCCTTCTAGTACCTGCCCCATGGCACCTCACTCTACCGAGGTGGCAAGTATGTTTGACTTCCATAACTCCAGCCTCCTCTATGTTCATGTATATACTCCACCAACACAAACCCTATATTTATCTGATAAATAATGCTACCATCTTTCAGAATAACAACCGAAGATACCATAAATATAGGAAATATTATAAGTCACCATCAGGACGGTATGGAATATACGATGTTCACAAACTTCATCTATTTATATCTGTAGACACATTGGTGCACATATAATGAGGAGGAGCAATTAACTGTGGTTGAGTGTGAGCCATATATATCAAGGGACATAGTGCAAGTGCCACACTAAATTGTGCTGACGTTGCTATAGGTTCTTTGGTAAGATGACATATGTTCTAGGAGAGGAGTTTTTTGTGAGCGTGTCACATGTCGAACTTCTGATTTTTTTGAACTATAGTGCAGAAAATAAGTTCTTCTGCCTTCTTGCATTTCGCATGTGGGACTAAAATGAGTTTCCTTATTAAATCGTGCTGAGATCAAGTAAAAGAAAACTATGAAATGCAATACATTGAACTTGTTACTGTCTTGCTGCACCAATGCTCATGATGAAAACTATATCTACCATGACCTAATGATATTATTATTATCAAGTGATGATAATAATACGAAATAATATACCACACCAATAAATTAATATGTTTATGCTTAATAAAATGGCTGTGTGCGTCGGCCGGGGATATCTCCTTTTTGACAGAATTACATAAATTCATATGTTTAAGTAGCATCGGCCGAGTATAGCCAGCCATGCAAACGAAAAATTGGTAGACACAGAAAGAAAACCCAATCAATAAGAACGACTCATTCACATACAACTATAGAGCATATTTTCATAGCGTTGACACCTTAATCTTGCATATATGTAACAGAAGATGAGAGAAATTATATAATTTTTATGCCAATTCATGACTTCTATGTAACATATGATGAGAGAAATTATATGGATTAATTAGTAGCTTAATAGTAAGAGCATACATAAGGAGCTAGTCCAACACGTACATATTCCATCAGAACTTACGACGTTCACCAGGTCGACCACATATTCTCATGATACATAGATTAGATGTGTAAGCTTGCACCATATATTAAACTGCACATACATGCAAACATACAAGCAGTCAGAGCTCAGTATACTACCACTATTTGTGGATGAAATAGAAAGGTTCTAGTTTATTTATTACTCGTACATTATAATATTGTGTACCCGGTGCACGCACACTTTGCACGCTTTTTTGATATCACCGTGATTAGAAGCGGAATAGACGGTTATTCAGAGATGTAAAGATTAGATTAAAAAAGATTCGCATGTATTTTATTCGTACCTTCACTGAGAGAGTTTGTTGTTTGTTGGCCTGCGCTATTCACAGGCGATGCGAATCAGCAGAGAATTTGATGGTAGGACTCTGCGCCACCCATGATCTGTGTTGCACAACCCATTCAGTCAAGTGGTTGATCAATTTTTGGTAGGAAGCTTCTGAAACCTGATGTAGGCAATTATGGTAATTAATAAGTGAAGGAAATTTTGGTAGTGTTCCTAATAGAAATCCAGCTCAACTTTGGACCATCCATCCTGCTAGCACAAAGTGTTGGAAGTTATTGATGTGAGCTTTTTTTGCACAAAGTGTTGAGAGCATGTCTTAATGTCTTGTGTTTCTATTCATTGGTGTGAACTTTTAAGTCTCACTTCTGAATGTAAAATCACCATTTGTCTTTCGTTTGCTCATATTTTGTATGCTTTCTTATGTTTGATTATTTGAATTACCAGGATGATCTGAGGCACTTAGAAGAAGCAGAGGGCAGGAGGAGGGCACAAGAAGATTCGTTTCTCATTGATGTTATGTGTGATCAACTAAAACTTGTGCTTCTCATCCAATCTTTCTAGAACTATGTTGATGTGTGATTGTGCACTTGTTGGGCCCTTTTGCTGTGCACTTGCACTTATAGAACTATTTTGTTGTGCACTTGTTGGGCCTTGAACCTTTATGTGTAGAGGAGTCGATGGATGATGTATTGTAATTCATGTGATGTGCTACTGAAATGATATATATAGAGTTTATCTGCAATTTTTTATTCTGTTGTACTTGTATTTTAATGGGCCTATCCTAAGAAATGCATGCTTTTGGCAAAATAATGCATCAGCCCAAACAAATCAGACATTTTCAATAATAAAATAGTATTGGGCCAGGCCCATGTAGACTAGATTGTTGGACTGGGCTGTGAAACTTATCATGATTCCATTTGGTCACTAGCAATGCCATGCCAGCTTAGCCACGTCAGATCCTACGTGGCTCAGACAAATGGGTAATGACCAAACCAAAAATTTGGTCAATAGAGTTCTATGACCAAAATTTTAGAAAGGTCGTGTTTGTTCGTTCTTGACGGCCAACTGTTGACCTTTTGAATTTGGTCATAAGAAGGTCATAAAATGTAAATAATGATGATTCAGTGACCAAAATGGAGGGTCAACAATCAAAAAATTTCTTGTAGTGATACTATAAATTGTCTTTGCAACATTGTGTTGTAGATCAATGACTCGTGTTGTAGGGCCCCTGAATTTTAATGCGTTCCAAGAGAATGCTAAGCTCAAACATGATGGATGCAATTATGTAGACTGGGTCTGTAATCTGAGAATTATCCTCAATACTGCATAGGAGGCTTATGTCCTTGATGCACCGCTCGATGAGCCACCCCCTCTAGCATCGTTTGTGGATGTTTTGAACGTCTGGCAGGAACGTTGTGATGACTACTCAATAGTTCAGTGCGCCATGCTTTATCGCTTAGAATCGGGGCTCCAAAGATATTTTGATTGCCACAGAGCATATGAGATGTTCCAAGAGCTGAAATTGGTATGAAACGTTTAACAAGTTATTTGCCTGCAAGATGGAGGAGAATAGCATAGTCAGTGAGCATGTACTTAAAATGTCTGGGTACTACAATCACTTGAATCAATTGGGAGTTAATCTTCCAGATGAGACGGTGATTGATAGAGTTCTCCAGTCTCTGCCACCAAGCTACAAAAGATTCATTATGAACTATAACATGCAAGGGATGGAGAAGATGATCTCTGAGCTATTCATGATGCTTAAGGCCGCGGAGGTATAAATCAAGAAGGAGCATCAAGTGTTGATGCTTAAAAAGAGCACTAGTTTCAGTAAGGGAAATGGAAAGAAGGGAAACTTCAAGAAGAATGGCAAGCCAGTTGCCGCTCCTGTGAAGAAACCGAAGGCTAGACCCAAACCCAAGACTGAGTTCTTCTATTGCAAGGGAAATGGCCACTGGAAGCGGAACTGCCCCAAGTACTTGGCAGATAAGAAGGCTGGCAAAGTCAACCAAGGTATATTTGATATACATGTTATTGATGTGTACCTTACCAGTGCTCGTAGTAGCGCCTGGGTATTTGATACCGGTTCAGTTGCTAACTAATATTTGTAACTCGAAGCAGGAGCTACGGAATAAAACGGAGACTGGATAAAGACGAGATGACAATGCGCGTTGGAAATGGCTCCTTGATGTGATCTCCGTCGACACGCTCCCTCATGGGCAAGATGACAAAGACCCCGTTTTCTGGTACAATGGAGCGGGCAAGTGACTTGTTGGAAATAATATATACTGATGTATGCGGTCCAATGATTGTTGAAGCGCACACTAGATATCGTTATTTTCTTACCTTCACAAATTATTTGAGTAGATATGGGTATATTTACATAATGAAACACCAGTCTGAAACATTTAAAAAGTTCAAGCAATTTCAGAGTGAGGTTGAAAATCATCGTAATAAGAAGATAAAATATATACGATCTAATCATGGTGGTGAATTCCTGAGTGATGAGTTTGGTACGCATTTAAGACAATGTGGAATTGTTTCACAACTCACGCCACTTGGAACACTATAGCGTAATGGTGTCGCCGAACGTCGTAATCGTGCTCTATTGGATATGGTGCGTTCTATGATGTCGCAAGAATCCTAAGCTATCGTTTCTTAAAGTTTGGGGATGTGACGCTTATGTCAAGAGGCTTCAGCATGATAAGCTCGAACCCAAAGCAGAGAAGTACGTCTTCATAGGATACCCTAAAGAAACAATTGGGCATACCTTCTATCTCAGATCTGAAGGCAAAATCTTTGTTGCCAAGAATTGATCCTTTCTATAGGAGTTTCTCTCGAAAGAAGTGAGTGGGCGGAAGTTAGAACTTGGTGAGGTTATCGAACCTTCACTTCAACTGGAGAGTAGCGCAGCGCAGAAAGATGTTCCTATGATGCCTACACTAGTTGAAGAGGAAGCTAATGATGATGATCATGATACTTCGGTCAAGTTACTACTAAACTTCGTAGGTCGACAACGACACGTACAGACCTTGAGTGATATGGTAATACTTTCTTGGAAGTCGTGTTATTAGACAATGGTGAGCCTGCGAACTATGAGGAAGCAATGATTGGCCCGGATTCTGAAAAATGTCTAGAGGCCATGAAATCCGAGATAGGATCCATGTATGAAAACCAAGTATGGACTTTGGAGGACTTACCCGATGACCGTCAGGCCATTGATAACAAATGCATCTGTAAGAAGAAGACAGACGCTGATTGTAATGTCACCGTCTATAAAACTCAACTTGTCACAAAGGGTTTGTGACAAGTTCAAGGAGTTGACTACGATGAGACTTTCTCACCCGTAGTGATGCCGAAGTCTGATAGGATATGTTAGCAATTGCTGCGTTTTTCGATTATGAAATCTAGCAGATGGACGTCAAAACTGCGTTCCTTAACGGTTTTCTTAAGGAAGAGTTGTATATGATGCAACTGAAGGGTTATTGTTGATCCTAAGGATGCTAATAAGGTATGTAAGTTCCAGCGATCCATCTACACACTAGTGCAAGCATCTCGGAGTTGGAATCTTTGCTTTGATGAGGTGATCAACGCTTTTGGGTTTATACAAGTTTATGAAGCAGCTTGTATTTACAAGAAAGTGAGCGGGAGCTCTATAGCATTTCTAATATTATTTGTGGATGACATATTGTTGATTGGAAATAGTATAGAACTTTGGGAAAGCGTGAAGCGGTACTTGAACAAGAGTTTTTCAACGAAAGACCTCAGAGAAGCTGCTTACATGTTGGGTATCAAGATCTATAGAGATAGATCAACTTTCACAGAGCACATACCTTGGCAAGATTTTTAAGAAGTTCAAAATGGACTAGTCAAAGAAGGGGTTCTTGCCTGTGTTGCCAGGTTTCAAGTTGAGTAAGACTCAAATCCCGACCATGGCAGAAGAAAGAGAAAGGATGAAAGGTCGTCCGCTATGCCTCAGCCACATGCTCTATAATGTATGTCATGTTGTGTACCGGACCTGATGTGTGCATTGCCATATGTCTGGCAGGGAGGTACCAGAGTGATCCATGAGTAGATCACTGCACAACAGTGAAAATATCCTTTAAGTACCTAAAGAGGACAAATGAAATGTTTCTCGTTTATGGAGGTGATAGAGAGCTCGTCGTAAAGGGTTACGTCGATGCTAGCTTTGACACTGATCTGGATGACTCTAAGTCTCAGACCGGATATGTATTTATTCTGAATGGTGGATAAGTCAGTTGGTGTAGCTTGGGAAATATCCTTTTGTGAGACATTTCCCCAGGAAAAACAAAATGAAGACCTACAGAGGACAAGGCATCATTCTGAATGGTAGAAGCTACAGTCTTGGTGTTCTTGCACCACCTTGATCACCATTACGGTCGAGCTATCCAATCGAAAACAAGCGCTTCTTGGGAGGCAACCCACACATATAAGTAGACAAGTAAGTTTTTATTTTTTGTTTTAATAAAAGAGTGATTGAAGTTCTAAATATAGAAGTTGAGTTTCAAAGAATCGTTCTAATGAAGGCTTTGCTTTGCGTTGATTAATTAATATGTTGAATTGACGTTTGAATGCCTGGAATTATGCCTATGTATTGTGTTGGAACTACCCCACAGGAGAAATAGGAAAAAAATGAAGTTTCGAAAGAAACAACAGCAAAGACAGCCTTACGGACGACCGGGATGGTCATCTGGGCAGTCATTTGACCTCTTGATGGTTCCAGCAGAAAATAGCTAGAGGGAATAGATTCAACGACGGCTTTCCGAACGGGCGTGTAACAGCCCAAGTGCAATCCATGCCTTCCTTGTGATATTCCATGTATGACCTTCCAAGTTTTGCCCTCATGTGGTTTGGTTAATAAAAGCTTCCCTCATATCATTTGCATCATGGCATCATATCATCATTTCATATTGTGCATCATGCTTGGTTGGATGTGATGTTGAGAAAGTGTATGTGTTGAGATGTGGTTTCTTGATGTGGTGTGTGAAGTTGATGCCTGGAACTATTTTCCTCTAAACTTCTTCTCCATCTCTCTTGAATTCAAATAGGTGGCATGTGGTGATTTTCACTTGCCTTTCTCATCTCAAATAAATAGGTCAAATGTTAAGCATTTTAAAATAGCTCTTAGCCATGTTATACTATTTTCCCTTTTGTATCTTTTGAAAAATAGATTCCTATAGCAATAATAAGTGATTTATTTTTTAGCTCTAAAAATGCCCAAACCATTTTTATTAAATAGTGCATGTTTTTGTGAGTTCAAAACATATTTTCTTTCTCTCAGATTATTTTCCAAACTTCCCTGGTATTCTTTTGTTCTTTTACTTTTCTGTTTTTTGGTGAAGAGAGAAACCAGAGAGAGAGAGAGAGGGAGAGGCCCAGCAACCGCAACCCCCCACCTAGGCCTTAAGCGGTTCTGGCCCAGTTCGCCCGAACGGCCACCTACTCCCTCCTGATGCCGTCGTCTCCCTGCGAGACATAGAGAGAGAGAGAGAGAGAGCGCCGTGAGCGCGTCACGGACGTCGAGGCCACCGTCCCTCCGTGCCCCTAGAAAGCCGCAGCCCCCTCCTAGGTTTTGCCCCCTTTCCTCGCGCCGCCGCCACCTCCTTTTCCTTGCCCTCCATCCTTCCTGGTAGCTGCAATATGTGAGGCAGAGAGAGGTTCAGAGAGAGTTCAGCGAGGTTCCGAGAGATGTTCGCCGTCGTCCTCTTCGTCCTCGACTCCGGCGCCTTCCTCCACTCCTTCTAGGATGTCTAGAGAATCCCCAGCGTCGCCCTCGACCGATTCACGGAGCTAGTAGGACGGTATCGCCTCTCCATCATCGGCCTCATCCTCGTCTTCTTCACGCACCGGAAGCCCCGCAGCTCAGCGTCGCCTCCGTCGAACGCCTCATGGTCCACGTCTCCGGCCACCGCGGACTTGTACGACTCCATCAGAGGCCCCGGGGTGAGCCGTTGATCCTCCCAATAACCTTCCTTAGTTCCTGTCCTCATCGGAGTAGCGGATCCGAGCGGCTCCGAGTCCCTCCTCCATGGATGGGCAAGTGTGTGCTCAAGATGATGCCTTTGCCGTGCCGTGCCTCGCCCCCACGCTCACGTTTGCCTCGACACGTGCTGTGCCTCCAGCTCGCTCGCCCGCGCTCTACCTTCGCTCGCCTGTCGCGCCGCGTCCGCCATGCCCGAGCTGAGCTCGACCTCGACCTCGGGCTCCTCACCTGCGAGCATTGTAGGACCCCGCAGCCCCGAGAACGGATCCCCCGCAGCGTTCCGCACCACCGCCGATGTTCAGCCCCTCTGGTGATCGCCGCCGTAGACGCATGCGCCGTGGCTTCATCTCTGTTGCAGTAGAGCTAGAGCCTGGGGCTGATTCAAAGCGCCCAAGCTACCTGTAGGAGCAGTGAGAGCGCCCTACCCGAGTGGTTCGACCGAACCCACTCGACAGGGAGGTCTCTGGTTCGATCCCCCCAAGCCCCCATTTTTCCTTTGTTGTGGATTTAATCCAGGCCACTGACAGTGGGCCCGTGGACCCACTTGTCACACCCTCAGGGCCTGTGTGTATGCCAGTGCCCCCCTCCTTTTATTTTTGTATTTTTTCTGTCTTTTATTTCCCTGTTTTGATTTATTTCCGTTTAGGGTAAGTGCCAGATTCGTCCATATCCAAATCAAGCAGTTTCCAATTAGGGATATGCCTATTTTCGCATGTACTAAGTTATAAGTGACTATTGTGAATTTCGATTGTGATTTGAGTGATATTTTTCTACAGTAACCTATACTTGTGATATATGAATTTGGGGTAGAAAAATCTAGTGAATCCATTTGTGGCATTAGTTTCAACATTTGAGCAAGTTTGTGGAAATGTTATTCTGTGATATTATGTCATTTTGTCATTTTCACATGATTTAATTCTTGCACTATTTACTAAAGTTGTCAACATGAAAATTGCTCTTTGACATGTGTACTAGCCCCCGGTATTTTTGCATGCCAGGTTTAACCATGTTTATGTATGGAATTCTTGTTGTCAACATGCCACCAAAATGCTGTTTTCACATGTGCAAATAATTCTAAGTGTTGAATCTGTTATTTTGTTTCCATGTTGTCTTGATGATTCCCATGCATCTGTAGCTCTTTTGGGGTTGGCACAATGTAATGTATTGTTGTGCATGTTGTCCTCTGTTAACTTGTGCCAATTGCTTGCAAGTAGGGGTGTTGCATCTTGGTTAAAGTTGGTGTCAAACATGTCATTCTGTTAAAAATGCCCTGCTTTACCACTTATAGAATTTCTCTAAGTCAGTAAAATTGTTATTCTCAATATGCCATGTTGGGAGGATAATAGCCATTGATTTGTGCATGTGTCGATGTTGTCATAATGTAGTTAATTGAAGTGCATGTTGCCCTCTATATCCCTATTAATTTTCATGCCATGAAAGTCCATGTAGCATATGTAAATGTTGCTATCAAAATGCCATCCTGTTAACTCGGATTTGTAAAACTGGTAATTTTCACTAAGTCCCTAAATACTGATTCAACATGCCATCTTGAGAGCTCAATCGCCATTGATCCTTGCTTCCATTCATGTTTCTGTAGATAGGTGAATTGTTAAGCATCTTGTGTACTTCATGTCCATGCCTTTGTTGTGCTTTGTAGCTTGTTGTAGCTCCTGTTATGTGTTGCAATATAGCATGTTGCTGTTTGTAGACAGATCGTGTGTATGATTGCTTTGTGAATTGTGAGAGCTCTACCCTATGGTTTTGCATGATCTTTACGTTTATTCTTGCTAGATTTTCATTTCCAATCCAGTGGCATCCTTGGAATACCAAGGAATAGCCCATGGCCTCCCTCATCTTTGTTTTTGTCTCCGTTACCATTCGTACCTTGCCGTGAGTGTTCCATGAGTTCTGTTATTCCGCTTGCAATGTTCTACATATGCAATTGCATTGTTTTTATGAGGAGCATGCATATTTGCCATGTTCATGCATGTTCAAATAAGTAATCTTGAGGTTCTGTCCAGAATACTAAAGAACTTAATAATTGCATGAGAAACATGACTAGCATAGGGTTACCATGTTAAATACTTGAATTGGTCATGCATCATCTTTGGTTATGCATTGCACTTTGTTTGTATGTTTATTTGGTATTGTTTCTCTTTGGGTAGACCCGAGTGTCGAGCCTGAGTACGAGCATCCCGGAGAGAACGCCTACGAGGACCCAACTCTTTATCCCTCTGAAGACCCAACAGGCAAGATGATCGTACCTGGATCGCGCCACTATTCTTGCTATGCTAGATGTCTCGCTCCTACCGTTATGTTTTGTTACCTACCACTTAAATGTCAAGCCTCCTAAATTGCCATGAAAGCTTCTAACCACTCCATTACCTAGCAAAACATTGTTTGGCTAAGTTACCGCTGCTCAGCCCCCTCTTATAGCGTTCTTAGTTGCAGGTGCATGATGTTTCCATGTGATAACATGGATATCAGGAGATATCATTATATTTATTGCTATTTAATTTAATGCACATATATACTTGGCAAAGGTGGAAGGCTTGGCCTTTTTCCCGATGATTTGTTCCACTTTTGCCGCCCTAGTTCCAAGTACCGGTGTTATGTTCCATATTGAGCGCTCCTAACATGCTCGGGGTTGTTATGGGGACCCCCTTGACTATTCGTTTTTTGGGATAAAACATGTCTGGCAAGACCCAACATTGGTACTACATTTGCTAAACAACCTAATTAAAATGCATAGGGCTTAGCTAACCCGTGGATAATTAATCAACCCCCGGGCCAGTGCTCCTCATGTGTGTTGGTCCAAAATGGGCAGAGTGCGAGGCCACCGCGGGGAAACTCGAGGTTTGGTTTGACTCGTAGTGTGATCCATCCGTCGTGTCCTGAGAACGAGATACGCGGCTCCTATCGGGTTCGTCGACACGTCGGGTGATATGTCTCCATCGTATCTATAATTTTTGATTATTTCATGCCAATATTATACAACTTTCACATATTTTTGGCAACATTTTATATGATTTATTGGACTAACATATTGGTCCAGTGCCCAGTGCCAGTTCCTATTTGTTGCATGTTTTTTGGTTCGCAGAATATCCATATCAAATGAAGTCCAAACGCGATAAATATTTATGGAATTTTTTTTGGCATATGTGTGAATTTTGAGAAGTGGAATCAAAGCAAACGGAGGCCCACAGCCCCCACAAGACACCAGGGCGTGGCCAGGGGGCCCAGGCGCGCCCTAGTGGGTTATGCCCACCACGTACGTCAGTTGGATCTCTCCTTCGGGTTCAATATAGCTAATTTTTAAATAAAAATCCCCTCAAAATTTCAGCCCGATCGGAGTTACGGATCTCCGGGAATATAAGAAACGGCTTTCGGCCAAAAAACAGGAACATGATACATAAGAGAACAGAGAGGAAGATCCAATCTAGGAGGGGCCCCTGCCCCTCCGCCGCCATGGAGGCCATGGACCAGAGGGGGAACTCTCCTCCCATCTAGCGGGGAGTCCAAGGAAGAAGAAGAAGGAGGGGGGCTCTCCCCCCTCGCTCCTGGTGGCGTCGGAACACCGCCGAGGCAGTCATCGTGACGGCGATCTACACCAACAACTTCGCCGCCGTCAACACCAACTCTCTCCCCCTCTATGCAGTGGTGTAACACCTCTCTTCCTCTCTATAATCTCTACTTAAACATGGTGCTCAACTCCATATATTATTTCCCAATGATATTTGGCTATCCTATGATGTCTGAGTAGATCAATTTTGTCCTATGGGTTCATTGTGGTATGATGTTATGGATGTGAGTTGTATGTTGATATGGTACTGTCCTATGGTGCCCTTTGTGTCGCGCAAACGTAAGGGATGCCCGCTGTAGGGTGTTGCAATATGTTCATGATTTTCCTATGGTGGGTTTCTTGAGTGACAGAAGTATAAACCCGAGTACGTGGGTTGCTGCGTATGGGTGTAAAGAGGACTTGATACTGAATGCTATGGTTGGGTTTTACCTTAATGATATTTGGTAGTTGCGGATGCTTGCTAGAGTTCCAATCATAAGTGCATATGATCCAAGTACGGAAAGTGTGTTAGCGTATGCCTCTCCCTCATTGCATATGACAAGTATCTATCATATTATATTCAATTGCCTAGGGACAATCTTTCTCTTGCGTTACACAAAAAGATTTCTACTAAGTTATTTACTCTTTTTGTTCTTTTATTAAAACATCACCTAACTTTTATTTCCACGTTCTTCATTTTCTTACAAAGTACTTCTAGTTTTATCCCCGCAAAGTAGTGTCATACTTGTTCGAGGTAAAGCAAGCATTAGCGTGCGTAGAGTTGTATCGGTGGTTGATAGAACTTGAGGGAATATTTTTTCTACCTTTAGCTCCTCGTTGGGTTCGACATTCTTACTTATGGAAAAAGGCTACAAACGATCCCCTACACTTGTGGGTTATCAAGAACTTTTTCTGGCGCCGTTGTCGGGGAGCAATAGCGTGGGGTGAATATTCTCATGTGTGCTTGTTTGCTTTATCATTAAGTAATTTTTATTTTCTGTTATTAGTTGTTTTATATCTTTAGTTATGGATATGGAACACGAAACACCAAAAAAATTAGTGGTAGTTGCTACTCATTTAGATGGGGAACCTCCTAAAACCCTCGATACTAGTTATGTGCAAAGTATTAAATACTACTTTGATAATCCTGAGAAGACCCAATTCAACTTGATAATGGGAGTAATGTTGGATCAACGTGAATAATTTAGAGATTATCACTTGACTCAAAAAGGGAAACTGTTATGGGATCAAATTCATATGTTGCATTGGTATGCTCGGGAGCTTTGCTTGAGATATGATATTACTTGTTGCTCTAGGATGAACGCTCCACACCTTCCCTTTTCATGCAAATTTAATGATAATGAAACCTTAGCTTCTTATGCTAAAGGTATTTATGATTACTATGATGTGGAACGAATAGAAGAATTTGTTGCTTTTAAAGGTGCTTATGAAGTTGCTTCCTTGATTGAAAAGTATGATGATGTTTCTTACAAATCTGAAAATTTTGCCATACTTAAATATTGCTATGAGCATTATGATTGCAATGCTGATATTATTGAATTTATTGAAAGAATGACCGCTGCCTTGGAGGAGACTAATATTTTGCAGGAATCTATGGAAGAAGAAATTGCTGAAATTGTGAGCTCATTAGATGAAAAAGATGAGGAGGAGAGCGAAGAACAAAAGGAGGAAGAGAGGATTGATCACCCGTGCCCACCTTCTAATGAGAGTAACTCTTCAACTCATACATTGTTTAATTACCCTTCGTGTTTACCAAACGATGAATGCTATGATGATTGCTATGATCCCTTGGATTCATTTGAAATATCCCTTTTTGATGAACTTGATGCTTGCTATGCTTGTGGCCATGATGCCAATATGAATTATGCTTATGAAGATGAACTTGCTATAGTTCCTTATGTTAAGCATGAAATTTTTGCTATTGCACCCACACATGATAATCCTATTATCGTTTTGAATTCTCCCAACTACACTATATCGGAGAAGTTTGCTCTTATTAAGGATTATATTAATGGGTTGCGTTTCCCTACTACACATGATGATTTTGATGAATATAATATGCATGTGCTTTCTGCTCCTACGTGAAATTATTATGAGAGAGGAACTACATCTTCACCTCTCTATGTTTCCAATACTATGAATTTGCAAGAAACTGTTTATATTGTGCATTGACCTTTACTTAATGTGCATGAATTGTTCTTGTATGACATGCCGATGCATAGGAAGAGAGTTAGACTTTGTTGTCACATGATATATATCACTTTGTACTCACTACTAAATTACAAATCATTGTCAATTAAAATTGGCTTTGATATACCTTGGGATCCGGGTGGATCCATTACTTGAGCACATTATGCCTAGCTTAATGGCTTTAAAGAAAGCGCTGCCAGGGAGATAACCCGGAAGTTTTAGAGATTCATTTATTTATTTTGTGTGATTTTATAAAGTTTAAAAACAAAAAAATATAGAGGGGAACCTGAAACTTCACAAAAGGAAAGGTGAAAGTGAGAGAGATGATGAGCATCGTTGAAGTGGGGGATATCCTTGAACTTTGTTCATGCCCATGGATACTTTGTGATTCCTGAATCACAGAAACTTTTCCAACAAAAATAATTATCCCCTTGTACAAATCCATTGTATTATCAAAATAATGTGCCAAGATTTGCCTTTAGGATGATTAGATTGCTTGTTGGTATGTGCGGTGTAAAAACAGAAACTTTGGCTGTAGTGCGTATTTTCATTTTTTACTGGAACGTCAAAAGTTTCTGAAATTTTTACACAGTATTGCTATAATTTTTTTTATTTCTTCCTAATTTGAGTTACAGAAGTATGGTCAAAGTTCAGATTACTACAGACTGTCCTGTTTAAGACAGATTCTGTTTTTGATGCATTGTTTTGCTTGTTTTGATGAAACTATCGATTTTATCGGTGGTATAAGCCATGGAAAAGTTATAATACAGAAGGGATAATGAAAATATAAAATATGAATGGGTTTGCAACAATACTGAAAGTAGAAATTTGCTTTATTATACTAACGGATCTCACTAGTCTTCTGTTAAGTTTTGTGTGGATCAAGTGTTCGAACAACGAGGAGGTCTCGATATGAGGAGAAGGAGGAGAGGCAAGAGTTCAAGATTGGGGATGCCCGAGACACACCAAGTAAATATTCAAGGAGACTCAAGCGTCTAAGCTTGGGGATGCCCCGGAAGGCATCCCATCTTTCTTCAACAAGTATCGGTATGTTTTCGTTTTCGTTTCGTTCATGTGATATGTGTAAATCTTGGAGCGTCTTTTGTGTTTAGTTTTCACTTTTCTGTCATGCACCATGCTGGTATGAGATAGTCCATGGTTGGTTTATATAATGCTTATTGCACTTCACTTATATCTTTTGAATATGGCTTTATAGAATGCTTCATGTCCTTCATTTATATCATTTGAAGTTTGGATTGCGTGTTTCTCTTCACATAGAAAACCTTTATTCGTAGAATTCTATTTTGCTTCACTTATATTTATTAGAGCATGGTATTTTGTATAAAGAATTAAACTCTCTTGCTTCACTTATATCTATTTAAAGAGTCAACAGGAATTGGTCATTCACATGGTTAGTCATAAAATCCTACATAAAACTTAGGGATCACTGAATATGATATGTTTGATTCCTTGCAATAGTTTTGCGATATAGAGATGATAATATGTGGGAGGTACTAGTGGATGATCATGTTTAGTAAGATATTGGTGTTAAGGTTTGTGATTCCCGAAGCATGCACGTATAGTCTCCCGTTATGCTAGGAAGTTGGAGCACAATTTATCCTTGATTGTCTATCTTTGCGTGAAGGTCGGGGGCGCGCGATGGTTAACTCCTACCAACCTCCCCCCTAGGAGCATGCATAGTAATACTTTGCTTCGAGGGCTAATAAACTTTTGCAATAAGTATGTGAGTTCTTTATGACTGATGTGAGTCCACGGATTATACACACTCTTACCTTTCCGCAATTTGCTAGCCTCTACGGTACCATGCATTGCCCTTTCTCACCTTGAGAGTCGGTGCAAACTTCGTCGGTGCATCCAAACCTCGTGATATGATACGCTCTATCACACATAAGCCTTATTATATCTTCCTCAAAACAGCCACCATACCTACCTATTATGGCATTTTCATAGCAATTCCGAGATATATTGCCATGCAACTTCCACCACTTTCGTTTTGATGACTTGAGCATTCATTGTCATATTGCATTACATGATCATAAGATAGCTAGCATGATGTTTCCATGGCTTGTCCGTTTTTTGATATCTTTGCTACGCTACATCATTGCATTCATATAGAGTCATACTTTGTTCTACTATCGTTGTAATATTTAGATGTAAGTAAGTAGAAGTGTGATGATCATCATTATTAGAGCATGCCCTAGTGATGAAAGGATGATGGAAACTATGATTCCCCCACAAGTCGGGATGAGGCTCTGGACAAAGAAAGAAAAAAAAGGGAAAAGAAAAAAAATGAAAAAAAGAAAAAAGAAGAAGAAAAGAAAGAAAAAAATGAAAGAAGAAGGAATAGGGGCATGCTAATTCCACACTTGTGCTTCAAAGTAGCACCATGTTTTTCATATAGAGAGTCTCCTATGTTGTCACTTTCATATACTAGTGGGAATTTTTCATTATAGAGTTAGATGCACACCCACTTAGTTTTCATATTGAGCTTTCATACACTTATAGCTCTTAGTGCATCCATTGCATGGCAATCCCTACTCCTCGCATTGATATCTATTGATGGGCATCTCCATAGCCCGTTGATACACTGAGTTGATGCGAGACTTTCTTCTCCACTTTTACCCCTTTGAAACCTACCACCATATTCTATTCCACCCATAGTGCTATATCCATGGCTTGCGCTCATGTATTGCGTGAGAGTTGAAAATGCTAAAGCGCGTTAAAAAGTATGAACCAATTGCTTGGCTGACACCGGGGTAGTACATGATTTATACTTTCTGTTAAGAAGACAGAGCATGACAAGGCTATATGATTTTGTAGGGATAGCGTTCTTTAGCCTTGATATTTTGAAAGATATGATTGTTTGTTGGGATGCCTGAGTATTAATGTCTTTTTGTCAAAACTAGACTATTGCTTTGAGTCACTTGTGTATTAATATTCATGCCATGATTAGATATATGATCAAGATTATGCTAGGTAGCATTCCACATCAAAAATTATCTTTTTTATCATTTACCTACTCGAGGACGAGCAGGAATTAAGCTTGGGGATGCTGATACATCTCCATCGTATCAATAATTTTTGATAGTTTCATGCCAATATTATACAACTTTCACATATTTTTGGCAACATTTTATATGATTTATTGGACTAACATATTGATCCAGTGCCCAGTGCGAGTTCCTGTTTGTTGCATGTTTTTTGTCTCGCAGAATATCCATATCAAACGAAGTCCAAACGCGGTAAAAATTTACGGAGATTTTTTTTGGAATATTTGTGAATTTTGAGAAGTGGAATCAACGCAAACGGAGGCCCATAGCCCCCACAAGACACCAGGGCGTGGCTAGAGGGCCCAGGCACGCCCTGGTGGGTTATGCACACCTCGTACGTCGGTTGGAGCTGTCCTTCGAGCGCAGGAAGCTAATTTTTGGATAAAAATCCCCTCAAATTTTCAGCCCGATCGAGTTACGGATCTCCGGGAATATAAGAAACGGTTTTCGGCCGGAAAACAGGAACGTGAAACAGAAGAGAACAGAGAGGGAGATCCAATCTAGTAGGGGCTCCTGCCCCTCCGCCGCCATGGAGGCCATGGACCATAGGGGGAACTCTCCTCCCATCTAGGGGGGAGGCCAAGGAATAAGAAGAAGGAGGGGGGCTCTCTCCCTCTCTCTCCCGGTGGCGCCGGAACGCCGCCGGGGCAATCGTTGTGACGGCGATTTACACCAACAACTTCGCCGCCGTCAACACCAACTCTCTCCCCCTATATGCAGCGGTGTAACACCTCTCTTCCTCGCTGTAATCTCTACTTAAACATGGTGCTCAACTCCATATATTATTTCCCAATGATATTTGGCTATCCTATGATGTTTGTGTAGATCTCTTTTGTCCTATGGGTTAATTGTGGTATGATGTTATGGATGTGAGTTGTATTTTGATATGGTGCTGTCCTATGGTGCCCTCCATGTCGCGCAAACATGAGGGATCCCCGCTGTAGGGTGTTGCAATATGTTCATGATTTGCCTATGGTGGGTTGCTTGAGTGACAGAAGCATAAACCCGAGTAGGTGGGTTGTTGCGTATGGGAGTAAAGAGGACTTGATACTTAATGCTATGGTTGGGTTTTACCTTAATGATCTTTGGTAGTTGCGGATGCTTGCTAGAGTTCCAATCATAAGTGCATATGATCCAAATATGGAAAGTGTGTTAGCGTATGCCTCTCCCTCATTGCATATGACAAGTATCTATCATATTATATTCAATTGCCTAGGGACAATCTTTCTCTTGCGTTACACAAAAATCTTTCTACTAAGTTATTTACGATTTTTGTTGTTTTATTAAAACAGCACCTAACTTTTATTTCCACGTTCTTTATTTTCTTGTAAAGTACTTCTAGTTTTATTCCCACAAAGTAGTGTCATACTTGTTCTATGTAAAACGAGCATTAGTGTGCGTAGAGTTGTATCGGTGGTCGATAGAACTTGATGGAAATTTTGTTCTACCTTTAGCTCCTCGTTGGGTTCAACACTCTTACTTATCCAAAAAGGCTACAAACGATCCCCTACACTTGTGGGTTATCATCGGGCGGTCTTGCCGGACTTGTTTTACCTTTCTCGAATGTCTTGTGCGTGGGATTCCAATGATACTTTGGGCTATCTCGAGGTTGAGGTTTTCCAATGGAATTTCCAAGGAGATCGCTGGTTTCTGCGGGCGAGGTTATTCCACGCAGCTTGTGGTTAGTTTTTGATGGATGAGTTGGAGCACCCCAACAGGGTTAAATCTTTTCGAGAAGCCGTGCCCGCGGTTATGTGGCAACTTGGAAATTTGTTTAACACCCGGTTATAGCAAACTTGAAATAAACTCAATTAAAATATACCAACTGTGTGCGTAACCGTGACTGTCTCTGCTCGTGAACATGAACCGAGAGAGAACACGGTGGGGTTATGTTTGACATAAGTAGGTGTTCAGGATCACTTAGTGATCATTCTAGTTCACGATCGTTATGCGTAGACCACCATATATATTCTTGTTCTCGTAAGTTAGCCACTCAACCATATGCTTAGTGCTTGCTGCAGCCTCACCACTTAACCATTCCTCACCCATTGGCTTACATAGTCTCGGTACCCAGGTTACGAGATTGTTGAGTCCTTGTGATTCATAGATTACTACAACAATACAGGTACAGGTACTGACGAGTTCGTGCCAGATGACGTTTCTTAGCTCTAGTGGGAGTACGATGAAGAACGTAGGCATATGTACGTGACATATCCGGATGAGTAGAGGAGCTTCGTGGTAGTGTTCCTGGGCTAGCAGGACAGTTTCATTGCTTTCTTTTATCGTTTGATTTCGTCTGTAGTCGGGCCCTGTCTTTTGGATGAATGTATGAATGAATATATGGAATTATAATCTAGTTTGTGGCGAGTGTAAGCCAACTCCTATACTCATCTCCTCTTTACATGTATTGCAATGATTTCTATACTTGCGAAACGTTGAGATGCGCTTGTATCCCCATTGAGGTCCTCGAGCCTTAATTGGGATAGTACCGCATCTTGTTCGTTACAGGGCGCTCGCACTCATTTACACAGTCGTTTGGATGTTGCGCAGAAGTAGAGAAGGATTCTAGAGCGTTAGACGGCATTCCATACAGGCACTCACGTCTGTTTGAGCGGTTGCTTGAAGCATGCGTAGGAACATAGAAGCCAACAACGTTACTGATGATGTTTCATACGAGCGCTTGCATTCGTATGGGTGATCGTTTGGTGCGTCAGCGGCCACAAAGAGCCCGAGGTAGGAGGTATTTCGCTCCCATCAATTTCTAATCTTCTAATCCTTCCTCCAAACCTCTCCAAACCCTAGCAAAACTTCGCCCAATTTCCCTATTCGTTCATTTTCAGTTCAAATATTTCCATGTAATTGATCTATGATACGTATCTCCTCCAATCCCCAACTTATTTTTCGTGAATCTGTATTCTAGATACCTAGCATTGCCATGATTAGGAAATGCATATATTTTATCCAATTTTGAATTTGGCTTGGATTCATTAATGTTTTTAGAGGAGTATGATGTTGTGACTACCGTAGGATCAATACTATTTAATTGTAGTAGACCGAAATATTGTTTTGTAGATGTTTACGAGGAGGCCCACTCGCGTACGCGGTGCTTCGAGTTTGTCCACCAACAAATTCTTACTCAGGGGATCATCTTCACCGAGTGTGAAGCCAAGAAAAATTTCCACACACTTAGTACGAGGAATATCAAAGCAACCAAGTGGTCTTGCGAGTCAACACTCACAAATCTAGGTATTACTAATGATTTTGATTTGCTTTCTGATAATGTTGGGTTGCATCATTTTGTTTATCAGGGATGTGAGACATATGAATGCATGATGCTTGAGTTTCGTAGTACTCTCTTGCATAATGTTGGGCTTGTGCCAAATGCCTATGAGAAGGAGGGGATCACTTTCCGTCTCTTGGACCAAGATTTCAACATCACTTTTGATGAGTGGTATGACCACTTTGTCTTCGCCAACAATGATGATGATCTTTGATATGTTTATGATTTCACTAAACCACACCCAAGGCAATCCTTCTATCATATTAGCGTTAGTGGCTCTAAGAAAAGAGCCAGTTGCATTGAAGGTCCTGTTATATGTTCTTTCTATTATGTTATCACTAATTCATTGCGGGCATGAGGAGAATTTTCTAAGGTGAATGCTGAGAACATGCTAGTTCTGAGGAAAGCAGCAAATCTGAACGTTGGTTATTCGCCTAACTTAGGGGCAATCCTTTTTCTACACCTCGTGCATCAAGCAAATCATGCACAAGGAGATATCGTGTGTGGAGGAGTGATCACCATGTTGGCCAATTCCCTTGGTGTCAACTACAATCATCTTCACCCCATTGTCGGTAACAACCTTGTTAATATTTGTGTTCTTACTAGCACTGGAATGGTAGTAGTTCATCTTGGTCATCATTGCATTAAAATTCCTGGAGTGGCACACTTGTTTCCAACTACCATGCCTAACTATTTCTCCATAGAACATGGACAATTGCATTATATGGAATAGGATGAAAATGCAACTTTTGACCAAGAAGGCCCGAAACTAGAATAAGTAGATGAAGACGAACTCGCCACCGATGAAGAAGAGGAGCAGCCCCAAGAACAATCACAACAAGTAGGCTACACCAGCCACACGGACCTCTACAATATCCAGCGCTTCATCAATGATATGAGCAACCTAGCCGAGTCCCTTCGAGACTGGTCCGCCTACATGAGTTCAAGATTCTACCACTAGACCCAAGGATGGGCTCCTGACCAACCGCCACAATGATCCCACCGGTTTGGGCTTGCAAAAGCTTAAGCTTAGGGGAGCCTAGTACCACGTCTACATCAAAATGTGGCGGTATCTGAATTAAATTGTAATGAAGTTGTACTTAAGCACGTGGAGCTTCGAAACATTCGTGTTGGTTGGCTCCAACACTTTGCTTTTTATTTGCTTTTGTTTTTCTTTGCCTTTGCGATGTTTCCTTTACAATTTAGTTTTCAAAAACTCAAAAACCAAAAAAAAATCATTGCCTTGCTCTTATTCATTTTTGCCCCTTGGAGTTCATTGCATTTTCTTTTCAGAGGAGTTGATCTACACCGGACGACGAGGAATGCAACAATAAGGAACAAAAGAGTGTAAATCCACAACCATGCACATATGTGCAACGACTCCCGTCTTTTGCACCTGAAATTGTCGGAAATCGGGCTCCGCAGACCCAAGAAGGTTCGAACACTGGGGCGTGTGCGAAGATCCTTCCCAGCTCAAGTCACAAGCTCGCCACCCCACAGCCTAGCCTCGTTGAATGCGTGCAGCAAGCAAGAAGGACACAGTGATTTACCCAGGTTCGGGCCACCTTGCTGTGTAAAACCCTACTCCTGCTTTTGGTGGATTGTCCTCACGATGAGGTTTGGAGATGAACTAGTACAATGGTGGAGCGACCTCGCCGGGGCTCTTGGGAGAGGATCGACTCGATCCTCTACGGTGGTGGCTAGTCCCTATTTATAGCGGCCTTGGTCCTCTTCCCTTATCGCACAGGTGGGAAGGGATCCCACAACGGCCAAATTTGAAAGGGGACAATAAGTACATCTTATCCTGACTAAAGGTGGTCTTCGCCTGCAAAGCTTTAGGTGGTGATGCAGAGGTGGGCTTGGCGATGACATCCGTCCTGCCGAGCTCTTGGTCTTGGTCTTTTTGCGCTAGAATGGAAACCTTTGGGGGATTCCTTGGGAACCCACGTCTGTCCTTGCCTACTTCGCAAAAAAGAGGAAACTGTCCCTTCTGCGCCCGCTGGCACTCGCCTAGCCTTGGCCGTAATGGCTCACGTCATCCTAGCCTCATGAGGCCGGCGCTGCATAGGAATCTCCATTCCTCGGGAGGCAGCCTGGGGAGGCTGCTCCCCTGGAGGTCTTGGCGTTGTTCTCCTCGCGAGAATGAGGCTCTCGCGAGGGTCTTGTCTTGAGGGGCCTGCTGCCAGGCCATACCAGGCCGTCGAGGTGGGCCACACGCTGGGCCACAGGCATGCAGGTCGGGGTACCCCCGTTCCCAGAACGCCGACAGTAGCCCCCGGGCCCAAGGCACGCCCGGGCTGGCTTCAGGGCGAAGCCAAGGAAGGAAGGCCGAAACGCCACGGCCCCCAACCGCATGCGGGCCAGGCTCGACGCGCGGTATGTGGCAGGGTGTGGACGCCTCCGCTCCCACGTCGCCTTGGCAACTGCCCAGGCTGACAAAAAGTCTGGCGCCCGTTGTCGAGCCATCATTGCTCTTCCTCCTCGCGTCTTTGCTTCCTTGCTTAGATCCCCTTTCCTTCGCGTGAACCTCCTCCAGATCTTGGCGCTGCGCCGTCTTTCCTCTTGCTCTTCCTCCGTAGGGATTTTGCATATGGCTCCCGCCGGGAAATCGAAGCCTGAGGCTCAGGCCTCGTCCTCTTCTTCCCCCTTGCCGGTACTCACGGCATCCACCATTGCTAAGGAGGGGGACCTTGATCCTGTGCTCTCGTCGACAGCAGGCGACACCAATGAGTGGGGGCAAACCCTAATCAAAGTAGACAAAGGCACATCATTAAGATCAATATGATCCATTTTGCTAGCAACCAACTTCATAAGACCATCAACTTTTTCACTCAAAGTACTAATTTCTTCAACCGAATTAACTTTTTTGCTAGTAGGTGCTCTTTCAGTATGCCATTGTGAATAATTTGCCATAATATTATCTAGAAATTTAGTTGCTTCACCCAAAGTAATTTCCAGAAAAGTACCACCCGCGGCGGAATCTAAAAGATTTCTAGAGACAAAATTCAATCCCGCATAAAAAGTTTTTCTGATTATCCAAAGATTTAAACCATGAGTAGAACAATTTATTAGCATCAATTTGTTTCTTTCCCAAGATTGTGAAACATGTTTATGCTCAAGTTGCTTAATTCATGATTTAAGTTCTAAGGGAAATATTTTCGTGGGCAGAAAATACTTAGTAATAAAAGCATCCTTGCACTTATCCCAAGAATCGATACTATTGCGAGGCAAAGAATAAAACCAAAATTTTGCACGATCCCGCAAGGAGAAAGGAAATAATTTCAACTTTGCTATATAATTGTCCACATCTTTTTTATTTTGCATATCACACAATTCTACAAATGTGTTTAGATGGGACGCGGCATCCTCATTAGGAGTACCGGAAAATTGATCTTTTCTGACAAGATTTAACAAAGCGACATTAATATCACAAGACTCCGCACTAGTGGCGGGAGGAGCAATCAGAGTACTAAGAAAATCATTATAATTGGTATTGGAAAAATCACACAATTTGGTATTTTCTTGAGTCATCGTGACTACGCCAACAAGATTGCAAGCACAAGCGATCTGACGAGAAAAAAGCAAACGAAAAAGTGGGCGAATAAAACGACAAATTTTTCTGAAGTGGGGGAGATGAAAATGAGAGGCAAATGGCAAATAATGTAAATTGTAAGGAGATGAGATTTGTGATTAGGAACCTAATAGATGTTGATGATGTCTCCCCAGCAACGGCGCCAGAAGTTCCTTTGACGTGGCTTGAGACTGCGTCGGTATTTCCCCAAAGAGGAAGGGATGATGCAGCACAGCTACAGTAAGTATTTCCCTTAGTTATGAAACCAAGGTTATCGAACCAGTAGGAGAACCATGCAACACTATATAAACGGTACCTGCACATAAATAACAAATACTTGCAACCCGACGCGTAAGAGAGGTTGTCATTCTCTCCACGGTAAAAAGATAGATTAGTTTGTATGAGATTGGATAAATAGATAACACAAGAACACAATATAAAAGATGCAAATAAAAAGTGCAGCAAGGTATTTTTGGGTTTTTGGAATAATAGATCTAAAAACAAGTGCGGAAAAAGATAGATCGGAAAGCAATATATTAAAATAATAGACCCGGGGGCCGCAGATTTCACTAGTGGCTTCTCTCAAGAAAATAGCACACGGTGGATAAAACAAATTACTGTTGGGCAATTGATAGAAGATCAAATAATCATGATGATATCCAAGGCGATGATCAATATATAGGCATCACGTCCAAGATTGGTAGACCGAAACGATTCTGCATCTACTACTATTACTCCACACATCGACCGCTATCCAGCATGCATCTATTGTATTAAGTTCATGGAAAAATGGAGTATTGCAATAAGAACGATGACATGATGTAGACAAGATCTATTCATGTAGGAATAGACCCCTTCTTGTTATCCTTAATAGCAACGATACATGCGTGCCTCGCTGCCCCTTCTATCACTGGGAGAGGACACCACAAGATCGAACCCATCACAAAGCACCTCTTCCCATGGCAAGCAAAATCGATCTAGTTGTCTTAACTAAACCAAAGATTCAAAGAAGAAATACGAGGCTATAAAATCATGCATATAAGAGATCAAAGAAGACTCAAATAATATTCATGGATAGAAAATGATCATGAACACAAACTTCATCGGATCCCAACAAACACACCGCAAAAAGTCATTACATCAAATAGATCTCCAAGAGACCATTGTATTGAGAATCAAAAGAGAGAGAGGAAGCCATCTAGCTACTGCCTACGGACCTGTAGGTCTATGGTGGACTACTCACGCATCATCGGAGAGGAACCCATGAGGATGATGAACCCCTCCGTGAAGGTGTTAGATTGGATCTCGCGGTTTTGGAACTTGCGGTAGCTGGAATTGTGTTTCGTCTAGGGTTTCTGGAATTTCCGAGGATTTATAGAGCTGAGAAGCAGTAGAAAAGACCTCCGTGGGCCCCATGATACATCAAGGCACTCCAGGGGCCTCTGGCATGCCCTGGTGTATCGTGGGCCTCACGGGCCTCCCCCCAGGTGCTTCCTTGGCTCCCAAGTTGTCTTATGGTCCAAAAAAAATCTCCAAAAAATTTCGTGGCAATTGGACTCTGTTTGGTACTGATATTCTGCGAAGTAAAAAACAAGCAAAAAACAGCAACTGGCACTGGGCACTATGTCAATAGGTTAGTCGCAAAAAATGATACAAAGTTGCTATAAAATGATTATAAAACATCCAAGAATGATAATATAACAGCATGGAACAATCAAAAATTATAGATACGTTGGAGATGTATCATCGCTGTCACACCCTGTGTTTGTATCACTTTGCTATGCTTGGATTTACAAAATTTGGAACCAATTAAAACTTTTGAGTGCATATGCTTGCTAGAATTGTTGCTTGTTTGCTTGTTTGGTTGTTTGTGTATGGCACTCTTAGGTTCTACTCCTCTCCATATTCATCTTCCTTGATCCAAACTTCTTGCCCAATGATCATGCCATGTGAATATTACCCAAAACTATTTTTATCAAATATTATTTTGGCCAAAAAGGATTTATTTAAATTAGGTTTTCAAAAGCCCCTGAATTGAGGTTTGTACTACAAGTCCTCAAATTGGGTGGATCCTTTTTCCCAAAAGACTTTATTTCGAACCTACTATATATATGACTTCCCAAAACCACCAAATATTAATTTTAAATATTATTTTGCTATTTTATTTAAAGGCTTTTTCTTAAGGCCAGAAATGGTTTTTCATAGGGAAAAATTATTTAAATGCTTTAAAAATATTTGAGAAAATTTAGGGAAACTCAGTGGACATATATTTTCCATATATATGAGTTTCAACACATGGTCATGTTCAAAATCATGGGAAAAACCCCTCAAAACCCTTTCTGCCCAAATCAAGCTTTTGAAATATTTCTATAAGAAATATTCTCAATAAATTCCAGGAAAATTCCAGCAAGTCACACATGACATATGTGATGATCTTGCAAAGTTTGATCTCAATCCCAATTGTTTTGCTTCACCAAAATATTCCAAAACCACTCATGTCCAGAACCAAATTTGAACAACTTTACATTGTGAAGTTTCTTTCCTTGACCCCAAACTTTGTGGGCATGTGGTAAACCCCAAATAATGATAACACACCAAGTGGTGGATTTGTGGGAAGTGAAATGCATGCCTAGATCTACAGAAATCTGATTCTGTTGATTTCTAGGGTTTTACAAAGTTACATTGTGAACTTTCTTCAATCAAGCTCAAACTTGCTGATCAACCCTATTTCTAATCACCATTTGCACCTGTTAGATTTCTTGGCAAGCAGACTCCATTTGCTTAGCCTAATCATCATCAAACACTTCTTCATATTTTGTAAAAAACCTTGTTTGACCCCCTTCTGCTATTATCCTTCACTTCAAATCTTTACCACAGCTTACTAGTTTCTCTGGACAAGGCTCAAGCATTAGGTGGGGTAAAACCCCTATTTTTCCTTCTGGACAGCTTAAACAGGAGCTTCTCTCCTCCAATTTCGTTCTCCCTCCCCTCACCCTAGCTCCAGAGCATCCTAGGAGCAGCTAAGCAATCCCCAGGAGCTACTGGACAAGGTGGGGCACCCCAGAGCGCGCGGGCAGCAGCAATGCTGGCCATATGCATGCTCTGGATCACGCTACAGTGCGCTCCCGCACTGTAGCCGCACCCATCCCGAGCTTCCCGACCACCTGGGAATGCGGGGACCTGTCCCCTGGATTCTCCTCGACGTTCGTGTCCCTCCAAACGGTCGGACCCCTCCTCCTTCTCTCTCGACGACCTCCCGCACGCGTGCCCGACGCCGCCCAGCTCGGCCAACCGCGGAGCTCGCACGCGTGCGCTCCCCCGATTCCCCCTCTTCTTCCCCTGGTCATGGGCTTGCCCCAGCAATGCCACAGAGCCGCTCTCTCTCTCCCCCGTGCCCTCCAGCGAGCGCTGCATCCTCGCCGACGCACCACCGTTCGGTGGACTCGCGTCCACCTATAAAGAGGGCATCCCGGACCTCTCTCTCCCCTCTGCTGACTTCCCTCACCCCTCAATCGCCCCCCTGCTCCACCCACTCCTCCCCAGAGCCGCCCGAGCTCGAGATCGAACTCGAGCTCCGCCGCATCGGGTCACCGGAGTTCGCGCGGTAGGAAGCCCCTCCTCCTCCATTCTCTCTCTATCTGGACCCCCTGGAGGTCTTTGATGCGATTCCCCTTCCTCCTCGTTCGTTTTGTAGCGCGAGACGGCCCCAGCGATCACCTCCCGAATCCCCTCCGCCGCGGCCTTCTCGCCGCCGGCGACTCCGGCCACCCCCCGCCGCTCCTTCGACCTCTAGGAAAACGGCGGTTGGACGCTGCGTCAATTCCCACGCTCGCTCTCCCTCGCCGTGGATGGTGCTACTACCGGTGAGCTCCTCCCCCCTCGGTCCCAAGGTGGGAGAAGGTCCTGACAGGGGGACCCCACCTGTCGGCCTCCTCCTCACCTCTCCCTCTCTCCCTGTGCGGCTGACGCCAGGGGCCCGCCTGTCGGGTTTGAACCCAGACGGCGCGCGCGCCCCGGCTCGCCCAGGCCTGGCTTGGCCTCAGGCTGGCCCAACTGGGTCTGTTCTGGCCCAGTTGGCTCTGAGGCCTTTTTCTTTTTCTTTTTACTCCAGTTTTCCAAAAATTCCAGTGAATTAAATAAAACTCCAATGCCAAATATTTTTCCACCATAATTCCTGTAATATTCCGTAGAATTTAACAGTGCCACTTGTGTAATTTTTTTAAAATGTTTTATGTATTGATTCTATTTAAAACCTAGTTTTTAATATTTTATTGCCTCTGTATAAATAGTTTTCAAAATGTTTTTCACAACAAAACCTTAGACAAACATTTTTAGAATAGTTTGTAGTATTTATCAGAGTAGGGTAACATTTTATAAGTAAAGATTGTGCTCTGTTTTGTGTGATGCTTATTTTTACCGTTATTTATCGCGACAATAGATTGCGTTGTTGACGAAGGAGTTGGACCCGAAGACTTTGAAGACCCCGAAGACTTTGTTGAGCCAGGCAAGCAGCCCTTTGACCATGACTATGAAACCTCTTTTTGCATGGCATATAGCACATTATTTCTGGATGATGATCATGTTGATGTGGTATCCCCCTTTGGTGGGATGCCTGCGTTACTTTCTTGTTGATACTTGCATCGTGCATGACCCTACCTCCTTACGAGGGTGGTGCAGGTGGGAGTAGATAGAATGCTTAGTAGATGCTATGCAAATGGGACGGGAATATGCATGGTGATGGAAACAAAATGATTTCAAAGACTTTTTGAAAACCCCGTCGGGTGCCACTAATGCCCGAGGGAGTTGATGATGAGCTAGGTAACCGCTTGATAAAGAAGTGGTGTACCGGAGAAAGTTGTGTGTGTGTTTTCAAAAACGGAGAGTTTTAAGATTTGCTGATCGTCCCAACCTTACATGTACAACTACGATACCCCTTATGGGACGGGGCTTTGTTGAATACCTTTGTGGGTACTAGCATAGAGCCCGCATTACTAGTGGCGGAAGTGACGAGGTCACTCTCGATACGGGGTCGTGCCTGGTAGGGCGACCATGCGCTGTCTTTACAGGCATCGGGCACACCGTTGCGTGCCCTCATGGATGGTACTTGTGATGTATATCATGAGGGATGGCACCAACGAGTGGACTCTTTGTTTAGTATCGCTAAGGGAAAGGCATTGTTCGGGTGCTTACCTCGGGTATGTAATAGACCGCGAGTCGTGGATGACACGGAAGTTTCCCGAGTCTTGTGGGTAAAGTGTGCAACCTCTGCAGAGTGTCAAACTATTCGAATAGCCGTGTCCACGGTCATGGATAGTTGGAGGTCCTTCTTAAACTACGTCCGGTGTTTTCACAAACTTGGTGTGTGTGTGTGTGTGTATGTGTGTGTGTGTGTGGATGACACAACAATGAATCTTGGGCTAAGTCCGAAGACTTGGCACGATGGTGAAAATGAGATGTTCAACCCCTGCTCATGATGATAACTAAGAATTGTTCACATGAATACCTGTCAACTGATGATGCATGCTCACTCAAGTTACTTGATCTTATCATTGCACTCAAAATTAGCTTTCTGCAAAACTTACCCACTTAGAGCTATATCATGCATTGTTATACCGTGTTCCAAAACTTGGGTTGCTTGCGAGTACATTCAAAGTACTCACTGGCTTGCCACTGGTTATTTAATTTGCCAGGCATGGAAGAGCAGCCATATGGCGAAGAGTTCGTTGGTGATGAACATGCGAACTAGGACGCTTCCCAGTCATAATGCCTGTAGGTTTAAGGCAGATCGCATGGGTTCACGCTTCCAATCAAGATTTCCGTTGTTTGTTATGTTTAAGTGTTTGGCCCTTGCGGCCCTATCTATGTAAGACTTGACCTTCATGGTCTTTATTTGTGTAAGACGCTAAATGTGGATGAAGACTCTTGTTATTCAGCTTCTGTGTGTTCAGTGCGCATTGATCTCTGGGATCACTGTACACGTGCATTCGGTGATCACGACTTATGAGTCGGGGTCCCCACAATCGTCCTCCGCCTTGGTGCACTCGCTATGCCGCCGATGTATGGCATTATCAACATGGCCAGAATCGATACAACACTGTACATGGAGAGGATGAAGGACCCACCATGTCCAAGATCATACGCAAGCAAGTGCTTTGCTGACATCTGGGACCCACGACATTTTTAGTGTATAGTCAATAGACGAGAGATTTGCACAAGGAGCGGCAGACACCTGGGACGTAGTAGCTCGAGTGTTTTTTTGTTATTGTTTATTTTGTTATTGTTGAGATGGAGCAGGGTATCAAATGGGATGTGCGGGGACTATGGCCCGTGTAGCCAAGGCTTTTATTTTATGTTTACCACATGACCAGCCCAGCTATTTTTTTGTGAAATGGCTAGACCATTTTTGTGTGAAGAATACCCAACCCAGAACAACTTTTTTTCTCCGCCCTGATGGGCTGCAAATCTTTCAAGACGTCTGCGAACCTTAGAGGTAATATGAAATGGGCTGTAAATATATAAAGAACACAGCAAAATGTCAATTACTTTCAAATTCCTGATTTTCTTCGCATAACCGGATTTCAAACTTCAATGGATTTTAACTTAATTTAAATTACTTTTGAAATTAGTTTGAATCTGGCTTGACATTTTTGGATTAAAAATAGTTTGGCCCCCACTGAAATATGTGAAATTGCCTATAAATTTCTAACCCTGGTCTTGGCCAACAAAAGGAAAATGGGTTGCAAAAGATTGCATAAAAATTTGAAAATGAGCTGTATTTTTTTAGCAAATGGGTTGTATGTTGCCCCGTCACAGTGGGATATTGACTTGTGGCCTATTCAATTGACTTGTATGCAAGGATTTTTAACTTATTAATCAACAAACAATTTACCCCTCCATAAAAGTCAACAAACGATTCTAGCATAAGCGAACATTGGATGTGAATCCAACGGCCCTCGTGCTTCTTCAATCTCTGGCCTTCTTGCTCCAGCCACCCAAACCAACGGCGGCGGGACCGCCTGCTTCCGCCTCCAATGATAGGTTGTACTGCCGCGCAGGCCTAACCGCCCCACCCTACTCCCACCGCTGGTCAGGCCATCCCTCTACTCACCCGCACCTCCTATTATTCTCTGGCGATGACAGCCTCAGACCTTAGCCAAACCAGTCTACCCTCATACTCCTCTCCGCATGGGCATCCACCAATGAGTCTTCTCTGGCTCCGAGTCGTTCCCTTCCTAGGCGTCACCGTCGACCATTACCTTGGTTCTCTCGGCGCGGCGGCGTCAACATGGTCGACGAACGACAACCATCGGAAGAGGACTATACTCATATGACCATGAGGATAACTAACACTATTAATCCAGTAGATGTTCAAGTGGTATCAGATACCGGCGTTGCTCACGGCACATCGGAGGAGACGACCCACGCGTCTTCATCAAGGAGGAGCTACTGGAAACTATCTGGCGATTTTTTACTGGAGGAGAAAGGCTATGGTGCTGAACTTTTTCACACCTACTATAAAGTAGGAGAGAACTTTGCACCAAGGCTATCGACCATGACAGATCGATCAATGCGGCCGGCATTGACATGGTGAAGAAGCTTCACCTATCGATGACACCACATCCATGACCGTACTCACTGAGGATGAGCAACGACGAGTCCGACATCGCGCACCAAACTACGGTACTGTTTTCAGTTGGCAAATTTTGTTGTGAGGTTATTTTGAGATGAATTAGACATGTGCATGTTTTCCAGCCAGCGGCCATTATCGAGTTTAGAGATATCCTGTCAAAATCTCTACTGGCATGTGAGTTCCTACGACGCAATGCATAGGATATTACAAGCTGAGCCTATAAGGTTCGTCCACGTTATTCCTTCGGATCGAGGGGTTGGCGTGTTGTTTTTGCAAGGTTTTTGAACATCTTTGTAAACCCGCATCTTACTCTTGCTGCGATGGAGTTTTGTTCCATGACAGATCGGGCCAACAAC
The DNA here is from genome assembly GCA_039707655.1 of Elymus sibiricus. Classification (NCBI taxonomy): domain Eukaryota; kingdom Viridiplantae; phylum Streptophyta; class Magnoliopsida; order Poales; family Poaceae; genus Elymus; species Elymus sibiricus. The sequence continues at coordinate 140,405,108 of CM077673.1, read as the reverse complement.
GGATCGACCATCACCTCGAGGTTCGGTCCACATCATATATGCAAAAAATGATTCGCACCCCTAACAGATGGGACCCACCAGTTCCTTGGTCGCATGAACGGTAGTACCTCCTTGTTACGGAAAAATGATTCGTCCCTCTAACAGCTGGGACAAACAAGCTACATCTGCGCACGCAACGAAGTGCCTCCTTCTTGCACGAAAAAACGATTGACAGCTGGGACCCGCCGGCTACATCTTCACATGGAAGTAAGTGCGTCCTTATTACGCAAAAAACGATTCCTCCCCCTGATAGCTGGGACCCACGAGGTCCATGATCACACGAGCGGAAGTGCCTCCTTATAACGCAGGAAAAATAATTGCTCCACTTGATATATGCGACCCACGAGCTTCATCTTCACATGCAATGAAGTGCCTCCTTATTACATGAAAAAACAATTGCTCACCCTGACAGCTCGAACCCACTAGCTACATCTTCGCATGCACGGAAGTGTCTCCTTATTATGCGCTAAAAGATATTCACCCCCCTGATAGCTGGGACCCACCAGCTATATCTTCGCATGCAAATAAGTACTTTCTTACCCCCCTGACAGCTGGGACCAACCATGTCAAAGTGTATGTAGTTGTTGGGACCGAGAGTATATCGACCAGAGGGGGGTGAATGGGAGATTCAAAATTTGTTTCAAGACTTTGAACACTTCCAAAAAACAGCAGCGGAAAGAGTATAACGAGTAAATAGCAGGAGGTTCAAGCGATGAAAAAACAATGTGATAACTTTCTTAGAGAGTGTGGTGAGCATATTTATCGATGAAATATTTGACCACACTTTTAGCATAGCGAGTGATAACATTCAGATATATGATGGTAACACAACAATAGTTAAGTTCGGCTATCATTAATCCAAACACACAGAGCGAAATTATATCGAATAAGATCAACAGAGTAGGTGCATGAAAGATGGATAATACAGCAAGGACTAAGTTAACACTGAAACTTAATGGAGTAAACTATCATATCATAGCGAGTTACAGTCAACGAAGATAAATTAGTGGAGAGAGTAAACCAGTGGTGCTCGATGGCGACATATGATTTGGTAGGCCAGTTCACTCTTCTGCAAAAGAGCTACGTTGTGTTGGAGGGACTTGTGATTTAACATAGGAGCAAAACTCTCCCCATCCCATTCTCCCTCAACTCGAAGTTTATCAGACTTCAGTTGATTTCACCCGAGGTAGATGCTTTTCTGTGATCTCCAAACCTTCGACAAAATTTATCTTCGAAGACCACAACTACTCTTTGTCATGCCGCGAACCACAATTACTCTTGTTTCCCGAAAACTTGACTTGGAGGCGACAATTTCTCTTCGTCACTGAAGATGACGCCTATCTGTCTAGAGAGTGTGCAGTTCTCAATAGTAATAAGCAAAAGAACACTAACCTAGCTCTACTGTGATGCTCAATCACTATCTGGCTCTTGATTATTCTCTTGGTGGATTTTAAACTCAAATCATTTGTAGAGGGGATGCTCAATCAATCTTCTCTGAAATCTCAAGTGGAGCAACCAACGATCAACGTTGGAGCGGGGTGTCTATTTATAGCCGCTACCTTCCTTGAAGGGAAAATACCAAATTGGACATAGCCATCGACCAATGGCTGAGTGGCATGAATCCAATGGTTGTATTTGAGCACAACGGTAACATTTCTTGTTGAGCAAGAAATGCTAACTCCTTGGTCCAAAAGATATCTCCTGTAGGAATGAAGAACATTGTCATCTGCTGGCAAGTAATAATTCAAAGCATAAAGAGATTTCTCTTGATGTATCATGGGTTCCGGTTAACCATCATAGTGAACCTAAGCTTCGAGAACTTGTAACCCTTTTAATAGTATAGAGGTCCTAAGAATCAATGAAAGAGAAAGAGAAAGAGAACAACGGAAAGGATGCTATGTCTTCACTTCGTCTTCATCTTCTCCTCTGCAGTCATTTCCTTCGGAGTCACTGAAGGAATTGCTTTTGTTCAGCAAAATTTTAAGGGGTCAATTCTTTCACCATGAGAAGATCATGAACACTTCATCAAGAAGGATCTCATCCTTCTATTTCCATCGGTAGGGATTCGGAGAAGTTCCTCGACCTTAATCCTGAATCCTGCATTCTTCTCGGACTTGCATGGAATGTTTCTCTCTGTAAGCACTAGCAAACAAATCATTCCATGCATGTTCTGGCAACAATCTCCAAAACATAAGAGGGCAAACCATTGCACCAACAATCTCTCCCTTTTTGGACGATTGTTGACAAAACAGAGCACATCAAAAGATAGATGAATTAAGTGGTGATAAGATGAAAATGGGTTGGTGAAAGGTAATCATGAAGAACCCCTAAAGGTATGCGTATCACTTTTACAGGATTAGGAGTAGAATCATGCATAGGAGTGAAGACATTCTTGGAGCAAAAGAAATCTTCGGTAGAGTGTCATTGATGTATGATAGCATTGATTTATCTTGTCAATGCAATCCAGTCAATGTAATTTTCATGTGACACAAAATCTTGAAATTGATTTGTTAGAAATTATTGATAATTTGAAATGATTTGTGGCAGAGATAAACCATAAAGATTATCATCTACACACATATTTTTTAAATATTCGAGAAAGTGAGCATCGTGTAGGTTAGGTACACAGATTACAATTTTATCAAAGGATATCAAAAGAGATTCTCTAGACATATATTTTTATTGGACATTTAACACCAATCTCTTTCAAGAATGGACCTTTCTCGAAAAATCCTTGCATGTAAGATGGAAGCGACACATCTTAAGTAGCGAATATATTCGATCAAGAGCATGACATCATAATTTTCTCGAAAACTTGTTATGTTGCGTGCAAGAAGAGTTAGTGATCGGAGCATGATAGTAATACTTCGAGGAACCCTGCAAGCATAGATATGAGAGCACATAAAGTTTTTCAATCACGGAAGAGCGACAAGTTCGAGTGTAGATAGACCAAATTGTTCGAAAGAGCAATAGATGAATTCAAATTCCTTGCAAATAGCTCATTCGTCTACCCACTTGATGTTTTTCTCCCTCTTTTTGTCAACAAGTGTCAAAAAGGAAAAGAAGGACATGAGGATCTACTCGTCTGAAGAACCCTTAGAGCTCGAGCTGTTTGGCGATGGACATCGAGCAACGGTAGAAGCTGATACTGGAGTGGAGCTCTTGGCTTGACCTTCCATATCAGTGGTTGGGGCTTCAGTGCTGGGAGCCTATGGCTTGTAGACCAAAGTGTATCCAGTGTCTTCAATATCATCGTCAGGCTCAACAAATAGCAGGTTTATGGAATCAGAACATTGAGATAAAACTGGAGTTTGTCTTTGGATGCGAGGAACTTAAAATAACTCAAGATAATCATAGTTCATTTCAATTCCCTTCGCTAGAAGCTGCTTCCGAAGAAAAGTCCAAGAGCGCTTTTTCTATTCTTGCTCATGCAGAAGAGTTTGACGAAGACAGTTGTGCAACAAGTATCATCATATCAGTCTTTACTTTGTGGTCAATCTTGATATGGCTCTCAAGGTCTTGCTGAGTGTGAATACAAACTTCATAGAGCAATGGATTTTCATTTTGAGGAACTTTGACCTTAACTTTCTTGACTCGATGAGCATGACCTGAGGCAGAAGCAGTAGCACTAGCAGGAGCTTTTCCTTTACCAGCATCCTTGGTTACACGAAGGGTATCTCTCATGGGAGGAGTGAAAACCTTTGACTTGTGAGGGAAAAAGAAATCCTTCCCAGTTAGTTTATCAATGGCGAACATAATCCAAGGTGCAAACAACTTCAGAGCTTGAGCATTATTAGCAGCATATGCTAAGTTTCGGATGAAAAGATCTGGCAGACCAAAGTTTATACCGATGGATAATGATTGAAGCGCATTGGCTACAATGCCTCCAATGTTATGAGACATGTTTGTTGGGGTGAGAGTATTGCAAATAATGTAGAAGATAACCTTGTTCTCATAAGCCAAATTCTTAGGATTTGTTTCGGTGCAGGCATCTCCAACAAGGTCAGGATCCATGAGTAGATGGATTTGAGCAGATGATACTTCACAGAAATGCAGACGATGTTAATTTTCTACATCAAACTCAAATCGAGGCAAATCTAGTAGTGCAAGAAATTGTTCAGCCGAGCATTTTATGTGTTCCTCCTCGGTCATCCATATGAGTACCCATTTATTGATATCTCCAAGATTTCCTGAAAAATACAGAGTCACATATAACTGAAGTATAACTTCTCTGTTCCATCCATGGTTGAACCTCATGAGTCCTTTCAGATAAGTTTGCTCAAATAGCTCAATGGTTCGGTGGAAGCAAGGCAATCTTGCGAGTTCAGCGAAATCTGGCACCTTGTGCTTCAAGATTTTTGGAGAATAGAATTCTTGCATAGTATATGGTTTGCTCCTTAGTCCAGAACCTAGGCGATAGTGAATTTATTTCTCCCTCAAAGGGGCTTGTTCCAAAGAAGCCAAGTTTTGAGCGATGGACATGCTCATGGAAAGCCGGGCCATTTGGGCCATCCTCAACAGGAAACAAAGGGAAAGTTTCTACAGGGTTTCTTGGTGCATCTTCTTTGGGTTCATCCTGGGATGCATGATCATCAGATGCGGCGCACTTTGATATATTGGCTTCAGAGGAGCACGAGTTTTCCTCTTTCTTTGAGCTAAGAACTTTGAGGGACTGGAAGATATGTCACTCTTGCTCGCTAGAACTCCTTCAGCGGCTTGCAGATCATCATATTTCGGGGCTTCCTTTTTCATCTCCTTCTTGGACGTTACGGTAGGCACAATTTCCTCGGGGACAATGGGTGTCACAATTTCTTCATGAGCCATGGGCTCTTCCAATTTCTTCTCTCCCTCTTCCTTTTGTGCGTCTAATGAACGAGGAGAGGGATCAACATCCATCTGGGTAGGGGCACCAGATGATGCATTCGGGGATATCTCTTGGGAAGTGTTCAGCTCCCCCTGAGTCTTTCCACTCACCTCCTTTTGAACATCGGAGGTCTCGGCTTCCAAATCCTTCGAAGACGATTGGACCGCCTTTCCAACTTAAATTTCTTCATCAGTCTCTTGGACTGGAGCTTGTGGTTTGGGTGAGATGTCAGTAGTTCTCCCGAGGAAAACTTCAGAAACATCCCGCTACTCCTGCTGGCTCGTTGGCACATGAACAATGACTTCTTCGCTGCCAACTTGCACGGGTTGTTATTCGTGAGGAGGAGATGGTGGTACTTGCTATATAGGCACACTGGTGCTAACAGGGATAGCATCAACTACCACGATCTGAAGACGGTAATCTTTGTTTTCTTTTGGCTTAGTAGCCTTGGCCCTAGCCTTCTGTCATTTCTCTTCTTTCTCCCTTCTACGTGGCAAATCCTCTTGGCGAGCCATTACATCATTTATGCTGTCACACAATTGAGAAATGTCCAGGTGCATGCGGGAGTGCCAATCAACTTTCTCTTTCCGGAATATGCTCAGAGTTTTGGTGAGCTCCATAATTTCTTTGCTCAATCTCCTGTCCTCAGCATCAGTTTTAACTTCTCCTCGCATCTTCTCCAAGGCTAGTGTATCACTCACAACCTGCTTGAGCTTCTTGGTGCTTTTTTCAAATTAGCGAAGTGTTTTGCCACCACCTAGGTGATGTCATCAGGAGGACCAAGATCGCTCAATTCATCAGATTTGGCATCATAAGCAGCACTGTCAACGATGTCAATGATCAAGTTGTAATCATAATTTTGTTCCTTTGTGGGAGCAGGAACACTTGGCTTTGCTTTCTTTCAAGAGGCTTCAATCTTTTCTTCGGACATCAACTTTCTCTTTGATGAGTTGTTGGCCAAAGGATTCGGGACAGGGCCCGAAGGCTTTTCAGGAGCATCGGTTGGAGCGTGTCTTGGAGACCTCCTTGGAGAGGGCAAAAATTTATTTGGAGATGGACTCTCAGTTGGCTTGTTGAGAAGTGCAGGCTTGTCATAAAGAGGAATTTTAGCAGCAATATCTTTGCTTGAATCATCACATAAGTCAGAGTCATCTTTCTTTGATCTCTTTGCGATGGCTTTCTTTCGAGTGGTGGGAGAAGATGATTTCTTCGACTTGCTTCCCTTAGAAGCAGAAACACGCTCTTTCTTTTTCTTGACATCCTTCTTGGTCAGTGCCACATTCTTGGCTTCAACATTGTTTTTCTTTGCTTCCCTTGCCTCACGCTTGGCTTTAGCCAAGGCTCTCTTTTCTACTTCCTTCGGGAAGTCAGCTGGGATATTCATGGAGTCAGGATTAGGATTTTCTTTCGGTGACCTGACTTTCAGATCATCTTCATCCTGTAGACCTTCAACAATCCAATCATTCCACGGAGGAGTGAAAGCAAATAGAATCTGATATTTCATCCGAATATTTTCACGGTTGAACCATTGTCTTGCCCAGTGGCGGTGAATTCTTTTTAATGTGTTGTTGCAATCATTAGCAGACTCGAAACCAGGTGGAGTAGCATATCATTTGGGATCAGACAATTCTGCCGCGATGTTTTTCTCATGGCCACGACAACCCTTGTGAGGATTTCCGTCAGAGAAGATGGTTAGTGCATAAGTGTTCAGGTCATCCTCGGGTTGGCTGACTGTAGTAGGAACTTCTTTAGCAGAGTCCTTGGATTCAACAGCTTTCTCTCTCTTCCAAGCCTTTGGGAGATTCAAGGGTTTTCCTCCCCAACCATCAATTTTCTATTGGACTTGGGTGACAGCTGAGGCCAATCTTCCTTGGATTCAGAATAATCTCTTGAGCTCGAAGCCATGAACACCTATGAAGAAGAGAAGGATATGAAGGAAAACAAGGTAGGTTCACAAACACACACAATTTGATTTTCAGTGAAAAACATTTATGGATACTTATACACTAAAAATATTAAATATATCATTGATAGATTCTCATCTAGTCACATCATCTGCTAGACATATGAGATATTTCTAATCTTTGGTAACTTTTAGTGAATAAGAGAGACACGCTGTGTGCGAGGAACAACTACAAACCGTACACATCAACACCAAGTGAACTAAGAAGATCTACCGGGCCAAATAATAACATGAGACATAACTGCGGTAAAAAAACTCCAAGAATGGAAGAGTAGAGTGAGCAGTTCAGGACCTATAGACCCTAACCTGGCTGTATAGATCTACTACAACAATGCGGCGAGACGATGAACCGCACCGGTGAGATCTTCCATGACAAGCTTCCACCGGAGTCGCATAGTGGAGCTCCTTGCCGGAGAAGCTTTGAGCGAGAGCTTGGACTATATCTTGGTTTGGTTTTGAGGTGAAATGCGAGCAGAGGAATAGAGGAGGCAGATGAGAAGAGGGGTATTTATAACCTTGAGGGCAAACCACCTCTCCGAAATCTATGGTCCTCAAAAAACGGACGCTCCACATTCAATGGATGAGATCACGATCAATCATTTCCTGCGAGAAAAATGGGAAGTGGAACAAAAGATCAAAAGGTTTGAAATGGGCTCGGCCCAAAATTAGATAAACATCCGAGATCCATTTCTTCCGCGATCAAAAACATCGGAGGGAAACTTCCTTCTGATCAAATTGAGTGCTTATGACGGACAATATAGATTTAGAAGAGATAGATTAGAGAGGAAATAGGGTCCGAATCAAAGCACTTAGTTGAAGAAACACAAACACTTCGAGAACTATAAGTGAGTTGTTTGTCGGACATAACATAAACACAAGAGCAAATCCATCAGAACAATTGAAAGAAAATAAGAGAGAAGAAAGGACTCTAAACAGGGTAAGTCTCAGAACTTATGATATACAAAGGAAGGTTCCTGAGACATGTCCTGCAGTAAATAATTAGTTCTTCTTTACAACCCACATTTGAGTGGGAGGTGGAGATCGTTCATTTGTTCTCTATATTGGGGTCATTTTCCTTCGTAACTTCATGTAACCTGTTTGTGAGTTGCGAGAGTAATCATATGTATAAGCATTGAAATTATTTGTGGATACATGAACATAATGATATGTGGAGGTGCAGATGTATTCCTTCTGGCAAGAGTTTAACCATTTTACCTTCGAAGGAATCACAATACTATGTTTTGAGTGATCTTCATTTCTTCGAATTGAAATTCCCTTTATAGTAATGTTAGGAGTGACGGGCATTTCAATCGAGGCCTTTTTCACCCAGATTAGTCTCTTAGGAAAAACTACCCTGCGGCTAGCTCCGATATATCGAGCAAAAACCTTACCATTCTTTTGTTTGAAGAATTTGTAGTTTGAGTCATCAGACTCATCAGTAACAACAGGGCCAAGAGATTCGTACCCCGAGAGCCTAGCTGGTTCGAGATTTTTTCTTTTGGCGAGAACCCAACTAGTGTGTGGATATTGTTCGAGGGTCCAGTAGGTACCATCAACATTTAGTTTCTTTTTGAAACCCAGACCCTCTTTGCAAGGGTTCTCGTGTAGAATGGATTTCTTCATCACATCACACAAGGTTTGATGACCATTGAGACTCCCGAGCATGCCGGTTACTAGCAAGCTCTTTAGCCTGAAATTTTAATCAGAGAGAGCTACAAGTACCTCAGAGGAGGGGTTAGATATATCATCGGTAGCAGTTCCCACATTCATGGATTTTGTATGTGAAGATTCAGTAGTGGAATCATTGTTGCTACGTTCTAGGCATCTTAAGCAAGGAGGATTAAAATCATCAGGAAGTCTTTCAAATTGCTCGGCGAAAAGAGGACCTTTTTCTTTCACAAGTGCACTATAAGCCTCTTTCAGTGACTCGAGTTCTTGATTCCTATTAAGGAGATATTCTGATAAACTCTCGCAGTCAACCGCGAGAGAATTATAGCGATTTGAAAGATCATCAATAGTTTAGGAAAGAGATGCATGTTCTTCATTCAACTCCTAATTTTTCTCCATCTCTTCGACCAACAATCCTTTTGATTTCCAAAACTTTTTCTGAATATGTTCAAGTTCATCTTGGAGAGATTTAGCTATCTTAGCAAGATATCATTCTAGGGTTTTTGGTGTTTGGATGATACTGACCCTTCGAATATTTTGCCAAGAAGCAGAATCTGATTCTTCTTTGCTTAAGAATTCTTCCTCGGGGATTAATAATTCATATGAGCTGAGAGAAATGTGAGCGCTGCCTAGCCCATGCTGAATATAGAATTCATCATCATCATCATCAAAACTGGAGTGTGATTGATCATTGTCAGAGTCCATGTTCATTCCGGTGAAGGCTCCCGCAATTGCAGACATTGTTTTCATGTTGGCAGCTATCTGTGCCTTCGGGTTTATGTCAGTTACTGGTCTCGTCGAAGAAGATAAAGGTTTTTCATTCGGGAGCTTAGTATGACATTCGAAGAACCTAGAGTAGTGAAGTGGCTTCCATCTTTTGCTTGGGGTGTCGATTTCCCATGCTAGACAATCAGTGATAAAATGTCCAAATCTTTTGCACTTGTAACATTCCATTTCTTGAGGAGGCAGTCTTGATGAAGATTCTTGATCATTAAATATTTGCTCACACAGATTCAAGTTTTGTCTTCTAAGAATGTTTAATCGTTCGGTCAATCTGTCAAGCTCTCTGTTCAGCGAGTGTTGATCTTCTATATCTTCCTATGAGCTTTCATAGTACAAAAAGATTTCACCTTCTTGTTTGAAGGAAGATTATGAGTCCTTGTTTAGCTTTTCAGTCAGTTATTCGTGGATGATGAGAAGTTCCATGGTTTCGGGATATCCAAATTCATCAAAATTTGGACTTTCTTTGATCTGGGTAATGATTGGATCAATAGAGCCATCGAGAGCATTGAACATCTTCTGAACCACTTCTTTATCAGTAATGTCTTCGATGCCTTGTTGACGGAGACAAGTAACAATGTTGCTTAAGTGTTCAGTGATTTCGGTGACGCTTTCTCCTCGAAGGCTTCTGAAATGTTTGAACATCACACGAAGCATTTTAGCATGGTTTTTTCTCTAGCTACAGACAAGTCATGAACTTCCTTAATAGCATTCCATATTTGCTTTGCAGTTTCCAACTTTCGAACTGGAATAAAAATGTCTCTGGAGATGCTGTCACAGATAATGTCTTTAACTTGAGCATCAAGTTGAATGTTTGTGAGATCTTCGAGTGTTGAATTTTCTAGATCACCAGCAACATATCCATTTTCAATCATTTCCCACATCTCGATGCTTTTCGCTTGGATCTTGATTCTCATTCGGTTTTGCCATTGAAGAAAATCATTTCCATCAAATATAGGAATCTTATCAGAGTGCCTGGATCCACCTCCATGCGACATACTCACTCCAAGCTTCTTAGACCTTAATAAGTAGAGACAAGGAGTACCTTGCTCTCATACAATTGTAGGGACCGAGAGTATATCGACCTGGGGGGGGGGGGTAAATGGGCGATTCAAAATTTCTTTCAAAAGTTTGAACACATCCAAAACACAGCAACGGAAAGAGTATACCGATTAAATAGAAGGAGGTTCAAGCGATGAAAAACTATGTGATAACTTTCTTAGAGAGTGTGGTGAGCATATTTATCAATGAAATATTTGACCATACTTTTAGCATAGCCATTTATAACATTCACATAAATGATGGTAATATAGCAATAGATAACTTTGGCTACAATTAATCTAAACACAGAGAGAAATGCTATTGAATAAGATCAACACACACTACTGCATAATGGTCCAAAGATGACACATCAATCAGAGACCCACCGCCCAAACTATGTGCGATCGAGCCATCGCAAACGGTATAGTTATAGCTCCATTGCCAACAAAGCAAACTATGTGCAATGACTGGTCCAAAGGCACGTTTGAGATTAGACTAGCGTGTGTGATGCAGGGAATACAGTTGTTGCTTATGAACTGTTTGCGATTAGACAAGATAACACAAACGATTCTCAAAATACATATGTGTGCGAAGTACGACATACAGTTCATTCAGACAAACTGTTTACGTTGATCGATCTAGAACACAAACGAGGTACCATAACAAGGTGTGTCTGATACCAGGCAAACAGTTCATTCATGAAAATTGTGGAGGAAGATCAATAATAACCCAAACGATTCATACTGACAAGCTGGGTGTGTTGTGGGCAGACAGTTGCTGCCAAACAATTGTCAGCGATGGATGAAATCATTATCGATGCTACATTGGGACGTGTCGATTGCCTGTATTAATATCGCAGACGTTTTATTATAATGACTCGTCTGCCTGCGCACCACCCCGTCCTCCTCTATCACGTCTTGTCACCGCGTTGCCGCCCGAGGATTCCAGTGCACGCTTCGGCATCGCTTTTAGCCACGTGTCGGCTCGATGATCCTGTTCCTGCACACAACCGTGTAGGTTCCCACACACAAAACCGTGCTACGGCTCTAGCTTCCTACCCGGCTTGGCGAAATCCCCAAATCCCCATTGCTTGTCAGCCTGCTATATAAACCCTCACGGACGGCGACTACACATTGCCTTCATCCCCTCCCTCCCCATAGCTTGTCTAGTTTGCTTCTCCCCCAATCGCCAATGGCACCGCCCTTTCGTCGTTGCTCAGCCACTCCGGAAGAGGACAACTCCAGCTGGGAGGCTTCACCGCGTTGGCGTGGCAGTCCTCTAAAGCTTTTAGTGCATGTGGCGTCCCTGGTGGGTGTGCGCACGCCACCAACTACATGCTCCACCACCGCTGCCCGAAGGCAGCTGCTGCCGGTGGCCGCCACCACACAGTCGTCCGTCTTGGCCACGACCCCGCCGTCAGGCGACGGGGTCATCACCCGCTCCGCCACCGCGGCCCGAATGCAGGAGGTGGAGACCGCCAAAGGCCCGCCACCGGGCTTCTCTGTCGCAACCCTTTCGCGCTACATCTACTTCCTAGAGAAGGAGGTGGAGCGCAAGGTCACGCACGTGAAGAAGCTCACCGACGCCGTGTACGCAGGAGAAGCCACAGCGGCGGCGCGGAATGCGGAGATCTACGCCGAGTCCCGCTGCTTTGAGGAGCGGCGTCTCGAGCGCCAGAGGGCAGCATTGGTAGGCAATGGACACGACTCCACCAACTCATTGGCAGGCTCCTCCTGCACTGGCTCTACCTGAGAGCACTAGATTCTGCTAGAAGTAGTACAAAGCCCTTCCGTAGTACTACTATTTAGGGTCTATTTTGTTCAGTTCATCTAACTATAGATATAGTTGAATTGTACCACGGACTTTAGATTAGCTAGTATATATAGTTGAACTAGCTATTTCAGTACGTGGTTGGCAACAATTGGGGCAAAGTTTGTTCGGTTTAGCTGTCGAGTTGAACTATTTTGTACAAAGACCACTTCTTAATGTATGAATGGAATCCATGTTTATTGAATTTCAGTTGCAAAATTACACCCTAATTGTGATTTTGTTCTTGCAAAATTTGACAAATGCCAGTGCTACAATGTTGATAAATGCCAATGTTACTTGATCTACATATGCCAAAGTTTCCGATTTGACACATGGCAATTTACCCAATATGATAGATGCAAATCTTCCCGGATTGTCTGTACTAGGCACACGGGTCATATTAGAGAAACGTTTGCGATGACGCATTCCACCAGTCCTTGCCTTAGGGGCGAAGGAAAGATAGATGTCGATCTGGAAACGGGTATTCAACCTGAACCGTTTGTGATGAGTGTTTATTCAGATAAAACAATGATGGTTTTTGTTGCCTATGTGAATTCAGAGATAAATACTTAGTTCATCAAACCATAGATTTCATTCAGTGAAGCTTTGACCTTACATTCATACTAACGAGACAAAATATAAAGAAAACTAGTTGCGGTGGCGGCGGCAGTGGCGTCCTGCGGGGGCATTGTCATGCTCCGGGGCGCAGTTGATCACTTCTTCAAACGAGACCGGAACGTTATGGACTTCCCAATCAAAGAACCGGTCGTCGCGCGCTCCACGGGCGCGGGGCTGGGGGCATTGACTAGTAGCGCTGTGAGGAAGCTGTCGACAACGGCGGCCCAATCTGTTGAGGGGGCCGTGATGGGTGCAGGCGCGCGCACGGCCACGGGCGCGGTGGGTGCAGACGCGCGCACGGCGTCGGGCACCGTGGGTGCGGGCACGCGCACTGGCACCGGCGTGGCATGTGGAGGGGCGCACACGAGCACGGGCGCAGGAGGAGGCACTGGCGCTTGCACGTACACGAGCTCGCACGGGTCCGCGGGAACCTCCCTAACGCCCGCGGTTTTCCAGTGCTGCGATGATGCTCGGCGACAAGACCGTCGATGCCATGGGGATGGTTGCTGGCGAGTGCGTCATGGCAGCATCCCCTACGGCATGCACCTCTTCCAGGGCCATGTCCATGGCATCCCATTCGTCTTTATGTTCTATCTCTTCCGGCTCGGTGTCGACTTCACCAAACCGGAAGACTAGTGGCATATGATCCTTGTGTGCCATGGCGTAGGTCACCGTGGAGGTTTGAATGATGGAGGGGGATGGGAAGCGAAGAAATATAGAGGATTGTGATTGAGTGGGCAGTAAAGCCGCCTATTAAACAGCGGCTCAGGCGCCATTGATGGACAGGTTGGAAGCAAGGATGGCGGATATGGAGGTCAAAGGGCTCACTTCCTAGTGAGCCTACGGCGTACTGCCCGCACGCCTCCCGGCGAGCCTGCGCAGCAGAGGCCAGCTCGCACGCCTCCCATCAACTCAAGCAGCTGCTCACACGGCACCTCCTGAGCCCTAGCCAATAAAAGGGTGTGATGCTTGGCGACACATAAGGCAGTAGAACGCCTACGGTTTGAAAATAATGCAACCGTTTGCGTGGAAATGTGACAGTTCTTTGTTCCAAAAAGCTTTTGTTTGCTATTAATGTGTGCGCGTTTTCCCAAAGTGGACACGAAAGATACGACAACATATTTTTGCTATATCATGATGCCATGCCCAATTTCTTGAATTTTGTGTGAGTTATAGATTTACTATAATTTAACGTAATATTCTCAATGTTGGCTCTAGAATAAAAAAATATATTAAAAAACGAGTCTCAAATAAAACTCGAGTTTCTCAATGTTTCTATGGCCGAGCCAAGACCCTGAGATGTTTGAAATTCATTCCCATATCTTGCATAGGACCTAAACATGCATGTACACTTATATGATTTTTCAACCCATTTTGATGCAATGGATTTTGTGATTGTAGTTCAAATATGAATTATGCTTATTAAATAATGCATATAAAAGTCAACTAATGTATAAAAATGCCCAACGAACCATGTATAATTTCATATTTTGGCATGACACTCTCATTTTGGTATATGTTGCACTAGTTCAAGACGAGAAGAGGTAGCGGATGTCATTCGCCCACGTAAGGTGACACGTTCCATTTCGAAACAACAAAGCTTCCCACGAGAAGCTCCGGTTTGTGAGGGGCTTGTGCCAAAACTTGTCCCAAATTGGACATTTTTTTACCAGGGCACATATGAGCCATGCATGTCATGACACCATGCCAAGTTTCATGAATTTCTGACGAGTTTTTGATTTATACATGATTTAAAACCCGATTTTCTCAATGTTTGTGTGGCCGAGCCAAGACCGCGAGATGTTTGAAATTCATTCCTATATCTTCATGGGACCTAATGATGCACGTACACTTATATGATTTTTAACCTATTTTGATGCACCGGACCTTGTGATTGTAGTTCAAATTGAATTATGCACGTTAAATGATGCATATAAAATTCAATTAATGTATAAAAAGGCCAAATGAACCATTTATAATTTCATATTTTGGCACGACACTCATTTTGATATATGTTGCCTCTAGAAATAGTTCAAGATGAGAAGATGCATCGGATGTCAATTCGCCCACGTAAGGTGACGCGTTCCATATCGAAACCACAAAGCTTCCTAGTGAGAAGCTTGGGTTTGTAAGGGGCTTGTGCCAAAACTTGTCCCAAATTGGACATTTTTTCATCAAGGCACATATAAGCCATGTCATGACACCATGCCAAGTTTCATGAATTTCTGACGAGTTTTTGATTTATAAATGAATGTAAAACCAAATTTCTCAATGTATGTGGCCGAGCCAAGACCCCGAGATGTTTGAAATCCATTCCCATATCTTGCATGGGTCCCAAAGAATGCAGCCATGGACACTTATATGATTTTTAACCCATTTTGATGCACTGGACCTTGTGATTTTAGTTCAAATTTTAATTATCCACATTAAATGCCTAGAAAACTCAATTAACGTATGAAAATGCAAAAATAACCCAAAATAATTCCATATTTTAGCAAGACACTCCTACTGGTCTATGTTGCCTCTATAAAAAGTTCAAGGCGAGAAGATGAGCGGATGTCGTTTTGCCCACGTAATTAAGGTGTCGTGTTTCCTATCGGATCCACAAAGCTTGCAGAGAGAAGTTCCTGTTTGTAAGGAACTTGTGCCTAAAATTGTTCCAAGTTGGACAGTTTTTTTACCATGGCACATATTTTCCATGTCATGACAACATGCCAAGTTTTAAGAACTTCTAACGCATTTTGGATTTACAGTAATTTAAAAACCAAGTTTCTCAACGTTTGTGGCCGAGCCAAGATGCCGAGATGTTTGAAATTCATTCCCATTTCTTGTCCATGACCTAAAGATGAAGCCATGGAGACTAATATGATTTTTCATCCCATTTTGATGCACCGGACATTGGGACGATAGTTCAAATTTGAATTATACACATTAAATGTCTAGAAAACTCAGTAAATGTATAAAAATGCCAAACGGACCTAAATAATTCCATATTTTAGCACGACACTACTATTGGTCCGTGTTCACTGCAGATAAATCTTATTGCAATCAAAACACCGTCCTTTGTCGAAGTAACCTCATTTTTGTTTTAAAAACATTTTGAAAATCAAGTCTTCCACAAACAGTTCATGATCATGAATCGTGTGTGATGGAGTACAAGATATCTTGGGACAATCCTCATACATGCATGCCTTAGGCCGGAAGCTACGTCGGCTACAGTCCACCGCCGGCCAGTTTATCGCACTGACTCCTCAGACCATTTTACTATTCAATCATCGCTAGTGAAAGATGGGGACGTGGATCCCCGTCGTGAGGGCAACTTCGGCAACCCACTCTGGCCCGTGCGAGGCTGCATCAGCCACGAGTGCACTCTCAACATGCTTGAACATGGCCGCAACCTCCGACAGGGCGGCTGCAGCAACCGAAAGGGCAGCTGCTGTAGCTGAGAGGGTGGCAACAACCGCGACGGGGATAGCAAATGGCGAGAATGGCACATCAGCTGTCAGTTTCTCGGCGGTCGCAGTAGCTATGATGGCTGACGCCGAGTCCCATCTCGAGGCCGCCCACGCCCATCTCGTGTTGGTCACTGCACAAATCACATCTGCCTTCTCCGACACCGGTCGACAACCCACATCCGATGAGTTGGTAATCGCTGAGTGTGCTCGAGCAGGCGTTCGTTCGTCGACGGACTCCCTAGCCAAGATTGTGGCCGTCCATGCCCGGACCAAGGCCACCCATGCCCGGCTCATGCCGGCCTTATCCAAAGAGATGGTGGACGAAGACTGCGAGAAGCTGGAGTATGTGGCGATGGATCCCATGGATCTCCTTACCCTGGAGGTCGTCTGACGTGGCTTGAGACTGCGTCGGTATTTCCCCAAAGAGGAAGGGATGATGCATCACAGCGACGGTAAGTATTTCCCTCAGTAATGAAACCAAGGTTATCGAACCCATAGGAGGATCACCAACAATACGTAAACATCACCTGCACAAAAAGAACAAATACTTGCAACCCGACGCGAAAGAGAGGTTGTCAATCTCTATATGGTAAAAAGATAGATTAGGATATGATAGATCTCTCAAGAGCACAAAATAAAAGAGGCAAATAAAAAGTGCAGCAAGGTATTTTTGGGTTTTTGGAATAATAGATCTGAAAATAAAAGCGACAAAAAGATAGATCGGAAAGCAATATGTTGGAAAAGTAGACCCGGGGGCTGTAGGTTTCACTAGTGGCTTCTCTCATGAGTATAGCACACGATGGGTGAACAAATTACTGTTGGGCAATTGATAAAAGATCAAATAATCATGACGATATCCAAGGCGATGGTCATTATATAGGCATCACGTCCAAGATTAGAAGACCGAAACGATTCTGCATCTACGACTCTTACTCCACACATCGACCGCTATCCAGCATGCATCTAGTGTATTAAGTTCATGGAAAAACGGAGTAATGCAATAAGAACGGCGACATGATATAGACAAGATCTATTCATGTAGGAATAGACCCCATCTTGTTATCCTTAATAGCAACAATACATGCGTGCCTCGCTGCCCCTTCTGTCACTGGGAGAGGACACATTAAGATCGAACCCATCACAAAGCACCTCGTCCCATGGCAAGAAAAATCGATCTAGTTGGCCTAACTAAACCAAAGATTCGAAGAAGAAATATGAGGCTATAAGTAACCATGCATATAAGAGATCAAAGAAGACTCAAATATTATTCATGGATAGAGACTAATCATGAACTCAAAATTCATCGGATCCCAACAAACACACCACAAAAGTTTACATCAAATAGATCTCCAAGAGACCATTGTATTCAGAATCAAAAGAGAGACAGGAAGTCATCTAGCTACTGCCTACGAACCCGTAGGTCTATGGTGGACTACTCACGCATCATCGGAGAGGCACCAATGAGGATGATGAGCCCCTCCGTGATGGTGTTAGATTGGATCTCGCAGTTCTGGAACTTGCGGCGGCTGGATGTGTTTTTCGTCGACTCCTCTAGGGTTTCTAGAATATTTGGGAATTTATTGGCATCAGAGGCGGTGGAGGGGATTCCTGAGGCGGCCACAATCCATCAGGGCGCACCCGGGGCCCCTGGCGCGTCCTGGTGGGTTGGGGGCGGCCTGGGCTCCCTCCTGATAACTTCTTTGGCCCACTGGCCTTCTTCTAGTCCAAAAAAAATCTCAAAGAAGTTTCGTCGCGATTGGACTCCATTTGGTACTGATATTCTGCGAAGTAAAAAACAAGCAAAAACAACAACTGGCACTTTGGTACTAGGTCAATAGGTTAGTCCCAAAAAATGATATAAATTTGCTAAAAATGATTGTAAAACATCCAAGAATGATAATATAACAGCATGGAACAAGCAAAATTTATAGATGCGTTGGAGACGTATCATCATCCGCAAGCTTAATTCCTACTCGTCCTCGAGTAGGTAAATGATAAAAACAGAATTTTTTATGTGGAATGCTGCCTAAGATGTTCATCACATATTCTTTTCTTTTTGTAGCATGGACATTTGGACTATTAGATGGTTCAAAGCAATAGTCTAGTTTTGACATAAAGACTCTAATACTCAAGCATGCCAACAAGCAACCATGTCTTTCAAAATATCAATACTAAAGAAAGTTATCCCTAGCCCACCATGCTCAATCATTGATCTATTTATGAAACACACTCAAATATTAACTACGCCCAATGCTCAAGTATGATCATAGTGCCCCCAAGTTCGTGCTTTATAAGAGAAGATGGAGACTCAATTTTTTTTTGCATAAAGTAAATAGATAGGCCCTTCGCAGAGGGAAGTAGGGATTTGTAGAGGTGCCAGAGCTCAAAGTTTAAATTGAGAGAGAAAAATATTTTGAGTGGCATGCCTTTCCTGTCAACGAAAACGACAAAGTAGTTCACAATACTTTCCATGCTAGATATATCATAGGTGGTTCCCAAACATAAAGTAAAGTTTATTGCTTTTTCCACCATTCTTTCACAATCCATGGCTGGCCGTATCCACGGTTGCCTTCGATACCATCACTTTCCAAGGAATTTATTATTTGACAACATAAAGTAATTTGTTTTCATTTCGGGACTGGGCATCCCTATTAACGCCGTACCCTCGTTCAATGACAAGTGAATAAACACTCATCTTGAGAATAACACATCTAGCATGGAAAAATATTGGACACCTACTACCGTTTCATGAGCGGTACGAGCACACAAAAAAGAAATTTATTTTGAAAATTAGAGATGGCACATACAAATTTTCTTAGAACGGCATGGAAATACCGCATATAGGTAGGTATGGTGGACTCAAAAGGCAAAAATGGTTTTAAGGATTTTGGATGCACAAGTAGTATTTCTACTTAGTACAAGTGGATGCTAGCAAATAGATTGAGAAGCAACCAACCAAGAAACGAAAATTCACATAAACGAGGATTGAGCATAACTAACACCGAATAATGCACCATAAGTAGGATGTAATTTCATTGCATAACTATTGACTTTCGTACTTGCATAGGGAATCACAAACCTTAACACCAAAATTCTTACTAAAGCATAATTACTCACTAACATGACTCACATATAACTATCATCATGTCTCAAAACTATTACAATGAATCAAGTTTAATTTGTCCAATGATCTTCATGAAAGTTTTTATTATATCCTCCTTGAATATCTATCACTTTGGGACTAGTTTCACATATTGCCATTGCTTTTGACAAACTCAAACAAATTTAAGTGAAGAACATGAGCATAAAGGTTTCATCTCTCAAAATAGTATAAGTGAAGCATGAGAGGATTTCTTCAAAATTTACCAACTCTCAAATTAATCTAAGTGAAGCATGAGAGTGTTTCTTCAAAAGTTACTAACTCTCAAATTAATCTAAGTGAAGCATGAGAGTGTTTCTTCAAAAGTTTTCAAGCACACCGTGCTCAAAAAGATATAAGTGAAGCACTAGAGCAATTCCATAGCTCAAAAAATTTAAGTGAAGCTTATAGAGCAATTCTAACAAATCTTAGCATAATTTTGGCTCGCTCAAATAGGTGTGTCCAGCGATGATACTAGTGACAAACTAAAAAGCAAAGCAAGCAAAGACTCAAATGATACAAGACACTCCAAGCAAAACTCATGATATGTGACGAATAAAAATATAGCTCCAAGTAAAATACCGATGGTCGTTAGAAGAAAGAGGGGATGCCACTCGGGGCATCGCCAAGCTTAGTTGCTTGTTTCTCTTTGGATATATCTTGGTGGTGCTGTAGCATCCCCAAGCTTAGGCTCTTTTCACTCCTTATTCCTTCATCCATCATGATCTCACCCAAAACTTGAAAACTTCAATCACACAAAACTCAACAAAACCTTCGTGAGATCCGTTAGTATAATAAAGCAAATCACTACTTTAAGTACTGTTGCAAACCAATTCAAATTTTATTATTGCATTAGACCTACTGTATTTTAACTTTACCATGGCTTATACCCTTCAATACAAACCATAGATTCATCAAAACAAGCACACAATGCAACGAAAACAGAATCTATCTTAAACAGAACAGTCTGTAGTAATCTGTACTCTAGCCATACTTCTGTTACTCAAAAAATTCTGAAACATTAGGACAACGTAAAGAATTTGTATAAAAATACTGTGTTAAAATTCCAGCTCATTATCACTCTCCAGTAAGAAATGAAAATCCCACACTGGAGGCAAAGTTTTTGTTTCAGATTCAGCATTGTTTCTACTCATCTTATGAATCATCCTAAAGGCTTTACTTGGCACAAACACTAAATAAAACATAAAAACACAATAATAACAGAGGCATAATTTTGTCAATACTCAAAAACAGAAATAAAAAGATGAAAATAAATTTATTCATTGGGTTGCCTCCGAAACAAGCGCTATCGTTATACGCCCCTAGCTAGGCATAAGGCATAGATTCAAGTATTGTCATCTTTGGTTTTTGCTCCATAGAATGCTCTCATGATTGATTCATATGGTGTCTTCATTCTTGTTCTAGGGAAGTGTTCCATACCCTTTCCTAGTGGAAACTGAAATCTAATATTGCCTTCTTTCATATCAATCACGGCACCTATAGTGCGTAAGAACGGTTTACCAAGTATAATGGGACAAGACGGATTGCAAACAATATCAAGAACAATAAAATCTATGGGAACATAGTTCCTATTTGCAAGAATATGAACATCATTAATTCTTCCCAAAGGCTTTTTAATAGTAGAATCTGCCAAGTGCAAATTAAGAGAACATTCTTCAATATTGGTGAGACCAAGCACATCACATAAAGATTTCGGAATCGTGGAAACACTAGCACCCAAATCACATAAAGCAAAGCACTCATAATTTTTAATCTTGACCTTAATGGTAGGTTACCACTCATCATGTAATTTTCTAGGAATAGAAATCTCTAACTCCAACTTTTCTTCAAAAGATTTCATCATGGCATCAACGATATGTTTAGTAAAAGCTTTATTTTGTTAATAAGCATGGGGTGAATTTAACATGGATTGCAACAAAGAAATACATTCAATCAAAGAGCAACTATCATAATTAAAGTCCTTGCAATCCAAAATAGTGGGCACATCATTAGTTAAAGTTTTGACCTCTTCAAACCCACTTTCATCAAATTTTTCATCAAGATTTTCACCCTCCAAATCATTGGGACGCCTTCTAGCTAAAGTTGACTCTACATCAGTCCCTTTATCATCAATTTTGATATTACTAGACAAGGAATCAGTAGAAAAAACACCAATCACTTTAAGACATTGGTACCATTACGTGCTATACAAATGGTTTTTAACCCCTTTCTGCAACGTAGTTCCGAACCGTCGGCTTGCACGTGTGGTCTTCCCACAGGACACCAAAACATCGTCTGCGATGGTCCGAGCGCCTGCTGACGATTCGCCTAACGTAAACATTTGTGGACTCGTAGCCTATCCCACACACCACACTTTGACGTTACGTTTCTGATCAAGCACACATCCGAGGCGATGGCATAGATATATTCGTGTGCGATAGTTATTCCGATCGCACACACGAAACGTATGTCAACCGTCTTCTTATTGTCCTACATTACACATGCATGCAGGTTTGGAACCGTTTTTGCTATTGACGGCAAGCGCACATGGTTACGACGTGCAAACGCGTGTGTGACAGTGCGCGCATCCCACACACGCAAAATATGCGACCGTGTGTTGTAAAGCTGATAATCACACACGCTATTCTTGAAACAATTGTGTGTGACATATGATACCATCGCACATGGTTTAATCGTTCTAACTATGTGCGCTGTAATTTATTACCTAATAGCTTATTTTCGGTAATTTATTATTAGAATTGGAAATTTCAATTTTTTTAATTATGAAATGTGGATTTCACATCCATCAATACATACCCTAATTACAATGGTTCAACAGCCAATGCATAAATCAAAAGCTCAGTACACGTTCCATGGTTACATAGTTCGGTAGAAGATTAAATATGATGGACCACAATATATAGTACTAGAGGTGGTAAAGGTGAAGAGAGAATAGTAAATGCTTTTGGCTTTCGATGGTGTTGAAGAAGCGGAATACCCATAATGTGCCCTACTCCCCTTTTGTCCAACCCCTTGTGATGATCGCCCGTCCATCCTTCACCGCCTTCAGGAAGACTTCTAGACCATTATCATGGTAGCATTAATTATATACTATAACCTTCGTTGCCGCCACATCGGTTAGGTAGTTTGCTAGGTAATCTTGAGTAAATTCCTTCGGAAACCACTGAAAAGAGGCAACTTTCAGGTATTCATGTCTAATAGAGTAGCTTGTTCTGGGCTGGAAAAGAAGGCAATTGATTACTTACCATCCTAAAGTTCAGTGATATCTTGGATAAAGTATAAATAAAGAGTTTAATTCCAAGCAGCGTGGATCAGTACCGCTAACATATGTACCTACAAGCAACAAGTAAATGTTAGAAGCTAAACTGCAACTGAACAAATGATGTAAAATACTATAAGATATTGGGATGCGACTAACCTCGATGGTAAACAACATCATCGTGCATTTTGACACTGCATAAGTACATGGAAAGGCATGTAAATTAAAACAAGATTAACATCCACCAAAAATATCTTCTTTGCGAAGAGTAGCACGGTACCGAAGGGACAGCGTAATAAATGGATATAACTTTTGACTACAGCAGGCTTAACAACAACCTAGCATAGGCATTGTAAGTTTGTAACTGGTATTGGTGAAATTGAACTGGACAGTTCATACTTGAACAACACAGTGCACATAATTGAATTGAACAACGGACGTGTTAACTACAGAGTACAAACAACCTAACTTATCAATTTAAACGTGTACCGTTCAAACTGAAATTGACACAGTTAAACATTGCTATACTGGTATTCCTAAAAATGAACTGGACAGTTCATACTTGCTAAGTCCTGAGGGGTAGTTGCTGGGGCATTTCATCTCGGCCAGAGCCGCACCAAGTTGGCGGCCTCGGCGGCAAGGTGTTCCTCCGGGTCGGCACGCATAGCGTTCACCGTGCCATCGACCGCCATGATCAGCTCCTCGACCTCCGCGTGATATGTGGTTAGGCTTACGCGGGGATGCTCGGCAATAGGGGTTGGGGATGCGGAGCAATGAGGGTGGTTCGCAGGCTCCATCTGAGCAATTGGGTTTGGGCGGTGATGGAGATCAGAGGTTACCTCACTAGATCGACGAGTGAGACTGGGGCAGAACGTAGATTTGGTTGCGGCGGCGGCGGCGGCGGTTTGGGCAGCAGTTAGAGGGGGGGATAGGGGGAAATTTGATGGGTGGTGGGGTGGGAGGAATACCTTCTGAAATCGCACGCCTATTGAAATTTTGGCGGTGAAACTCGAACCTTACGGGGGGAACACGCAAGGCAGACGAAGCTCATCAAATACCCGTGTGCGAGAAAAGAGAAAATTGGTGATCCCGCGTCGGAAAAAATTCAAGTATTCTCTCTCTCGTGTGCCATCGGATGTTTCACAAACGGTTTGTTGTAAGGAAACGTTTGCCTTTAAGGCTGTATTATAAGCACAAAAGGCCCGGAAAATACACAAAACGGACTAAATACGGAAAACCAGCCTGAAAAATGTCAAATTTTAGACAGGGTGCATTCTAGTGGGTGTGATGATCATAGAAAATAAATGAAGTTGGAAGGACCAAGGGAATATGGGTTCCCCTTCAAAACATGCCGACTTCGCTCGATGAACCATGAAACTCCATAGGTGATGGTCCGGTATATGAAGAGTTTGTATCACGACATAATCCATACCTCCTCAAACATTTACCGCATCCTATTGTGGTCATGCCTAGGCACCACACGAGGTAACATGCTTTTCAGGCATGTTTTCCATTTTTCTAGAGTTACAAAACAAATAAACGACACATCTGTGGTTGCCTCTTCCCACACATATCCTATAAAATTCTATTAATTTCCTGTAAAATACATGAAAAGTTATTGAACGGCACAATGGCAAATTTTCGAGTCCTTTTTAAACACCTTTTCATGTACAGAACGTTCGAACTTTGAATTATAAGCACAAAAGGCCTAGAAAGTACACAAAAAGGACTAAATACGATTAACCAGCCTGAAAAAAATGTGAAATTTGGACGCGGTGCATTCTAGTAGGTATGGTGATCGTAGAAAATAAATCAAGTTCAAAGGACAAAGGGAATATGGGTTCCCCTTCAAAACATGGCGACTTTGCTCGCCGAACCATCAAACTCCATAGGTGATGGTCCGATATATGAAGAGTTTGTATCACGATATTATCCATACCTCCTCAAATGTTTACCACATCATATTGTGGTCATGCCTAGACACCACACGAGGTAACATGTTTTTCAGGCATGTTTTCCCTTTTTCTATATTTATAAAACAAATAAAGGACACATTTGTGGTTGCCTCTTCCCACACATATCCTTTAAAATTCTATTAATTTCCTGTAAAATACATGAAAAGTTATTGAACGGCCCAATGGCAAATTTTCGAGTCCTTTTTAAACACCTTTTCATGTACAGAACGTTCGAACTTTGAATTATCAGCAGAAAAGGCCTAGAAAGTACACAAAAAGGACTAAATACGATTAACCAGCCTGAAAAAATTGTGAAATTTGGACGCGGTGCATTCTAGTGGGTATGGTGATCGGAGAAAATAAATCAAGTTCAAAGGACAAAGGGAATATGGGTTCCCCTTCAAAACATGGCGACTTCGCTCGCCGAACCATGAAACTCCATAGGTGATGGTCCGATATATGAAGAGTTTGTATCACGACATTATCCATACCTCCTCAAATGTTTACCGCATCATATTGTGGTCATGCCTAGGCACCACACGAGGTAACATGTTTTTCAGGCATGTTTTCCATTTTTCTATATTTATAAAAAAAAATAAATGACACATCTGTGGTTGCCTCTTCCCACACATATCCTTTAAAATTCTATTAATTTCCTATAAAATACATGAAAGGTTATTCAACGACACAGTTACAAATTTTTAGACCTTTTTGAACACCTTTTCATGTACAGAACGTTCGAACTTCGAATTATAAGCACGAAAGGCCCGGAAAATAAACAAAAAAGGAGTAAATACAGTAAACTAGCCTGAAAAAATGTCAAATTTCGGACAGGTTGCATTCTAGTGGGTGTGATGATCGTAGAAAATAAATCAAGTTGGAAGGACCAAGGGAATATGGGTTCCCCTTCAAAACGTGGCGACTTCGCTCCCCGAACCATGAAACTCCATAGGTGATGGTCCGGAATATGAGGAGTTTGTCTCACGACATTATCCATACCTCCTCAAATATTTACCGCATCATATTGAGGTCATGCCTAGGCACCATAAAAGGTGACATGTTTTTCAGGCATGTTTTCCATTTTTCTAGAGTTACAAAACAAATAAACGACACATCTGTGGTTGCCTCTTCCCACGGATATCCTTTAAAATTCTATTAATTTCCTGTAAAATACATCCAAAAGTTATTCAACGGCACATTTACGGATTTTTTAGTCCTTTTCGAACACCTTTTCACCTACAGTACGTTCGAACTTTGAATTATAAGCACAAAAGGCCTAGAAAGTACACAAAAAGGACTTAATACAGTAAACCGGCCTGAAAAAAATGTCAAATTTCGAACATGGTGCATTCTACTGGGTGTGATGATCATAGAAAATAAATCAAGTTGGAAGGACCAGGGGAATATGGGTTCCCCTTCAAAACATGGCGACTTCGCTCCCCGAACCATGAAACTCCATAGGTGATGGTCCGGTATATGAAGAGTTTGTATCGCAACATTATCCATACCTCCTCAAATATTTACCGCATCATATTGTGGTCATGCCTAGGCACTACACGAGGTAACATGCTTTTCAGACATGTTTTCCATTTTTCTAGAGTTACAAAACAAATAAACGACACATCTGTGGTTGCCTCTTCTCACACATATCCTTTAAAATTCTATTAATTTCCTGTTAAATACATGAAAATTTATTGAACGAAACAATTGCGAATTTTCGAGTCCTTTTGAAACACCTTTTCATGTACAGAATGTTCAAACTTTGAATTATAAGCACAAAAGACATAGAAAGTACACAAAAAGGACTAAATACGATTAACCAGCCAGAAAAAATGTGAAATTTGGACGCGGTGCATTCTAGTGGGTATGGTGATCGTAGAAAATAAATCAAGTTCAAAGGACAAAGAGAATATGGTTTCCCTTCAAAACATAGCAATTTCGCACCGCGAACCATGAAAATCCATAGGTGATGGTCCGGTATACCTCCTCATATATCAAGATATTTTCCATACCTCCTCATATATTTACCACATCATATTGAGGTCATGCCTAGGCACCACACGAGGTAACATTTTTTGAACACCTTTTCATGTACAAAATGTCTGAACTTGAATTATAAGCAGAAAATGCCTAGAAAAGTACACAAAAATACTAAATATGGTAAACGAGCCTGAAAGAATTTGAAATTTGGACACGGTGCATTCTAGTGGGTATGTTGATAGTAGAACAATAAAAATGGAGAAATGACCAAGGAAATATGTGTTTCCCTTGAAACTTTGTGATTTGTTTGGGAAAAAAGTTACTTTGAGAATGCCGTGTGCGTTCACCCCATTCTGCGCTGTGTTCTTATTGGCCAGAACCCCAACCACACGGATCACGCATGCGCACCATAGGATGCACCACGAACGAATGGCAATCCACACTTCTCCCGTCACACCCATATACTGTAGTTGGGGTTTTGGTTCGTACATGCACTAAATTAAGCTACGAACACAAACTTTAATGGCATTAATCACACACGGTTCTTGTTTATGAACCGTTTCCTATGCGGACCCTCTACCCCCTCTTCATCCTCATTCGCATCATTGTATAGTTGCTCGTTCTCGACCTCGGCCCGCCCAAATTTTCGTGCTCGACGATGCCTGTCGTAGCTGGCTGCCGCCGATGAATGCCACCGTAGTGTCCATCATGCAAGCACAAATCAGGCATGAGCAATTCAATCGAGCATTTACATGCTCAAATTGGTACACTGCATAGTTGGCGGAGTAATTTACAAAACATTAGCTCGCAATTTTACATCAATATAATACATATGAACTACGCGCACACAAAAGTGCTACTGCCCCTAACGCCGATCCATCACGCTTCCGTCGATATCGTGTCGTTCCTGGGCTCAGGAGGACATGAGGTCGCCAAGTCGATGACCTACACCTTGATCGACCGAGGATGGGTCAGCCTCGACATTGGTGATCACCGCTACTACCTCGGATGCGGCTCTCACCAGGACTGTGTCGTCCGCCGGTAGGTACATCATCCCGGTGGTCAACGAGACTCTGGCCATCGCCAATGCTGCAGAAACGGCCGCAAGCCCTCCCCCAGCGTCCGGAGCTGCGTCCTCCTACATCTGGGACATAAGCCTGTGCCTCGTGCGGCGGCCACTAATGCAGTTGTCCTTGCGGCGTCGCGGTTCCTGCTCCGCCGCCCGCACAATCCGACGCACTCTATGCTGAGCCCGCAGTATCGCCCGGTGGCGATCCCTAGATCCTTTCAAGACGACCCTGGCTAACCTCTTGCCTTACTCATGTCGTGATTCCTGCCTCCTCTTAGCACAGTCGGGACAGGTAGCGGCATGGCTGTCGATCCTCAAACCGACCATCGCGTCGGCAGCCTCGGTTCCGCCATCGCCCAACTCCATCCTGTCATAGGCCATTGGGGGTTTGATGGTGTGTGTGGCAACTAGCGAGTGGATCATTGACTCGCCGCAGCCGGCCATCGGTGTGGTTATTTATAGCTAGCTGCTGCCAAGGGGGTTGGGGATTTTATAATTTACCGCTGTGGCTGGCGCTTGCTCTTGCGCGGGAAGCATTTTCACAGTTTTTGAGTCTTTGCGGTGCACGCATAATCGCACACGGAACACATATAGCAACTGTCTGCAATCGTGTATAGGGTCATAAATAAATATCACCACTCTTTGCTCTCCACCGTATCTTTCCCCTCTCGCACCCCCCAAATCTAGCCTTCTTCTCCCCCACTATCCTCGTCTCCACAAAATCCTCAACATTACATATGTCATCCGCGCGGAGGTGCCCGCGACGGAGGATCACGCGGTTGAGGCATATCTTATGCGCGGAGGAGCCCGCTACGGCGGCGGCGGTAGGCGCTGCTGATGGCCCGGAGGCCTTGGCGGCCGTACGCGCTGCTGAGGCTCCGGAGACCTGGGCGGTACACGCTCCTGAGGGTCCAGAGGCCTTGGCAGCAAGAGCAGAAAATCTAAAGGTTACAGCAGATCGGTTGCGGGCAAGCGCGCTTCTGTTCGCGGAACGCTCGGCTATGGCCTTCGAAAGGGCATCACGTGTCGATCAGTTCGCCGTTGCCTTGGCAGCTTGCGTGGATTTGGCCTCGGTAAGTGCAGCAGCCTCCTTAGAGCCTGCTACAGCTCTAGCACAACAAGCAGCTCTTGGCTTTTGTGTTTGTGACCGCTTTGAATATCTCCATCGTCGGATGGTCGTACGCATGCCTTCGGCCGTGGACGGGATTTTTCACGGGACCGGACCTACTATGATGGAGCAGGAGCAGATGAAAGTCCGGGCCTATGATGCGTTCAAGAACATGGTCATCGCCAACCTGAAAGTGGATCCTTCTTCCATAGAGAGGATGTTGCATGAGTGTAGACAATATTTTGACTTTGGCGAACCAACAGGCCAGCCTCGCGTTTCCATTTTGCTGTTTTCTGAACCTTGCTGATATGTAATGTCGCTATTATGTTGTTTAGTCGGTTACATGTAGTAGTGCAAATGATAATTTGTGCTATCACTTTCTGAATCGGGTGGTTAATACCAGGAATCTTCTGTGTTATTATCTGTCTTTCCACACAATTTAGATTACTGACCTGTTTGCTAGGCATCAGCATCACACACATCTTGTTACGACCAATTGTTTGTGTTATTTTGGCTCGCACATTTCATCCGAGCGCACGTTATGCCGTCTGTCGCACACATCTATATCTGTGCAACCGTTTGTGTTATTTTGGCTCATCGCAAATAGTTCACTGGAGTGACCTGTAGGCAGCATAGATGTTGTGCAGGCAGAGCAAATCACAGTACACACGGTCAAAACTATGAAACCCATCGGTGATGGTTTCATCAATCGCTGACAAATTGTATACCAGCAACCGTTTCCCCACAACACACACAGGTTATTAACACCAATCGTTTGTGTTATTTCTTGTATTTGCACACGATTCTGATTACTCACCTGTTTGCCCTCTATCGCACACATCTTGTTATACCGAACCATTTATGTTCTACTATGTCATCACACACAGTTTATAGTAGTGAACTGTGTGCCCTATATTGCACACATCTTGTTATGCCGAATCGTTTGTGTTATGCTATATCATCGCACACAGTTTATGGTAGTGAACTGTGTGCCCTACATCGCACACATCTTGTTATGCCGAATTATTTGTGTTCTTCTATATCTTCGCACACAGTTTATGTTAGTGAACTGTGTGCGCTCTATCCCACACATCTGGATCTGTGTTACCATTTTTGTTATCTTTGCTAATTACAAACGGTTCGTAAGAACAAACTGTCTGCCGTAGATCGCACACGCAAAAAATTTCTGAATCGTATTTGATGGATCGTCCATCGCACACAGTTTATGTCATTAGAGACGGAGCTTGAACTATACCGTTTGCGATTCATGCATCGCACATAGTTTCGTCGAAGGGTCTCTGATTGTAGACTCGCGTTAGCAGCATCCTGCAGTAGTGAGATCTTCATAATTTTTCTGAAAGCAATCACTAGAAAACGCTTTTTCTAAAATTCTCTTTTAGCTCTAAGCATAGCGGTTCTTTTCTTAATTTCATCCATAGAGACATATAAAGCTTTAATTCATTCATCAATCTTACGTGCAAAAGCTTTCAACTTGAGATTTTCCACATCATGAGAAAATCTATCAATGCTTCTAGACATATCATCAATCTTATTCAACTTTTCTTCTATTGTAGTATTGAAAGCTTTTTGCGCATTGATAAACTCTTTAATATTACTCTCAAGATCAGAGGGGTTCCTACTATTATTGTAGGAAGAATTACCTTAGGAATTACCATAATTATTAGAGGAATTTCCAGGAAAAGGCCTAGGATTAAAATTACCTCTATAAGCATTGTTATTGAAATTGTTTCGCGAGACGAAATTCACATATATGGAATCACTATTTTGCTCAATCAAAGTAGAAAAAGGCACATCATTAAGATCAATAGGAGCATTTTTACTAGCAACCATCTTCATTAAAGCATCAACCTTTTCACTCAAGGTACTAATTTGTTCAACCGAATTAACCTTTTTGCTAGTAGGTGCTCTTTCAGTATGCCATTGTGAATAATTTTCCATAATATTATCTAGCAATTTAGTAGCTTCACCCAAAGTAATTTCCATAGAAGTACCACCTGCGGCGGAATCTAAAAGATTTCTAGTAGTAGCTTCAATCCCGTAGAATTTTTTTGTATGATCATCCAAAGATTTAAATCATGAGTAGGATAATTTCTTAGCATCAGTTTCATTCTTTCCCAACGTTGTGCAACATGTTCATGCTCAAATTGTTTAAAATTCATGATTTGAGTCATAAGGAAAATAATTTTCGCGGGCGGAAAATACGTAGTAATAAAAGCATCCTTGCGCTTATTACAAGAATCGATACTATTGCGAGGCAAAGAAGAAAACCAAATTTTTGCACGATCCCACAAGGAGAAAGGAAAAAATTTCAACTTCACTATATCATTGTCCACATCTTTTTTCTTTTGCATATCACACAATACTACGAATGTGTTTAGATGGGACGCGGCATCCTCATTATGAGTACCGACAAGTTGATCTTTCATGACAAGATTCAACAAAGCAACATTAATATCACAAGGCTCCGCACTAGTGGCGGGAGGAGCAATCGGAGTACTAATAAAATCATTATTATTAGTATTGGAAAAATCACACAATTTGGTGTCTTCTTGAGTCATCGGGACTACCCAAACAAGATAGAGATCTGACGAGAAAAAGGCAAACGAAAAAGAGGGCGAATAAAACGGCAAATTGCGTGAAGTGGTGGAGAGGAAAATGAGAGGCAAATGGCAGATATTGTAATTGCAAGGTGATGATATTTGTGATTAGGAACCTGGTAGATGATGATGGTGTCTCCTCGGCGCCAGAGATTGGCACGTAGAAGATACCGCTTCCTCCCCGGCAACGGCGCAAGAAATTCCTTTGACGTGGCTTGAGACTACGTCGGTATTTACCCAAAGAGGAAGGGATGATGCAGCACAACGACGGTAAGTATTTCCCTCAGTTATGAAACCAAGGTATCGAACCAGTAGGAGGAGCACCAACACTACGTAAACAACACCTGCACACAAAGAACAAATACTTGCCACCCGACGCGAAAGAGAGGTTGTCAATCTCTCTACAGTAAATAGATAGATTAGGATATGATGATTGGATAGATAGATCTCTCAAGAACACAAAATAAAAGAGGCAAATAAAAAGTGCAGCAAGGTATTTTTGGGTTTTTGGAATAATAGATCTGAAAACAAAAGCGGCAAAATGATAGATCGGAAAGCTATATGTTGGAAAAGTAGACCCGGAGGCCGTAGGTTTCACTAGTGGCTTCTCTCATGAGTATAGCACCCGGTGGGTGAACAAATTACTGTTGGGCAATTGATAGAAGATCAAATAATCATGACGATATCCAAGACGATGATCATTATATAGGCATCACGTCCAAGATTAGTAGACCGAAACGATTCCGCATCTACTACTATTTCTCCACACATCAACCGCTATCCAGCATGCATCTAGTGTATAAAGTTCATGGAAAAACGGAGTAATGCAATAAGAACGGTGACATGATGTAGACAAGATCTATTCATGTAGGAATAGACCCCATCTTGTTATCCATAATAGCAATGATACATGTGTGCCTCGCTGCCCCTTCTGTCACTGGGAGAGGACACCGCAAGATCGAACCCATCACAAAGCACCTCTTCCCATGGCAAGAAAAATCGATCTAGTTGGCCTAACTAAACCAAAGATTCGAATAAGAAATATGAGGCTATAAGTAGTCATGCATATAAGAGATCAAAGAAGACTCAAATAATATTCATGGATAGAAATTGATCATGAACTCAAAATTCATCGGATCCCAACAAACACACCGCAAAAGTTTACATCAAATAGATCTCCAAGAGACCATTGTATTGAGAATCAAAAGAGAGAGAGGAAGCCATCTAGCTACTGCCTACGGACCCGTAGGTCTATGGTGGACTACTCACGCATCATCGGAGAGGCACCAATGAGGATGATGAACCCCTCCGTGCTGTTGTTAGATTGGATCTCACGGTTCTGGAACTTGCGACGGCCGGATGTATTTTTCGTCGACACCTCTAGGGTTTCTAGAATATTTGGGAATTTATAGGCATCAAAGGCGGTGGAGGGGGTTCCCAAGGCGGCCACAAGCCATCAGGGTGCGCCCGGGGCCCCTGGCGCGCCCTGGTGGGTTGTGGGCGGCTGGGCTCCCTCCTGATAACTTCTTTGGCCCACTGGCCTTCTTCTGGTCCAAAAAAAACTCCAAAAAGTTTTGTCGCGATTGGACTCCGTTTGGTACTGATATTCTGCGAAGTAAAAAACAAGCAAAAACAGCAACTGGCACTTTGGCACTAGGTTAATAGGTTAGGCCCAAAAAATGATATAGAGTTGCTATAAAACGATTGTAAAACATCGAAGAATGATAATATAACAGCATGGTACAAGCAAAAATTTATAGATACGTTCGAGACGTATCATCGTCGAGTGGGAGCTGGTCATCGAGGAGGTGGCGGAGATCGATGAATGCCAGGCGGAATATTTGTCTCTGTTTAGAGCGATGGTCTTTTGTTAGAGTAGTGTTTAGGTCAACTAACTAATGTTTAGTTGCTCGATTAAGTATGTGCGGGCAGTGTTGTAGGCTCTTTTGTGTAATACTCAAATTTGCAAGTGTTGTTAAATTAAGCAATGACGTCGATGACCAATGTAACGAGGGAAATTCAGAACAAAATTTGCCACCGTATCCCCATTTTCTCTTTCAAATGAAAATGAAATGCAAGTACCGTGTGCAATGTAGTATCCGATATCTTATACCTGAAGCTTGGAAACCAAAATTTCCATGTTCAGTCTCATCACACATGGGATACACTATTGGATTCTTTTGTGTTGTTGGATATCGCACACAGTTACGATAAAGGGACGGTGTCCGATGTGACTGTGCGCGCTAGTATTACGCCGCACCAAACAAAATTTTGGGCTACCAAACAAATATCTACCTGCCCCGCCCCTCGTACCAACCAAAAGCCACATTCCCCCTGCTTCCCCCGTCCTTTCCTAATTCAAACCATCACTGCTTGCTTGCAGCGCTGCCTCGTCGCTGGCGACGCTCCTTCCGGCTGCTCGGCCTCCTCTATCTAGTTAGGTAATCCACACCTTCCCCATACCCCTCCCCCTCCACCCCCTCCTCCTCCATACCACATGCCCTGATCGCCGGCGTGACACATTCCACCAAAATCACCGGCCCACCCCCCACATAATTGCCGCCGAAAGACATGGTGCATGCAGTATAGACATGATCTCAGGGAGCATCTGGCAGCGGAGAAGCAAATCATAGCCCCACGTGCGGATGAGGCCACGATGGATGCCATGCGTGCCGACCCCCAGATCTTGGAGCAGCACCTCACCGTCGAGGCCACCGTCCCGCCTCGTGCATGGACTCCGCCGCACGGTTGGCTGCTTTGAACAACAGCTCGTTGTGTTTTCTCGAGGGCTCCGCTGGTGCCTTCGACGACTACTACGAGTTGTTTTCTTAGCGTGCTTGTGCTTTCCTCAACTCCAGAGCCGATAGGTTTTTGCCCGAACAAGTTGAGGCCACTCAACACTACGACGAGGGCACCCATGATGTGGAGGCCTCGCCCTCGTCCAAGCCCATTGTTATCGATATCTCCGACGACCAGGAATAATTTGTTTTTTAGCTTAATTACTAATGACCTGTGTTCAGCGAGCTACACCCGTTAAGCATGTTTGCTTTACCTATTACATGTGCTGCTCCTACCTTGCCTTAAGAAATTCTAGTGAAATATGCAATGTAATGCTACTATGCAATCTAACCTTCTAGTATGTTCTATTGTGCAATGTGATGCTCAGTTAATTGTTTGGTTCATTTGATTTGGTGATCATCTGCAATGTGATGTTCGATTATTATTAGTACAATTTTGTCTTGTTATGCATGTGAAACATACAATTGCTATATTTCATAGTTCTTAGCACGCTTGGCTTTTCCATGTGGCTTGATTTGATATGATGGATCTGCAATGCATTTATTTTTCATTAACCTATTTTTCTTATAGCACGCGAAATCTCACTTATAACCTGATCAATATCTATCTTAAACACATTACAGGGGAACAATGGGAGACACTGAAGTTTACCATCGAGGTTTGCACTTTCATGATCCTTTGGCTAATAGCACATTATTGTGCAATTGCAGGAACCATTCTAATATTTAGATTTCTAAGAATTTGGTCTTGCACATGTAGGTCCTGCTGTAAGAGGTTTAGACCCACTGTTCGACCCATTTTGCACGTGGGGAAATGATGTGTTCATGAATATCAGTCAACTCAAGAAACTCAGAAAGATTGTTAAGATAAAGAAACTAACGACGAAAAACAACATGTTGTTTGTCTGCACAATGAAGAAGACATCAGTCAACTACAGGATGGTACTATCTCTTTTACCTTGTCTTTTTTCCCTTTGCAACAATTCAATTTCTCAAAACAAATTTTATGCATATCTTTGTTTCCAGTCCTTTCCAAAGCAGTTCATCGATGTGTACGTCTCAAACCACCTATATGGTCAATAGGAGAGGAAGGTATTCATATAGAACCCACGGTATAATCTTGTAGTCTTCCTCAAGAGGATGAAGGATGGGCGGGCAACCATCCTCAGACACTGGCAAAAAGTTGCAAGGACCTTCGACATCAGTGAAGGCTCAATATTTGCCTTCCACTTCAAAAGTTTTCTAGACGAGATTCATCTGTCTATTTACCATATATGATGCTATTTTCCAAAGGTTTTTGATGTTGCATGTGAAACTCGGTCCTGTCGTGTAATTGGGTAGCTAGGTAGTATATGCCTATATGATGTTGTACTCTGATGTATTTCAATTATGAAATCATGGTTGACTTAATATGAAATGAAATATATTGTGTGCTTGATATGAAGTGTCAATTTGATTACTAGTTGGATTATAAATAATAGAGCAATTAGCCTGATTATTGAACTTTCCTATTGCATACGGTTTGTCATAGAACACCATGAGCGATGACCTCAACAAACCCATAGGGTTTCTGGAAAATTAGTGTGTTGAATCAGTGAAAAATCACACACAAATTTCGGCTGACAACTGTGTGCGTTAGAACACCCATTCACAAACGTTTTCGCATAAAACGTATGTGTGATGGACAGAGCTATGGCAAACAGTCTCTTCTAGGCACCGTGTGTAATGGCCACCCCTAACACATACGATGTTATGCAGAAAATTGTGTGTGATGTACAATACAAACAGAAATGTACGTTTGGGATTCACTGTGTGGGATACTAAGCACATCTCACACGACTTCGCCAATATATATGTTTGTGATGACCCTTCCAATCGCACACGATATATTTTTGCCCATTGTGTGTGACCGGGCGCAGGCATCGCCGACGGGTTTTCTATGTCGTGTGGGATAGCCCCCCTATCGCCGACACATGCAAGGTGATGATTTGAGACTACGTCATGGAAAGGGGTTAAAAACCGTTTGTATAGCAGGCGCCTACACTAGTGAGAGGAGGTGCATGAAAGATGTATAATACAACGAGGACTAAGTTAACAACGAAACTAAATGGAGTAAACTATCAGACCATAGCGAGTTACAATCAAGGAAGATAAATCAGTGAGGAGAGTAAACCAGTTCAATGGCGACAAATGATTTGGTAGACTAGTTCACTCTTCTGCAAAAGAGCTAAGTCTTGTTGGCGGGACTTGTGATTTAACACAAGAACAAAACTCTCTCCATCCTATTCTCTCTCAACTCGCAGCTGATCAGACTTTAGTTGATTTCACTCGTGGTAGATGCTTCTGGATGATCTCCAAACAATCGAAAAACTTTGTCTTCGGTAACCACAACTACTCTTGGTCATGACACGAACCACAATTACTCTTGGCTCCCAAACCACTGTCTAAGTTTGGGCGCTTGATTTTTCTCTCGGTGGATTTTAAACTCAAATCGTTCGGAGAGGGGATGCTCAATCAATCTTCTCTGAAATCTCAAGTGGAGCAACCAACGTTCAACGTTGGAGCGGGGTGGCTATTTATAGCCGCTACCTTCCTTGAAGGGAAAAGACCAAATTGGACATAGGCATCGACCAATGGTTGAGTGCCATTAATCCAACGGTCGGATTTGAGCCCAATGGTAACATTCCTTGGTGAGAAAGAAATGCTAACTCCTCAGTCCGAAAGAACTCTACTGCAGCGACGAAGAACAAAGTTTTCTGCTGATAGGTAATCATTTGAAGCATAAATAGATTTCTCTCGATCTCTTATTGGTTCAGGTTATGCATCACATCGAACCTAATCTTAGAGAACTTGTACCCCTCTTAATAGTACACAAGTCCTATGAATCAATGAAAGAGAAAGAGAACAACGAAAAGAATGTTACGTCTTCACTTCGTCTTCATCATCTCGACTGCAGTCATTTCGTTCGGACTCACCAAATGAATTGCTTTTCTTCAGCAAAATTTTAAGGGTCAATTCTTTCACCATGAGAAGATCATCAACACTTCATCAAGAAGGATAGCTCATCCTTCTCTTTCCATCGGTAGGGATTCCAAGAAGTTCCTCGCCCTTGATCCCGAATCCTGCGTTCTTCTCAGACTTGCATGGACTGTTATTCTATGTAAGCACTATCAAACAAATTAGTCCATGCCTGTTTCTGGCAACAATCTCCTAAACATAAGAGGGCAAATCATTGCACCAACAGTAGCGTTATCTGTTTGGTCGCAAAACAAGTATGTACATATTGGTCGATCGGTCTCTCTCTAATGATGATGACTCGTGGCTGAGTAAGGACTGACATGTATCGTTGTAGAGCCCCAGACGTAGCAGTTGAGGCAGTCCAGTTGTTGGTGTCAAAACCGGCAGATCTCGGGCAGGGGTCCTGAGCTGTAGATCTTGGATCGATGGGTAACAAGGAACGTAGACACGGTGTTTACCCAGGTTCGGGCCTTTTCGAAGAGGTAAAACCCTATGTCCTTCTTTTGATTGTATTGATGGGTGTATGATAATTACAGAGTCGATCTACCACGAGATGAGATGAAATAAACCCTAGATTAGTCAGAGTAATGGTCCTAGGCTGTACGTGCTAAACCCTCCGGTTTATATAGTCACCAGGGGTACCTAGGGTTACACATGGTCGGTTATCATCAAGGGGTAAACTTACCGATCTAGCCATCTTGACTTGAAGGACACACCAAGACTTTGAAACTTTCCTTCCCGAACACGAGGTTGACTTGTAGTTCGGCCTCCATGTATTGGGCCGAGAGCGGTCCAACCGTCGAGTCTATGGGAAATAGGTCAACGGCCCAAGGACCCCTTAGCCCCGAACTCCCTCAGTAGCCCCCGAACTAGCCTCCAATGACGAGGGTGCCAATCACCGGTAGTCCTGCAAAAAGTCTTCGGCTTGCAGGGCGAGTTCTCATCCCCTCTCATGTTCGACTGCAACAATCCGGCTGCCAATGACTTCCTGATTTTTGAAGCATCGCGGGACTTATGATGTGGACTTTTTTACTAAGGATTAACGGCATCCTTAGATTCCCGTGCGTTACCGAGGGGTTAATAGTGCAACAATCTTTTACAGAATTGCCCTTTTCAAGGCATCGGAGGAGAAAACCGACTACTTAAACAGGCCAAATGTTCCACAAACAACACACCCCATCTTCCCAACCATCGAGAGAAGAGAAGATCCAGGAGCCCATAGATATGGCTAGCATCCCAGGCTCATACTTGCGCCCTCACGGCAAACTACCAGGCGACTGGGCCAGCTGCGCAGTGTCAAGGCTTCGACTGCGCGACCTTAAGGCACAGGGATATCTTCTTGCCTTAGATCTAGCGCCCACCCGTTCCGGTTTAACTTCCACGAATGGTGAGGCCTTCGCCGAAAACTTCCCGTCCCCTCGCAAGGAGGAGAGGGTATGCTTCTTGCCCTTCGTCCTACGAGGCCTCGGCTTCCCCATTCATCCTTTCCTTAGTGGTTTGCTGGAATTTTACATAATTCTACTTCACCATCTTACTCCTGGATCCATCCTGCATATCTCGGGTTTCGTTGCTCTTTGCAAGATGTTCCTGGGCTGCTAGGCCCATTTCGAGCTATGGAGAAAGTACTTCTGCCTCGTTCCCCGCTCTTGGGGGGACACGATGTTCAAAGTAGGCGGAGCCGAAGTGTGGCACATAGGCGGGACGGGGTACCCCGTGGGACTCTGAATGGTTTTATATTGAGGATGTTCCACTCTTCGATCTAGCTCGGAGTGGATTGCCTGAATACTCGGATATTCCTCCGAAGAAAAGGTTCAATTGGCGACCGAAGAGTCTGTTGCAGGGGGAAAGCGAAGAAGTGAAGCGTCTGGCGGCCCGTGTGAGGCTACTGGCCCAAAACAAGCTAACCATCCTTGATGTGATGGCAGCCGCCATAAATCGATGTGTCCAAACTCTACAACAGAGGATTCATCCTCTGTGGCAGTACAACGGGTCAGACGACATGACCCACTGCAAGCGGCAAGGTCCTGTCAACCAAGCCGCTTTAGCGGCCATATTAGCCGACATCTACAAGGGAGAAAAAAGAAGAGTTTACTCGCCCGTATACCAAGGACAGCTACTTAATCCATAATCCCATCAAATGGATAAGTTCGACTATATGTCCCCAGGCCAGGTGCTTCCAGCCTAGAGACGGAGGGTGGAACACACGCCCATGTCTCCAGGCCAGGCCTCGCCCGACCAGCGGCAGGGGATCACGTACTCGCCCATGTCTCCGGGTCCGGCCCGGTCTGCCTAGGGACAGGGGATTGGGTACCCGTGTGAGGCTCCCGGGTGCCCCAGCGAGGTGCGCTGGGGCACCGCCTTGGGCGTCGGCCTCACGCGCGACGGAAGAGCCCTGCGCCGAGCCCCGCCCGCAGCGCAGGGGGCTACGGCACTACTACAACGACGACATCCGTCCCCGGGCTTCGGAGTCCCCGAGGCCCTATTCCGAGACGGGCCTTCCCTACTGAGAGAGTGGGGGGCTCCCCCCACGCCCGAGGGCCTGTCCGGAGCCAACCCCACTTCGCGGCATCACGCTTGGGGGCTGGAAGTGGGCTCCGTGCCCAAGAGGCATGGAGCTCCCAGCGCACCCTCAGGCTCAACCCGTGACACTCTCACATAATAATGAGTGGACTGTATACACCCGAAGCCCCCCGGGGACGCGGAGGATTTCCATCCCACGCCCA
This sequence comes from Elymus sibiricus, assembly GCA_039707655.1. Lineage (NCBI taxonomy): Eukaryota > Viridiplantae > Streptophyta > Magnoliopsida > Poales > Poaceae > Elymus > Elymus sibiricus. Next base: position 140,365,183 of record CM077673.1, on the reverse strand, counting down.
AGTGGAAGCCCCATGCCCCGTGTGGCGGACAACACTGTCCTCCAATGATTATGCCCACGCAAGGTTGAAGCCCTATGCTCTGCGCTGGGGAGAAGACGAAGATTACCCTAGGTGCCGGACGTGGATGTTCTTTGACCATTTTGTATTTGAATTTGCCATCTTTTGGAATGAAACTTGGAGTTCTTGCAGTTTTCTTCTGGAAAGAGGGGGTGTCATTCATTTTGGTAACAATTTCCGTTTGGCATCTCGCTTTCTTTGGGAAGTTCGGCAGCTGTCGGCCCCTTCCTCTCCCGTGTGCGGCCCGTAAGAGGAAGCTGAACGCAGTGGACGTGCCACTACGCACGCCCTGCCAAGGCCTAAGCGCTCGGACGCTCGCGCGACACGATCAACCTGATTGGCTGGAATTTTTGGCAAAAAGGAGTACGATGTTATGCATCACATCACATGGGAGTATCCTCAGGGGCCTCCCCAAAAATACATTCAAGTCGCCACAGGGCCACACTCATAACCATAACAGGTGAACGAGAAGACTACTTATGGAGACATGCCGCCATCGTCACCCTCATCATCACCACCACCGCCGGGCGCGCGCTCCCCGGCTTCGGCATGGTCCTCCGGTTCATCAGAAGAAAACCCCGCTATCAAGTCCTCCACATGATCCTCCACCCACTCGGCAAGGGCGCCTTGGATCATTTCGGGCACGGGGGCGAGAATCGCCTCAAAGTCGAAGTGCGGATCGAGGCGAAGGAGATGGCTGAAGATGTGCGAGGCCGCCGGCGCAAGGAGGTGGCGGCGCTTCTCCTCCACGTGCTCGCAGATCTTCTCCACACCCCCCTCAAGGTGCTCCACGACCCTGGAAAAGAAGCCCAGGTACCCGGCATCGTCAGGAACGAGAGGGATCGAGATGCTCTCGCCGCAGATGTTGCTCAAGGCCCGGTGGGCCCTCTTCTCAAGGGATTGGAACATCTTGGAGAGTGTGTGCTGAAGGCCGCGGGCACGATCCGCCTCGTCCGATGCCTTCTCCACGAGGGAAGTGACGTCCTTCACCTGCTTATAGAGAAAAGACAGCTCGGCCTCGGCATCAGCCTGGGCATCCATCGCAGTTTTCTCGCGTCGCTCTGCCTGATCTAACCTTCTCCTAAGGTGATCGGCCTCGCTTTTCAGGTTGTCACGTCGCCTGCGGAAATGAGACTCCTGGAGCTTCAACTTCGCGCGATAATCATGGAGGAGGGTGTGCCGAACCTCTGCCACCTTGTCGCTGACCTCTTCCTGAACCTTCGCCTCATGGGCGGCGAGGGAGTCCTCGGCGAGGGACACCTGCTTCTCCCTCATCTCCAGCCTTTCGCACTCCAGGCTCTGCCCCAGCGCCTCCATCATCAGCGCGTCTTCGGGTGTGCAGAACCCCGCACCGCCGGCGGGCGACTCGATCTTCAGGTCATCAAGTGTGGCCCTGCGTGCCTGGATTTGCCTTTCAAGGATGGCATTGGAGCCTTGAAGCTCCACCAAGCATTTCTCTGAGGCCTAACGTAAGCTGTCAGCGACTTGGGCCTCGGCAATGGCCCGAACGCGGGCCTCAATCGCCGTGGCAAGGGACCCCTCAGCATCTGCATGGGCGTGCTCGCGTTGCAGACGGCCGAGGTTGATGGCGACACCAAGACGGTGCCATTCTCGCGCGAGGCGCTGGCATTACGCCTCAAGGCGGGTGTCGGTGTCGGCGAGGTCAACCCCCAGGCGCCCCAGCGCGTTTGCTGCGGTTTGGAGCAGACCACGCCGCGCAGCGCTTCGCTCACATGCGAGCGCGAGGGCCCAACCAGGATTTCCGCCTTCCCCTGGACTAGTAGAGAAGGCATGCGAGGGGCCGCATGACCATGATGCGTGCCCGGGGGCTGGGAGCTCCACCCTTTTCTCCCCAGGCGGAAGCTGCGCCCCGCAGGTATCCGCGTATTCACTCGAGGAAGGCCCCTGGGCAAGGTGCGACTGATTCCCAGGGAAGACTGCCAGCGGAGGACGTAGCCCCTCCCCCGTAAGGTGGAGGCCATGCATGAAGAAGATCGCTGGAAACTCGCGCTCTGGACCTCCAGAGGGCCGCCCAAGCTCGGATACGGGCGCCCTCCTGCACGGAATCCCGTGACCCGCAGAAGATAGGGCCAAGATGGGCCCGGTGGCCTCAAGAGGCGGCGGTGGCGTCGTGTCTCTCCCTTCGATGGGGGGAGGGGCTGCGGAACAGAGATTCAGAAGGGGCGCACCAGGGGAAGACTGAGGGGGCTCGGACACTTACTCATCCAAGGCGATCCACTTCCTTGGATGAGTAAGTGTCCGAGCCCTTTCCTCTTCCGGCGAGCGCGGGGGCCCGGGGCAACATGTCGGCATCTGACGCCGGGCATCCTACAGCGGGGGCGGCGGCCTTCTGCACCGGCGGGGCATCGTCCTCACCCCCGGGCAGGGCCGGGTGAGGGCCCAGGGAGTGGGCGATGTAGGATGCCCCACCTCATCCAAGGGGGGAGTCATGGCTTCAGGACCTCCACGACCCAAGGCCCTCGTGGGGGGATCGCCCCGGGGATCCGCTCCCTCCGAAGGAAGAAACCCCCACTCATCGAAGCGCGGCATCTTCCGGGCAAGGGCTTCACTGTCCTTGCGGCTATACAAGGGGAGGCCGTCCCGCGGAAGCTCATCCGGTTCCCCACCGGTCAGGAGATGGAGCAGCTCGTGCAGTGCGCTGGAAAGAAGAGAAGGAACCTGGAGCCTCATGGGGTCGTGAGGGCCTGTGAATGTCCACATCGGGCGGGAATGGCGCTGAAGAGGAGCAATTCACTGGCGGGAGAACTCCCTCACCACCATCGCCATCGTCACGCCCGCCTTCTTCAGTTCCGCCAGCCTAACCAAAACCTCCGCGAGCCGCGGGTCGACAAGCTCCTAGTGTTCCCATCTGGGACTTGGCTCTGTAGGAACTGACGGGAGTTGGAGCAGGGGGCCGGCCCCAGCGGCATCGACGTACACCCACTGCCTCCGGAAGCCTTCTGCGTTCGGGGAGAGCTGGGCGTCGAGGGCTCCGATGGCCGTCGCATCGACTGCTCTCAGGGACACACATCCTAAACAATGTCCCCCAGGGTTCAACTGGAGGGAGAAGAAGTGGCGAAGCAAGGCCACAGAGGGGTAGACGCCGATGAAGGCCTCGCACAGGAATGCGAGGAGGATGATGGAGCTGGGGTCAAGATGAAGCGCATGAACCTGATAATGCGTGAGCATGGCAGAAAAGAAGTCCGAGAACGGCGGCAGCAAGCCCGAGAGGAGGCCGTGGAGGTGAAGAGGAATGCAGGTGGCCTCCAGCTCGGTCTGAGACCGCGAGCCCAGCCAGATCTTGGTCGCCCCCCACTCGTTGGAGCCGGCAGTGACCGCCAGTCGGACCTTCTCCAACCCTTCAAGATGGACCACCAAGGATCGACCTAACGCAGGTTCCGGCGCCGACGAAGGTTCTGATGCCTTCGGAGCCTCGCCCCCTCTCTTCTTGGGGGCCATGTCGAACGGCCAGGCCGGGGCGCACGCGAGATTTGGCGGAGAAGGCGCTAGCCGCGGGAGAAGGGAGAACGGACAGCAAGATTGATGGGGAACAGTGACGGCTTGGAGGCGTGCGCCAGGCTGTTTGTCAACCAGGGCAGTTGCTGAGGCAGCGCGAAGAAATGGAGGCGTCAGCGTCTCGGAGGGTGCCGCGTGTCAAGCCTGGCCCGCAAGCGGATGGGGCCCACGGCGCTTCGGGCCGTTTTCTATGGCTTTGCCCCGAAGCCAACTCGAGGGCGCCTTGGGCCCGGGGGCTACTATCGGCGTCCTGGGAATGGGGGTACCCCGAACTGCCTGCCTGCGACCCAGGGCATGGCCCACTACGGAGGCCTGGTATGGCCCAACGCGGCCTCACTCAAGACAAGGCCCTCGCGAGAGCCCCGGACTCGCAAGGAGGACGGCGCCAAGACCCTCGGAGGGAGGAGGCCTCCCTAGGTCGTCTCCCGAGGGGCGGAGATCCCTATGGAACACTAAGCCTCTGGAGGCCGGGGCTGACGCAAGCCAGACCAGGCGGGCACCAGTGCGTGCAGATGAGACAGTTTTCTCTTTGGTGCAAAGGAGGCAAAGATGTACGCAGGTTCCCAAGGCGTCCCGCCAAAGGTTTCCATTCCGGTGCAACGAGACCAGACCAGCGGGCTCGGCAGGACGTATGTCACTAGCGAGCCCACCACCACGTCACCACCAGCTACTTTGCACGCGAAGACCACCTTTCATCAGGATAAGATGTACCTCCTGTCCCCTTTCGAATTTGGCCGTTGTGGGATCCCTTCCCGCCATTGCGATAAGGGAAGAGGACCCGGGCCACTATAAATAGAGACGAGGCTGTTCCATAGAGAAGGGTGGAATAAACACCGCCCGAGCACCCTCGCGAGGCGACCGACCAATGTACTAGTTCATCCACCAACCTCCTCGTGAGGCAATCCACCAAAAGCAGGAGTAGGGTTTTACGCTTCGCAGCGGCCGGAACCAGGGTAAATCTCCGTGTGTTGATCTTCTTCCCGGGAGTGTGCGAGCTTGTTTGGCTAGGCTGTCGAGCTGAGAGCTAGAGGTTGAAGCTGTTGGGGATCTTCGCACACGCCCCTATGTTGGAATTTCCTTGGGCTTTGCGAAGCCCGAAATCCGACAGATGTGCGCTCATTGGTTTGCACTTGGGTGTCAAGTGAGGAGACCAGACGCCAAGGGCCTTGGTGACATGTGCGGTGTCATCCCCCTGGGCCCAACCCCTTGGGGCTTCCCGATGGTACCGGGGCCGACCCAAGCACATGCACAGTGTCCAACCCCCGCTCGCGTGAGGCCCAAGGGGGAGCTGGCGAGCGCTTGCTACGGAGACATGCTAATGGCTATCAAGCCAGGGCATGTTCGCCCTGAGGCCTGTGTAGCGCCCGAGGGAACTTCTCAGTTGCCTTCTCCACCAGCGCGAAGCGTGGTGCTTTCACTTGGGTGTGGGCATTATCGTAGTTTGATCGTTCCGCCAGCACGGAGCATGGGGCTTCCACTTGGGCGTGGGCATGGCCACGATTCGACCGTTCCACCAGCGTGGAGCATGGGGCTTTCACTTGGGCATGGGCATGGTCACTGTTCGACCGTTCCACTAGCACGGAGCATGGGGCTTCCACTTGGGTGTGGGCATGGTCGCGATTCGACCGTTCCAACAGCGCAGAGCATGGGGCTTCCACTTGGGCGTGGGCGGGAGTCCTCCCGACGCCAAGGTGTGGCGCAGCAGGAGGCTCCGGGGCGTGTACAGCCCCACCTCATTCTTACATGAGAGGGTCACGGGTGGCGCTTGCGGAGGTATCGGATGCCATGGGCGCACGGCTCAAGGGCTCCCTCCCTAGTCCCCAGGTGGTCCGCGCCTGGCTCTTGTCGCGGCCGCGCGCTCACGAGCCCTGAGCGTGCGGGCGAAGTGCACCGGACGGCCACCAACGCTCGGCACCCGAGGTGGCGTTGCACCAAGCTAGCAGCCATACGGGTTGGGCCGCACCCTTGCCTGCTCTCCCGCGACAGTACCATGAGAGGGCAAGACACCAAGGACCTCTGTGAGGTGACGTGCGCAGGAAACGGCCCGCGAGCCAGAGCTCGGTCACTTGGGTTTATCAGCACTGCAGGGACGAACCCGATCACATGCACTGTGTCCGGACCCCAGTCATGGGACAGCCGAGGGGGTGGCCACGAGGGCGCGGCGATTGCCGATGGTAACGAGGCGCCAAACACAAGGCTTCAGAAAACGTCATAAGTTCCATAGAAGATAACCAGATTCACTACATAACCGAAAAGCGAGGGGGTCGCAGCCGAAGGGCGCCCTTAATTCGAACAGAATCAAAAAATTTACCTGGCAATCACCTTGTTTGAGGGAGCGCGAGGCGGCTTGGCAAAAAGTGCCGCGGCGGTTCGTCAAAGGCCTTGGAGGACCTAGCCGCGCCCTTGGCTAAGGCGTTGGGTGTATCCGCATAGGTTCTCTCCAGGACGCTGCTTCGCGTGCCGCTGGCCATTGCCAGAGAGGGGGTGGTTGCGCGTCTCGTCGAAGCTGGCGACGAACTGCTCACGCAGCTCGCTCCATCAAGAGATCGACTCCTCGGGCAGATTCGAGAGCCAGAGGCGTGTGCCATCCTTGAGGACCATGGGAAACCAATTCTCCATGACCTTGTCATCACTGCCAGCTGCCTTGATGCTCAGCTCGTACAACCGGAGGAACCCTGTGGGGTTGGGGACGCCATGCTAGCACGGGGGAAGTTCGGGGTTGAACTTGGCCGACCAGACCACCTGACGCAACTCGCAAGTGAGGGCCCGGCAGCCCACGTTGCACGAAAGGATGCCATGTGTGGGGGTGGCCTGGTCCTGCTACCCGGCGGTCACAGCATCCTGGGAGAGCTGGTCCTGGTGCAGATGCTGTGTTCTTTGCTTGGCGGGGCCTTGGACAAACATCAACTGCTTTTTCGTTGGGGGCGTGACAGCCTCATGAGGCCCAGCGCCTCCTTTTTCATTCCTGTGCACAACTGCGACAGCTTTGTTGGCACGTTCATGGGAATAGACTGTGTTCTTCTCGTCACAAGCGATGGTGATGAAGCCGCTGTAGCCAGGCATCTTGAGGATGTTGTGGCCCTAGTGGACTACCGTCGCGAACTTGGTCAACGCCGGATATCCCAGGATCGCATTGTACGGGAGGCCAATGCGCACCACGTCGAAGTCGATAAGCGCGGTGTGGTAGTTGTCGCGCGTGCCGAAGGTGATAGGGAGGCGGACCTGCCATAGGGGAACGATGGAGCCACCGGTCACCCCAGAGAATGTCCTGGTAGGCGCCAGCTGGTCATGGAGCATCCGGAGCTTGCCGAAGGTCTCGACAGAGAGCATGTTCAGGCCAGCGCCTCCGTCAATGTGGGTCTTGGTCACCGAGACGTTGCTGATGATGGGAATGCACGGCATGAGGAGCGCTCCAGCAGCTGCTGCGGACTTGGGGCAGTCCCTAAGTCAAAGAAGATGGCGTACCATGGCCCCTTGAGGGCCGCGCGGCCTCCGGCCTCGGGAGGGCGATGTTCACCTCGCAGGAGAGCTACTTGAATGGGTGGTTCGATGTGGGGGCATATGTTGCGCCGAGGATACAGGCCGCCGCACGAGGCCCCTGGTAGCCCCCAGCACCCTCGTCGGGCCGGTCGTTGCCGCCCCTTCCGGGCGACAGGGATGGTGACGGAAGAGCAGTGTTGTCTTGATGGCGCATCTCGTGAGGCTGTTCATGCCCACCTTGGCGGGGGTCTCCATTGCGGTTGTCCTGCCGGCCACCTCGGTTGTTGCGGGCTGGGCGCTTGCCGACGCGCTCGTCGCGGGGGGACTTGAGAGCCCGGTAGTCTTCGGTGTTGTGGGTGCACACGTTGTGGAAGGCACAGAACAGGCAGTTGCCCCCCTCAGGCACATCGCGATCAGGGCCAAGTCCCGGCTCAAGCTCTGCCACCGGGACTCGGAGGAGGAGGAGGAGGACGCGAGGCTGGTCACACGGGGCCGCATCGTGCCGAGGCTCGACAGAGTTACCACATGACGGTGGGGGCGCTCTGTGCTCCAGGCTCCCAGCGCGAGGAGACGGGGGGTGAAGCGGGCGGCAGGGTACCAGGGCTCTCCCAGCGATGGTAACGAGCTCGGCAATGTGTCCCAGCCAGGTGTCGTAGCCATCGTCCGTCGGGCGATGACAGAGCAACTCGCTCGCAATAAGCAGCGCGTCTTGTGCGTTCATGTATCTAGGGCGGGCGTGAGAAGAGGAAGCTGCAGTGGTGCGTCCCTCCCGCCGCAGGGACGGGTGCAAGGGGGATGTAACAGCCCGAGACCGACGCTCCAAAAGATTCCCATTTTATTCCATTGTTGTCGTGTGATTCGTTCAATTTTCGCATTCATCATCGCATCATTCGTATCATCCGCATTGCATCGGCACTCCGTTGCCGTCATTTTTTTTAAAGTTGCATCCGCTCGTAGTTGCCAGCTCTCTATGTTTTGTCGTTGACCATTTCGAGACCAACCACACTGGACCGCGCCCGCGACATCGATAAAATATTGTTTTTAAAAGTGAGTATAAAATATTCTCGGAATGGGTCGAAAGTTGGCGAGCGGTCGTTATATATTGTAGGTAGACCACCTGCAAAATTTTGTCGCATTCGGAGGACATTTGATACACGAACCATTAAATATATAGCGGCACTAGCCGGTCAAATATCAGATGTTTTCGGTTTTCTAAAATCTTGCCACAGGCCACAACTTGCCTCTCTTCTCAGTCTAACACCCCCTCTTCACAGCCCAATAGCCTAGCTAGCCCCCCCTCTACTTCCGAAGCCGTCGGATCGCGATACTACGGTCCGAAAACTGGCAAATAGCTAACCCTAGCAAAACCTGCTATAAAAAGAAGGCTAGCCCTTCCTAATCCGGCCAAACACTAGCCTCCTTCGAAATCCGCGCCCAGCCAACCAGCTCCCCGCCACCACCTTCCCTGTCTCCTCCCTCGTCTAGCGTTACGGGCCGCCTGGGCCCGAGCTAAGCCCGCCCGAGCCCATCTGAGCCCAGCGCGCCCGCAACCGCCGCTCCACAGCTCCATCCATGGCCGCTCGAGCCTCGCGCCGCCGCCACCTCTGCCTCATCGAAGACCCACGCCGCCGCCTCACACCGGCCGACCACCAGAGCCGCCGGATTACCCCGCCGGCGACCCGCTCCTCCGCGCTGCCGGATCTCGCAGCCCTGACCCCGCCCAGGGAGTTCCCTCGCTCGTGCCGCCGGTCATATCTGGGCCGCCCCACCCGGATCCGCGTCTTTCCCGCCGCCGCTCGCGGATGCCACCATCGTCCGCGTCCATTCCCCGCCGGCGGTATGCCTCCCCCGCATCGGAGACCCCCCCTGCCGAGCACCGCCGCCTCCTGTTCGCCGTCGCTCCTCGCCTCGGCTTCAAGGGGAATGACGGGATCGAGCGCCATCGCTCGCGTTGACCGCGCCCTCGGGTGGGCCACATTCTTCCCCGGCCCAGCTCGTGCCGGCCTGCACCACCTCCCAGCCCCGCTCCAGCCTCGTCATGGGCTGGACCGACCATGGTGAGCGCCCCGATGTCCCTCGCCCGCGCGCGTGATTGTTATATGACGCCCACCTCTGTGTAGCCCAGTTCAGAAAGATTCGGCCCGATTCATTTTTTTCCCTTGTTGCGAACTTATCTATTTATCCGGAGAACGCCAGTTTTACAGAAAAACACCTATTGTCCATGCATATAATAACTCATGAACCGTCCGTCGGATTAAAATATTTTATATATGAAAAATGTGTAGAATTTTGTGTAGATTAATTATATCCCACTTTCATCCATATGTAAAAATGTTTAACATGCTATTTTATTTAATTTGCGAAATTTCATGATTTGCATTGCGCATAAATAATTAAGTGTGCCTCCGAATTAATAAACCATATCTGTACAATGTGTAGATTAATAAACCATATTTGTTTTATAATAAATACACACATATTATATATAATTTTGGGGTAGAAAAATCCATAGAATTTATCTGTGCATTTAGTTTTGTCATTTGAGAAAATTTGTGAGCATGTCATTTTGCCGTGATGCCCTTTTATTTATTTTGTGTGATTTATTCCATGCCTGATATGAATTAATTTTGAACATGAGATATGCCCTTGGACATGTGTGCTAGGCCCTGATATTTTCGGTTGCTATAGAAATCCATGTTTAGGTGTTATTTTCTTATTGCCAACTTGCTATAAAATATTGTTGTTTTGAGGGGTCCAAATAATTCTAAATCTGAAACTGGATTATTTTGTTGACATGTTGCCATGTGATTTGCTAGTGTTCTAGGACACTTTGGGTGTTGCCTCAATGGAATGCTTTGTAAACCATATTATGCTCTATCATGTTGTGCCATTAGTTTCAATGTATAGGATTTTCATGATATGTATTTCTGTTGTCCAACATGCCAATCTGTTAAAAACTACTGCTCTTGTCTACTCTAATTTTAACTAAGTTTGAGAATCTGGTTATTTCAGAGTACCATGTTGTGTTGATGTTTGCTATGATCCTGTGCATAATTAGATCTTGCCATAATGGAATAAATGGTAGTGCATCATGTCATCTACCTTGTTGTTTAATTTCATACCATTATATGACCTGTAGCATATAGTTTTAGTGTTGTCAATATGCCTTCATGTTAACTTTGCTCTGCTAAAGCTGTTATTTTCACTAAGTCATTACTGTTGTTCCAATGGCCATCTTGTGAGCTCATTTGTTATTGATCCATGCTTCTATTCAACTTGCTGCTATGAAATGAATTGTTGTGCATCATGTAAGCTACAACCCCATGTCTTGTTTCTGCATTTTAGATTCTTGTAGCTTGTTAGTTTGAGGTGTGCAAAATGCCATGTTGCTGTTTTGGACAGATTTGAACTAAAACTTGTGTTGGTTGTTGTGGTTGAACCGTAGCTCCGTTTTGGACATGCCATATATGAAAATTGTCTAGAATTTCATGTAGTTTCATAATATCATATTGCATCCATGTTTTGAAATGGTTCTGGGTGTTGTTTTCATGCATTTTGCATTCAGGTCACATTCATCTTGTGTTTGTCATATCTTTTAGGCCGTAGCTCCGTTTCATATGATCTATATATGTAAATCGACTAGAATAACAAGTAGAATCGTATTGTGCATTTTATTTTCCTATTTAATAAATATAAAATATGTTTAGTTCAGATCTGGACCGAATTCATAATTTGCATATAGGGCCGTTTCGGAAATTCTATATGTTGTTTCGGGCCTCATTTAAGATGCGTAGATAGTGTAGCTTCTTATGCTTCACCTCTTGCCATGTTCAACAACATTTAGTATTGTTGAGTACATAATCGATATTGAACTAAGTAATTCAGATGTGGAGTTCCATCAATATGCAACTCGTTGCATATTGAGCTTCACTTAATGTGTAGGAGTTGATTGTTGTTCTTTGCCATGTCATGCATCATTATATGGACATGCATATTATTTGAATGTGCATCATACCATGAACATGTTGTGGTGTTTATCGTGTGTTGATTGTTTGTTTCCGGTTAGCTTCTTCTCGATAGAGTTCCTAAACCGCTACGGAGTGTGAGGATTCGTTCGACTACGTTGGTTCGTCTTCTTCACGGACCCGTTCTTCTTCCAAGCGAGATCTCAGGCAAGATGAACATTTCCCTGGATACCACTACTATCATTTCCATGCTAGTTGTCTTGTTTCTATCGCTATGCCTCGCTACCTACTACTTGTTTGTTAAGCCTCCCAATTGCCATGAAAAGTCTCTAACCCGTCCACATCCCAGCAAACCATTGTTTGGCTTTGTTACCGCTTGCTCAGCCCTTCTTATAGCATTGCTAGTTGCAGGTGCAAGTTGTTTCCATGTGCAACATGGATATTTTTGACCCATCACTATATTATTGCTATTTAATTTAATGCACATATATACTTGGTAAAAGGTGGAAGGCTTGGCCTTTTGCTTGGTGTTTTTTTCCACTTTTGCCGCCCTAGTTACTTGTGTACCGGTGTTATGTTCCATATTGAGCGCTCCTAACATGCTCGGGGTTGTTATGGGGACCCCTTAGATTTTCGTTTTGGGAAAAAACTCTTCTGGCAAGGCCCAACTTTGGAACTACATTTGCCTAATAACTAATAAACCTGCGTAGGGAGTAATTAACCCTAGGATATTTAATCAACAACTCGGGCCAGTGCTCCTCATGAGTGTTGGTCCAAACTAGAGTCGTGTGCGGGGCCAACCCAGGGCAACTCGGGAGATTTCTATCAGGCCACTGTACATTGTGCTCATCCGGTCGTGTCCTGAGAACAAGATACGTGGCTCCTATCGGGTTCGTCGACACATCGGGCGGCCTTGCTGGATTTGTTTTACCTTTCTCGAATGTCTTGTGCACGGGATTTCGAGGACACTTCGGACTTTCTCGAGGATGACATTTTCCATCGGAATTCTGCGAATACTACGGGTCACCCCGCGGTTGAGGAACTCCAACGCAGCTTGTGGTTAGTTTGTGATGGATGATTTGGAGCACCCCTGCAGGGTTAAATCTTTTTGAGAAGCCGTGCTCGCGGTTATGTGGCAACATGGAAATTTGTTTAACATCCGGTCATAGAAAACTTAAAGTAAACTCAAATAAAATACACCAACCGTGTGCGTAACCGTGACTGTCTCTTCTCATGAATTTCTGAACTGAGAGAGAACACAGTGGGGTTATGTTTGGCTCGTAGGTAGGTGATCAGGATCACTTAGTGATCATTACTAGTTCACATCTGTTGATGTGACAATCACCCCGACTTATTCTTGTACTCGTAAGTTAGCCACTCAAATAAATGCTTTGTGCTTGCTGCAGCCTCACCACTTAACCATACCATACCCATTAAGCTTTGCTAGTCTTGGTACCCTTGGAAATGAGATTGTTGAGTCCATGTGGCTCATAGATTACTACAACAACAGTTGCAGGTACAGGAAAAGTGTTACCTTGACATGAGCGTGATGATTGTTCTATTTGGAGTTCTTCTTCTTCTTCTTCTTCGGTCATAGGATGGGTTCCAGGCTGGCAGCCTGGGATAGCAAGGATGGAAGTCATTTTATCGTTTGGTTTCGTCCGTAGCCGTACCCTGCTCTTCTGTATGATGATTGAATACGTTGTTGTATTGATGTGATCTTGATGTAGCTTGTGGCGAGTGTAAGCCAATTCCATATACTTGATACATCTCCAACGTATCTATAATTTTTGATTGTTCCATGCTATTATATTATCTGTTTTGGATGTTTTATATGCATTAATATGCTATTTTATATTATTTTTGGGACTAACCTATTAACCTAGAGCCCAGTGCCAGTTTTTGTTTTATCCCTGTTTTTGAGTTTTACAGAAAAGGAATATCAAATGGAGTCCAAACGGAATAAACTTTCGCGATGATTTTTCTTGGACCAGAAGACATCTAGAAGACTTGGAGAGGAGGTCAGAAGACTTGGCAGCAGACGACAAGGCGCCAGGGCGCGCCCTAGGGGGGCGCGCCCCCTGGCTTGTGGGTCCCCTACAGACCTTCTAACCCTAACTCTTCGCCTATATATTCCCAAACCATCAGAGAGAGCCACAAAAAATACTTTTCCGCCACCGCAACCTTTTGTTCCCGTGAGATCCCATCTTGGGGCCTTTTCCGGTAATCTGCCGGAGGGGGATTCGATCACGGAGGGCTTCTACATCAACTCCATTGCTCCTCCGATGAAGCGTGAGTAGTCTACCTCAGACCTACGGGTCCATAGCTAGTAGCTAGATGGCTTTTACTCTCTCTCCGATCCTCAATACCATGTTCTCCTTGATGTTCTTGGAGATCTATCCGATGTAATCTTCTTTTGCGGTGTGTTTGTCGAGATCTGATGAATTGTGGATTTATGATCAGATTATCTATGAATATTATTTGAATCTTCTCTGAATTCTTATATGCATGATTTCATATCTTTGTATTTCTCTTCGAGTTATTGGTTTGGTTTGGCCAACTAGATCAGTAGTTCTTGCAATGGGAGAGGTGCTTAGTTTTGGGTTCAATCTTGCGGTGTCCTCGCCCAGTGACAAAGTAGGGGTAGCGAGGCACGTATTTGCATTGTTGCCATCAAGGATAAAAAGGTGGGGTTTTCATCATATTGCTTGAGTTTATCCCTCTACATCATGTCATCTTACTTAAGGCGTTAATCTGTTCTTTATGAACTTAATACTCTAGATGCAGGTAGGAGTCGGTCGACGTGTGGAGTAATAGTAGTAGATGCAGAATCGTTTCGGTCTACTTGACACGGACGAGATGCCTATATGCATAATCATTGCCTTGGATATCTTCATAACTTTGCACTTTTCTATCAATTGCTCGACAGTAATTTGTTCACCCACCGTATTATTTTCCTTCAAGAGAGAAGCCTCTAGTGAAACCTATGGCCCCTGGGTCTATTTTCCATTATATATTTTCAGATCTATAAACCAAAAATACCAAAAATACCTTGCTGCAATTTTATTTACTTTTATTAGTTTTACTTTTAGTAATCTTTTATATCTATCTCTATCAGATCTCATCCTTGCAAGTGACCATGAAGGGATTGACAACCCCTTTATAGCGTTGGGTGCAAGTGTTTGATTGTTTGTGCAGGTGCATAGATTGGGGCCTTGCTTGTACCTCCTACTGGATTGATACCTTGGTTCTCAAAACCGAGGGAAATACTTATCTCTACTTTGATGCATCACCCTTTCCTCTTCAAGGGAAAAACCAACGCAAGCTCAAGAAGTAGCAGGAAGAATTTCTGGTGCCGTTGCCGGGGAGGATACATAGCAAGTCAAGACAAGAACTCTCCCGTCAACTTGCCAATTTCTGGCACCGTTGCTGGGGAGGATACATAGAAAGTCAAGACAAGAACTCTCCCATCAACTTGCCAATTTCTGGCGCCGTTGCCGGGGAGGATACATAGCAAGTCAAGACAAGAACTCTCCCGTCAACTTGCCAATTTCTGGCGTGGTTGCCGGAGAGGTCTACATCAAGCATACCAAGTACCCATCATAAACTCATCTCTTGCATTTACATTATTTGCCATTTGCCTCTTGTTTTCCTCTCCCCCACTTCACCAATTTGCCGTTTTATTCGCCCTCTTTTTCGTTCGCCTTTTTCTCGGCAGATCTCTTTTTCTTTGCTTGTGTTGCCATGTGCCTTCTATTTGCTTGCATCTTCGCTTGCTAAAATCTATTGATATGGATCCTCAACCACTAGCTTATCTTTTGAAAAGGCCAAATTATGATGAACCAATTGCTAGTGAGTTGAGTGCACTTGATTGTCTCTATGAAGTTTTGTTTGAAAATCATGAATCTGAAAATTTTGATGAAGTGTTGAAAGAAGAAATTTATAAGGTGATTCATGATAGTTCCTTGAATGATGAGCATGATTGCAATGTTGCTAGTAAGAATTCTCTAAATATCCAAGATGCTAATGATATGCAAAGCCACAAGCTTGGGGATGTTATGTTTGATGAAGATGATATTTCTAGTCCCCCAAGTTTTGATGAGCAAATTTATTATGAGGATTACATGCGTCCAATTTATGATGATGGTGATGACACGTATGCTATAATGAGTAATGATAACCATGAAACTTATCATCATGGTTTTAATTTGCAATGTGGTTATGTCAATCAAGTGTCTCATGATAGTTATTTTGTTGAGTTTGCTCCCACTACCGTGGATGATAAGGAATTTGCTTATGTGGAGAGTAATGAAAATTCTATGCTTGTGCATCATCAAAAGAATGATTTATGTGATAGTTATATTGTTGAATTCCTTCATGATTCTACTGAAATTTATTATGAGGGAGGAACATATGCTTGTAAGAATTGCAATAACATCAAGTTTCCTCTCTATGTGTTCAAAGTTTTGAAGTTATGCTTGTTTTGCCTTCCTAAGCTAGTTGATTCTTGTTCCGATAAATTGTTTGCTCACAAAATCCCTATGCATAGGAAGTGGGTTAGACTTAAATGTGTTTTTCATGCTATTCATGATGCTCTTTTGCATATTTCAATTACTACTTTTTTATGTGAGCATCATTGAAATCATCATGCCTAGCTAGGGGCGTTAAACAATAGCGCTTGTTGGGAGGCAACCCAATTTTATTTTTATGTTTTTTGTTTTGTTTCTGTTCTTTAATAAATTACACATTATTACCTCTGTAGTAATTATGTTTTAGTGTTTTAATTAGTGTTTGTGCCAAGTAAGACCTTTGGGATGGTCTACGGTGATAGTTAATTTGATCCTGCTCAAAAAACAGAAACTTTAACGCCCAGTCCAGGAATTTTATAAATTCACAGAAGCGTCGATGGGATCTGAATTTTTTACACAAGCTTGATATACAAATTTCCCAGATTTTCCTAATTTTTCAGAATTTGTAGAGTTACAGAAGTATTTGAAGTTTACAGATTGCTACAGACTGTTCTGTTTTAGACAGATTGTGTTTTCTATGTGTTGTTTGCTTATTTTGATGAAACTATGGCTAGTATCGGGGGGTATGAACCATGGATAAGTTGGAATACAGTAGATATTACACCAATATAAATAAATAATGAGTTCACAACTGTACCTAAAGTGGTGATTTTATTTTCTTATACTAACGGATCTCACGAGTTTTCTGTTGAATTTTGTGTTGTGAAGTTTTCAAGTTTTGGGTAAAGATTTGATGGACTATGGAATAAGGAGTGGAAAGAGCCTAATCTTGGGGATGCCCAAGGCACCCCAAGGTAATATTCAAGGACAACCAAGAGCCTAAGCTTGGGGATGCCCCGGAAGGCATCCCCTCTTTCGTCTTCAATCCATCGGTAAATTTACTTGAGGCTATATTTTTATTCACCACATGATATGTGTTTTGCTTGGAGAGTCTTGTATGATATGAGTCTTTGCTTTTTAGTTTGCCAAAATCATCCTTGCTGTACACACTTTTTGAGAGGGAGACGCATGAATCGTGAATTTATTAGAATACTCTATGTGCTTCACTTATATCTTTTGAGCTAGGCAATATGCTCTAGTGCTTCACTTATATCTTTTTAGAGCACGGCGGTGGCTTTATTTTATAGAAATTATTGAACTCTCTTGCTTCACTTATATTATTTTGAGAGTCTCTAAACAGCATGGTAATTTGTTTAGGTTATGAATTTAGTCCTAATATGATGGGCATCCAAGAGAGATATAATAAAAACTTTCATATAAAAGTGCATTGAATACTATGAGAAGTTTGATTCCTTATGATTGTTTTGAGATATAAAGATTGTAATATTAGAGACATGCTAGTGAGTAATTGTGGATTGGTATAAATACTTGTGTTAAAGTTTGTGATTCCCGTAGCATGCACGTATGGTGAACCGTTATGTGACGAAGTCGGAGCATGATTTATTTATTGATTGCCTTCCTTTGTGTGGAGGTCGGGATCGCGCAATGGTTAACTCCTACCAACCCTTACCCTAGGAGCATGCGTGTAGTGAGGGAGTCCTAGTTTAAGGGGTCCTCGGATAGCCAACCTGTTTCTCAGGGGCCGGACTATATGGGCCACCGGATGAGCGTTGGAAGATCGGGGGCCCGGGTGCCAAGACAGAAGTTTCAGGGAGCCATGGCGTGTCCTCAAAGATGTCGACAGTAGATAGGCATGTTTTTCCCTTTGATATGCAACCGACTATGTGTAAACCCTAGCTATCCTCGGTGTCTATATAAGCCGGAGGGTTTTAGGCTCTAGAACAACAGAACTCATCTAGGGTTTAGCTACTTGATCTCGAGGTAGATCAACTCTGTAATCCCCTTACTATCAATATAATCAAGCAGGACGTAGGGTATTACCTCCATAGGAGGGCCCGAACCTAGTTAAAACCTTGTCCCCTTCGTCTCTTGTTACCATCGATCGTAGCCTCAAAGTTCGGGACCCCCTACCCGAGATCCGCCGGTTATGACACCGACATTGGTGCTTTCATTGAGAGTTCCGCCGTGATCGCCAGAAGGAATCGATGGCTTGCCTAGTTACAAGCAATGAGAGCTGCACCCAGGGGACTCACGCCCCGGGTCAGGTCCTTGCAAGCAGCGACATCTCGTCGCACGTTTGCCCGATCAGCCATCTAGGTCAGATCGGGAATCCTCTCCCCGATTAAGGAATCAGGTTCGGAACCTTAGAGTTCGCCGCCGATTCACGGGGAGAACTCGTCTTGGTGAAACCCTTGACCCTTACGGAGGAGCCCGCAGATCCCGACGCCTCGGCGCCGACGACATCGGGCACCACCTCCTCTGGATCACCCAGTCCGGTCATCGTGACCAGATCAACCGTGGTGGAACAGAATCCGGGACCGCTCTCGCGCGACCCCGAAACATATATCGACCCCACTCGCCTTAGCGACGACCATCCTACCATCGCCTCGTTCCTCAACGAGTTATATGACCGGATGGAAACCATGCGTGTGGCCGATGAACAAATCCCGGTCTATGACCGGCTCGGGCTTAAACCCGACAGCAGGGAAATTCGCGTCCCCACGGCCACCCACCTTGTCGCCACCATCAAGTGTCCGGCTGGGAGCTCGACCTCCCAGCTACCGGAATTAAAAATGGTTTATACTCCAATCTCCGATTACCGAGACCTTGCTTGCAACCCAGACTCCGGCGTTCGCTCCGGAAACAGTCTGGTATCGGTCCCTGATCTATTACACAGTTCGGAATCCGTGATTCCGAACTCCCGCCGTGACGTGGAGTCAAACCTTCTCCCACCCACCTCCCAAGCCGATGACTCGAGCATCGCATCAGAGTCCAAGTCTTCGGACTTACCGGACATTGTGCATTTATCGAGGGAGTCGGTTCATCATTACTGGGCCAGACTACTACTCGCCCGAAACAAAGTACGGGGCCTTAATGATCAAGAGGTAATAGCAACCTTCAAACATAACTGCCACGATAAAGGGATTCTCAATGCCCTGGCACGGCGGCACATTAGTGACTTTACCGAGTTGTCAGTCTTGTTACAGAAGTATTGTGCCATGGAAAGTGCTTGGCAAGCCGATCGGCTATTTTTGGAACCAACCTTTGTCGAATACCCTAGGGGAAATCGGCAAAAGAGGATACCTCCGAACCGGCCAGCCAAACTTGAGCCTGCCAAAAAGAGGAATAGGCCCCCTTCAGGGGTCAGTAGTGTCATGGATGGACTACTGGATAAACCTTGCCCCGTACACTCCGTGTTGCTGAACACAGCTCCGACTCACAGCCTTAGAGCTTGCTGGGTCGTCAAGCAGATCGCGAAAAGCAGTGAATCCATTCTTAAGGCACCACCGCCGAACAAGCGCTCAACAACGCCATCAGAATATAACGACGAAGTCCTGCCGATCTACGAAACGTTCCCTTCAAGGAACTGGAGGAAAAGAGCTCTTAAAGAACTCGAACAGGTATATAAGGTGGCAGCAACCAGTGCATGGGCAGACATGGCCATTACCTTCGGAGATGCTGGCAGACCAGCCATTCTTCTCGGTCATTCACCGTCTGCACTAGTCCTGAACCCCATCATCGATGGCTTCAGGTTACACAAGGTGCTAATGGACGGCGGCAGCGGTTTAAACCTAATCTACGAGGATACTCTAGAAAAAATGCAGTTTGACCGATCTCGCATCGAGCATAGCAATACAACTTTCCGGGGAATAATCCCGGGAAAGGAGGCACGCTGTTCAGGATGTGTCACCCTGGACGTAGTGTTCGGCATGCCCGACAACTACCGCTTCGAAAAACTTCTCTTCCATATCGTGCCCTTCCCCAGCGGCTATCACGCCTTATTGGGACGTGACGGCTTCATAAAATTCCAGGCTATACCACATTACGGGTATATGAAACTTAAGATGCCAGGATGAAACGAGGTGATCACAACCTCCAGTGATCCGAACATAGCCCTTCGGGCCGAAAACAAAACAGCAGCGCTTGCCCTCGAGGCTTTAGCTGAGGCCTTTGCTGCGGAAGAGCTGACTACACTCCGGTCAACAATAGACATGGACGACGTGATCCTCAGTAAGAGGCCCAAATCTATGTCCTTTAAACCAGCAAAGGAGATCGTTAAATTTCAGGTGCACCCGACGGACCCCAACAAGACAGCGTCCATCGGAGCTCAGCTTGACCCCGTAGTGGACGAAGCGATGCGAGCTTTCTTACGAGAAAACTGGGACATCTTCGCCTGGCATCCTTCCGATATGCCTGGCATCCCACGGCGGCTGGCAGAACATAGTCTGAACATCATCCCAGGCTTTAAGCCCATCAAGCAGACTCTGCGCCGCTTTTCCGAGCCCAAACGACAAGCTATGGGTGAAGAATTGGCTAAATTATTAGAGGCCGGATTCATTCGGGACATTAAGCACCCCGAATGGTTGGCAAACCTGGTTATGGTACCGAAGAAAGATAAATCCTTGCGGTTGTGCGTCGACTTTAAAGACCTCAACAAGGCCTGCCCTAAAGACCCTTTCCCACTACCACGCATAGACCAGATCATCGACGCCACAGCCGGACCCGACTCGTTGTGTTTCCTCGACGCTTATTCCGGATACCATCAGATTAAAATGAAGGAATCCGATCAAGCGGCAACCGCATTCATCACCCCTTACGGACCATTTTGCTTCAACACAATGCCTTTCGGGCTAAAGAACGTTGGGGCTACGTACCAGCGCATGATCCAGACCTGCCTCGAAAAACAGGTTGGCAAAACAGCCGAGGCGTACGTTGACGATGTGGTCATTAAAACCAAACACGTCAGCCATTTGATCGACTATTTAAGGCAAACCTTTGCCAGCCTACGCGAATACGATATTCGGCTCAATCCGGAGAAATGTGTATTCGGAGTTCCCGCTGGTAAACTGCTCGGATTCATCGTTTCCCATAGAGGAATAGAAGCGAATCCGGCCAAGATCCGTGCCTTATCAGAACTTGCAGTTCCCACAGAGCTAAAGCATGGCCAAAGGTTGGCGGGTTGCGTGGTGGCGTTAAGTCGCTTTATCTCACGCCTCGGTGAAAAAGCTTTACCGCTGTATAAATTGCTGAAATGGACCAAGAATTTTGAATGGACCGACGAAGCAAAGACTGCGTTAGAAGAAATTAAGACACTCCCGGCAAGTAACCCCATACTCACAGCACCAGGCGCGGGTGAGCCCATGTTATTATACATCTCGGCCACAAACCAAGTCATTAGCGCTGTGCTCGTCGTCGAACGAGAGGAGGAGGGACACAAATTCCAGATACAGAAGCCGGTCTACTACGTGTCAGAAGTACTAACGCAATGCAAGTCCAGATACCCGCACTACCAGAACATAGCCTATACAGTATTTATGGCATCACGGAAACTAAGACACTACTTCCAAGAGTGTTCGGTCACGGTGGCCTCCGAAGTACCCCTGAATGATATAATCAATAACAGGGACGCCACCGGCCAGATAGCCAAATGGGCCATTGAGCTCCTTCCTTTTGAGATTACCTACAAACCACGCCCAGCTATTAAATCTCAGGTGTTGGCAGATTTCCGCGCCGAATGGACAGAAGCCGAGCTCCCCAGGGAATATAGTACATACTCCCATTGGACGATGTACTTTGATGGATCCAAAACTTTGGCCGGACTTGGGACTGGAGTTGTTCTCACATCCCCCACAGGTGACACCGTTCGATACGTGTTGCAGATCATGTATGCTGACTCCAACAATGCGGCCGAATACGAAGCCCTCTTGCACGGTCTTCGGATGGCAGCCTCAATGGGCATGCAGCGGCTAGAGGTACGGTGAGACTCCAACCTGGCCATCTCTCAAGTCAACGGTGAGTTCGATGCCAAGAATCCAAAAATGGCGGCATATAGAAACGCTGTCCTCAAGATATCCGCACGGTTCGAGGGGCTAGAATTTCACCACGTCGCCAGAGACGACAACCAAGCTGCTGATATACTGGCTCGCATAGGAGCCAAACATGACCCTGTCCCGCCAAACACTTTCCTGGAACGGCTCTTTAAGCCATCCGTGGTTTGGCCGGACGATCAAAAAGGCGCCGATCTAACCAGCGCAGACAAGGTTGTTCCCCCTGTAAACGAACCAGACGATCAAATCATCGGCGGCTCCGTAATGGACGAAACGCCCTTGGCTCATGAGGTCATGGCAGTAATCGCGCCATGGACCGAGCCCTTCCTCGCCTACCTCCTTCGCAAAGAACTCCCTGACGATCAGACGGAGGCGCGGTGCATAGTTCGGCGCTCCAAAGCATTCAAGGTACACGAAGGTGAGTTATACAAGAAGAGCACCACCGGAATACTACAGCGGTGCATATCTGAGGAAGAAGGGCGGCAGCTCTTAGCCGAAGTCCACGCAGGGATAGGCGGTCATCATGCCGCAACAAGAGCCTTAGTAAGCAAGGCCTTCCGGGTCGGGTTCTTTTGGCCTACAGCTCGGGCGGACGCCTAGTCACTTGTC
This sequence comes from Elymus sibiricus, assembly GCA_039707655.1. Lineage (NCBI taxonomy): Eukaryota > Viridiplantae > Streptophyta > Magnoliopsida > Poales > Poaceae > Elymus > Elymus sibiricus. The sequence continues at coordinate 140,343,139 of CM077673.1, read as the reverse complement.
AAATATTGCGTGGGGTGCCAACTTTTCGCAAACCAAAGTCACATGCCCCCAACAGCACTTCGGACTATTTCGATCACCTGGCCCTTCGCGGTCTGGGGGCTGGACATGGTCGGACCACTTAAAGGGGGGACCAAGAAGAATAAATACTTACTGGTCATGGTCGACAAGTTCACAAATGGATAGAGGCCAAACCTGTAAAATCAGACAAATCCGGACCAGTAATCGACTTTATATCCGGAGTGGTACACCGTTATGGTGTCCCGCATAGTAAAATAACTGACAACGGATCCAATTTCACGGCCCAGGAGGTCAAAGACTGGTGCGCAAAGATGGGCATCAAGCTCGATTACGCATCGGTTTATCACCCGCAGACTAATGGACAAGTAGAACGAGCAAACGACCTTATAATGAGCGTCATTAAGCCACGTTTGGTTTGGTCTCTTCAAGAGTCCGATTGTCATTGGGTAGAGGAGCTCGACTCCGTTCTATGGGGCTTGCGCACCACCCCGAATAGATCAACGGGATACACACCGTTTTTCATGGTCTATGGGGCGGAAGCGGTCCTTCCTTGTGATATTATTCACGATGCACCAAGGGTGCGCATGTACGAGGAAAGGGAGGCCGAGTTAGATCGGCAAGACGACTTGGACGCCTAGGAAGAAGAGCGCGACATAGCTCGGGCCCGTTCTACCTTTGATCAATAGCAGGCCCGACGTTACCAGAGTAGGGAGGTCAGGGCACAAGCATACAACATGGGCGAACTCGTCCTCCGGCTCCCGGAGAAGCAGAAGCATAAACTCAAGCCCAAATGGGAAGGCCCCTTCATCATCGACGAAGTACTCACAGGAGGGGCTTACCGTCTTCGGAACCTGCAGGACAACCGCCTTGAACCAAACCCATGGAACACAGCTCGTCTTCGGCGCTTCTACGGCTAGACCGGTGTCGTCATACTCTTTACTTTTCTCTTTTCTTTCTTTTCTTTGTTATTTCTTTTCCCTCCCACCTTGATTTTTGGCAGGTTTGAATTCTTTTTTCCTCCCAACTCTATGCTCGGTTCAACCGATCTAGTACTAAAGATTTTCGGCCTACACCCTTAAGTGTTAAATCCGAACACAGTACCTGGGGGCTTCTTTTCCGAAGCCAATGTTTTTATATTATAAGCACTTACTCACATTTATTGTGTGTGCATGTTTCCCCTGTCATTTTTAAGCCTTCATATGCATCAATTCGAACTAAGACTTTGCCAAGCTGGGTTGCCTCACTCCCGTGGTTACCCTCTACGTTCCCGATTGTTCGGCTAGAGGGTAAAGGGAGCACCTCTGCGATTGTTACGACCGGGTCATCCGGATACGTACCTCATATGGATGAAGCCAAAAGCTAACTATCTTCAGCAGACAATTGATCGGCTACGGCGGGACTATCTAGTAAAACTATGGTCGTCATGACCACTACTCGGGTTTCTTCTCTTACAAAAGCCCTTCGTCGCATACTAACAGTATACGGCCTTCCACCTACGATTTACGTAGCACCCTGAAGAAAGGTATCGATAGCGGTACTATTTTGTTCAGAAGATGTTTCTTACGCTAAGCAGTAATATAACATATCTCCCGGTGTGCTTGCTGTCTGTTCGCACCACATGGCCGGATTGCCTGGTTCCCCGAACATAGTTCCCTTCCCGAAGGGTGATAATTTGCAAGGAACACTCCCAAGCTCTTAGCGCGGGAGGCTAAAGCCAATGGCCGGTTAAGAGAAAGTTCACAACACAGATGGAGTAATTCTTCGATTAAAAAGTACATAGCTACATATGGTCATACATCTGGCTGCTGATCGAGATTATCGATTATGGCGTCCAGGGAGCAGTCTTCTTGTGAGAGACGGGCGGCAGGCATCACCTGGTCATATACCAGGTGGAGCGGCACTTCTTGTCCATCTGACCCTACTGGCCCTACCTGAGCCATACGCTCGGGGTCAAGTCCGGTATAGAGGGTCTTGATCATCGCCCACGCCTCTCGTGCTCCCTCCCGACAAGCCGATGTCTTCCACAGCTCGAACCTAGCTCGGGCTCCCTTGAAGCGATCGATTATTTCGGTCATCCCCTCCGAAGGTTGCTCGACAGGCCATAGTGCCTTCACCATGCCCTTCATGGCCTTCCGAGCCCGCTCATGAAGGGCGGACAGCTCCTTCAGCAGATTCCCCTGATAGGATCCGAATTCCTCTTCGGGTCGCCCGGACAATAGACCTGCATATGAGTCACGGCATGCGTATCACCCCTCACTCATAAGAGATACTTTCCAATGTTAAAATCACACTTACCGAACATGCCTCTCTGTAAATTCTGGTTTTCTCCTTGGGCCTAGGCCAATTGAGCCTTTAAGCTCTCAATCTGTTCGGCTTGCTGTCTGTTCTCCTCCTTCAGGCGGTTCTTCTCTTCAAGATGCCATTGTAAAACGCGATGGCCAGCTTCCAGCTGGGACTCGGCATATTGCTGAGATTCTCGGGCTACATCCAAATCTTTTTGTAATTGCCCTATTGATTCAGCTGCTACATAGTACCCTTGCATAAGCATGGGGATATCCTAAAGATCAGCAGAATATATATACTAACCGTGTGCCTCCCGAGTAAAGCTCTTCACTTGCTCCAGTTCGGCCTTCACGGATTCGACCTGTGTTCGGCTGGCTTCCAGTTCCTTGGCTAGTTGCTCGCACTGCTGCTTGGAGGCCTACATTAACAGTCAATTAATACGGGGATCCTTAATTCGGTCGTGCCGACCAATTTAAGGCTCGGGGGCTACTGAGTCTACACGAGTGTTCAGACTTTAATAAACGACTACTTACTTGCAGGTTGGACGATATCAACTTCACAGCCTCCCCGAACCAAGCTCGGGCGGCCCCAAGGTGGGCATCCACCATGCGCAGAGCACCGAACTCTAGTTCGTAAAAGGCCAGATCACGCAGGGCTTCTCGTCGCCGCCGATGATGCATAGCGCTCCCAACCTCTGATTTGGTGATAGATATGGCGTCACCAGAATCGGCTGGGGCGGGATTGACGGTGGGGGCTCCCGCAGCAGGATCAGCATGGGCGGAAGGCCGGGAATCTTGAGCACTGCCGGACGTCCTGGCGACGTCTTCGACGGTTGACGGCCGAACCCTTTGCCTGAATATTTTGGCGAAATGGTCTCTTGTCAGACCTTATCAAATCATGGTACCAAATCAAGCGATCAAGCGAAATACCTTTGGGATGAACTCGTTGGCGCACTCGCCCCCACGACCGGCTCATTTGTCGGATCCTTGTTGCTTTCCAGTCCAGGCACTGCCGCCGCTGCCGGTGTATGTCGCTCGGATCTACGGCGCTTGGGTGTATTGGCCGGCGCGCTGGGGCCATTTGAGGACACTTGCCTCTTGCGGGATGTTTTCTTCTTCTTGCTTGTCGCGGGAGAAGGGAAGGACCCATGGTAATCGTTGATAATGGCCACCTTGGAGCCGTCAAGGCCCTCTTGGTAGAAAACCCCGTCTTCGAGTTCAATTGACAGGTCTGGGTCTTCATGATAGCTTGGATCATCATCACGGGAATAGTCCTCGGGCTGAGGGGCCGGACAGTTGACTGTCTCGATAAAACTCCTCCATTCCTGTATTCGGAAAGATAAAAGACTTCGGTCAAGAAGGGACACATTGAGAACCTGAATTGTGGGCACGGGATTGAAAGGCTCACCCATTCGATGGGATTATGGCTTGAGTATCCCTCCTTGGTCGATCGCTGAATGAAATCTTCTTGCTCCCTTTTGTATAGGTCGGCAAGTGCGGCGGCCAATGCCGTTTGATCGGCAGGACCCAGTCTTCGGGAGCGAGTAGTGTCACTTGTCCCGTTGTAACACCACAAGGGGTGTATCCTCTGTTGGAGGGGTTGGACGCACCGGGAGATGGCAGCGGCCATGATGTCTATCATGGTCAGCTTATGATGGGGTAGTATCCTCACACGGGCTGCTAAGCGCTGTACCTCAACGTTGTCCTCTTGGGATAGGCTCTTCGGGCGCCAGTTGTACCTTTTCTCAAAGGGGCATCGGAGTATTCGGGCAGACCCCTTCGAACTAGATCGAATAAAGGGACGTCCTCGATATAAAACCATTCCGAAGTCCATAGTTCGGATTCCTTCGGTGTCCCCACGGGGTACCCTGTCCCCGCTATGCGGCATACTTCGGCTCCACCGACCTCGAAAATTGTCTTGTCTCGAGCGTGAGGAACGAGGCAAAAATATTTTCTCCACAACTCGAAGTGTGCGTCGCACCCCAAGAACATCTTGCAAAGGGCGACGAAGCCCGAGATATGCAGAATGGACCCTGGGGTAAGGTGGTCGAGTTGGATCCCATAAAACACCAGTAACCCTCTCAGGAACGGATGAATGGGAAACCCTAGCCCTCGCAGGAGGAATGGCACAAAACATACATGCTCCCCCTTACGTGGATGGGGAAAATTCTCCGCGAGGGCCTCGCCGTTGAATGATGTCAGACCGGTGCGGACGGCTGTCAGATCCAAGGAAGGAAGATACCCTTGGGTCTCGAGCTCACGAAGTCGAAGAAGCGACACAGAACAGCTAGTCCAGTCCCCAGGACGGGATCCGTAAGGATCCGAGGAGGAACTGGGGGCGCTCGCCATCTTTGGTGGAGACCTTTCGCTGGAGGATTTTCTGGTGGAGGAGAAGAAGATGTGGTTTGGACCACGGCCCAGTTTGTTTAAATGCGCGGTGTCTCATTTGTGTTGGGGGTAGTTTTGTAAAAACCTGCTAAACCGCTCGTCTCCCCGCGATGTGCGAAAACCAAGAAACATTATTACTGTGGACCCAGCAATCCCACGACGTTTGGGATTTCGCCGATGATAGGATGGTTGCCGAACAAGAAGGGATGGAGGGACTCGCCTCGCAAGCCAAAGACGTACAAGATTGTCCGAATATAACTCGGCGTTGGAGGCTAGTCTGGGGGCTACTGAGGGAGTCCTAGTTTAAGGGGTCCTCGGATAGCCGACCTGTTTCTTAGGGGCCGGACTATATGGGCCACCGGATGAGCGTTGGAAGATCGGGGGCCTGGGCGGCAAGGCAGAAGTTTCAGGGAGCCATGGCGTGTCCTCCAAGATGTCAATAGTAGATAGGCATGTTTTCCCTTTGACATGTAACCGACTATGTGTAAACCCTTGGTATCCTCGGTGTCTATATAAGCCGGAGAGTTTTAGGTTGTAGAACAACAGAACTCATGTAGGGTTTAGCTACTTGATCTCGTGGTAGATCACCTCTGTAATCCCCTTACTATCAATATAATCAAGCAGGATGTAGGGTATTACCTCCATAGGAGGGCCCGAACCTGGGTAAAACCTTGTCCCCTTCGTCTCTTGTTACCATCGATCCTAGCCTCACAGTTCGGGACCGCCTACCCGAGATCTGCCGGTTTTGACACCGACATGTAGTACTTCGTTTTGATGACTAATAGACTTTTGCAATAAGTATGTGAGTTCTTTATGACTAATGTTGAGTCCATGGATTATACGCACTCTCACCCTTCCACCTTTGCTAGCCTCTCTAGTACCGCGCACCTTTCGCCGGTGCATTAAACCCACCTTCCTTAAAACAGCCACCATATACCTTCCTCAAAACAGCCACCGTACCTACCTATTATGGCATTTCCATAGCCATTCCGATATATATTGCCATGCAACTTCCACCGTTCCGTTTAGTATGACATGCACCATCATTGTCATATTTCTTAGCATGATCATAAGATAGCTAGCATGATGATGTCATTGCTACGCTAGACCATTGCATATCCAGGTACACCGCCGGAGGCATTCATATAGAGTCATATCTTGTTCTAGTATCGAGTTGTAAATTTTGAGTTGCAAGTAAATAAAAGTGTGATGATCATCATTATAGAGCATTGTCCCATGTGAGGAAAGGATGATGGAAACTATGATTCCCCCACAAGTCGGGATGAGTCTCCGGGCTTTATGAAAAATAAAAGAGGCCCAAGAAGCCCACCAGAAAAAAAAGAGAAAATAAAAAAAATGAGAGAAAAGAGAGAAGGGGCAATGCTACTATCCTTTTTCCACACTTGTGCTTCAAAGTAGCACCATGATCTTCATGATAGAGAGTCTCCTATATTGACACTTTCATATACTAGTGGGAATTTTTCATTATAGAACTTGGCTTGTATATTCCAATGATGGGCTTCCTCAAATTGCCCTAGGTCTTCATGAGCAAGCAAGTTGGATGCACACCCACTTAGTTTCTTTTTTGAGCCTTCACACACTTATAGCTCTAGTGCATCCGTTGCATGGCAATCCCTACTCACTCACATTGATATCTATTGATGGGCATCTCCATAGCCCGTTGATACGCCTAGTTGGTGTGAGACTATCTCCTTCTTTTGTCTTCTCCACAACCACCATATTCTATTCCACCATAGTGCTATGTCCATGGCGCACGCTCATGTATTGCATAAGAGTTGAAAAAGTTTGAAAATACTAAAGTATGAAACAATTGCTTGGCTAAAACCGGGGTTGTGCATGATTTCATACTTTGTGTGATGAAGATGGAGCATAGCGAGACTATATGATTTTGTAGGGATAGCTTTCTTTGGCCATGTTATTTTGAGAAGACACGATTGCTTTATTAGTATGCTTGAAGTATTATTTTTTTATGTCAACATTAAACTTTTGTTTTGAATCTTATGGATCTGAATATTCATGCCACAATAAAGAAAATTACATGGATAAATATGTTAGGTAGCATTCCACATCAAAAATTCTGTTTTTATCATTTACCTACTCGAGGACGAGCAGGAATTAAGCTTGGGGATGCTTGATACGTCTCCAACGTATCTATAATTTTTTATTGTTCCATGCTATTATATTATCTGTTTTGGATGTTTATATGCATTAATATGCTATTTTATATTATTTTTGGGACTAACCAATTAACCTAGAGCCCGGTGCCAGTTTCTGTTTTTTCCCTGTTTTTGATTTTTACAGAAAAGGAATATCAAACGGAGTCCAAACGGAATAAAACATTTGCGATGATTTTTCTTGGACCAGAAGACATCTAGAAGACTTGGAGAGGAGGTCAGAAGACCTGGCAGCAGACAACAAGCCGCCAGGGCGCGCCCTAGGGGGGGGCGCCCCCCTGGCTTGTGGGTCCCCTGCAGACCTTCTAACCCTAACTCTTCGCCTATATATTCCCATATATTCCCAAACCATCAGAGAGAGCAACAAAAAATACTTTTCTGCTGCCGCAACCTTCTGTTCCCGTGAGATCCCATCTTGGGGCCATTTCCGGTAATCTGCCGGAGGGGGATTCGATCACGGAGGGCTTCTACATCAACTCCATTGCTCCTCCGATGAAGCATGAGTAGTCTACCTCAGACCTACTGGTCCATAGCTAGTAGCTAGATGGCTTTTTCTCTCTCTCCGATCCTCAATACCATGTTCTCCTCGATGTTCTTGGAGATCTATCCGATGTAATCTTCTTTTGCGATGTGTTTGTCGAGATCCGATGAATTGTGGATTTATGATCAGATTATCGATGAATATTATTTGAATCTTCTCTGAATTCTTATATGTATGATTTCATATCTTTGTATTTCTCTTCGAGTTATTGGTTTGGTTTGGCCAACTAGATCGGTAGTTCTTGCAATGGGAGAGGTGCTTAGTTTTGGGTTCAATCTTACTGTGTCCTCGCCCAGTGACAAAGTAGGGGTAGCGAGGCACGTATTTGTATTGTTGCCATCAAGGATAAAAATGTGGGGTTTTCATCATATTGCTTGAGTTTATCCCTCTACATCATGTCATGTTACTTAAGGCGTTACTCTGTTCTTTATGAACTTAATACTCTAGATGCAGGCAGGAGTCGGTCGATGTGTGGAGTAATAGTAGTAGATGCAGAATCGTTTCGGTCTACTTGACACGGACGTGATGCCTATATGCATAATCATTGCCCTGGATATCATCATAACTTTGCGCTTTTCTATCAATTGCTCGACAATAATTTGTTCACCCACCGTATTATTTTCCTTCAAGAGAGAAGCCTCTAGTGAAACCTATGGCCCCCGGGTCTATTTTCCATTATATATTTTTAGATCTATAAATCAAAAATACCAAAAACACCTTGCTGCAAATTTATTTACTTTTATTTAGTTTTACTTTTAGTAATCTTTTATATCTATCTCTATTAGATCTCATCCTTGCAAGTGACCGTGAAGGGATTGACAACCCCTTTATAGCGTTGGGTGCAAGTGTTTGATTGTTTGAGCAGGTGCATAGATTGGGGCCTTGCTTGTACCTCCTACTGGATTGATACCTTGGTTCTCAAAACTGAGGGAAATACTTATATCTACTTTGCTGCATCACCCTTTCCTCTTCAAGGGAAAAACCAACGCAAGATCAAGAAGTAGCAATATTCATCACTTCTTTACATGTACATGTAATGATATCCATTTTTGCGAAACGACGAGATGTGCTTCTATCCTTGTCGAGGCCCTCGAGCCAAAATATGGATAGGACCACATCTTGGGCGTGAAAAGTTGGTATCAGAGCAGTGCCGACTCAAGTCTAGAAAAATATATTTTGAGTCTAGTTATATATATATATCTGAGAGTAGGATTCTTTTTACTCCTCTTCTATGCTCTGGTGAGGAGTCCTAACATAGGAATTTTAATTCTACCCCTCTTCTCACTCAATTTTTTTAGGATCAAGCGTGTATTTTGGAGCCTCTATGATGTCGATGTGACAGAATTTTGTACTTGGTGCCTCCTGTTTCAGAGGAGTAGAGCTCCAAGGGATTCATGACACATCGTTATCATTCAGTTTCCTTAGCACCCCAGGACACAGATGTTCGAAATTGCTTCAATACTATTCATGGTGCAAATAGTGTGGCGGCAACCAGTACTAGGGAGCGGGATCACATGTACTGCCATGTTTAGTATCATTGTGATTACGAGGGTCTAAGGTAGATGAATTTCCAAGGCCTATGGTTATGTGTTGACGGATGTGATACGCTGGAGAGTAGTATTACTGCTAGGAGTTGAGTGGTGGATTTACTCCGTGTATCCGTGGACCCGATTGCATAACCAAAGATTTCGGAAGTTCTTAGGTGGGAATTCAAGTACTAACCTAGGATTATCCTTCCAATGAATGCATAATGAGTTATGTATTTGTTTCTGGCTTAAATTTGGAAGCTTCATCCATTGTTTTGTAGGAGTATAGTAATTCGAGTTGCTTCGATGTCAAGTGGTGATTTCATATCTTTCCTAAGCGGTGTTCTCATATTTTGATGGGAGTGCTAATTCTATTGATCTATCAATTGTCATGTCAGGTCTTTTCTATCTGGACTGCTTCTTTTCAAGATAATGCAATATCTTCCAATATTTGCAAGATGAGTCCTTGTATTTCTTCTCGGAGTTCTTTTCATCCGTCCTAAGTTTTCTTTGTTTTCCCCACCCTCCCGCCCTTTTCTTTCAAAGAATAAATTATCATCCAAGTATCTTCTTTTCATGTGATTCTTCCTCTATCTTTCTTCCATATTGTATCCGGTGATTCATTCTGAAGATCCCAAGTGCTCTAGTTCATCATTTCTTCATCTTCGTCTTTGTTTTCTTTTCCGGTGTGTTTGATTCAATCTCTCCGTGTTCATCATATCATTTTCATGTGTTAAATGCTTCCCGTGTTCGAAATTATTAATCAAGCCTCTCTTTTGTATTCTTCCCTCTCGCTATTCTATCTGGAGTGCTGAAGATATCTCAGAAGACTCATCTTTTCATTAAATCCTTTCAAAATATTTTGAGGTTCTCACCTCATCAAGTTTTCATTGTACCGGTGCAATTTTTCTTCTGAGCAATTGTTTCAACGGTGTTCTCTTTGAGTGGGCCCATAACCCATAGGTGTTTTTCCCAGGATCTTACCTGGCTCTTCTAATCTTTCCGGAGATCTCTAGTTCTTTTCAAATATGACGTAAGAATGAATCTCATCAGTCATAATCCTTCTCCAAGATCGCTTCGAATTATTTTCATCGTTGGCTCAACCTTTCCTTATTCATTATTCCGGAGTGTCTCAGTAATGCTTGGTGGTCTTTCTCGTCATCATTCTCTCCATTGAAGACCGAAGGGGACTGTCTATTAAATCTTTGTTTATTCTTTTGAAGATTCGTCATCTCAGCTTGTTGCTATCATCTTTAAGTGTTGTCGATCATGGGAAAATCCTTCCATATATATCTGAAGCATTTAGAGTTGTTTTCATTTCTCAATCCTCCGAAGGCCATCATTTCAGAAGATTTCTTTGTTCTCAGCTTTTAGCTTTCGTTCTCATATTCATCTCAATTTTTGTCTCTTCGTCCGTATCTCAATTATTCCGGTGCCTTTTTGAAGTTTTCTGCTAGGAAGATCATGATATCTTCGTTCTCATGTATCACCATTCATTCATGGTATCCTCATTCATTCAAATTCTTACCGGCGTATCGTTCAAGGCTTCTTCAAGTTGTGCTCTGTGGCTCTCTTCAATCTTTTAAAAGAAGAATAAGTCGTACACCAAATCTGTTGCTTGTGATCAATTTAACTTGGTGAACGATACGCATAACATAATTCTTATTCTTGGTTCATCAAGTTGATTTCAATCCTTCTTCCGGAGTTGTTCATGATATCAATTCTCAATTCTAAGTCGTTCATCTTTTCTATTCTGGAGTTCGAAGGTTCTCAAGTATCTCCTCGCGAAGTTCCATCTAAATCTTTGCAAGGTTATAATCTTATTCTTTCAACCTTCATTTCTTTTGGTCATGCTTTTGTATACGGAGGTTCTTCATGGTGGTTGATCAAGCTTTTGTTCATTCTTGAAGTGTTCTTCAATATTCTTGTTGGAGGAGCTCAAGTGTTCTTTATCTTGCATTTCAAAGTGCAAGTCATTCTCCCTTATCTTTTGAGATAGTGTTATAGCATTCTTGATTCATAAAGAGTTTGGAAATGAAGTTGTCAAGAATGAGATATTTAAACCCATCATTCCTTTCTCGAAGTTATCTTGGATTGGAATTCACATAAAGATTTTCCTAAGTATTGTTGCAATCAAGGGGATTATCAATGATCCATGTTCTCTATGTATCCTTGGGTAAGAAGTTTTGCATATCTTGTTGCTCACAAGCAATCAATTGTTTCCGTGTGTGGCCGGTTGTCACCCCATGATTTTGAGATGTTTTCCATAAGCCCACAACAAGCTTTTATTTTCGTTGTTAATTTTCCATCAACTCCGTTAAATCTCTTCTTGTAGGATGTTTTTCAAATTCTATTGTCGTAGAAGTGTGCAGACCTTGCGGGTTCGAGAACTATGTAGACATGATCGAGACACCTCTACGGTCAATAACCAATAGATAACTCCAGAATTTAATCTTCTTGTAATGATGATTCTCAACTTCACTCTGAAATTACTTGAACTTTTCAAATGTTTCAGACTTGTGTTTCATTAAGTAAATATACCCATATCTACTTAAGTCATCGGTGAAGGTGAGAAAATAACGATATCCACCACGCGCCTAAATGCTCATCGGACCGCACACATCAGTATGTATGATTTCCAACAAGTCACTTGCCCGTTCCATTGTTCCAGAGAACGGGGTCTTAGTCATCTTGCCCATGAGGCATGGTTCACATGTGTCAAGTGATTCAAAATCAAGTGACTCCAAAAGTCCATCAGCATGGAGCTTCTTCATGTGTTTTACCCCAATATTACCTAAGTGGCAGTGCCACAAGAAAGTGGTACTATCATTATCAACTCTACATCTTTTGGCATCATTGAACATGTGTATTACTACGATCGAGATTCAATGAACCATTCACATTGGGTGCATGACCATTGAAGGTATTATTCATGTAAACAGAATAACCATTATTCTCTAACTTAAATGAATAACCGTATTGCAATAAACACGATCTAATCACGTTTATGCTCAACGCAAACACCAAATAACATTTATTTAGGTTCATCACTAATCCCGAAGGTAGAGAGAGCGTGCGATGGTGATCACATCAACTATGGAAACACTTCCAACAAACATCGTCACCTCGCCCTTAGCTAGTCTCCGTTTATTCCGTAGCTTTTATTTCGAGTTACCAATATTTAGCAACTAAACCGGTATCTAATACCCAGCTGCTACTATGAGTACTAGCAAGGTACACATGAATAAAATGTATATCAAATATACTTCCGTTGACGTTGCCAGCCTTCTTATCTACCAAGTATCTAGGGTTGTTCCGCTCATAATAGAAGCACTTAGTCTCGGGTTTGGGTTCAACCTTGGGTTTCTTCACTGGAGCAGCAACTGACTTGCCATCCATGAAGTTTCCCTCCTTGCCCTTGCCCTTCTCGAAACTAGTGGTTTTACTAACCATCAACACTTGATGCTCCTTCTTGATTTCTACCTTCGCAGTGTCAAACATCGCGAATAGCTTAGGGATCATCTCCACCCCAGGCATTTTATAGTTCGTCACGAAGCTCTAGTTGCTTAGTGGCAGTGATTTGGAGAACTATATCAATCACTATCTTATCTGGAAGATCAACTTCCACTCGATTCAAGCGATTGTAGCACCCAGACAATCTGAGCCCATGCTCACCGACTGAGCTATTCTACTTCATCTTGCAGGCAAAGAATCTTGTTGGAGGTCTCATACCTCTCAACACGGGCACGAGCCTGAAATCCCAATTTCAGCTCTTAGAACATCTCATATGTTCCGTGACGTTCAAAATGTTTTGGAGCCTCAATTCTAAGCCGTAATGCATGACGCACTGAACTATCAAGTAGTCATCAGAACGTGCCTGTCAGATACTCACAACATCTACAGACGACGCTTGAGGGAGTGGCGCACCGAGCGGTGCATTGAGGACATAAGCCTTCTGTGCAGCAATGAGGACAATCCTCAGATCACGGACCGAGTCCGCATTATTGCTACCATCATCTTTCAACTCTATTTTCTCTAGGAATGTATAAAAAACACCGGGGAGCTACAGTGCGAGCTATTGATCTGTAACATAATTTGCAAAGACATTTTGACTATGTTCATGATAATGAGTTCGGTTAATCATATTACTAAAGAACTCCCACTCAAATTGACATCCCTCCGGTCATCCGAGTGTTACATGATCCAAATTCACCAACCCAAGTCTGATCATCACGTGAGATGAGGTGGTTTCAATGGTGAACATCTCCATGTTGATCATATCTACTATATGACTCATGTTCGACCTTTCGGTCTCTTGTGTGCCGAGGCCATGTATGTACATGCTAGGCTCGTCAAGTTTAACCCGAGTATTCCGCACGTGCAACACTGGCTTGCACCCATTGTATATGAACATAGAGTCTATCACACCCGATCATCACGTGGTGTCTCGAAACGACGAACTTTCGCAATGGTGCACACTCGGGGAGAACACAATTTTATCTTGAAATTTTAGTGAGGGATCACCTTATAATGGTACCATCGTCCTAAGCAAAATAAGATGCATAAAAGGATTAACATCACATGCAAATCATAAGTGACATGATATGGCCATGAACTTGCGCTTTTGATCTCCATCTCCAAAGCACTGGCATGATCTCCATCGTCACCGGCATGACACCATGATCTCCATCATCTTGATCCCCATCAACGTGTCGCCGTGAGGTTGTCGCGCGAACTGTTGCTTCTACAACTATTGCTAACTCATAGCGATAAAGTAAAGCAAAAACGGCAAAAAATAAATTAAAGACAACCCTATGGCTCCTGCCGGTTGCCGTACTCATCGACATGCAAGTCATGATATTATATACAAAACATGATCATCTCATACATCACATATATCTCATCATGTAATTGGCCATATCACATCATAACATACCCTGCAAAAACAAGTTAGACATCCTCTCATTGTTGTTGCATGTTTTACGTGGCTGCTACGGGTATCTAGCAAGAACGATTCTTACCTACGCAAAAACCACAACGGTGATACACAAATTGCTATTTAACCTTCTCAAGGACCGCTTTGTCGAATCCAATCCAACTAAAGTGGGAGAGACAGACACCCGCCAGCCATCTTTATGCAACAAAGTCACATGTCACTTGATGGAACCGGTCTCTCATAAGTGTACGAGTAAGGTTGGTCCGGGCCGCTTCATCCCACAATACCGCTGAATCAAGAAAAGACCAAGGGAGGAGGCAATCTGAGCATCAACACCCACAAACTCCTTTGTGTTCTACTCGTGATCTCATCTACGCATAGACCTAGCTCTGATACCACTGTTGGGGAACGTTGCATGGGAAACAAAAATTTTCCTACGCACACGCAAGATCTATCCATGGTGATGAGCATCATGAGAGGGAGAGTGGATATACATACCCTTGTAGATCGCTAAGCGGGAAGCGTAAAGAAACGCGGTTGATGTAGTCGAACGTCTTCGCGATCCAAATCGCAAGCAGTCCCGCGATCCAATCACGATCCGTCCCGATCTAGCGCCGAATGGACGACACCTCTGCGTTCAGCACACGTACAGCTCGATGACGATCTCCTCCTTCTTGATCCAGGAAGAGGGGGTGGAGAGGTAGATGAGATCTCCAGCAGCACGACGGCATGGTGGTGGTGGTGGTGGAGTTATCCCGGCAGGGCTTCGCCTAAGCACTACCGGAATCTATTTGGTGGAGGAACTAGAGAAGAGAGAACTAGCACGTGGCCGTGTGTGTTTGGGGGCTCTATTCCTCTAGTATATATAGGAGGGAGGGGGAGGAGGCAGCCTCCCTAGGGTTTCCCCTAGGGGTCGGCCGAACCAGGGCAAGGAGGAGTCCAATCCACTTCCTACTAGGAAGTGGATTCATATTAGGAAGGAGTCCTATTCCTTCCTATCTCCACTTTTTTTCCTCTTGGGCATATGGGCCCTTATGGGGTAAGTTCCCCAGCCCATTAGGGGATGGTGCGCCACCTCTTGGGCCAATGTGCCCCCCCCGGGGTGGGTGGGCCCCCACCCTGTGGACCCCCGGAACCCATTCGTCACTCCGGGTACACTACCGGAAATACCTAAACCTTTTCCGGAACCCAAATACCACTTTCCTATATATAAATCTTTACCACTGGACCATTCTGGAGCTCCTCGTGACGTCCGGGATCTCATTCGGGACTCTGAACAACCTTCGGTCACCAACACATATATCTCAATAGTACCGAAACGTAACCGAACATTAAGTGTGCAGACCCTGCGGGTTCGAGAACTATGTAGACATGATCGAGACACCTCTACGGTCATTAACCAATAGCGGGACCTGGATGCCCATATTGGTTCCTACATATTCTATGAAGATCTTTATCGGTTGAACCTCCATTTCAAGGATTCAGTTAATCCCGTATGTTGTTCCCTTTGTTCTTCGGTATGTTACTTGCCCGAGATCCGATCGTCGATATCTCTATACCTAGTTCAATCTCGTTACCGACAAGTCTCTTTACTTGTTCCGTAATACAAGATCCCGTGGCTAACTCTTTAGTCACTTTGCTTGCAAGGCTTATTGTGATGTTGTATTACCGAGTGGGCCCTGAGATACCTCTCCTTCACACAGAGTAACAAATCCCAGTCTCGATCCATGCCAGCTCAACAGACACCCTCGGAGATACCTGTAGAGCATCTTTATAGTCATCTAGTTATGTTGCAATGTTTGATACACACAAGGTATTCCTCCGGTGTCAGTGAGTTGCATGATCTCATGGTCATAGGAACAGATACTTGACATGCAGAAAACAATAGCAATAAACTGACACGATCATATGCTACGTTCATAGTTTGGGTCTTCTCCATCACATCATTCTCCTAATGATGTGATCCCGTTATCAAATGACATCTCACGTCTATGGCTAGGAAACCTTGACCATCTTTGATCAACGAGCTAGTCTATTAGAGGCATACTAGGGACACGGTGTTGTCTATGTACCGACACATGTATTTGAGTTTCCAATCAATACAATTATAGCATGGATAATAAACGATTATCATGAACAAGGAAACATGATAATAACTATATTATTATTGCCTCTAGGGCATATTTCCAACAAGTTGTAACAGCCCGAGACCGACGCTCCAGAAGATTCCCATTTTATTCCATTGTCGTCATGTGATTCGTTCGGTTTTCGCATTCATCGTCGCATCATCCGCATTGCATCCGCACTCCGTTGCCGTCATTTTTTTAAAAGTTGCATCCGTTCTTAGTTGCCGGCTCTCTCCGTTTTGTCGTTGACCGTTTCGAGACCAACCACACTCGCACGCGCCCGCGGCATCGATAAAATATTGTTTTTAAAAGTGTGTATAAAATGTTCTCGGAATGTGTCGAAAGTTGGCGAGCGGTTGTTATATATTGTAGGTAGACCGCCTGCCAAATTTCGTCGCATTCGGAGGTCGTTTGATACACGAACCATTAAATATATAGCGGCACTAGCTGGTCAAATATTAGATGTTTTTGGTTTTCTAAAATCATGCCACGGGTGGCAACTTCCCTCTCTTCTTAGTCCAACACCCCCTCTTCACAGCCTAATATCCCAGCTAGCCCCCCTCCACTTCCGAAGCCGTCGGATCGCGATCCTACGGTCCGAAAACGGGCAAATCGCTAACCCTAGCAAAACCTGCTATAAAAGGAAGGCTAGCCCTTCCTAATCCGGCCAAACTCTAGCCTCCCTAGAAATCCGGGCCCAGCCAACCAGCTCCCCGCCGCCACCTTCCCTGTCTCCTCCCTCCTCCAGCGTTGCGGCCCGCCTCTGCCTCATCGAAGACCCACGCCGTCGCCTCACACCGGCCGGCCACCAAAGCCGCCGGAGTACCCCGCCGGTGACCCCCACCTCCACGCTGCCGTATCTCGCAGCCCTGACCCTGCCTAGGGAGTTCCCTCGCTCGTGCCATCGGTCAGATCCGAGCCGTCCCGCTCGGATCCGCTTCATCCCCGCCGCCGCTCGAGGATGCCGCCATCGTCCGCGTGCATTCCCCGCCGGCGGTATGCCTCCCCCGCGTCGGAGACCCCCCCTGCCGACCACCGCTGCCTCCTGTTCGCCGTCGCTCCTCGCCTCGGCTTCAAGGGGGACGACTGGATCAAGCATCGTCTCTCACGTTAACCGCGCCCTCGGGTGGGCCACATTCTTCCCCGGCCTAGCTCGTGCCGGCCTGCAACACCTCCCAGCCCCGCTCCAGCCTCGTCATGGGCTCGGCCCACCATGGTGAGCGCCCCGCTGTCCCTCGCCCGCGCGTGCGATTGTTATATGACGCCCACCTCTGTGTAGCCCAGTTCAGAAAGATTCGGCCCGATTCATTTTTTTCCCTGATTGCGAGCTTATGTATTTATCCGGAGAAAGCCAGTTTACAGAAAAACACCTATTGTTCATGCATATAATAACTCATGAACCATGCGTCGGATTAAAATATTTTATATATGAAAAATGTGTAGAATTTTGTGTAGATTAATTATATCCCACTTTCATCCAGATGTAAAAATGTTTAACATGCTATTTTATTTGATTTGTGAAATGTCATGATTTGCATTGCGCATAAATAATTGAGTGTGCATCCGAATTAATCAAACCATATATGTAAAATGTGTAGATTAATTATATCCCATTTTCATGCATGATAAAAATGTTTAATGTGATGTTTGCATTTAATTTGCATAAATAACTTGCTAAATGGTTTATGTCCTAATCTTGCATAAATGTTGTGTCAATTATTTTATAATAAGTACCCACATATTATATATGATTTTAGGGTAAAAAAATCCATAGAATTTATCTGCGCATTTAGTTTTGTCATTTGAGCAAATTTGTGAGAATGTCATTTTGCCGTGATGCACTTTTATTTATTTTGTGTGATTTATTCCATGCATGAGATGAATTAATTTTGAACATGAGATATGCCCTTGGACATGTGTGCTAGGCCCTGGTATTTATGGTTGCTATACAAATCCATGTTTAGGTGTTCTTTTCTTGTTGCCAACTTGCTATAAAATATTGCTGTTTTGAGGGGTCCAAATAATTCTAAGTCTGAAACAGGATTATTTTGTTGACATGTTGCCGTGTGATTTGCTAGTGTTCTAGGACTCTTTTGGTGTTGCCTCAATGAAATGCTTTGTAAACCATGTTATGCTCTACCAAGTTGCCCCATTAGTTTCCATGTATAGGATTTTATCATATGTATTTCTGTTGTCCAACATGCCAATCTGTTAAAAACTGCTGCTCTGGTTATTTCAGAATGCCATGTTGTGTTGATGTTCGCCATGATTTTGTGCATAATTAGATCTTGCCATAATGGAATAAATGGTAGTGCATCATGTCCTCTACCTTGCTGTTAAATTTCATCCCATTATATGAACTGTAGCATATAGTTTTAGTGTTGTCAATATGCCTTCAGGTTAACTTTGCTCTGCTAAAACTGTTATTTTCACTAAGTCATAGCTGTTATTCCAATAGCCATCTTGTGAGCTCATTTGTTATTGATCCATGCTTGTATTAAACTTGCTGCCGTGAAATGAATTGTTGTGCATCATGTATGCTACAGCCCAATGTCTTGTTTGTGCATTTTAGTTTCTTGTAGCTTGTTAGTTTGAGGTGTGCAAAATGCCATGTTGTTGTTTTGGACAGATTTGAACTAAAACTTGTGTTGGTTGTTGTGGTTGAACCGTAGCTCCGTTTTGGACATGCCATATATGAAACTTGTCTAGAATTTCATCTAGTTTCATAATATCATGTTGCATTCATGTTTTGAAATGGTTGTGAGTGTTGTTTGCATGCATTTTGCATTCATGTCACATTCATCTTGTGTTTGTCATATCTTTTAGGCCGTAGCTCCGTTTCATATGATCTATATATGTAAATCGACTAGAAAAATGAGTAGAATAGTATTGTACATTTTATTTCCCTATTTAATAAATATAAAATATGTTTAGTTCAGATCTGGACCGAATTCATAATTTGCATATGGGGCCGTTTCGAAAATTCTATATGTTGTTTCCGGCCTCATTTAAGATGCCTAGATAGTGTAGCTTCTTATGCTTCACCTCTTGCCATGTTCAACAACATTTAGTATTGTTGAGTACCTAATCGATATTGAACTAAGTAATTCAGATGTGGAGTTTAATCAATATGCAACTCGTTGCATATTGAGCTTCACTTAATGTGTAGGAGTTGATTGTTGTGCTTTGCCATGTCATGCATCATTATATGGACATGCATCTTATTTGAATGTGCATCATACCATGAACATGTTGTGGTGTTTATCATGTGTTGATTGTTTGTTTCCGGTTTGCTTCTTCTCGATAGAGTTCGTAAACCGCATCGGAGTGTGAGGATTCGTTCGACTACGTTGGTTCGTCTTCTTCATGGACTCATTCTTCTTCCAAACGGGATCTCAGGCAAGATGAACATTTCCCTGGATACCATTACTATCATTGCCATCCTAGTTGTCTCGTTTCTATCGCTATGTCTCGCTACCTACCACTTGTTTGTCAAGCCTCCCAATTGCCATGAAAAGCCTCTAACCCCTCCACATCCCAGCAAACCATTGTTTGCCTTTGTTACCGCTTGCTCAGCCCTTCTTATAGCATTGCTAGTTGCAGGTGCAAGTTGTTTCCATGTGCAACATGGATATTTTTGACCCATCACTATATTATTGCTATTTAATTTAATGCACATATATACTTGGTAAAAGGTGGAAGGCTTGGCCTTTTGCTTGGTGTTTTTTTCCACTTTTGCCGCCCTAGTTACTTGTGTACCGGTGTTATGTTCCATATTGAGCGCTCCTAACATGCTCGGGGTTGTTATGGGGACCCCTTAGATTTTCGTTTTGGGAAAAAACTCTTCTGGCAAGGCCCAACTTTGGAACTACATTTGCCTAATAACTAATAAACCTGCGTAGGGAGTAATTAACCCTAGGATATTTAATCAACAACTCGGGCCAGTGCTCCTCATGAGTGTTGGTCCAAACTAGAGTCGTGTGCGGGGCCAACCCAGGGCAACTCGGGAGATTTCTATCAGGCCACTGTACATTGTGCTCATCCGGTCGTGTCCTGAGAACAAGATACGCGGCTCCTATCGGGTTCGTCGACACATCGGGCGGCCTTGCTGGATTTGTTTTACCTTTCTCGAATGTCTTGTGCACGGGATTTCGAGGACACTTCGGACTTTCTCGAGGAGGACATTTTCCATCGGAATTCCGCGAATACTACGGGTCACCCCGCGGTTGAGGAACTCCAACGCAGCTTGTGGTTAGTTTGTGATGGATGATTTGGAGCACCCCTGCAGGGTTAAATCTTTTTGAGAAGCCGTGCTCGTGGTTATGTGGCAACTTGGAAATTTGTTTAACATCCGGTCATAGAAAACTTAAAGTAAACTCAAATAAAATACACCAACCGTGTGCGTAACCGTGACTGTCTCTTCTCATGAATTTCTGAACTGAGAGAGAACACAGTGGGGTTATGTTTGACTCGTAGGTAGGTGATCAGGATCACTTAGTGATCATTACTAGTTCACATCTGTTGATGTTACAATCACCCCGACTTATTCTTGTACTCGTAAGTTAGCCACTCAAATAAATGCTTTGTGCTTGCTGCAGCCTCACCACTTAACCATACCTTACCCATTAAGCTTTGCTAGTCTTGGTACCCTTGGAAATGAGATTGTTGAGTCCATGTGGCTCATAGATTACTACAACAACAGTTGCAGGTACAGGAAAAGTGTTACCTTGACATGAGCGTGATGATTGTTCTATTTGGAGTTCTTCTTCTTCTTCTTCTTCGGTCATAGGATGGGTTCCAGGCTGGCAGCCTGGGATAGCAAGGATGGAAGTCATTTTATCGTTTGGTTTCGTCCGTAGCCGTACCCTGCTCTTCTGTATGATGATTGAATACGTTGTTGTATTGATGTGATCTTGATGTAGCTTGTGGCGAGTGTAAGCCAATTCCATATACTTGATACATCTCCAACGTATCTATAATTTTTGATTGTTCCATGCTATTATATTATCTGTTTTGGATGTTTTATATGCATTAATATGCTATTTTATATTATTTTTGACCCATCACTATATTATTGCTATTTAATTTAATGGACATATATACTTGGTAAAAGGTGGAAGGCTTGGCCTTTTGCTTAGTGTTTTGTTCCACTTTTGCCGCCCTAGTTACTTGTGTACCGGTGTTATGTTCCATATTGAGCGCTCGTAACATGCTCGGGGTTGTTATGGGGACCCCCTTGATTTTTTTTTTGGGATAAAACTCTTCTGGCAAGGCCCAACTTTGGTACTACATTTGCCTAATAACTAATAAACCTGCATAGGGAGTAATTAACCCGATGATATTTAATCAACAACCCGGGCCAGTGCTCCTGATGAGTGTTGGTCCAAACTAGAGTCGTGTGCGGGGCCAACCCGTGGCAACTCGGGAGATTTATATCAGGCCACTATACGATGTGCTCATCCAGTCGTGTCCTGAGAACGAGATACGCGGCTCCTATCGGGTTCGTCCACATGTTGGGCGGCCTTGCTGGATTTGTTTTACCTTTCTCGAACGTCTTGTGCACAGGATTTCGAGGACACTTCGGGCTATATCGAGGTTGAGATTTTCTGTCGGAATTCCGTGAATACTACGGGTCACCCCGCGGTTGAGGAATTCCAATGCAGCTTGTGGTTAGTTTGTGATGGATGAGTTGGAGCACCCCTGCAGGGTTAAATCTTTTTGAGAAGCCGTGCCTGCGGTTATGTGGCAACTTGGAAATTTGTTTAACATCCGGTCATAGAAAATTTAAAGTAAATCCACTATAATACACCAACCATGTGTGTAACCGTGACTGTCTCTTCTCGTGAATTTCTAAACCGAGAGAGAACACGGCGGGGTTATGTTTGACTCGTAGGTAGGTGATCAGGATCACTTAGTGATCATTACTAGTTCATGTCCGTTGATGCGACGATCACCCCCCCCCTTATTCTTGTGCTCGTAAGTTAGCCACTCAAATAAATGCTTAGTGCTTGCTGCAGCCTCACCACTTAACCATACCTTACCCATTAAGCTTTGCTAGTCTTGATACCCTTGGAAATGAGATTGCTGAGTCCCTATGGCTCACAGATTACTACAACAACAGTTGCAGGTACAGGTAAAGCGTTACCTTGACGTGAGCGTGATGATTGTTCTAGTTGCAGTTCTTCTTCTTCTTGTTCATCGATCATAGGATGGGTTCGAGGCTGGCAGCCTAGGATAGCAAGGATGGATGTCATTTTATCGTTTGGTTTCGTCCATAGCCGGACCCTGGTCTTGTGTATGATGATTGAATATGTTGTTATATTGATGTGATCTTGATGTAGCTTGTGGCGAGTGTAAGCCAATTCCATATACTCATCTCTTCTTTACATGTACTTGTAATGATATCCATTCTTGCAAAACGACGAGATGCGCTTCTATCCTTGTCGAGGCCCTCGAGCCAAAATAAGGATAGGACCGCATCTTGGGCATGACAGGGGAGCCTTGCTATTTGTGGGCAGCCGGGCTGACGGCGGCGACAGCCTCAGCGCCGATGGGGCTGTGGCGACCAGCGCGGCCCGCGGGAGCCCGTTTGGGCAGCGAGGGCCACCCGACGATCGGCATAGCCACAGCGAGCATCAGCCATGGGGTTGGCGGAGCTTGAGTCGAAGTGGAGCGGGAGAACAACAGCGGCACCCCTACCTGGTGCGCCAAATGTCGGAATAAGGGCTCCGGGGACCCAAAGAGGTTCGAACTCTATGGTGCGCGAGTTCTCTAGCCATGCTCCACCTCGCAACCTCACGACGACCCTTCGGCGTGCTCGAACTAAGGAAGAGGAACGGTGGGCACAATCGTTTACCCAGGTTCAGGCCACCTTGCGGTGTAAAACCTACTCCTGCTTGGGTAGATTGCTTGGGGATGAGCAGGAGTATAAAGGGTGTGTTCTGGTTAACTTGGGTCGATTCTCCCTACTGTTGCCGCCCCTCCCTCTCTTATACTGGCCCCGGTCGTCTTCCACCGAAAATACCCGGCGGGAAGGGTTGCCACAAAGGCCAGTTTGAAGGGAGACAGGGCTGCAGCTTATCCTGACAAAAGCAGTCTTCGCCTGCAAAACCTCCTGCCGTGACGTGCTGGTGGGCTCGGGGACGACCTTCGTCCTGGCAAGCCCCCGTCCTTGGTCTTCATACACCAAAACAGGAAACCTTTAGGGACCGCTTTGGGAACCGCCAAGCTGGCCGTGCTCCCTTGACACGAAAATGGAAAGGTCCGCTATCCGTCCCTTCTGTCATGGCTCCTGGCACCGCTTGGCACGACACGCGTGACCCACATGCATTCACAGACTACACGACCCCGCCAAGCCATCCTAGGTCCGTTCGCCCCACGGAGGCCCCATACGCTGCCTTGGGAAGCGACCTCATGAGGACGCTTCGGGGGGCTCTCGATAGCGCTAGATAGCGCTTCCCTCGCGAGGCGGAGGTCCTCGCAAAGGTCCTGCTTGTGTAGTTTAGCGATGGGCCACACTGGACCCATGGCGTGCGCCACCTCTTGGGCCATAGGCAGACGGGCCTGGGTACCCCCGGTCCCAAGGGCCCGACATGAGGTGCATACCCGGGTAACCCATTCGCAACAATCGCAGAGGTGATCTCTTTACCCGCTAGCCGAACAATCGGGAACGTAGGGGGGTAAGCATAGGAGTGAGGCAATCCAGCTTGGCCAGTTTTGAAGTTAAACTGATGCATATAGTGGCTTAAAGACGATATTGTAAGGGTGCACAAATGATAAAAACAAAAGATGCATGTATTTATTAACTAGCTTCGATAAGAAGTCCCCAGGTGAGACAGGGTAGTAAATTTAAAGATGAGTATCGAAATGGTCTTGACACATTTTGGTTTATCCGAACACATGGTGAGAAATGCTAGATAGTCCCAAAAATGGAAAAATAAAGAAAAACGGAAAAGATAAGGAAGAAGAAAAAGAACTAGCGGGGGTGACGGCGCCGACCTAGCCGTAGAAGCGCCGAAGACGGGCTGCGTTCCATGGGTTTGGCTTGAGGAGATTGTCCGGCGGGTTGCAAAGGAGATATGCTCCTCCTGCAAGCACCTCATCAATTATGAAAGGGTCCTCCCATTTTGGCTTAAGTTTATGCTTCTACTTTTCTGGGAGGCGGAGGACAAGGTCGCCCACGTTGTATGCCTTCGTCCAAACTTCCCTGCTTTGGTAGCGTCGGGCTTGCGGTTGATAAAAGGTAGAACGAGCCCGAGCTATGTCGCGTTCTTCTTCCAGGGCATCTAGGTCGTCCTGCCGATCTAACTCAGTCTCCTTTTTGTCGTACATGCGCACTCTAGCTGCGTTGTGGATAACATCACAAGGGAGAACTGCTTCCGCCCCGTACACCATAAAGAACCATGTGTATCCCGTTGTCCGGTTCGGGGTTGTTCCCAACCCCATAATACGAAGTCGAGCTCCTCTACCCAATGGCAGTCATATTCTGTTAGGGAGCAGACCAGGCGGGGTTTGATACCGCTCATGATGAGGCTATTGGCCCGTTCGACCTGTCCATTCGTTTGTGGGTTATATACTTAGGCATAATCGAGCTTGATGCCCATGTTAGCACACCAGTCTTTTACCTCCTAGGCCATGAAATTAGATCTATTTTCTGTTATTATACTATGGGGGACACCGTAACGATGAACCACACCGGATATAAACTCGATAACTGGTCCGGACTTAGCTGACGTTACAGGTTTCGCCTCAATCCATTTGGTGAATTTGTCAACCATGACAAGGAGGTATTTCTTTTTCTTGGTCCCCCCTTAAAGTGGTCCAACCATGTCCAGCCCCTAGACCGCAAAAGGCCAGGTAATCAGAATTGTCCGAAGAGCCGTTGGGGGCATGTGACGTTGATTTGCAAAGAGCTGATAGCCAACACAGTGCTGAACGAGTGTGTGAGCATCTGCGTGAGCAGTGGGCCAGAAGAATGCGGCTCGAAAAGCCTTGCTTACCAGGGCCCGAGCTGATGCGTGGTGACCACGCTTGCCTGCATGTATCTCCGCCAAGAGCTGCTTCCCTTCCTCTTCGGATATGCATCGTTGGAGGACTCCAGTGGTGCTTGTCTTGTATGGCTCTCCCTCTTGTACCAAGTAAGCCTTTGAGAATCGTATGATGCATCTTGCTTCAGTATGATTGTCGGGGAGTTGCTAGAGGAGGAGATAAGCAAGGAATGGATCGGTCCATGATGCGATCACTGCCACAACTTCGTGAGCTGAAAATATTTTTCGGCCGTTGATCCACCGATGATTTGATCGTCTGGTTCGATGATAGGAGGGGTAATTTGTGCTGGTCCATTGACTCCAGCGTCCCGATCCTCATCTTGCCATACCACGGACTGCTTAAAGAGCCATTCCAGGAAGGTATTGTTGGGGATGGGATTGCGTTTTGCTCCCATCCGGGCGAGGACATCGGCGGCCTGGTTATTGTCTCTGGAAACATGGTGGAATTCGAGTGTTTGAACCTTGCGGATACTTGAGGACGACATTTCTATATGCTGCCATCTTCGTGTTTTTGGCGTCGAATTCTCCGTTGATTTGCGAGATGGCAAGGTTAGAGTCTCCTCTTACTTCGAGCCGTTGTACGCCCATTGATGCTGCCATTCGAAGCCCATGCAACAGGGCCTCGTATTCGGCCGCATTGTTGGAGTCAGTGTACATAATATGCAGGATGTACCAGATATTGTCGCCTGTTGGGGATGTGAGTACTACCCCAGTCCCCAGTCCGGCGAGCGTTTTTGATCTGTCAAAGTACATCGTCCAATGGGAGTATGTACTGTACTCCCTGGGGAGCTCGGCCTCCATCCATTCTGCGAGGAAATCAGCCAACACCTGAGATTTAATAGCTCGGCATGATTTAGACGTGATGTCGAAAGGAAGGAGTTCAATTCCCATTTGGCTATGCGGCCAGTGGCATATCTGTTATTGATTATGTCGTTCAACGGTACTTCGGATGCCACCATCACCGAACACTCTTGAAAGTAGTGCCACAACTTTCGAGATGCCATGAAAACTGTGTAGGCTATCTTCTGGTAATGCGGATACCTTGATTTGCATGGGGTGAGGACTTCCGATACATAGTATATGGGCTTCTGTACCCGAAACTTGTGACCCTCGTCCCCTCGTTCAATAACGAGAGCTGCACTAACCACTTGATTGGTGGCTGAGATGTACAACAGCATGCGTTCAGCTATGCCCGAAGGATCAGATTTGCCAGCAATCAAATCTCGGCCGGATTCATTCTAATACATAGTATTCAGCCACCAATCTACTGTTGTACATAGTATTCAGCCAGCAATCTTGGATGGATTCATTTCGATACATAGTATGTTTAGGATAAATCAAATCTGGTCGATGCCGGATTCATTCTGATACATA
The DNA here is from genome assembly GCA_039707655.1 of Elymus sibiricus. NCBI lineage: Eukaryota > Viridiplantae > Streptophyta > Magnoliopsida > Poales > Poaceae > Elymus > Elymus sibiricus. The sequence continues at coordinate 140,316,706 of CM077673.1, read as the reverse complement.
GTATTCAGGTCTTTGAAGTCGACACATAGCCGCAAAGATTTATCCTTCTTTGGTACCATGAACAGATTTGCCAACCACTCGGGAAGCTTGATTTCTCGAATGAATCCGGCTTCCAATAGTTTTGCTAGTTCTTCGCCCATGGCTTGACGCTTGGGTTCGGAAAATCGGCGTAACGCGTGCTTGACAGGCTTGAAACTTGGGTTTATGTTCAGGCTATGCTCCCCCAGTCTCCGTGGGATTCCTGGCATATCTGATGGGTGCCAGGAGAATATATCCCAGTTTGCGCGTACGAATGTGCACAATGCTTCGTCTACCTCTGGGTTCAGCTGAGCTCCCATGGATGCCGTTTTATTGGGGTCCGTCGGATGTACTTGGAATTTGACGATCTCGTCTGCTAGTTTGAAAGATGTGGCTTTGGGCCATTTGCTAAGAATTACATCGTCCCTGTCCACCATAGATCGGAGTGTGTTAATTCTTCCGCCATGAGGGTTTCAGAGAGTGCCTCGAGGGCAAGGGAAGCAATTTTGTTTTTGGTCCGTCGGGCTCTATCAAGGTCACTCATGATTGTGATCACACCGTTGGGCCCTGGCATTCTGAGCTTCATATACCCATAATGTGGTATAGCCTGAAAGCTTGTGAAAGCATCGCGCCCCAATAGGGCGTGGTAACCGCTATGAAAAGGCACACTATGGAAAATGAGTTCTTCGGACAGGTAGTTCTCAACGGTGTCGAATACCACGTCAATTTGTACGGCTGTGTTCGATGTGAGATCTATCGAATTGCATTTTGGCCAAGGTATCCTCATAAATGAGGTTCGGCCCGCTGCCACCGTCCACTAGCACTTTATGCAGCCTGAAGCCATCGATAATGGGGCCGAGGAGCAGGGTGGCAGGTGTTCGGCCAAGGCGGATTAGAGGTTGATCTTCCTCGTCAAAGTGATCGGTGTGTTCTTCAATGAATTCCTCGCTGCCAGCTGGTGTACTTGGTCGAGCTCTCGAAGAGCTCTCTTCCTCTGATTATTTGAGGGGAACATCTCGTAGATCGTTAGGATCTCGGCGCTGTTATTTGTTGGTGTGGGCGATCGTCTTCTTGAGGGTGAGATCCCAAGGATGGTCTCTCCGCTCTTTGCAACTTGCCTGAGGACCCAGCAAGCTCGCAGGCTGTACGTGGGGTTCGTGTTCAGCAGCACAGAGTGTATAGGGCATGACTTCTCTAATAGGTCGTCCACGACAGTTCTAGAACCTGCGATTAGTTTGTTCTTTTTCTCGGCATGCTCATACTCGACCGGGCGTCGAGAAGGTATGTGCTTCCGCCGGGTTCTCCTAGAGTCCCCGGCGTGGCCTGACTCCGTGCACATCTGTTGAGCCTGCCAGGTGCTTTCCATGGTGCAGTATTTTTGCACCAGGTCTACTAATTAATCAAAACTTTGGACGTGGCAATGGGCGAGGGCGTTAAGGACTCCTTCGACGTGGCAATTGTATAGGAAGGTTGATATATTGTCGTGGTTACCGCATTCTACCATTCTTCTTTTGACAAGGAGGAATCTGGCCTAGTAATTGTGGACCATTTCCCTTGGCAATTGCTTGACGTACATTAGGTCCCATATGTTAGGTATTCCCGAATTGCTTGGAGAGTATTCGACGTGGTGGGTGGGTGGGGAAAAGCTTTGTGTCCCTGCGGGGTGCGAGCTCGAAGCGTTGACGGCCGTGTCTGGTTCCATAGTGGTGTCTGGCATGGCAGGTTCTGGGTCCGGCTTGTCGGCCAGGCACTATTGTGCGGGCTCCAGGTCTTGCGTCTGGCTGGGTTTAAGCCCCAACTTCCTTTAGGGATGGGTTTGGATTCCGAACTAGGAGATTGATCCTGGTGGCCAGGAACCCGAACATAGACCGTCATAGCCCCAGTGGATGTGCGGGCGAGCCATCAGTCGCGTTCTCGATGGTGGCGACCAAGTGTGTGATAGGCGGGATATTAATTTCCCTATCATCGGGTTTAAGCCCGACCCGATCATAGATCGAGGGCTGGTCCTTAGCAGCCCCGATGCTTGGATCCGATCGAGTAGCCAGTTCAATGACTTGAGGTCAACGGAGCCCATGCCTTCGGATCGCAGGGGGTCGATCCGTGGAGTTGAGGCCTCAGGGGTGTTGAAAACCGCGCTCGGACAGTGTTCGGCTGCAATCGACCCGAATATATCAACCGAATCAGGCTTTAAGGCCGGACCCATGGCGGGAGTTGCTTTGGTGGACGGATCCATGGCCCCTTATGTTAAGGCGTCGGGACTTGCGAGCTGCTCAATGGTGGCCGAGGGACTTGTTAGAAGAAGATCCCCTCGGGGGTCTGCGATGAGCTCCAGGTTCCCAAAGCGAATCTCGTGACCGGGGGCCAAGTATCCGACCCGGTCGAGATGGCATGTCGGTCCGGCATGCAGCACAATGGTGCCGAATGCAAAGATCTGTCCAGGAACAAAAACGTCCCCGTTACGGATGTCATTGTAGATGACTAGGCAAGCCATCGATCTTGCTGGTGATCTAACAGCGGAACTCTCAATGAAAGCACAAATGTTGGTGTTAAAACCGGCGGATCTCGGGTTGGGGGTCCCGAGCTGTAGATCTTTTATCGATGGGTAACAAGGAACGTAGACAAAGGGGTTTACCTAGGTTCGGGCCCTCCCGAAGAGGTAAAACCCTACGTCCTACTTTTGAATGTATTGGTGGGTGTATGATGATTATAGAGTCAACCTACCACGGCATCAGATGAACTACACCCTAGATGAGTCGGAGTAATAGTCCTTGCTTGTACGAGCTAAACCCTCCGGTTTTTATAGTCACCAGGGGTACCTAGGGTTACACATGGTCGGTTATCATAAAGGGGTAAACCTACCGATCTGGTCATCTTGACTTGAAGGACACACCAAGTCTTTTAATCTTTCCTACCCGAACACGAGGTTGGCTTGTAGTTCGGCCTCCATGTATTGGGCCGAGAGTGGTCCAACCGTCCAGCCTATGGGAAATAGGTCGACGGCCCGAGGACCCCTTAGCCCCGGACTCCCTCACCAGTCTAAATCGTGTACGCGTACGTACAACCATGTTGCGTCTCGAGCACGTACTCGCGCATACGGCAGGGCTAGGGCTCGTGTACATGGAGAGGTGATATGCCTCCAACGTATCTATAAGTTTTGATTGTTCCATGCTATTATATTATCAAGCGAGGATACTTTATATGCAAGTATATGCTATTTTATATCATTTTTGGGAACTAACCTATTAATCCAGTGCCAAGTACCAATTGTTATTTTTTGCCTATTTTTGGTTTTCCAGGAAATCTGTACGAAATGATGTCCAAACGCTACAAAACAATTTGTCGATTTTTTCTAGACAAAATGACCCAGGAAGCCTTGGGAGGAGTCACGAAGCGAGAGGAGGAGATGGCAAGGCAATAGGGCACGCCTAGGGGGGTAATCATGCCCTGTTACCTTGTGGACCCCTCGTGGCTCCGTCTGACCTAATTCCACCTAAATAAATTCTCTAGAACCAGGAAACCAACAAAGAGCTACCCGAAACACATTTTCCACCGTCGCAAGCCTCTGTTCCGATAGGAGGTCATCTAGAGACCTTTTTCGGTACTCTGTCGAAGGGGGAATCAACTATGGACGCCATCAACGTCAACCTCGCTGCCTCCATGATGATGCGAGAGTAGTCCACCATAGACCTTTTAGCCCATAACTAGTACCTAGATGGCTTCTGTTCTCTCTTTGATCTTCAATACATTGTTCAGCACGATCCTCGCGGTGATCTATCCGATGTAATCTTCTTTTGCAGTGTGTTTGTTGGGATCCGATGAATTTTGGGTTTATGATGAAATTAGTCATTAAAAGTAATTGAGTATTTTCTGAATTCTATTATTCAAGATTGTTATAGCTTCGTATTTCTCTCTGATCTATAGGTTTTGTTTGGCCAACTAAATTGATTTATCTTCAGCGAGAGTGGTGCGTTATAATGGGTTCAATATTGCGGCGCTCTATATCCCAGTGACAGAAATAGACAAGACACGTATTTGTACTGTTGCCATTAAGGATAAAACGATGAGATCTGAACATATTGCCTGTCTTATTTTGTCTACATTATGTCAGCTTGCTCCAAGCATTACTTTGTTTGTCATGAATATAGATGAAGGCATGAGTCGGTCGATTGGTGGAGTAATAGTAGTTGATGCGGAATCGTTTTGGTCTAGCTTTTTAAGGATGTGATGCCTATATACATGATCATTGTCATAACTATGCGCAATTATATCAATTGCCCAATAGTAATTTGTCTACCCACTTATGCTATTTTCAAGAGAGAAGCTTTTAGCGAACACTATGCCCCCCGGATCTACTTAACCATAAATAAAAAAACCTAAAAATACTTTTCTGTAATTTATTTTATTTTATTTTATTTTGCCTTTACATTATCAATCTCTATCAAGATTTAATCCTTGCAACTATCGAGTTCAAGGGGCTTGACAATTCTCTTGCCCGCCTTGGGTGCAAGTATTTGGTTTTGCGTGTGTAGGTTTTGTCAAAGGGAGTTTGCCTGAATCTTCTATTGGTTCAATAACCTTGGTTCTCACTAAGAGAAATACTTATCTCCACTATGGTGCATCTCCTCTCCTCTTCGGGGAAAATCCCAATGCAACTCACAAGTAGCAGGAAAAATGTGTGGCACCGTTCTCGGGGAGACATCATCAAACTCTCGTTAGGTACGTACACATAAACTATATTTCACTTGTTCTACTTTTTATTTTCTGTTATATTTTTATTTATATAAAAAACAAAAATACAAAACTATTTCTATTTGCTTGCTTGCTTAGTTATCTAGTTTACTTGTTTGCTTGCTTGTTGGAAGTTGCTATCATGTTTGTGTTTGAAGAGATTAGTGATGCCTCTGCCGCTAGTATGGAAGCTTTTGATCATCCAACTTCAGCACATAATGAGATTACTAAAAGAAAATTTGATGAATTTTCCTAGGAAAAACTTGATAATCTTGCTGATGATGATCCTTCCAAAGAAGAACCCACTATTATGCAAACAAAGAAATTTCACATAGGTATTATTGGGAAAAGTGCAATTCAGGATTTTTTTTAACTTGTGCTGGCTCATTACCATTAATAGGAGGATCAATTCTTGCTAGAACTACTAGTTATGTGGATGCTATATCTTTACTTCTAGTTGAATTAGAGAGACAATTTGTGCACATGCATCCCCGTACACAATGGTTGTTTCAAGAATTTTCAAATATTCAGGATGCTTCTACTAAATGCTTAGCTACAATATTTATCGTTCATGAATTCAATCACGTTATGCGAGAAGCTAGATAAATATTTGCTCATTATAGAGTTAATGGTGAGTGTCCACCTATAGAAGGAATTCTCTATGACTTGGAAGAAAAGGAAATTACGATCAACGGACGTGCTTATGTTGAGAATCTTAGAAAAAAGGTTTCAACTAATGTTTTAGTTGATATTTTTTTTGAACACAATGATCAATTTATATACCAAATCTTGGATTGGATCTTATACTTGGGAGAGGATTAAGGAAGTATCTTTATCAAAACTTATACAATGAAGAATTGTCAATTACTTATGAAAAGCCTAAGGAGGAGCCTCCTCCTCCTCCTGAAATGGATCTCACACTCTGTCGTACATATAATTGTTGATTGTTTCATGCTAATATTATACAACTTTCACATATTTTTGGCAACATTTTATATGATTTATTGGACTAACATATTGATCGAGTGCCCAGTTCCAGTTCCTGTTTGTTGCATGTTTTTTTTGTTTCGCAGAATATCCATATCAAATGAAGTCCAAACGCGAAAAAACATTATGGAGAATTATTTTGGAATATATGTTATTTTTGGGAGTTGGAATCAACGCAAAAGGAGGCCCACAGCCCCCACAGTACACCAGGGTGCACCCCATGGCCTAGGCGCGCCGTGGTGGGTTGTGGTCACCTCGTACGGTGGTTGCTGCTCTACTTCGGGCGCAAGGAATCTTATATCCGGAAAAACAGCATGTTAAAATCTCAGCGCAATCGGAGTTATGGATCTCCGGGAATATAAGAAACGGTTTTCGGCTAGAAAACAAGAACGCGAAACAGAAGAGAACAGAGAGGGAGATCGAATCTCGGAGGGGCTCCTGCCCCTCCGCCGCCATGGAGGACATGGACCAGAGGGGGAACTCTCGTCCCATCTCAGGGGGAGGCCAAGGAATTAGAAGTAAGAGGGGGGCTGTCTCCCCCTGTCCCCCGGTGGCGCCGGAACGCCGCCGGGGCAATCATTGGGACGACGATCTACACCAACAACTTCGCCGCCGTCAACACCAACTCTCTCCCCCTCTGTGCAGTGGTGTAACACCTCTCTTCCCCGCTGTAATCTCTACTTAAACATGGTGCTCAACTCCATATATTATCTCCCAATGATATGTGGCTCTCCTATGATGTTTGAGTAGATCCGTTTTGTCCTATGGGATAATTGATGATTGTGGTTGGTATGAGTTGTATGTTTTATTTTGGTGCTGTCCTATGGTGCCCTCTATGTCCCGCAAACGTGAGGGATCCCCGCTGTAGGGTGTTGCAATATGTTCATGATTTTCTTATGGTGGGTGGTGCGAGTGACAGAAGACACAGACCCGAGTAGGTGGGTTGTTGCATATGGGAGTAAAGAGGACTTGATACTTAATGCTATGGTTGGGTTTTACCTTAATGATCTTTGGTAGTTGCGGATGCTTGCTAGAGTTCCAATCATAAGTGCATATGATCCAAGTACGAAAAGTATGTTAGCTCATGCCTCTCCCTCGTATAAAATTGCAATAATTATTATCGGTCTAGATATCAATTGCCTAGGGACAAATAACCTTCTTGTTTCACAAAAGCTTCTACTAAACAACTAACTTTTATTATCTTGCAATTTACTCGTAGTTTTATTCCCGCAAAGTACTTCTAGTTTTATTCGTGCAAACTATCCTTTCATCTACAAAATAGTTTCATACTTGTTCTAGGTAAAGCAAACGTTAAAGTGTGCGTAGAGTTGTATCGCTGGTCGATAGAACTTGAGGGAATATTTGTTCAACCTTTAGCTCCTCGTTGGGTTCGACACTCTTATTTATCGAAAAAGGCTACAAACGACCCCCTACACTTGTGGGTTATCAAGACCTTTTTCTGGTGCCGTTGCCGGGGAGCTATAGCGTGGGCTGAATATTCTCGTATCTGCTTGTTTGCTTTATCACTAAGTAATTTTTAATTTCTGTTTTTAGTTGTTTTATATATTTAGTTATGGATATGGAACAGGAAACTCCAAAAAAATTAGTTGTACTTGCTACTCATGGATATGGGGAACGCGTTAATTACTCCTTTGATAATCCTGAGAAATCATCATTAAATTTATAATGGGAGACACGTTGGATCAATGTGAGGACTTTAGGGATTTGCGCATGTCTCAAAAAGGCAAACACTTATGGGATCAAATTTGCATATTGCAATGGTTTGCTTGGGATGCATGCTTGAGATGGGACTTTACTTGTTGCTCTAAGATAGAGGCTCCACACCTTCCCTTCCAATGTTTATTTAATGATAATGAAACCTTGTCTTCTTATGCTAATGTTATTTATGATTACTATGATGTGGAATGAATAGAATAATTTGTTGCTTTTAAAGGTGCTTACGAAATTGCTTCTTTGCTTGAAAAGTATGATGATGTTCCTTACAAATCTGAAAATTTATCCATACTTCAATATTGCTATGATAATTATGAATACAACTATGATATTATTGAATTTATTGAGAGAATGTCCGCTGCCTTGGAAGAGACTAAAATTTTGCAGGAATCTATGGAAGAGGAAGTTACAGAAATTGTGAGCTCATTAGATGAAAAAGATGAGGAGGAGAGCGAAGAACAAAAGGAGGAAGAGCGGATTAGCTACCGTGCCCACCTTCTAATGAGAGTAACTCTTCAACTCATACATTATTTAGTTTCCCTTCGTGCTTACCGAAGGATGAATGCTATGATAATTGCTATGATCTCGTGGATTCTTTTGAAATATCCCTTTTTGATGAACTTGATGCTTGCTATGCCTGTGGCCAAGATGCCAATATGAATTATACTTATGGAGATGAACTTGCTATAGTTCCTTATGTTAAGAATGAAATTGTTGCTATTGCACCCACATATGATAGTCCTATTATGTTTTTGAATTCTCCCAACTACGCTATATCGGAGAAGTTTGCTCTTATTAAGGATTATATTGATGGGCTGCATTTTGCTACTACACATGATGATTTTGATGAATATAATATGCATGTGCTTGCTTCTCCTACTTGCAATTATTATGAGAGAGGAACTACATCTCCACCTCTCTATGTTTCCAATAAGATAAAATTGCAAGAAACTGTTTATACTATGCATTGGCCATTACTTCATGTGCATGAATTGTTCTTTTATGACATGCCGATGCATAGGAAGAGAGTTAGACTTCGTCATTGCATGATATATGTTGCTTTGTGCTCACTACTAAATCACAAATCATTGTTAATTAAAATTGGCTTTGATATACCTTGGGATCCGGGTGGATCCATTAGTTGAGCACTTTATGCCTAGCTTAATGGCTTTAAAGAAAGCGCTGCCAGATAGACAACCCAGAAGTTTTAGGGAGCCATTTTATTCTGTTGAATGCTTTTATAAAGTTTAAAAACAAAAATATATATAGAGGCGAACCTAAAACTTCACAAAAAGAAAAGTGAAAGTGAGAGAGACGAACATCGTGAAAGTGGGGGGAATTCCTTGAACTTTGTTCATGCCCATGGAAACTTTGTGAATCTTTAATCACAGTAACTTTTCAACAAAAATAATAGTCCCCTTGTACAAATCCATCTATACCTACTAATAAAGCAAGGTGATATTCTTGGTTTCGTCCCGCATCTGATTTTACATTAAGTGTATTAATTATACAAGAGGTGGTACTAATTCTTGCGTCACACGTCTACATCGTTCCCGGATCTTCGTACGTCATAGGATGAAACGCAGCTGTGCTTAGACTCATGAAGCCGGCCCATCTATCTTTTTTGGTTAGTACTAAGTCGAATAATGATTGGATGATTCTAGCCCACTGCGGCCAGGCCCATACTGCCTCGGAGAGAGCAAAAATATACTGTAATCAGAAGAACCAGGGATCGATCTCCCAACCTACCGATCACTCCTAGACGCTTAACAAGCTGATCTATAATAGGGGTTCGTTTTAGAAGGGAAGATTTGACTTCATATTTAATTGTACCACCTCGCTCCTTTTCATCCCGTTTCACTAATTTATATATGTTTGCAATCTGGAATCAACAAGCCGCCTCAAAAGTCAACGGAAGGAATTAACGAGCGAGAGCAAACCGAGAAAATAAAGAAGGAAACAAGACGCGGCTAGACTCCTCGGATTGAAAAATAGAGATTGGATCCGACGTGATCAGAAGGGGCGCTACAAACCGATAGGGAAGCAGAAACGACGGGACTTTGACCCGGGGCCAGCTCCCCCGCGTTCCTGAACGGATGGGCCATCAGCCGTGACCCATCGTGTTGGGTGGAGTTCCTGGAGACAAACGCCGGGACGCACGCTCGCGGACAGCACTGCTAATGTTCGGGTCTGAGCGGCGGAGCATGGTGTAGTGGGAACCGCAGGCGGCCTCGCAAAGCTGGACAAGGACGAGCCGCGGAAGCCTTGCAAGTTGCAACGCCGCTGCTCTCTTTTCTTTCAGCAATAATGGCAGCACCAAGCCGTGCTGCTCGCCGCCACATCCCTTTTATCTGTAATATTGCTAATTCAAAATCTTTGCAATTTGTGTACGTCCATATTTGTTGCAATTGACCATGATGCTAATTAAGGTGCCCGATACAATAAGCCACGATGAAGGAAACTGCTTGTTAACGGGCACTGCCGTGTGGGAGGTCTGCGGCGACGCCTTCTAGTACAGCGCTCGTGAGAACATATAATCCTCCTAAATAATACAAGGTCAGGGTGAGGTGATGCTCGAAACTTTCAGGCCGTGTACTGACTTGTCCCTTCTACTTTAGACGCGTTGTGAGTGTTAAGAAAGACCTATGTTAGTACATAACCCCTGTTGATGCACGTTCTGACAACTACATGTCCCTCCAAATTTCCTTGGTTAATATATTATAATTATTGGTGTTATGATGATATTGGTTCAGACTATACATTTACAATATTTAAATAGTATATTTTAAGTTTGGTACATGCAAAAATGGAATTACTTGTTTTCGTAATCTCCAAACATTTCTTTAACAGTGGTCCTTTTTTTATCTCGGATATACCTATTTTCATATTTTCTTATTCCTAAAATACAAAACAAATTAGAAAAAGGTTAAGTTTCATATTTCAAATTATTAGCAATGACCTCCCTTTTACATTATTAAATATGTTATGGCCTGAATATTGGGCATGCGCCTCATTAACTATGACTAAGCCTATCTCTCTTCTAATAGGATGATGTAGGAATACGTTTGTTTCTGTTGCAACGCACTGGCATTTTTCCTATCTCTATCTTATTGTATACCTACCAATAAATGGGCTATCGCTTCTCCATGTCCGTCGCCCTTCTTTTTTTAAAAACCTCTCTGGTAATTAACCCGCCGTCCAACTTTAAATGGCAAAATAAACCATTTTTTTACAGTTTTACAAAAATTACCCTCACTTTTCTGATAAATAACCCGCACTCCATGACAGAAAACGAATCGTTTTTCCATGTTTTAGCGGAAAAACCCTCCCATTTCTATAATTAACCCGCTGTCCATCTAAAAAAGCAGTACATTTTTAAAATATTTGTATCTTTTAAACCATAACTCTAATTTTTAACATGCTATATATGAACTTTGTTTAGAAAAAATTATAGAATACGAATATGATATTATTTTACCTATTAAACATTAAAAAAGTGTTGTTTAGGGTGCAACCTTAATCAATAGCGCACGGCTCATTTTTCTTTCATACCGACAACGATCCGATTGCAAATGAACACCTCATCAAAGCCAAATTAGAGACGAAAGAAACCATTGATAAACATGCGTGCCTGCCTTGGCAAAACTTTGCATCGGAAGAAAGTATATTTCTCATCTTATGCCGAGAGAGACATTTTGGCAAGACCTATTAGGGGGTCTTAAGCAATGGTTATTGGGTTAGGGTCGTGCGATATTCTCCCGTTGCAACGCACAGGCACTTTTGCTAGTTGTATTATAAAAATAACGTTCCAAGATTTGCCTTTAGGATGATTAGATTGCTTGTTGGTATGTGCGGTGTAAAAACAGAAACTTTGGCTGTAGTGCGTGAATTTACTTTTTTTATTGGAAGTCACAAGTTTCTGACATTTGTACACAATATTTCTATACAAAATGTTTATTTCGTGCTAATTGTTCAGAATATTTGGAGTTACAGAAGTATGGTCAAAGTTCAGATTACTAGAGACTGTCCTGTTTAAGACATATTCTATTTTTGATGCATTGTTTTGCTTGTTTTGATGAAACTATCAATTTTATTGGCGGTATAAGCCCTGGAGAAGTTATAATACAGCAGGTATAATGCAAATATAAAATATGAATGGGTTTGCAATAGTAATTAAAGTAGTAATTTGCTTTATTATACTAACGGATCTCACTAGTTTTCTGTTAAGTTTTGTGTGGATGAAGTGTTCAAAGATCGAGCAGGTCTCGATATGAGGAGAAGGAGGAGAGGCAAGAGTTCAAGCTTGGGGATACCCAAGGCACCCCAAGTAAATATCTAAGGAGACTCGAGCGTCTAAGCTTGGGGATGCCCCGGAAGGCATCCCATCTTTCTTCAAAAAGTATCGGTATGTTTTCGTTTTCGTTTCGTTCATGTGATATGTGTAAATCTTGGAGCGTGTTTTGTGTTTAGTTTTCACTTTTCTTTTATGCACCATGATGGTATGAGATAGTCCATGGTTGATTTATACAATGCTCATTGCACTTCACTTATATCTTTTGAGTATGGCTTTATAGAATGCTACATGTGCTTCACTTATATCATTTGAAGTTTGGATTGCCTGTTTCTCTTCACATAGAAAACCGTTATTTGTAGAATGCACTTTTGCTTCAATTATATTTATTAGAGCATGGTCTTTTGTAGAAAGAATTAAACTCTCTTGCCTCACTTATATCTATTAAGAGAGTCAACAGGAATTGGTCAATTGCAAGGTTAGTCATAAAATCCTACATAAAACTTATGGATCACTGAATATGATATGTTTGATTCCTTGCAATAGTTTTGCGATATAGAGATGATAATATCTGGGAGGTACTAGTAAATGGTTGTGGTTAGTAAGAATATTGGTGTTAAGGTTTGTGATTCTCGAAGCATGCAGGTATAGTCTCCCGTTATGCCAGGAAGTTGGAGCATAATTTATCCTTGATTGTCTATGTTTGTGAAGGTCGGGGGCGCGCGATGGTTAAGTCCTACCAACCTCTCCCCTAGGAGCATGCGTAGTAATGCTTTGCTTCGAGGGCTAATAAACTTTTGCAATAAGTATGTGAGTTCTTTATGACTAATGTGAGTCCATGGATTATACGCACTCTTACCTTTCCGCAATTTGCTAGCCTCTACGGTACCGTGCATTGCCCTTTCTCACCTCAAGAGTCGGTGCAAACTTCGCTGGTGCATCTAAACCCCGTGATATGATACGCTCTATCACACATAAGCCTTATTATATCTTCCTCAAAAAAGCCAGCATACCTACCTATTATGGCATTTCCATAGCCATTCCGAGATATATTGCCATGCAACTTCCATCGCTTCCATTTTGATGACTTGAGCATTCATTGTAATATTGCTTTACATGATCGTAAGATAGCTAGCATGATGTTTCCATGGATTGTCCATTTTTTGATATCTTTGCTACGCTAGATCATTGCTCATCCTGGTATACTGCCAGAGGCATTCATATAGAGTCATACTTTGTTCTAATATCGAGTTGTAAGTAAATAGAAGTGTGATGATCATCATTATTCATTATTAGAGCATGTCCTAGTGAGGAAAGGATGATAGAAACTATGATTCCCCCACAAGTCGGAATAACGATATGGACAAATATAAAAAGAAAAAAAGAGAAGAAAAAAAGAGAAGAAAAAAAGAGAAGAAAAAAAAGAAAAAAAGAGAGAGACAGAGGGCAGGGAAATGCTAATTCCACACTTGTGCTTCAAAGAAGCACCATGTTTTTCATATAGAGAGTCTCCTATGTTGTCACTTTCATATACTAGTGGGAATTTCTCATTATAGAGTTAGATGCACACCCACTTAGTTTCAGTTTGAGCTTTCATACACTTATAGCTCTTAGTGCATCCGTTACATGGCAATCCCTACTCCTCGCATTGATATCAATTGATGGGCATCTCCATAGCCCGTTGATTAGCCGATTCGATGTGAGACTATCATTCTTTTTGTCTTTTCTATATTCAACCACCGCATTCTATTCCACCCATAGTGCTATATCCATGGCTTGCGCTAATGTATTGCGTGAGAGTTGAAAATGCTGAAGCCCGTTAAAAAGTATGAACCAATTGCTTGGCTGACACCAGGCTAGTACATGATTTATACTTTGTGTTAAGAAGACAAAGCATGACAAGGCTATATGATTTTGTAGGGATAGCGTTCTTTAGCCTTGATATTTTGAAAGACATCATTGTTTGTTGGGATGCCTGAGTATTAATGTCTTTATGTCAAACTATAGTCTATTGCTTTGAATCACTCATGTCTTAATATTCATGCCATGATTAAATGTATGATCAACATTATGCTAGGTAGCATTCCACATCAAAAAAAATTATATCATTTACCTACTCAAGGATGAGCAGGAATTAAGCTTGGGGATGCTAATACGTCTCTGTTGTATCTATAATTTTTTATTATTTCATGCCAATATTATACAACTTTCACATATTTTTGGCAACATTTTATATGATTTATTGGACTAACATATTGATCCAGTGCCCAGTGCCAGTTCCTTTTTGTTGTGTGTCTTTTGTTTCACAGAATATCCATATCAAATGAAGTCCAAACGCGACAAAAATTTAAGGAGAATTATTTTGTAATATATGTGATTTTTCGGAGTTGGAATCAATGCAAAAGGAGGCCCACACCCCCCACGGTACACCAGGGCGCGCCGTAGTGGGTTGTGGTCACCTCGTAAGGCGGTTGTTGCTCTACTTCGGGCACAAGGAAGCTTATATCCGAGAAAAAATCATGTTAAAACCTCAGCGCAATCAGAGCTATGGATCTCCGGGAATATAGGAAAAGGTTTTTGGCCGGAAAAGAAGAACACGAAACATAAGAGAACGGAGAGGGAGATCCAATCTCGGAGGGGCTCCTGCCCCTCCGCCACCATGGAGGCCATGGACCAGAGGGGGAACTCTCCTCCCATCTAGAGGGGAGGACAAGGAAAAAGAAGAAAGAGGGGGGATCTCTCCCCCTCTCTCCCGGTGGCGCCGGAACGCCGCCGGGGCAATCATCGTGACGACGATCTACCCCAACAACTTCGCCGCCGTCAACACCAACTCTCTCCCCCTCTATGCAGCAGGGTAACACCTCTCTTCCCCGCTGTAATCTCTACTTAAACATGGTGCTCAACTCTGTATATTATCTCCCAATGATATGTGGCTATCCTATGATGTTTGAGTAGATCTGTTTTGTCCTATGGGCTAATTGATGATCATGGTTGGTATGAGTTATATGTTTTATTTTGGTGATGTCCTTTGGTGCCCTCCGTGGCACGCAAATGTGAAGGATCCCCGCTGTAGGGTGTTGCAATATGTTCATGATTTGCTTATGGTGGGTTGCGTGAGTGACAGAAGACACATACCCGAGTAGGTGGGTTGTTGCATATGGCAGTAAATAGGACTTGATACTTAATGCTATGGTTGGGTTTTACCTTAATGATTGGTAGTTGCGGATGCTTGCTAGAGTTCCAATCATAAGTGCATATGATCGAAGTATGGAAAGTATGTTAGCTCATGCCTCTCCCTCATATAAAATTGCAATAATTATTACCAGTCTAGTTATCAATTGCCTAGGGACAAATAACCTTCTTGTTTGACAAAAGCTTTCTACTAAACAACTAACTTTTATTATCTTGCAATTTACTCGTAGTTTTATTCCTGCAAAGTACTTCTAGTTTTATTCGTGCAAACTATCATTTCACCTACAAAATAGTTTCATACTTGTTCTAGGTAAAGCAAACGTTAAAGTGCGTATAGAGTTGTATCGGTGGTCGATAAAACTTAAGGGAATATTTGTTCTACCGTTAGCTCCTCGTTGGGTTCGACACTCTTATTTATCGAAAAAGGCTACAAACGATCCCCTACACTTGTGGGTTATCAATTGTATTGGGGTGTATAATCCATGGAGAAGTTTGAATATACTAACGGATCTCTCGAGGTTTGGTTGAGTTTTGTGTGCTAAAGTTTTAATGTTTTGGGTGAGACAATGATGCATGAAGGAATAAGGAGCGGCAAGGCCCTAAGCTTGGGGATGCCCAAGGAAACCCAAGGTAATATTCAAGGAAGACCCAAGCGTATCTTCGAAAGGCATCCCCTGTTTCGCCCTCAATCTATCAGTATGTCACTTGGAGCTATATTTTTATTCATCACATGATATGTGTTTTGCTTGGAGCGTCGTGTATTATATTTTTCTTTTATTTTAGTTCGCTACAATCATTGTTTGCTGGACACACATATTTGAGAGAGACAAGCGGTCATCATGATTTTTTAGAATACCCTATATGTTTCCCTTATATCTTTTGAGCTAGGCAGTTGCTCTACTGCTTCACTTATAACTTTTTAGTGATTTTGTAGAAATAATGGAACTCTCATGCTTCACTTTAATATTTTTGAGCGTATATAAAATAGGAACGATAATGGGAACGATTTATAAGACTAGTCCCAAAAGGATAGGTATTCAAGGGGTATATATTAAAAACTTTCATGTAGCTTACTAAGGAAGAAACATTAGTTGATTATATTGCTGTAGTAATATGAAAGGGCATGAGTACATGATTATTGGATAGTAGAAATATCGTTAATTAAAGCTTTTTATCTGTTATTCATCTAAGTATTAACTATGGCATGGTGATGATGCGTGGGCGTTTTTATGTCCAAAATGAAATCTTATCATGTTGTTCGAATCGGGGGCATGCGATGGTTAACTCCTACGAACCTCCTCCCTAGGGGCATGCAGTAGTACTTTGTTTCGAGAGAGATAATAAGGATTTACAATAAGTATACGAGTACTTTATGAGTAATGTGAATCCATGGATATACGCACTCTCACCTTTCCGTAATTTTCTTGCCTCTTCGGTACTGTGCATTGCCAATTCTCACCTCAAGAGTCGGGGCAACCTTCGCCGCTGCATCCAATCCCCGTGATATGATACGCTCTATCACACATAAGTCTCCTTATGTCTTCCACAAAACAGCCACCATACCTACCTATCATGGCATTTGCATCGCCATTCCGAGATATATTGCCATGCAACTTCCACCATTCTGTCACATAACTTGTGTGTTCATCATCATATTGCTTTGCATGGTCATATAGCTGACATAGTATTTGTGACAAAGCCACCTCTCATCAATGTCTACATGTTACGCTAGATCATTGCCCATACTGGTACACTGCCAGAGGCATTCATATAGAGTCATGTTGTTTTATCTTGAGTTGTAAGTAAATAAAAGTGTGATGATCATTATTATCAGAGCGATGTCCCAGTGAGGAAAGGATGATGGAGACTGATTCCCCCACAAGTCAGGATGAGACACCAGACGAAAAATAAAATAAAATAAAATAAATTGGGGAGGATAAAAAAAGAGAAAAGCCCACCATGAAAAAAGAGAGAAAAGAGAGAAGGGGCAGTGATACTGTCCATTTACCACTACGTCAAAGTGTCACCATGTTCTTCATATAGAGAGTCTCCTGAGCTGTCATTTTCATATGCTAGTGGGAATTTTTCATTATAGAACTTGCCTTGTATATTCCGATGACAGGCTTAGCTTGTGTTGAGCTTTTATACACTTATAGCTCTAGTGCATCCGTTGCATGGCAATCCCTACTCCTCGCATTGATATCGATTGATGGGCATCTCCATAGCCCGTTAGTCTGTCTAGTTGATGCGAGACATTCTTTCCACTTTGACTCTTTTGATATCTACCACCGTACTCTATTCCACCCATATTCTATATTCATGGTTCACGCTCATGTATTGTGTAAAATTGAAAATGCTGAAGCGCGTTGGAAGTACGATCCAATTAACTGGTTGGACACCAGGGTGCTCATGATTTATACTTATGTGGTGAAGACGGAGTCATGCCATGCTTGATATGATAAAATGAGTAGGGAGTAACATTCTTTAAGGATTGTATATTTTGAAAAGTAATGATTATGTTATTTATGTTTATGGATATTATTCTGTTGATATCAATTAGTTCATCGTTTCTCAGTGGTCATACGTAAAAGAGATTACATGTTGGGTAGCATGTCACATCAAAATAAAATTATCATTTACCTACTCGAGGATGAGTAGGAATTAAGCTTGGGGATGCTGATACATCTCCAACGTATCTATATTTTTTTATTGTTCCATGCTATTATATTATCAATCTAGGATACTTTATATGCAATTATACGCTATTTTATATCATTTTTGGGAATTAACCTATTAACCCACTGCCAAGTGCCAGTTGCTGTTTTTTGTGTGGTTTTGGTTTTCCAGGTAATTTCTACCAAACAAAGTCCAAATGCTACGAAACTTCTTAATGATATTTTTGGACAAAAGAGACCCAGGAAGCTTCGGGAGGAGTCAGGAAGCGAGACGATGAGACGGCAACGTAACAGCGCGCGCCCAGTAGGGGTAGGTGTGCCCTGTTACCTTGTGCGCCCCTCGTGGCTCTGTCTTACCTAATTCAACCTCCATAAATTCTCTAAAATCTGGAAACCAATAGAGCCACCCGGAAAAAAAAATCTGCCGCCGCAAGCCTCTGTTCCGACGGGAGGCCATCTGGAGACCGTTTTCGGTACTTTGCCGGAGGGGGAATCGACCATGGAGGCCATCTACATCAACCTTTCTGCCTCCATGATGATGCGTGAGTAGTCCACCACAGACCTATGGGTCCATAGATAGTACTTATATGGCTTCTTCTCCCTCTTTGATCTTCAATACCATGTTCACCACGATCCTCACAGTGATCTATCCAGTGTAATCTACTTTTCTGGTGTGTTTGTTGGGATACAATGAATTGTGGGTTTATGATCAGATTATTCATTGAAAGTAATTGAGTCTTTTCTTAATTCTATTGTGCATGATTGTTATAGCTTCATATTTCTCTCTGATCTATCAGTTTGGTTTGGCCAACTAGATTGATTTATCTTCAGCGGGAGTGGTGCGTTGTAATGGGTTCAATCTTTTGGTGCTCTATATCCCAGTGACAGAAGGGGACAAGACACATATTAGTATTGTTGCATTTAAGGATAAAACGACAGGATCTGAACATATTTCTCGTGTTATTTTGTCTACATCATGTCACCTTGCTCCAAGCATTACTCTGTTTGTCATGCACTTAATACCATAGATGCAGGCATGAGTCAGTCGATTGGTGGAGTAATAGTAGTAGATGCAGAATCGTTTCGGTCTACTTGTTCATGCATGTGATTCCTATATACATAATCATTGCCGTGAATAACATGTCATAACTATGAGCAATTCTGTCAATCACCCAACAGTAATTTATCTACCCACCGTATGCTATTTTCAAGAGAGAAGCATCTAGCGAACACTATGGCCCCCGGGTCTACTTAAACATAAATACTAAAACCCTAAAAATACTTTTCTATATTTTATTCTTATTTATATTATTTTGCCTTTCATTATCTATCTCTATCAAGATCTAATCCTTGCAATTAACGAGTTCAAGGGGCTTGACAGCCCTCTTGCCCGCGTTGGGTGCAAGTGTTTGCTTTTGTGTGTGTAGGGGTTGTCGAAGGGAGTTTGCTTGGTTCTCCTATTGGTTTGTATAACCTTGGTTCACACTGAGGGAAATACTTATCTCTACTGTGTTACATCTCCTCTCCTCTTTGGGGAAAATCCCAACATAGCTCATAAGTAGCAAGAGGCAACATGGCAGAGTCTCGACTAGGGTGTGGTGTCCCGCAAAACAAAGGAAACAATCTTCTATTCAACTGGCTACGGTCAAAATAGGGTGTAGGGGTGTGGCATCCCGCAAAACAGAGGAAACGGGCTTATATTCAATCGGCTACGGTCGAAACGGGGTCTAGGGGTCCGGAATACCTCAAAAAGGAGGAAACGGACTTATGCTCAACCCGCCGGGGTCGAAACTGGGTCCAGGGCTTTGGCGTACCACAAAACGGAGGAAATGGACCGGCTACGGTCCAAGAAACGGTGTCCAGGGGGTGTGGCATACCACAAAACAGGACTCCACAGGCTACTATTCATCCACCGTCGACTTCCTCCAGCCTCCACGCGGCCCTCTTCATTCACACCAACACCGGCTACTGCTATGTACGTACCGTGGGGTACGTCGTGTTCATCTAGCGCCAGCCCCCAGTGGCTGGGGTGGGACGTACGAGCAGACAACAACAACAGGAACTATTCACCCATAGCCAACCAACCGGCTATGTCAACTCACCACGTTTTGTGCAAGGGGCTCGATCGATCGATGCATCATCACGACTCGTTCCACGTATCACACGCGCGGCAGCAACGGGCACTGTTCATCCAGAGGCAACCAACGACAATCGACTACTAGCTCAATAACTAACATATTGCACGGGCGATCTATCGCTCGGGTTTAGTACGTAGTGTGAGGGATCAATCACAAATGTTTAGTACGTACTGCGAGGGATCGATTGATCACTCGGGATCCGTAAGCGAATGCCTCGCTCGTTCGAGTTCAGTTAGTAGCTAGGTAACGCCTCGCACACACAAGCGTGACGAGAGAAACGTGCAAACCATAGGATCGCTCGGCCCCAACCACCCACTAATTTCACACCGTAACCAGGAAATCCTCGAAAATTTCCTCGCCCTAACTTCTACCACGATTTTTTACGTCATGGACAGCCAAAAGAATGTCATGCAGATGTGTCTAAGGCCCACCCATGACGAAAAGCCATTTTCTATGATATTTTTTGTAGTGGAAGTGGGAGCCCACCACATCTATGATGAGACGTGTTTTTTTCACAATTATCGTCATGGAAGTGTCATATCCATGACAACAAAAGTTTTCGTTTGGCTCATAAGGTCACGGATGTGACTCTTTTTTGAAGTGATCACTCAAAGTAGCAATTTGTTCGACAGAGTTTACCTTCTTTTGAGTTGGCGCTCGTTCGGTGTGTCACTGAGAATAATTTTTAATTATATTATCTAGAAGTTTGTAGATTCTCCCAATGTAATTTCGATGAAAGTACCACCAGCACAAGAGTCTAGAAGATTTCTCGACACAAAGTTTAGTGACGTGGCTTGAGACTGCGTCAGTATTTCCCCAAAGAGGAAGGGATGATGCAGCACAGCGACGGTAAGTATTTCCCTCAATTATGAAACCAAGGTTATCGAACCAGCAGGAGGATAACCACCACCCAATAAGCAGCACCTGCACACAAACAACAAATACTTGCAACCCGACGCGAAAGAGAGGTTGTCAATCTCTCTACGGTAATAAGATAGATTAGGTAGTGATAGATAGGAGAGATAGATTTCTCAAGAACACAAATAAAAAGAGTAAATATGCAGCAATATATTTTTGGGTTTTTGGTTTTGTAGATCTGAAAACAAAGATGCAAAAAGATAGATCAGAAAGCAATATGTCGAAAAAGTAGACCCGGGGGGCGTAGGGTTCACTACTGGCTTCTCTCATGAGTATAGCGCATGGTGGGTGAACAAATTACTGTTGGGCAATTGATAGAAAATCGAATAGTCATGACGATATCGAAGGAGATGATCATTATATAGGCATCACGTCCCAGATAGGTAGACCGACTCCTGCCTGCATCTACCTCTATTACTCCACATATCGACCGCTATCTAGCATGCATCTAGTGTATTAAGTTCATGGAAAAATGGAGTAATGCAATATGAACGATGACATGATGTAGACAAGATCTATTCATGTAGGAATAGACCCCATCTTGTTATCCTTAATAGCAATGATACATGCGTTTCTTGCTGCCCCTTCTGTCACTGGGAAAGAACACCGCAAGATCGAACCCATCACAAAGCAACTCTTCCCATGGCAAGAAAAATAGATCTAGTCGGCCTAACTAAACCAAAGATTCGGGAAAGAAATACGAGGCTATAAGTAATCATGCATATAAGAGATCAAAGAAGACTCAAATAATATTCATGGATAGAAACAGATCATGAACTCAAAATTCATAGGATCCCAACAAACACACCGCAAAAGTTTACATCAAATAGATCTCCAAGAGACCATTATGTTGAGAATCATAAGAGAGAGAGGAAGCCATCTAGCTACTGCCTACGGACTCGTAGGTCTATGGTGGACTACTCACGCATCATCGGAGAGGCACCTATGAGGAAGATGAACCCCTTCGTGATGGTGTTTAGATTGGATCTCGCGGTTCTGGAACTTGCGGCGGCTGGAATTGTGTTTCGTCGACTCCCCTAGGGTTTTTGGAATATTTGGGAATTTATAGGCATCAGAGGCAGTGCGGAAGGGGGACGACGAGGGCACAACCCATCAGGGTGCGCCGGGGCCCCCCTGGCGAGCTCTGGTGGGTTGTGGTCTCCACGGCCCACCTCTCCGGCAGTTCTTTGGCTCACTAGGTGTCATCTGGTCCAGAAAAAATCTCCAAAAAGTTTCGTCGCAATTGGACTCCATTTGGTATTGATTTTCTACGAAGTAAAAAACAAGCAAAAACAGCAACTGGCACTTTGGCACTATGTTAATAGGTTAGTCCCAAAAAATGATATAAAGTTATTAGAAAATTATTGTAAAACATCCAAGAATGATAATATAACAGCATGGAACAAGCAAAAATTATAGGTACGTTGGAGACGTATCAGCATCCCCAAGTTTAATTCCTACTCGTCCTCGAGTGGGTAAATGATAAAAACAGAATTTTTGATGTGGAATGCTGCCTAACATGTTCATCACATTCTTTTCTTTTGTATAGTATGGACATTTGGACTTGTAAATGATTCAAAGCAATAGTCTAGTTTTAGCATAATGACTTCAATACTCAAGCATGTCAACAAGCAACCACGTCTTAGCATAATGACTTCAATACTTCAATACTCAACACTAAAAAAAGTTATCCCCAGCCCATCGTGCTCAATCATTGATCCATTCAATAAACACACTCAAATATTAGCTATGCACAATGCTCAAGTACGATCATAGTGCCCCCTAGTTGGTGCTTATAAGAGAAGATCGAGACTCAAAGCAAAAGTAAAAATTGCACAAAGTAAATAGATAGGCCCTTCGCAGAGGGAAGTAGGGATTTGTAGAGGTGCCAGAGCTCAAGTTTTAAATTGAGAGAGAAAAAATATTTTGGGTGGCATGCTTTTCCTGTTAACGAAAACGACAAAGTAGTTCACAATACTTTCCATGCTAGATATATCATAGGCGGTTCCCAAACAGAAAATAAAGTTTATTCCTTTTTCCACCAAACTTTCACTTTCCATGGCGGGCCGTATCCACGGTTGCCTTCCATACGAACACTTTCCAAGGAATTTATTATTTGACAACATAAAGTAAATGGTTTTTTTCCTTTTCAATTCAGGAATGGGCATCCCTATTACCGCCGCACTCTCGTGCAATGACAAGTGAATAAACACTCATATTGAGAATAACACATCTAGCATGGAAAAATATTGGACACTCCCCACCGTTTCATGAGCAGTACGGGCACACAAAAGAGAAAATTTATTTTGAAAATTTAGAGATGGCACATACAAATTTTCTTGGAACGGCATGGAAATACCACATATAGGTATGTATGGTGGACTCATAAGCCAAAACTTGGTTTAAGGATTTTGGATGCACAAGTAGTATTTCTACTTAGTACAAATGGTGGCTAGCAAATAGATTGGGAAGCAACCAAACCAAGAAAGGAAAATTCACATAAGTGAGCATTGAACATAACTAACACCGAATAATGCACCACAAGTAGGATGTTACTTCATTGCATAACTATTGACTTTCGTGCATGCATAGGGAATCACAAACCTTAACACCAATATTCCTACTAAGCATAATTACTCACTAACATGACTCACATATTACTATCATCATGTTTCAAAAATATTACAAGGAATCAATTTTAATTTGTCCAATGATCTTCACGAAAGTTTTTATTATATCCTCCTTGGATATCTATCACTTTGGGACTAGTTTCGTATATTGCCATTGCTTTTTGGCAAGCTCAAACAAATTTAGGTGAAGCACATGAGCATAAAGATTTCATCTCTCAAAAAGGTATAAGTGAAGCATGAGAGGATTTCTTCAAAATTTACTAACTCTCAAATTAATCTAAGTGAAGCATGAGAGTATTTCTACAAAAATTTACAAGCACACCGTGCTCAAAAAGATATAAGTGAAGCACTAGAGCAATTCTATAGCTCAAAAAGTTTAAGTTAAGCACATAGAGCAATTCAAACAAATCATAGCATGATTTTGGATTTCTCAAATAGTTGTGTACAGCAAGGATAGAAAGGAAAAACTAACAAACAAAGCAAGCAAAGATCCAAGACGCTCCAAGGAAAACTCATGATATGTGATGAATAAAAATATAGCTCCAAGTAAAATACCGATGGTCGTTAGAAGAAAGAGGGGATGCCACTCGGGGGCGTCCCCAAGCTTAGTTGCTTGTTTCTCTTTGGATATATCTTGGGGGTGCGGTAGCATCCCCAAGCTTAGGCTTTTATCACTCCTTATTCCTTCATCCATCGTGATCTCACCCAAAACTTGAAAACTTCAATCACACAAAACTCAACAAAATCTTCGTGAAATCCGTTAGTATAATAAAGCAAATCACTACTTTAGGTACTATTGAAAACCCTTTCATATTTTATTATTGCATTATACCTACTGTATTGAAACTTTACCATGGCTCATACCCTTCAATATAACCCTTAGATTCATCAAAACAAGCACACAATGCAACGAAAACAGAATCTGTATTAAACAAAACAGTCTGTAGTCATCTGTACTCTACCCATACTTCTGTAACTCTAAAAATTCTGAAAAATTAGGACAACGTAAGGAATTTGTATAGCAACACTGTGTTAAAATTTCAGCTGAAGATCGCTTCCAGCAAAAAATGAAAATTCATATACTGGACGCAAAGTTTTTGTTTCAGATTCAGCATCACTTCTACTCATCCTATGAATCATCCTAAAGGCTTTACTTGGCACAAACACTAAATAAACCATAAATACACAATAATAATAGAGGCATAATTGTGTCAACACACAAAAACTGAAAGGAAAAAGCAAAAATTTATTTATTCATTGGGTTGCCTCCCAACAAGCGCTATCGTTTTACGCCCCTAGCTAGGCGTAACACATAGATCCAAGTATTGTCATCCTTGGTTTTGGATCCATAGGATGCCCTCATGATTGATTCATATGGTGGCTTAATTCTTGTTCTGGGGAAGTGTTCCATACCCTTTCTCAAGGGAAATTGAAAATGAATATTGCCTTCTTTCATATCAATTACGACACCTATAGTGCGTAAAAACGGTCTACCAAGTATAATGGGACAAGACGGATTGCAATCAATATCAAGCACAATAAAATAAATAGGCACATAGTTCCTATTTGCAAGAATAAGAACATCATTAATTCTTCCCAAAGGCTTTTTAATAGTAGAATCCGCCAAGTGTGAATTAAGAGAACATTCTTCAATATTGGTAAGACCAAGCACATCACATAGAGATTTCGGAATGGTGGAAACACTAGCACCCAAATCACACAAAGCAAAACAATCATAATTTTTAATCTTGACTTTAATGGTGGGTTCCCACTCATCATGTAATTTTCTAGGAATAGAAATCTCCAAGTCCAACTTTTTTTCAAAAGATTTCATCATGGCATCAACGATATGTTTAGTAAAAGCTTTATTTTGCTCATAAGCATGGGGTGAATTCAACATGGATTGCAACAAAGAAATACATTCAATCAAAGAGCAACTATCGTAATTAAAGTCTTTGCAATCCAAGATAGTGGGCAAATCACTAGTTAAAGTTTTGACCTCTTCAAACCCACTTTTATCAAAATTTTCATCAAGATTTTCACCCTCCAAATTATCAGGACGCCTTCTAGCTAAATTTGACTCTACTTCAGTCCCTTCATTATCAATTTTAACATTACAAAACAAGGAATCAATAGAAGAAACACCAATCACATTAAGATCTTCATCTTTCTTATGAAGGTAATCACTAGAAAACAATTTTTCTAAGATTTCTCTTTTAGCTCTAAGCATAGAGGTTCTTTTCTTACTTTCATCCATAGAGACATATAAAGATTTAATAGATTCATCAATCTTAGGCACAAAAGCTTTCAACTTGAGACTTTCAACATCATGAGAAATTCTATCAATGCTCCTAGACATATCATCAATCTTATTCAACTTTTCCTCTATCGTAGTATTGAAAACCTTTTGCGCTTTGATAAATTATTTAATATTACTCTCAAGATCAGAGGTGTTCCTATTATTATTGTAGGAAGAATTACCATAATTATTAGAGGAATTTCCAGGAAAAGGCCTAGGATTAAAATTACCTCTATAAGCATTGTTATTGAAATTGTTTCGAGAGACAAAATTCACATCTACGGAATCACTATTTTGCTCAATCAAAGTAGACAAAGGCACATCATTAAGATCAATAGGAGCATTTTTACTAGCAACCAATTTCATCAAACCTTCAACTTTATCACTCAAAGTACTAATTTCCTCTACCGAATTAACTTTTTTACTAGTAGATGCTCTTTCGGTATGCCATTGAGAATAACTAGCCATGATATTATCTAGCAATTTAGTAGCTTCACCCAAAGTAATCTCCACAAAAGTACCACCCGCGGCAGAATCTAAAAGATTTGTAGAGACAAAATTCAATCCCGCATAAATTTTTTGTATGATCATCCAAAGATTTAAACCATGAGTAGGACAATTTCGTAGCATCAACTTCATTCTTTCCCAAGATTGTGCAACATGTTCGTGCTCAAGTTGCTTAAAATTCATGATTTGCGTCCTAAGGGAAATAATTTTTGCGGGCGGAAAATACTTAGTGATAAAAGCATCCTTGCACTTATCCCAAGAATCGATACTATTGCGAGGCAAAGAGGAAAACCAAATTTTAGTATGATCTCGCAAGGAAAAAGGAAATAGTTTCAACTTAACAATATCATTGTCCACATTTTTTTCTTTTGCATATCACACAATTCTACGAACGTGTTTAGATGGGACGTGGAATCCTCATTAGGAGTACCAGCAAATTGATCTTTCATGACAAGATTCAACAAAGCAGCACTAATATCACAAGACTCCACACTAGTGGCGGGAGGAGCAATAGGTGTACTAATAAAATCATTGTTATTAGTATTGGAAAAATCACACAACTTGGTGTTCTCTTGAGTCATTGTGACTACGCACACAAGATTGCAAACACGGAAGAGATCCGGCAAGAAAAAGGCAAAGGAAGAAGAGGGCAAATAAAACGGCAAATTAGTGAAGCGAGGCAGAGGAAAATGAGAGGCAAATAGCAAATAATGTAATTGCAAGGAGATGAGATTTGTGATGAGGAACCTAGTAGATGATGGTGGAGTCCCCTCGGTGCCCACGATAGGCACGTAGAAGAGACCGCTTCCTCCCCGCCAACGGCGCCAGAAATTCCTTTGACGTGGCTTGAGACTGCGTCGGTATTTCCCCAAAGTGGAAGGGATGATGCAGCACAGCGACGGTAAGTATTTCCGTCAATTATGAAACAAACGTTATCGAACCAGTAGGAGGATCACCACCACCCAATAAGCAGCACCTGCACACAAACAACAAATACTTGCAACCCGACGCGAAAGAGAGGTTGTCAATCTCTCTACGGTAATAAGATAGATTATGTAGTGATAGATAGGAGTGATACATTTCTCAAGAACACAAATAAAAAGAGTAAGTACGCAGCAATATATTTTGGGTTTTTGGTTTTGTAGATCTGAAAACAAAGATGCAAAAAGATAGATCTGAAAGCAATATGTTGGAAAAGTAGACCCGGGGGCCATAGGGTTCACTAGTGGCTTCTCTCATGAGTATAGCGCACGGTGGGTGAACAAATTACTGTTGGGCAATTGATAGAAAATCGAATAGTCATGACGATATCCAAGGCGATGATCATTATATAGGCATCACGTCCAAGATAGGTAGACCGACTCCTGCCTGCATCTACCTCTATTACTCCACAAATCGACCGCTATTCAGCATGCATCTAGTGTATTAAGTTCATGGAAAAGCGAAGTAATGCAATAAGAACAATGACATGATGTAGACAAGATCTATTCAGGTAGAAATAGACCCCATCTTGTTATCCTTAGTAGCAACGCTACATGCGTGTCTTGTTGCCCCTTCTGTCACTGGGAAAGAACACCGCAAGATCGAACCCATCACAAAGCACCTCTTCCCATGGCAAGAAAAATCGATCTAGTCGGCCTAACTAAACCAAAGATTCGGAGAAGAAATACGAGGCTATAAGTAATCATGCATATAAGTGATCAAAGAAGACTCAAATAATATTCATGTATAGAAACTGATCATGAACTCAAAATTCATCGGATCCCAACAAACAGACCGCAAAAGTTTACATCAAATAGATCTCCAAGAGACCATTGTATTGAGAATCATAAGAGAGAGAGAGAGGAAGCCATCTAGCGACTGCCTACGGACCCGTAGGTCTATGGTGGACTACTCACGCATCATCGAAGCGGCACCTATGAGGAAGATGAACCCCTCCGTGATGGTGTTTAGATTGGATCTCGCGGTTACGGAACTTGCGGCAGCTGGAATTGTGTTTCGTCAACTCCTCTAGGGTTTTTGGAATATTTGGGAATTTATAGGCATTGGAGGCAGTGCGGAAGGGGGCCGAGGAGGGCACAACCCATCAGGGTGCGCCCTGGTGGGTTGTGGTCTCCACGACCCACCTCTCCGGCAGTTCTTTGGCCCACTAGGTGTCTTCTGGTCCAGAAAAAATCTCCAAACCGTTTCATCGTGATTGGACTCCGTTTGGTATTGATTTTCTGTGAAGTAAAAAACAAGCAAAAACAGAAACTGACACTTTGGCACTATGTCAATAGGTTAGTCCCAAAAAATGATATAAAGTTGTTATAAAATGATTGTAAAACATCCAAGAATGATAATATAACAGCATGGAACAAGCAAAAATTATAGATACGTCGGAGACGTATCATTTAGTCCCACATAAATTTCATTCTCACCATGAGCGGGACAATAGCTATTCATTAATTTCATTCTCTCCCAAGATTGTGCAACATGTTGTTTAAGATTCATGATTTTATTCATAAGAGAAATATTCTTAGCGGGAGGAAAATACTTGGCGATAAAAACATCCTGACATTTATCCCAAGTACCAAAACTATTATGAGGCAAGGATGAAAACCAAGTTTTAGCTTTGTTTCTTAGTGAGAAAGGAAATAATTTCAACTTGAAAATATTATTATCCACCTCTTTTTTCTTTTGCATGTCACATAATACAATGAAGTTATTAAGATGGGAAGCAGCATCCTCAATAGGATTACCAGCAAATTGTTCTTTCATATCAAGATTCAACAAAGTAGCATTAATATCATAAGACTCTGCACTAGTGGCAGGTGGTATTGGAGTACTAATAAAATCATTGTTATTAGTATTTGAGAAGTCACCCAACTTGGTGTTTTCTTGATACATGGTGACAAAGCAAGAAAACAACAAAACAAAAGATATGTTTGTGTTTGAGATTTTTTTTTTGAAGTGGAGGGAGATGAAAAAGAGAGGCAAGGGCAAATAAAAAGGAAAATAAAAAGGCAAACAAAAAGCAGAACAAGTGGATGACAGTTTGTATGTAGGAACTTGGTGAGAATTTGATGATGTCTCCCCGACAATAGCGTCAGAAATTCTTTCTGCTACGTGTGAGATGCGTTGGGATTTTCCCTGAAGAGGAAGGGTTGAGCAATATAGTAGCGGATAAGTATTTCCCTCAGCGATAACAAAGGTCATCGAACCAATAGGAGAACCACACAAATTCTCGTAGTCAGCACCTGCACACAAAAAAGCAAACACTTGCACCCAATGCGGGTGAGGGAGTCCAGGATTAAGGGTTCCTCAGGCTGCTGGCCTATCTCTACGGGCCAACAGGTGGGCCACTTTCTGATTGTCGATGAAAGTTCGGATATCATCACCAAGACTGAATCTCTCAGGTCGTGACGTGCACTCCAAGTACAAGATGAAGGGTTTGGCATGTTCCTTTCGTAAGGTAACCGACATTGTGTAACCCTAGATACCCCTGGTGACTATATAAACCAGAGGGTTTTAGTCCGTAGGAGGAGGTTAAGCTCATTACTTTTAGGGTTTTGATCACATCATACGATCTCGAGGTAGATCAACTCTGTACTCGATACCCCATATTCAATACAATTAAAGCAGGACGTAGGGTTTTACCTCCATTAAGAGGGCCCAAACCTGGGTAAACATCGTCCCTCTAGTCTCCTGTAACCCAACAATCCAAGATCCACAGTTGGGACCCCCTACCCAGGATATGTCGGTTTTTACACCGACATTGGTGCTTTCATTGAGATTCCACTTTGGGATCGCCAAGAGGATCGATGGCTCGCTTGATCTTCAACAGTGGAATCTGTAACGGGGACATTTTTGTGCCCGAACAAATTTTCGCGTTCGACAGCATTGTGCTGCACGGAGACCCGACCGACCACTTGGGCCAGATCAGAAGGTTCGCCCCCGACGAGGAGTTCAGGTTTGGCAACCTAGAGTTTGTCGCCAACTCCCGGGGAGATCTTGTTTTAACCGAGCTGGTTGCTCCTCCTGGAGAGCCTGTGAGCACCAACACCGCAGCTTCAACAGCGGAAGACCATGAACCGGAGGCGCACTCCACCTCGGGTCTGGCTCCGAATCCCGGTCCAATCAACGCACCTGGTTCCCAACTTGCCGAGTTGTGCCCGGGCGCGTCCCCGGAAACCATGGGAATACCTGGGGTACAGATTAACTCCACGTATGCCAGAGATTTGGACCCTATAGATGTCTCGTCCTTGAATGAACTGCTTGGGCGAATTCGGATGATGGGGGTGAGTAGCGGCCAACCCTCCCTTTACGACCAGATCGGCCTTAAGCCCGATGATAGGGAAATTTATGTCCCGCCTATTACGCATTTGGTGGCCATCGTCGAGAGTTCGGTTGAAGACTCGTCTTCCCACCTTCCGGAACTAAGAACGGTCTATGTTCGGGTCTCGGATCACCAATTGCTCACATAGTACGGAATCCGGGCTTGGACCCGTAGACAATCCAGAAATAATGCCCGATACGGCACCCAACTCTGGAACTGGACGGGATAGTCCGGTGGACGATTCGCACGTCGAACCCAAAGCCCCAGACGTCGCAGCGATGCAGGACTCAACCTGCACGTCCCTCGACCCTCGGCCTATTGGAATAAGGAATTTTTTCCCACCCACTGCCCATGTCGCATACTCTCCGACAAATTCGGGGAAGCCTGACATATGGGATTTGCTGTACATCACGCAACAGCCCGGGGAAACAGTCCACTATTACTGGGCTCGATTCCTCCTCACCAAAAATAAGTTAACGGGCTGCAACGATCAAAAAATCATAGCGGCCTTCTAGCATAACTGCCTGAACAATGGGATACTAAATACCCTCACTCGTCAGCACATGGCCTTCTCTGAATTATCAAACCTGGTGCAGAAGTACTGCGCCATGGAAAGCACCTGGCAAGCTCAGCAAGTGGAGTCAATCCAAACCAGAGGACCCATAGGAGCTCGGAGGAAACACACGTCCCCACGATAGTCAGCCGACCGTGAACACATCGAGAAAAAGAACAAACACCCTAAGGGACGCTGAACCGTTCTTGATGAACTGCTGGACAAGCCATGCCCCGTACACTCTATGTCACCGAACGCAAACCCGACTCACAGCCTCCGAGCTTGTTGGGTTGTAAGCCATGTCGCAAAGAGCGGGGAGGCTATCCTTGGCATCTCACTCCCAACAAGACGATCAGCCACACCACCAGGTGACAATACGGAGGTCCTGACGATCTACGAAACGTTCTCCTAAAAAAATCAAAGGAAGAGAGCTCTTCGAGAACTCGACCAAATACACCATCTGGTAAGCACGAACTCTTGGGCAGACACAGCCATAACCTTCGACGAGGAGGACCAGCCGAGAATCAGGACCAACTGAACACCGCCCGCTCTAGTGCTCAGCCCCATAATAGACGGTTTTCGGCGGCATAAAGTACTCATGGATGGCGGAAGTGGCTTGAACCTCATCTATGAGGATACCTTGGATAAAATGTAGTTCGACCGATCTCGCGTCGAACACAGCTCCACCACCTTTCGGGGGAATATCCCCGGAAGAGAGGCGCGATGCACAGGACAAGTTACCCTCGATGTGGTATTCGGTACCCCTGAGTAATATAGGTCCGAGGAACTTGTCTTTCATATCGTACCTTTTTGCAGTGGCTATCATGCCCTGCTTAGGCGTGAAGCCTTCACCAGGTTTCAGGACATACCGCATTACGGGTACATGAAGCTTAAAATGCCAGGACCCAATGGTGTAATTATCTGAAGCCCTCGCGGTCGAAGAGTTAACCGCACTCCGCTCAATGGTAGACAAGGATGATGTAACCCTCAGCAAGAGGCCAAAGTCTACTTCGTTCAAACCAGCGGACGAGATAGTCAAATTCTAGGTACACCCCATGGACCCAAATAAAACAGCGTCCATCGGAGCTCAGCTGGATCCCGTGGTCGTCGAAGCATTGCGTACATTCTTACGCAAAAATTGGACATATTTGCCTGACACCCCTGAGATATGCCAGGAATCCCACGAGGACTCGCAGAGCACAGCCTGAATATAATCGCAGCCTGATATGTCTCCAACGTATCTATAATTTTTGCTTGGTCCATGCTGTTATATTATCATTCTTGGATGTTTTACAATCATTTTATAGCAACTTTATATCATTTTTTGCGACTAACCTATTGACATAGTGTAAAAGTGTCAGTTGTTGTTTTTGCTTGTTTTTTACTTCACGGAAAATCAATACCAAACGGAGTCCAATCGCGGCGAAACTTTTTGGAGATTTTTTCTAGACCAGAAGACACCCAGTGGGCCAAAGAAGTGCCAGGGGAGTGGGCCGAGGAGACCACAACCCACCAGGGCGCGCCAGGGGGGCCCCGGCGCACCCTGATGGGTTGTGCCCTCCTCGGGGCCCCTCTCCATCGCCTCTGATGCCTATAAATTCCCAAATATTCCAAAAACCCTAGGGGAGTCGACGAAACACAATTCCAACCGCCGCAAGTTCCAGAACCTAGAGATCCAATCTAAACACCATCACGGAGGGGTTCATCTTCCTCATAGGTGCCTCTCCGATGATGCGTGAGTAGTCCACCATAGACCTATGGGTCTGTAGGCAGTAGCTAGATGGCTTCCTCTCTCTCTCTTATGATTCTCAATACAATGGTCTCTTGGAGATCTATTTGATGTAAACTTTTGCGGTGTGTTTGTTGGGATTCGATGAATTTTGAGTTCATGATCAGTTTCTATCCATGAATATTATTTGAGTCTTTTTTGATCTCTTATATGCATGATTACTTATAGCCTCATATTTCTCCTTCAAATCTTTGGTTTAGTTAGGCCAACTAGATTGATTTTTCTTGCCATGGGAAGAGGTGCTTTGTGATGGGTTCGATCTTGCGGTGTTCTTTCCCAGTGATAGAAGGGGCAGCAAGACACACATGTATCGTTGCTATTAAGGATAACAAGATAGGGTCTATTCCTACATGAATAGATCTTGTCTACATCATGTCATCGTTCTTATTGCATTACTCCGTTTTTCCATGAACTTAATACACTAGATGCATGCAGGATAGCGGTCGATGTGTGTAGTAATAGTGGTAGATGCAGGCTGGAGTCGGTCTACTTATCTTGGACGTGATGCCTATATAATGATCATCGCCTTTGATATCGTCATGACTATTCGATTTTCTATCAATTGCCCAACAGTAATTTGTTCACCCACCGTGCGCTATACTCATGAGAGAAGCCACTAGTGAAACCTACGGCCCCCAGGTCTACTTTTCCAACACATTGCTTTTAGATCTATCTTTTTGCATCTTTGTTTTCAGATCTACAAAACCAAAAACCCAAAAATATATTGCTGCATATTTTGTTTGCCTTTTCTATTTTGTGTTCTTGAGAGATCTATCTCTCCTATCTATCACTACCTAATCTATCTTTTTTACGTAGAGAGATTGACAACCTCTCTTTCGCGTCGGGTTGCAAGTATTTGTTGTTTGTGTGCAGGTGCTGCTTATTGGGTGGTGGTGATCCTCCTACTGGTTCGATAACCTTGGTTTCATAACTGAGGGAAATACTTACCGTCGCTGTGCTGCATCATCCCTGCCTCTTTGGGGAAATACCGACGCAGTCTCAAGCCATGTCACAACCTTCATACCAGTTAAACTGGCGTTACACCGATTTTCCAACCTAAGTGTCAAGCCATGGGTACCGAACTAGGAAAATTGCTGGGGGCCTGATTCATCCACGAAATTAAGCACCCAGAGTAGTTGGCAAACTTGGTCATGGTGCCAAAGATGGACAAATCCTGGCGGCTGTGTGTGGATTTCAAAGACCTAAATAAAGCCTGCCCCAAGGATCCTTTCCCCTTACCTCGCATCGACCAAATCATCGACGCCACCGCCGGACAGGACTCGCTATGCGTCCTCGACGCTTACTCCGTATACCACCAAATAAAAATGAAAGAGTCTGACTAGCCTGCCACTGCGTTCATCACCCCTTATGAGCCTTTCAGCTTCAACACAATGCCCTTTCGATTCAAAAACGCACGTGTCACGTATCAACGCATGATTCAGGCGTGCCATGAAAAACAAATCGGCAAAACAGTTGAGGCATACGTGGACAATGTGGTCATCAAGACCAAACATGTCAGCCAGCTGGTCGACGATCTCCGAACAACCTTCAACAATCTACGGGCTTATGAGATCTGGCTTAACCCAGACAAATGCGTCTTCGGGGTGCCGGTCATAAACTGCTCAGGTTCATCGTCTCCCATACAGGAATAGAGGCCAATCCAACTAAAATTCAAGCCCTATACCAATTGAGAATCCCGACGGAGTTGAAGCACGTACAAAAATTGGCCGGCTGTGTGGCAGCTTTAAGCTGCTTTATATCCCGCCTCGGTGAAAAGGCCCTGTCGCTCTACAAGCTTCTCAAACGGACCAAAAACTTCGAATGGACTGACGAAGCAACAGCTGCATTGGAAGAAATCAAAACACTGCTAGCCAGTAACCCCATTCTTACGGCACCCGCCACTGGTGAACCAATGCTCCTATACATATCAGTTACTAATCAAGTAGTCAGCGCAGTCCTTGTGGTTGAACGCGAGGCGGAGGGCCACAAGCTCCGAGTGCAAAAGCCAGTCTACTACGTATCGGAAGTGCGCACCCCATGCAAGACACGGTACCCGCATTATCAGAAGATAGCCTATACAATTTTTATGGCATCACGAAAGCTCTGAGACTACTTTCAAGAGTGTTCGGTCACTGTTGCATGTGAAGTGCCCCTTAATGATATAATCAACAACAGGGACGCCA
Organism: Elymus sibiricus; assembly: GCA_039707655.1. Lineage (NCBI taxonomy): Eukaryota > Viridiplantae > Streptophyta > Magnoliopsida > Poales > Poaceae > Elymus > Elymus sibiricus. The sequence continues at coordinate 140,281,746 of CM077673.1, read as the reverse complement.
CGAGCCGCATAGCCAAATGGGCCATTGAGCTCTTACCTTTTGAAATCATGTACAAACCACGCCGAGCCATTAAATCTCACGTGTTGGTGGATTTCTTGGCCAAATGGACGGAGGCCGAACTCCCTAAAGAGTACAGTGCATACTCCCATTGGAGAATGTACTTTGTCGGCTCCAAAACGCTTGCCGGACTGGGGGATGGTTTCATACTCACCTCCCCCATTGGCGATAACATCTGGTATGTACTGCAAATAATGTACACAAATTCCTATCACACGGCCGAATACGAGGCCCTATTGTATGGACTTCGGATGGCAACCTCTATGGGTGTGCAACGCCTCGAGGTACAACGGGATTCCAACCTCGCCATCTCACAAATTAATGAATAATTCGACGCCAAAAATCCCAAAATGGCTGCATACAGGAACGTCATTCTTAAAATATCAGCACAGTTTGAGGACCTTGAATTCCATCATGCCACCGAAGACAGTAATCAAGCTGCCGACGTCCTCGCCCGCATGGGCGCTAAACGCGACCCAGTTCCTAAGAATACTGTCGGCGTCCTAGGAACGGGGGTACCCAGGCTTGCCTGCCTGCGGCCCAGGACATGGCACACTTGACGGTTCATACGGCCCTACGCGGCTTCACTCAAGACAAGGCCCTCGCGAGAGTCCCACCCTCGCGAGGAGGACAACGCCAAGGTTCCCGGAAGGAGGAGGCCTCCACAGGACCCCTCCCGAGTGGCGGAGATCTCTATGCAATGCTCGGCCTCGGGAGGTCAAGGATGACGCAAGGCGAGCCAGGCGGGAATCAGCGCGCCAGGGGAGGCAGTTTCCTTTTTGGTGTAAAGGAGGCAAGGGCGTATGCAGGTTCCCAAGGCGTCCCACCAAAGGTTTCCATTTCGGTGCAACGAGACCAGGCCAGCGGGCACGTCAGGACGGATGTCAGCAGCGAGCCCACCACCGCGTCACCACCAGCCACTTTGCAGGCGAAGACCACCTTTTGTCAGGATAAGGTGTACCTCCTGTCCCCCTTCGAATTTTGTCATTGTGGGATCCCTTCCCGCCATCGAGATAAGGGAGGAGGACCCGGGCCGCTATAAATAGAGGCTAGGAAGCTCCGTAGCCCGAGAGAGATCGAACACCAGCCGAGCGCCTTCGCGAGGCAACTGACCACTGTACTAGTTCATCCCCAAACCTCCTCGTGAGGCAATCCACCAAATGCAGGAGTAGGGTTTACGCTTCGGAGCGGCCCGAACCTGGGTAAATCCTCGTGTGCTATCCACTTCCTTGCCATCGAGCGAGTTCGTCGAACTAAGCTATCGAGCTGTGAGCTTGGGGGCGAAGTTGTTGGGGATCTTCGCACACACCCCTGTGTTCGAACCTCTTAGGGTTTTGCGGAGCCCGAAATCCGACATTTGGCGCACCAGGTAGGGGCGTGTCGGAGTCTTCCTCAAACTTCGCTCCTTCTACGCCCCACCGCTCCAATGGCTGACGCTCGCCGAGCCCGCGCCGAGCGCCGTGCTGCCCGTGTCGCTCAGACAGCGTCGGTGGGCCGCACCGCCGCGCGCTGATCCGCCTCCCATGTGGCCAACGCTGCCACGGGCCCAGATGCCCATGAGCAGCAGGACTCGTCGCAGCCGGTCACCGTGTGGCGCGACGGCCGCACCGCCACTCCATCGCTCATTCCAGCTACTGGGTCGTCCTCCCATGCTTGCCCGGGCCGGCGCGCAGGTCGGGCACACTCCTCATGGCGCGCGAGCTGCAGCGTTACCGCCCTGCCCTCAACCGCTATGACGACTGGCTCGGGCGCATCGCGGAGCTTGTCAGCGCCGCCGGCGACGCCTCAGTGCTCTCCTACTCGTTCCAGCCCCAGCCCTCTCTGGCAAGCAACGAGGCCCAGGATGCGCCGCCCCCTCCTCCCCAGCGCGACGTCGACCCCGAGCCCAGGCGTGAAGCACGTCCGCTCGACCAGCCGCGCGGGCCCCCGGCGAGGGTGAGAGATGAAGTAATCTGCCAGGTGGTGCCGCGGCCCCGCGCTGACGGACGTGCGCTCCCCGCGCCGCTGCGCCAGCGTCACGACTGCGCGCCCCTGGAGGCAGCAGCGCAGGAACACTAAGACCGGGACCCTCCCGCGCCCACGGGTCCGATGGGTTGCCGTGCCATCGCCCCGGAGCTGCATCCGGCCGTGTGGCCCTGCAAGTTCAAGACCGACCTGCCTCCTCGCTATGACGGCACCCCAGATCCCGCGGAGTTCTTACAGCTCTACTCACTAAGCATCCAGGCGGCCGGTGGAGATGACAAGGGCATGGCTAGCTGGTTCCCAATGGCCCTCAAGGGTTGTGCGCTCTCTTGGCTCCTCAACCTTCCGGAGAAGTCAATCACCTCCTGGGATGACCTGCACGAGCGTTTGGTCGCCAACTTCCAAGGCACCCGCGACCACGCCCTCGTTGTGGGTGACCTGCGTCGCGTGAAGCAACAGCCGGACGAGACCTTGCACAAGTTCATACAGCGCTTCACGACTGTCCGCCTCAAGATCCCGAGGGCGTCGGATGAGGCCATCATCTTGGTATTTACCGACAGGATGAGGGAGGAGCTCACCATCAACGACGACCTGAGCTCTGCCCTGGAGATGTTCAACCTAGCGAACAAGTGCGCGAAGGCCGAAGAAGGACGCCTCTCACTCCTCGAGCTTCTAGAGGTGAACCCCGAAGACAAGAAGACCAAGACCAAGGAGACAAAGCGCAAGGCACCTGCAGTGCTGGCGTCCGAACCTGAGGCGAAGCGCAGTCGAGACAAGGAACCCCCTTGGGAGGACGACCATTCTGCATCTTCTATGGCACCAATAGCCACAACACCATCGACTGTCAGGAGCTCAGGGTGGTCCGTGACGAGCATTTCGGTCGATGCCCTGGGCGTGGCGACCGTGGCTATGGTCGTGGTGGAGGCCGCGGTAGAGGCCGCAGGGACAGCCGAGACCCGTGCCATGAGTGACGTGACCGGCCTCGGGAGGACCGCTGGCGCGATCAAGCTCGGGAGGACCGCTGGCGGGACGAACCTCCGAAGGGGTCACGTCGCGGTCAGCCTCGTGAGGCCCGTCCTCGCGAGGCCGGCCTTCCCCCGCTGCCGCCGCCACCCAGGAGGAAGGAAGAAGACAGGCCGAACGACGGGGCTGGGGGCTTCCAGGAGGTCAGGGCAGTGGCTTGCATCCTGGGCTGTGCTCAGGCCCCTGCATCAAACCGCACCTTCAAGCAGTTCTCGCGGGAGGTGAACGCGGCTCTCCCGAAGCTCGAGGCTGCGCGCCCCTCAAGTGGTCCCAGTGCGCCATCACCTTTGACTCCAAGGATCAACTCTGGTGTTCAGCCATGGCGGGTGCGCTCCCCATGCTGTGCACGCCTACCATCAGCAATGTCCTCGTCACCAAGACCCTCATTGATGGCGGCGCGGGGCTCAATGTCCTCTCCATCGAGACGTTCGAGATGCTTCAAGTGCCATACGACCAACTCATGCCAAGCAAGCCTTTCTCAGGGGTCACTGACGGCTCCTCAAGCTTCGGTGGGCATAACAACTACCACACCGAGCTCCTCGTCTTCGACGTCGCCCACATCCACCTCCCGTATAACGTGATCCTCGGGTACCCCGCCCTCGCCAAGTTGATGGCAGTGACTCACCATGGCTACAACGTCCTCAAGATGCTAGGGAGTGGTGGTGTCATCACCGTCGCCTGCGATGAGAAGGATGCCGTTTGCTCCCTCGAGCGCGCCTACCGTGCTGCAGCGGCCGAGCACTCAGACGATGAAGGAGACGTCCTGCCTCGCGAGGATGTCCCCAGGAAGAAGAAGCAGGTCCTCTCCATGGGGCGCCAGGGGGCTGAACCCTCCAAGGACGGCGCCTCAAGCTCCGCGCCCGGGTCCAAGGCCCCTCCTTCCCTCGCATAGGAAGGCGCGCCCGACGCTTCCCTTGGGTCGGGCCTGGGGGCTTCCACCTGGAAGGCCACCGACCAGACCAGTGAGACGAGGGAGGTGCTCGGGCACAACCTAGAGGTGTGTTTCGACACGCGTCCACTCAAGCAAGGAGCACGGCGTGAAGCGCCAAGTTCGTGGGAGTTCATCGCCAGTGCAATTGAGGAGCTTCAGGAAGCACAAGCCATGCGCGGCGGGCGTCGCCCTGCATCACCAAGCGCGACCGCCGTCGTCCGCCCGGGTGGCGCGCTGCGCGTCTGCGTCAACTTACCCGACATCAACATGGTCGCATCGCAGGACGTCTTCTGGCCATCACGCGTCGGCCGCGTCGAAGTCTACCCATGCAACTACGTCTGCATGCCCTTTGGCCTAATGAACGCAGGCACCACGTTTCAGCGCCTCCCTGAGGCCATGCTCGCGCCCTATGGGGTCCGGCGCCGCGAGGTGCTGGAAGAGGCGCCGGGCCCGAGTGAGGCCCCCGAGCCTCGGGAGGCGCCAGGCCCGTGAAGGCCAGGCTTAGGGAGATGCAAGGCCAAGCTCCGGCGACTACCTTGACGCTTCATCGGTACTGCTGCCAGGTGACTTTTTGGTTCGTACCAGGTAACTCTTTTGTTTGCTCAGTTTGAGGGCGCCCATCGGGCTGCATCATCCTCAGGCGGTAAGGGCCCGTTCTCGCAGCCGCATCGTTTACGCATGTATCAGAACTTTTCTTGCATTTGATCAATTTCCTAAATATTCCAACCTGCATGCTCGATGCTTCGCCACCATGAATGTCGTCGCGCCCTAATGATCCTGCCTTCGACCGCCTCGTGATTAAGGGCTGGCACAGCATCTGTGCTCGGGTCCGTCCCTACAGCGTAGAAAAATCCAAGCGATCGAGCTCTCTCTCGCGGGCCAGCCCCGCGCACGTCACCTCCCGTGGTCCTTGGTGCTTTGTCCTCGCATGAGCTAATCGGGAGTGGGTGAGTCAGGGCGCGCGACACGGTTCCTGCAACCACGGTCGGCCCTTGCCGCCGCGGGAGCCGCGCGCTGGGTGTTTTCTCCTCGGAGTTGTCGCATGAGAAGACTGGGCACGGCGTCTGTGCTCGGGTCCGTCCCTGCAGCGTTGATAAATCCAATGGCTGAGCTCTGTCTGGCGGGCCGGCCCCGTTCACGTCACCTCCTGGGGTCATTGGTGTTCGGCCTCTCAAGCGATGGCCCTTGGAAATCCATTCGGCGCAGGTTTCTCCAAAATTTACAAGACTTACAATGGCGCCCTCTACCAGAAGATTCAGGCGCAACCCGCCTTTGAGGTAGGGCCTCGTGAGACCCGCGCAGGCTCACGAGTGCCCAGATACACCTCCCAGTTCTACCGTGCAGGCCATGCATACGAACTTAATGGGATGTACATGCCCGGGGGGCTCAGGAGCCGGGGCCCCCAATTCCCACGCCGACGTGGAAGCCCCATGCTCCGCGCTAGCGGACTACACTGTCGCTCAGCGGCTATGCCCACACAACGTGGAAGCCCCATGCTCCGCGCTGGTGGATAAACAACTGAGGGCGCCTTAGCGGCTACATCCAACCTCAGGATGGCTCCTCTCGGCCCCATCTCGCCGCATTTCCCTGGGATGCCAGCGTGACGGGGCTGCATGGGGCTACGCTCAGGCCGGGCCTGGCGCGCGCCACCTTCCCAGGTCCCTGATACCTGGTCTTCATGCGTCCCTCTCAGGCAAAAGCTGTCGAGGAAAGGTGTTGTGGTTTTGTCATGGCAGATGCCCTAGTGAAAGGACTTAGGTTCGAGGCCATCGGTAAGGCGGTGAGCTCGAAGGGGTTGATCGGAATCGAGGGACAAGGGTTTACCCAGGTTCGGCCCCTCGGAAAGAGGTAAAAGCCTACGTCCTGCTTTGCGTTGTATTGACTGGTTATCGATTACAAGGGAGCGAGTTCGCTTGACCTAGCTATCGATCAATTGTTTCATGGCCTAAGCGACCCAGGTAACCTGCCCTTATATACTCAGGTCAAGGCCCTGGGCTTACAAGAGTCCGGGCCGGGTTATGCTTGATAACCGACCTCATCTATAACTACACTTGCCTTATCTAACAAGCCGCCAACGGCGGCTTATGCCACCGGGTTATATCTCATCTTCTGACTCTGGGCATCCGGGCCCATTGAATAAGCTTATGCTAAGCCTTGTCGTTTAAGCCGCCAACCGTATGACCCGGCCCCACCTGAGCGGGTCTCACCACGGGGTTATATCCCCAACATTAGGTCCCAGATTGATTTGAACTGGTTCATGTCAATCTCCAAATCCTCCGGTTGGCGAGTCTTGAATTCACTGACAATCTTCATGACCCGCCGAAAATGGGCATCGTCGTCTCTGATAAACTTTCATGACCCGCCGTGACGTCATCAGAAAAATCAAAAAAGATTCCCCTGACGTTAGAACGGATCTTTCTCCATTAATATGACCAACACGAGAATCGAGGCGTTTTCTTAGTTAATCATCATCGTGCCTCCTCGATTCCCGCACTGGACCGTTGCTGTTCCATTATATCCTTATAAATAAGCACGGGGGGCCATTGCTTTCACTTTCCCCGCCGCCACCTTCTTCTTCTACCTCCAGATGCCCGCGCCGCCGAAGCTCGCCGCGCCATTCGGTCCTCGCCGTCTTCATCAACACTGGCCGCTGCATCAACCTGAACCTGTCCAGAGCCTTCGCACGTTCGTCCGCACCCTCAAGGTTTCACTGCTGCTTCTTTTTAGATCTGCATTAGGTCTCTCCCGAGTTCGTCGGGTTTCTTCGGTGTTCATCACCGCTCATGAGAGCATTCTTCACATATTAGATAAAGAGCACCTCTTTAAAGCCTTATAATGCTGCCCAAATCACGCGGTCGTCCGCTCCATAATCACGCCGTACTCATTATAGATCTACAGCTCACTTCAATCTGTATAGAGGCCGCCTGTTCTTCCACTGGCTTTTTAGGGTTAAAATTATTTTTCTTTTTCCCTTGCCCGTAGATCTTAAATCCATTGATGTAGTTGCCGAATCTATTTCTCCACACTTAGCAACTTTTCAGTATGCGCTGATAAACTTGACCCACCGTAATACTGCCGGCTCACGCTGTCATACCGCAAATAACTTCCGCGGCTCATGATTTTTATATTGACCCGCCAAATGCCGTCACTGCTTGTAGAGTCATAACGACCTTGGTCATAATATATATTTTTAACCCGCCAAATACTTATACCTTTCCGCAGTTTCTTAAGCCGCCGCCATGTCTAAAACGCCATCCACCTGCAACTGGGTAAGGTCTGGGGTGACTGAAGAATCACTCAAAGACTTTGTCACTATGGGAGTTCTGCCGGCTCAGGATGTTATCCACTGGCGGGTTCCAGGCAATGAGACCACCCCTAAACCCAAAGACAGGGAAGTCATTCTATTCACAGACCATCTTCTTCATGGCTTCTACCTGCCCGGGTCCAAGTTTTTTTGGGATGTCTTACACGCCTTCAAACTGCACCCCCAAGACATTGGCCCCAATTCTGTCACCAATATGTGCCAATTTCAAACCTTCTGCGAAGCCTATCTACGAGAAGAGCCGTCTGTTGACCTCTTCAAGGACTACTTCTATATCAACCGCCAAACAGAAATGGCGGATGGGTTAAGCCTCGAGCTCGGGGTGTCACTCTTCAGAGACGGAGGGATGTACTCTTCCCAGCAGCAACTATGCCGAGTCACCCGAAAGAATGGAACAAGACTTATTTCTACTGCCAAGACACTTCACCAGAGGGGGAGAACCCACTGCCGGGTTACCGTCCTTACCGGCTTAGCACCGATACGGAGCTTCCCGACCGAATGTCAGCCGCCGGACGTGCTCAATATGCCTCCACTTTCTCAAAAGTCAGGGCCCTGTTAGCCAACGGATTAACGGGTGTTGATCTGACCCGCTGCTGGGTCTCTTGGAGGATTCTCCCGTTAAGCCGCCGCGGCGCCTTAATGTGCCAATATACTGGTGAAGTGAACGACCCTCAACGCTTCAACCAGACCCCTTTGAAAGACCAGGATCTCAATACTATCGTCAAGTCTTTGCTGGGGGAATCATTAGCCGCCTGCAGCAAGACTAGTTTAAATCCCTTCTCTGCACGTAACACGGCTCCGGATGTAAGTCTTTCCATCCTAACCTTCATCCATTTTTTAATGTTGTACTTTACATACTTTATTAAACCTTTTCTGCCAACATGCTTTGCCATGCGTAGGCCGGCTCTTCCTTCTAGAAAAAACTGTTGCCGGCCCCCTTCTCTCAAGAAGAAAAGCAAAGTCCCCAAGGCGACCAAATCTAAGGTGCCAACTCATCGGAAGAGGCAATCATCCGAAGATTTGTTCGATTTCAATGACTCAGAGGTAGAACTTGACCCCCTTGGCCTTCTCTTTATGCAACTCATTGATGACGATTGCTCACAGGAGGAAGCAGAAACAAGTCATGCCGATGTTGCAGAGGTAACCATTGTCTCCTCTGACTCAGATCTTTCACCAGTAAAGAGAGTACGGCGGGCTGTACGGAAGGTAAAATGTTCTCGTCCTGTTGCTCACTTGAGTCCTAACTTTCTTTTGAAGAAACAACAAGACGACAGCAGATGTCAGACCCGGAGAACCGGCTTTGGAGATCTTTTAGCCGGCTTACCCAATGAGCCAGCTCCTCAAAAACAGCGCACTGAAGTACTTTCTTGTCTTGAATTTATTTCTTCTGTATGCTACCCTTGCAGCTTATCAGTATTTAACAATGCTAACCTTTTCAGGACTCGCCTCCCTCTTCCGGCGACTCAACCGCCTCAAAGATGCCTCCCCTTATCATCAACCAGGGGTAAGTATTTTTATATCCCAATCTGTGTATTATAATCTATCTTTGCTTATTGACGTGTAATTTCACCTTTGCTCATAGGGCTCAAGCCAAACGGAGAAAAACTGGCGGGTCAGCCGCCACTCCTGTCGTCCCAGAGTCGGCAAATCCAAAGTCAAACAACCCTGAAGTTCATATTGAGCCTTCTGAAGCCGCCAAAGATACTCATGAAGAAACTCCTCAACACAATGAGCCGGTGGATATGAATATTGAGGCTCCTGAGGCTCACCCGAAAACTGATCCTAAGCCGCCCAGCCCCCAGCCGACAACTGAAAAAGTGGCTTCCCATGAAGAAGTTACTGTTACTGGGGCGGCTTACCAATCTCCGGCTCCTTCCAAGATACTATCCAAGCATACCAGCGAGGACGAGGCGGCTCATCTCAAGGAAGGGAAGATGCAATTTGATCTCCCTAACCTCGAAAAACTTACCGCTGAAGAGTTACACGCGGGCTATCTGAGCCGTCTATCTGCAAGTCGGGACATGGAAGCCAATTTGGTTGGCATGATGAAGAAGAAATGCGAGGTACTTCGCTTCCCTTGCCTCTTCATATATATACTTATGCAGCCCCCAAGAGCCGGTTGACCTCTCAAAAGGTCAGCCGGGTCTTCCATAATTTGGCAACCTTTGAAGAATCACCGACACTTAAACATGGACTAAGAACCAATTGTAGCCCCCAAGGGCCGGGTCATTATGCCAATAATGAGCCGGCACTCAATCATAGATTAAGAGCCAAGTTTAGCCCCCAAGGGCTGGGTCATTATGCCAATAATGAGTCGGCACTCAATCATAGATTAAGAGCCAAGTGTAGCCCCCAAGGGCCGGGTCATTATGCCAATAATGAGCCGGCACTCAATCATAGATTAAGAGCCAAGTGTAGCCCCCAAGGGCCGGGTCATTATGCCAATAATGAGCTGGTTCTATAAGAAAGAACTGAGATACATTAGCCCCCAAGTGCCAAGTATATTGCTTACAATCTGCTTGGGACTTGTAACAATTGTGCCAAACTTTGACAAAAATCGGTATGAGCCGGACAGGCGGCTTAAAACTAACAACCTTGCTCTGTTATGACTTGTCCTGTGCAGGAATCTTTGAATGCTGCTGAGTCGACCGTGTCAGACCGGAAGGAGAGTCTGGCACTGCAACAGAATGGCCGAGCTGAAACCGACGCCAAGTATCAAATTGCCTTGACGGAGCTGGACGTTATCAAGGCTGAGCTCAAATCACTCAAAAAAGCCGCTGAAACGAGCCAAGCCGCCCTGACCAAGCACGCAGAAGACGCTGAAGGCCGTCTGAAAACGGTGACTGACGAGTTGAGCCATCTGAAATGCCAGATATCTCGCATGATTGGAGCTGTCTGTGGTAAGTATTCTTAACCTTCAATTACAAAAAATACTTGTTGAGAATTCTCTCTGGCGGCTTATAATATTTGACTTGCTTGTAGGTGAACGGAGCCGCCAACTTTCAGATGACAGCCTCTAGAAGCTCAAGGCTTGATACTCTCTTACTGAGCAGCTCTATGCCGGATCACTCTTCACCATAAAAGCAGTGATGACCGAGAAGGGCGTCCCAAAATTTATTAAGGGCGTGCTTGAAGTTCTCTCCACCATCCCGAAGCAAATAGAAGAGCTGAAGAGATCAGCCGCCCGTAAGGGCGCACTGGCTGCTTTGGGCCGGCCACTGGCTTACGCGCCCGAGCTCAACCCGGCCGAGATGATGGATGGATTTCTGCAGCTGAAGGACGATGGCTCGCAGTTCACCCAAGATGACTACGCCCGCTGTATGAGGGCATCCCGAGTTTTGGCAAGCCGGCTGGCCTTAGAAGCCGATCTGACGACCTATTAGGTGGCTTACACTGAAGAAAACAAACGAGTTCGAGGGCCCGCCTTTGAAGAAAGAAGCCTAATTCCTCAACGCCGTAAGCACCTCTTCGCTCCTGATGTTGACCCATCTCCAATCATGCACGATGAAGCCAAATTTGAGGCTTTAACAAACTGCAACTGGGATGTGGACAACCTCCAGATCCGGGAGACCGAAGACCCGACGCAGGATGACCCAGCGACGAGTGAAATGAAGAATTGACTTCATGTGTAGGTAACCCGGCCTTGTTTAATTTGCCGGGTTATAATTTGCTGAGAAAACTTGGAAGCCCGCAGCTTCTGGGCTTTTTGATAGCCTTGTAATAGCAGTAGGAAACATTGAACCGCCAGCTTTTGTGCTTTTGATGCATTGCTGAAACTTCTTTCAGCCTATATTCCGGCGACTTAGCAAATTTGTCTTGATATAAAATCGTCTGATTGCCTTGACTCGCCGGGCGGGTTATACTCCATGAGCAATGCCAAGCCGGAGCTACTCGGAACTTAGAATCTTATCATGAGAGCACCTGCAAAACAAGTAACTTGTATATCTCTTCTCCTATAAGCCGGCTTTTAAAGGCGCAGCAGGACAAGATAACTCTTGTTTTTTATGAAAAAAAATGTATTGTTTCCGAAGAAGCTAGGCATAAAGCCTGAAAACCTCGTAAGCTGGCTCTCACGTGACATAAATCCGTCATTTAAACCTTAGCAAGTTCAGGGTCTTTAAAAGATTGACATTGCTAAGAGTACGAACGGGCCACATAGCGGAGGGATTACGGTAGACGAAGCGAGTTTATCCTAGCTCACTGTAAGCCGGCTCTCTCGTGACAAAAGCCGCCGTTTAAACCTTGACAAGTTCAGGGTCTTTGTGCGAGAATAACTTATAAAAGTTCAGGGTCTCTTATCAAGATTAACTGTCAAGAGTTCCCCGGGTCACACGGCGGAGTAGCAAGTTGCAAACAGGCAGGTTTATCTCGAACATGGCATAGAAAGCCTGGCCAAGAGGGTATGAAAGCTAAACCCAGTGGGTTCGAAGCCCCCAAATGACCTGATGAAGGATCAACTCCTTTGCACGAATTTTAGTGCAGAAAAAACGGCAGAAGCCCCTAATCATGGGGATGCCAACTTTATTATATCATAAAAGATGGTATATACAATGACAGGAATATGTACATTGATGAGAGCCGGATCGGCGGCTCAAGTATAGTATGGCCAAGGTGAGCAATATTCCATGGCCGCATGGTCTCTTCACCAGAGGTGCGATACTTGTCACTCTCCCGTATATCAATGAGATAATAGGAACCATTGTTGAGATTTCTACTGATCACAAACGGTCCTTCCCAAGGAGGTGACAACTTATGCATATCTGACTGGTCTTGAATCAGCCGGAGTACTAAGTCGCCTTCTTGGAACGTCCGGGTCTTGACCCTGCGGCTATGATAGTGACGCAGGTCTTGTTGATAAATCGCCGACCGAGCTGCTGCAAGATCCCGTTCTTTGTCCAAGACATCCAAAGCATCCTGACACGCCGCCTCGTTATCAGTTTCCACGTAAGCCGCCACTCTGGGCGAGGCATGACGAATATTACTGGGGAGAACAGCCTATGCGCCATAAACCATGAAGAAAGGTGTATAGCTTGTAGATCTGTTGGGGGTGGTTCTTATGCTCGAAAGAACAGACGGCAACTCCTCCACCCAACAACCCGGCGTGTGCCCCAAAGGAACCATGAGCCGGGGTTTTATACCTCTCAAAATTTCTTGGTTAGCACGCTCAGCTTGACCATTAGACTGTGGGTGAGCCACAGAAGATACATCGAGGCGGATATGCTCATCATCACAAAACTCCTTCATAGCCCCCTTAGACAAATTTGTGCCATTATTACTGATGATACTATGAGGATAACCAAAATGAAAAATCAGCTTTTTGACGAACTGAACTGCCGTTGCTGCATCACACTTGCTGACTGGCTCAGCTTCCACCCATTTAGTAAACTTATCAACCGCCACCAAGAGGTGGGTCTTCTTGTCTTTGGACCTCTTAAAAGGTCCCACCATATCAAGCCCCCAGACGGCAAACGGCCAAGTAATTGGGATCATCCGTAATTCTTGAGCTGCCACATGGGCACGTCTTCCAAATTTCTGGCACCCGTCACACTTACTGACCAAGTACTTTGCATCTTTATGAGCCGTCAACCAGTAAAAACCGTGTCGAAAAGCCTTAGCCACCAAAGATTTTGACCCGGCATGATGATCACAATCACCGGCATGGATCTCTTGTAAGATTTCACGCCCCTCATCCGGAGAAACACATCGCTGAAAAACACCAGTCACACTGCGCCGGTGTAACTCGCCATTGATAATTGTCTTAGATTTGGACCGCCTTATGATCTGCCGAGCCAGATTTTCATCTTGAGGTAACTCGCCACGAGTCAGATATGCCAGATAAGTCAATGTCCAATCAGGGATTGCGCGGAGAGCCGCCACGAGCTGCCCTTCCGGGTCAGGTATAGCCAGATCCTCCTCCGACGGTAATTTAACCGACGGGTGATGCAAAACGTCCAAGAACACATTAGGCGGCACCGGCTTACGCTGAGACCCCAGTCTTGACAATGCATCAGCCGCCTCATTCTTCCGCCGATCAATATGATCCACCTGATAGCCCTTGAAATGGCCAGCAATAACATCAACCGCCTGGCGATAAGCCGCCATGCGAGGGTCCTTTGAGTCCCGCGTGCCAGAGACTTGCTGAGCTACCAGGTCTGAGTCGCCAAGACATCTGACCCGGCTCAAATTCATCTCCTTGGCCACCCGGAGCCCATGAAGCAAAGCCTCATATTCCGCTGCATTATTAGTAAACATTAGCCTCAAAACATAACAAAATTTGTCACCTCGTGGGGAAGTTATAACAACTCCAGCCCCCGAGCCTTCCAATTGCCTGGAACCATCAAAATGAATCGTCCAATAAGTATTGTCCGGCTTTTCCTCAGGTATTTGACACTCTGTCCAGTCATTGATAAAATCCACCAAGGCTTGAGATTTTATAGCCGTCTGGGGCACATATTTCAGATTGAGAGGCCCAAGCTCAATTGCCCACTTAGCAATCCTTCTAGTAGCTTCTCTGTTTTGAATGATATCTCCCAAAGGAGCAGAGCTAACCACTGTGATCGGGTGCCCAAGAAAACAATGCTTCAGCTTGCGATTGGCCATGAACACCCCATGCATCAGCTTTTGCCAATGTGGATATCTTTGCTTAGACTCCGTCAAGACTTCACTGACATAGTAAACCGGCCGCTGAACTGGATACTCTTTACCCACCTCCTTGCGCTCGATCACAACTGCAGCACTGACAGCCCTGTTATTAGCCACCACATATAAGAGCAAAGGCTCCTTTTCCATGTGAAATAATAAGATATCTCACATGCCAACAATTTATCAAAACAATCATGATATAATATGGTGACATGGTATTTCTCTAGCCCTTTCTGGTGACATGGTATTTCTCTAGTCTTCTTCATCATCTGATACAGAGGAATAGCTTTCTCACCAAGGCGGCTTATGAACCGGCTCAAGGCAGCAATACGACCCGCCAGACGCTGAACATCATTAATGCACGCCGGCTTAGACAAGGAGGTAATAGTTTTTATATTGTCCGGGTTAGCCTCAATGCCACGCTCAGAGAGTAAGAAACCCAAAAGCTTGCCCGCAGGTACACCGAATACACACTTTGCTGGGTTAAGCATCATCTTGTAAACCCGTAGATTATCAAAGGTTTCCTTCAAATCAGCAAGCAGAGTTTCCTTCTTCCTTGACTTGACCACAATATCATCCACATAAGCATGAACATTGTGCCCAATTTGACCATGAAGATAGTTCTGCACACAACACTGGTAAGTCGCCTGGGCACTCTTGAGCCCAAAAGGCATAGACACATAGCAGAAATCTCCAAAAGGCGTAATGAAAGACGTCTTCTCTTGGTCATTGACTGCCATCTTGATCTGATGATAACCTGAATAAGCATCCAGGAAGCATAGACTCTCACAACCCGCCGTTGCATCAATGATTTGATCGATACGGGGGAGATCAAACGGGTCAACTGGACACGCCTTGTTAAGATCCGTGTAATCCACGCACATGCGCCACGTGCCATTCTTCTTGAGAACCAACACCGGGTTAGCTAACTACTCCAGGTGAGAAACTTTAACGATGAACCCTGCTGCCAAGAGCCGGGCCACCTCTTCCCCAATTGCCTTACGCCTCTCCTCATTGAAGCAACGGAGGAACTGTTTAACCGGCTTAAACTTAGGATCCACATTAAGGTGGTGCTCAGCGAATTCTCTCGGTACACCCGGCATGTCAGAAGGTTTCCATGCAAAGATGTCCCAATTCTCGCGGATGAATTCGATGAGCGCGCTTTCCAATTTGGGATCCATATTAGCCCCAATAGTGACCTGCTGTGATGAGTCGCCAGGAGTGAAATCCACTAGCTTGGTATCTTTTGCCACAAACTTGAGGGGCGGCTCAGATTCCATGCTAGGCTTCTTTAGCGGGGTCATATCTGCCGGGTCAATATTCTCCTTATAAAACTTGAGTTCCGCCTCAGCACAACTCGACTCTGCATATGCGGCATTGCCTTCCTCGCACTCAAGAGCAACCTTCCGATCACCATGCACTGTAATCGTTCCGTTTAATCCGGGCCTCTTGAGCTACAAGTAAATATAACAAGGCCTAGCCATGAACTTGGCATAAGCCGGCCGCCCAATTAACGCGTGGTACGGGCTCTTGATCTTGACCACCTCAAACCATAAGGTCTCCACCCTACAGTTAAACTCATCCCCAAAGGCTACTTCCAAGGAAATATTTCCAACCGGATAAGCTGACTTTCCGGGCACCACATCGGGAAAAACTATTGAAGAGGGTTTAAGATCCTTGTCAAGCAAACTCATCCAGCAGAATGTGTCATAATACAAGATGTTGATGCTGCCGCCACCATCCATAAGCACCTTGGTGAACACGTAGCCTCCAACTTGGGGAGCCACTACCAAAGCCAACAGCCCCGGGTTATCAATACGCGGCGGGTGATCCCCCCTGCTCGAGGTTATATCATACTCGGACCACTTCAAGTACTGCGGGAGAGCCGGCATGACCACATTAACCGCCCGTTTGCGCACCTTCTAATCTCGCTTGTCGAGGCTAGTCGTAAAAATATGATACTGACCTCCATTAAGCAATTTCGGGTTACTCTGATATCCGGACTGGTTGTTTTGTTGCTGACCTTCACTGCCAGACTGTTGATTATTACATCCATGGTTTCCTTGGCCTTGGTAGCCAGAACCTGAGCCGCCTGTACCAAAGCCAGACCCAGGAGGACCGGATCCTGACCCGCCGGACGGTCCACCGCCGCCACCTTGATGCTGGTTAATGCTGTAATTTCGGAACTCCCGCATGACCCAACAATCCCTCCAGGCGTGAGTGGATGGCTTATCGGGAAGACTATGTTTCGGGCAAGGAGCATTCAACATCGCCTCCATGTTGACAGGCTTGTTTTTACCGAAAGGCGGCTTACCATTGCCCTTTCCACGGTTTCCTCCAGCACTAGTGTTGGCCACCAAATCTGACCCGCCGTCTGGGTGCTTCCGCTTTCCGCCATTACCGTTATTATTATTTCCTCCCCCATTCTGCTGTTGACTGTTGCCATTGTTATTCTTCTTACCCTTAGCCAATTTCTCATCATCGGAACCAGGGTCCTTCGTGCTATCAGAATATGCATACTTAGTGAGAGGCGCCATGAGCTCCCCCATGTCTTGGCATGAACGTTTGAGCCGGCCAAGCTTCTGCTTCAGAGGCAAAAAATGGCAATTCTTCTCTATAATCAGAACCGCTTGAGCCACTGTGATGTTATCAGAAGAGTGGATAATGGTTGAAACCCGCCGGACCCAATGATGGGCCGACTCATCCTCCCGCTGCACACAATGATCCAAATCCACGATGGTCATGGGCTGCTTGCACGTCCCTTGGAAATTTTTGATGAACTTCGCCTTCAACTCGGCCCAGGAATTAATGGTATTGGGTATCAAACCCTTCAACCACGTACGAGCCGGCCCTTCCAACATCATGATGAAATACTTGGCGCAAACTGCATCACTGACGTCTAACATCTCCATGGCTAGTTCATAACTCTCAATCCAAGCTTCCGGGGGTAAATCAGCAGTATAATTGGGCCCTTGCGGGGACCCTTGAAGTCCTTAGGAAGGCACTCGTTTCGTAAAGTCGGCACTAAGCATGGCCCTCCCACAGCCCTAGAGGTCACCCCGGCTCCTACTGAAATAGAAGGCGCTACTGTGGGTTCTTGATAAGCCGCCGTGGCTGCTGCCGCTGCCGCCTCTCGCTGCGCTCTCACCCCATCCACCAGCGCCTGAGCATCAAGAGCCGGCTAATCGTCTCACGCCGGGTATCGACGTCGTTCACTGCTAGAGATCGCAGGCGACTCTAAACGCCGGCTCTAGCTGCGGCTCGGGATGGGGGTTGAGTGCACGCGACTCCGGCTGTAAGTATACTTCTCCTGATGTGCCACCGCTGTCTGCAAGTATCCAATGGCGTTCCGTATTTCCTCCGCAAAAGGCGTCCTTTCAGGGATGGGGATCATGCCGAGTCTGACCGCCGCTGCCACCATGTTCTCCGCCGGGTTAGAATAATGACCGGGCGCTGTCGGAAAAGACTGCGGCGGTGTCTGGTTCCTGCGGGGCGGGTCTGGCTGCCAATGCTGAACCGCCGCCCTGCTCCCGTGTACTTCCGCCGTCCGGGTTACGGCTAGAGGTGCATTCCGCCCCGTCCCTGGCGTGTTAAAAAGATTTCTGGCCTCATATTGATCCGGCAAGCGGGATTGATGCCTCATCCGATGAACCGCCGCTGCGGTCTGCCGCTCTAGTTCAAGGCGAAATGCTTCCGCCGTAAGGCGCTCCGACTCAGTATCCATCTGAGCCTTCAGTGCATTGATTTCCTCTTGGACTCCGGCCATCTGGTCCTTCAACCTCTTGATCTCCATGTTACGGGATGCTTGGCTTTCGACCGTGACCTCGGTTCCCATTAGAGTTGTAAGCTCATTCATCAAATCCAGCAAAACTTGAGCCGGCGGCCTACCGGATCCAGACCCGGTCGCACCAGCAGACGTGCTACCAGGGGCCGGTGCCGATCCTGCCATGAAGATAGCGGCGCGGCTCGGCGGCTCATAGTATACCTGCTCGTGGTACTCCGTCTCAGGGTAGCCCTCGAAACAGCCCCCAAGCCCGTCGTTGTGAAGCTGGTAGATTGATTCCGCCTCTCCGCTTGAGGATCCATCCTCTGAGTAGATGAGGGTTTCTTCCCGCGACATGGAACCTTCAAGCTCCGTGCCATGGGTGAAGCCGACGAAGACGCGCTTCTTACCAGGGTAAACTCGGGCGGGTTGCGCGCGCCGGGCCGGCTCGACGAGGTCGGTGCAGATGTCCGGCCCGGGCTTAGATCCGCCGATCTTGCCGATGAAGACGTGAATTCCACCGAAGGGGAGCCGGTACCCGTACTCGATTGAGTCGGCCTCGGGGCCCCAGCCAGCATCGTCGATGTAGAACTTGCCGCGGCGACTCTTGGTCATCCTGCCAACGGCGTATCCCTCGATCCTTGGGAGAGAGCCCTTCGAGAACTCCACACCACCGAGCGTCATCCCCACGGTGGGCGCCAACTGTCGTGGTTTTGTCACAGCAGATGCCCTAGTGAAAGGATTTAGGTTCGAGGCCATCGCTAAGGCGGTGAGCTCGAAGGGGTTGATCGGAATCGAGGGACAAGGGTTTACCCAGGTTCGGCCCTCTCGGAAAGAGGTAAAAGCCTACGTCCCACTTTGTGTTGTATTGACTGGTTATCGATTACAAGGGAGCGAGTTCGCTTGACCTAGCTATCGATCAATTGTTTCGTGGCCTACGCCGCCCAGCTAACCTGCCCTTATCTACTCAGGTCAAGGCCCTGGGCTTACAAGAGTCCGGGCCGGGTTATGCTTGATAACCGACCTCATCTATAACTACACTTGCCTTATCTAACAAGCCGCCAACGGCGGCTTACGCCACCAGGTTATATCTCATCTTCTGACTCTGGGCCTCCGAGCCCATTGAATAAGCTTATGCTAAGCCTTGTCGTTTAAGCCGCCAACCGTATGACCCAGCCCCACCTGGGCGGGTCTCACCATGGGGTTATATCCCCAACAAAAGGTATGGGAGCCGCTCATACGTCAAGGGGGACTCCTGACCATCGCGACTCAGGAGCCTCACTGGTCTCGTAGCCCCTCACCCCTTGGCACCGTCCTGGTGATCCGGACACCCCAACAGCGGTTGAGGTATGCGTGGGACTGGGCCCTGCCGACGCAGAGCTCAAGGCGCTCCAAATCTCCAAGTCAACCCCGTCTTCACCGCGTTCCCTTCGTGAGGGCTGCTCGTACATCAAGGGGGACTCGTGAGCACCACGACTCAGGAGCTTCACTGGTCACGTAGCCCCTCGCCCCTTGGGACCGTCCTGGTGATCCGGATGCCCCAACGGCGGTCGAAGTATGCATGGAACCGGGCCCCGCCAACGCAGAGCGCTACAGCAAGCAGGAAGGAAACAAAGCGAGGAAATAAAGCCACACAACTTATCAGTCTCTGGAAATGCAAACAAGTCTAACGCCTCCACGAGGCACAGTGAACGTTACAGGAAAAGACCTAGGAAGAGAAGCTAGGAGTAGTTGGCACCACCACCCGTCCTGACCGCAGGGAGCTCGTCGTCGACATCGCTGCTGTTGTCATCATCGCCACTAACCCTCGCAGCTGCAGGAGGAGGTGGGGGAACGGCAACGCAGGCGAAGTTCTTCAGCAGCGCCTCCACGGCGCCCTCCACGGCCGTCGCCGTAGCGGCGCGAACCCCAGGATAAACTGAGCAGATCACGGAGCCAAAGTCGAAACTCGGCTCACGAAGGTAGAGGTGGCTGAAGACGCGCGTCGCGGCCACGGAGAAGAGGTCGCGGCACTCACTCTCCAAGACGTTCTCCACCCTGGCGACGGCACCCTCAAGCACCTCGACGAGCCTTGAAGAGAGTTCCTCGAAGCCGCTTTTAGGAGCCACCAGGGGTTCCGCGAATCCCCCCCGGCAGATGGAGTTCAGCACGTGACGGAGTTTGAGCTCGACGGAGGGGAGGGCACCAATCTCCGCGGCCTTCTTCTCCTCAGCCGCGGCGAGGGTCTTCTCCCTAGAATCGAGCTGAGCCTTCTCCGCAGCTGCTTCCTCCTTCAACCTGTCCAGATGCTTGCGCTCCGCGGCTCGGTCGGCCGCCGCCTTGGAAAGCATGAAGTCACGGTCGGTAAGCTTGGCCTCGCAGGTCTTGAGGTCTTCCTCACGCTGGCGAAGCCGCTCCGCGAGCGAATTCCATTCCTCCTAAAGAGCCTTCAGGCGGACCTCCGCGCCTCGTCGCAGCGCTTCACAGCAGACGCTGCATCGGCCAGCGCCGCGTCGTAGGCTGCCTTGGCTGACGTGGCCTCCTTCGTGCTCTCAGCCGCGGTGGCCTCGGCTTGGCTCCAAACCACCATGGCCGAGGCGTCGGACTGGAGCCACCTAGAAAGGAGCCCCAAGCGCTCCTTCACGAGGCGAACGTCGGTGCCCCGAGGGCGTCTCGTACCTGATCCAGGGCGGCGTAGGCCCCATCCAGGGCGCCTGACTCGACTGGAGGGTCACAAGTAGGAGGCACTTGGGCCCGGCCCGAAGGTGGCGCCTGCGCGGTAGCAGGAGCCGCCTCCAGGGGGGCAGAAGCATGGAGAGCAGGAGGCGCCGGAGGCTGCGCCACTACCACAGCCAAGGCAGGGACCGGCGATCCTACAGCCAGCTGGCCCTCGGGGGCTGGCTTCTCAGGCAGCGGTGCGGACGCGTCTCCAAGGATAGAAGCAGCCTCTCCAACGGGCATCGGGGGCTCCGCGGCCATGACAAGGAGAGTCGTCCCGCGATCCCCCTCGCCCGCGACATTCGGCGCCTCGTCAGGCGTCAGCAGGGCACCAGGAACGGGCGTCACATCGGAAGGCGCCTTCGGCTTGACGCCGGCCTTCTTCTTCTTTGCCTTCGGCACGGCGGCGCTCCTGATTGCCAGGCAAAGAAGGGACCATCAGCATAGAAACCATCGGAAGGCGGCCAGGGACCAAGCAAAACTACTTACTCCTCGATGTCGACCCACTTCCTCTTTCTCTCCACCTCGGCGAAGGCAGGAATGCCCCCGCCCTTCTCCGGGAAGGTGCCGCCACGTGGGGGAGCAGTGGAACCGCGCGTAAGGGCCGCAGCCAGAGAAGTCGCGCTAGCCCCGGACGCGGCTGCCTCGCCCACAGGCTGCAGCTCAGGCAGGGGCGAGGCGGGCGCTTCTGGCACCTTGCTGGTGCGAACTGGGTGCTCCATAGGAGGCCCGGCCTCGTGTTTCCTCGGAGTCACCCGGCAGGCGGACCATGCGGCCCGCGGCGTGGGCCCCGGCCCCTTGAGGACCCCAGCGAGCCGCGCAGGACTTGCAGCAGGGGGCTCGCTGGCATCATTGTCATCAAAGCCGCGGAGGAGCGCACTCCGCGACGGAGGGGACACTTCCTCCAGATCGTCATCTGCTGTCCCCTCTGACTCTTCCTCATCAGCGGTGTCATCGGAGGACACCGCCACAGGTGCACTAGGGCACTCGGCCGGAGAGAGCCCCAGCTCGTCGAAGACGGGCATCGCGGCGACCAAATCGGCCTTGTCGACGCGGCAGTACAGCGGGGTGTAGGCCTCAGGAAGGTCCCCGGGGTCGCCGTTGAGTAGGGTCACCATAACCCTGTTCAACTCCTCGGAGGTCAGGCGCACGGAGCGAAGCCTGATGTCATCACCACGGCCCTGATAGTCCCACATGGGCCTCGAGTGAGACTGGAGGGGCGCCAGGCGTTGCGCCAGGAACTCCTTCACTATCATTCCCCCAGTCAACTTCCTGGCGCTGATGTCTCGAAAGATCCGCTCCAGGACGGGCTAGCTCCGGGGGTCGGAGAGCTTCGCGGAGCTCCACGCAAGAGTCTTCTCTAGCAACCCCTTCAGAAGATCCAGGCGGGAGTTGACGCTCTTGAGATCCAAGAAGCCCTAGCGGTGCCTGAAGTTCTCCACCTTCTTCCTGGCCTTCAAGAGCATGTTCCCGCTCTGGACCGTGACGAAGGAGACGCATGTTGACCGCTGAGCACCGTCATGAAGCCGCAATCCGAAGAAATGGCAGAAGAGGGCCACCGAAGGCTTCACGCCTACGAAGGCCTCGCAGTAAAAGGCGAAGACGGACAAGAGCAGGATGGAGTTGGGTTGGAGAGCTTGGATCCCCTAGTGCTCAAGGATGGCGGTGAAGAACTTGGAGAAAGGCGGAACGAGCCCAGAGAAGATGCTATGGTGGAAGAAAGGGTAGGCTGACTTGGCCAGGCGATGCTTCTCCACGGAGCCGCACCATATCAAGGTCCGCCCCTACTCATTGGTACCATCCGCTGTCGACGGAAGCACCGGGGCGAGGTCCCCGTCCTTGACTATGGTGGACTCTGAGAGCGCCTGGGAGATGGAAGCGGAAGCCGAGCTCTGAGCCTCAGGTTTCGACTTGCCGGAGGGAGCCATCGAGAAGTCCTTGAGGCCGAGGAAGCAAGAAGGAAGACGGTGCGGTGCTGAGATCTGGAGAGGTTCTCACAAAGGATGGAGATCTGGAAGGAGGAGCAGGAGCACAGAAGAGGAAAGCAATAATGGCTCAACGCTGGACGTCAGGCTTTTGTCGGTTCGGGCAGTTGCCGAGGATACACAGGAGCGGGGACGCCCGTGTCCAACCATGCACCGCGTGCCAGACCTGGCCCATAGGCAATGAGGGCCCGCGGCGCTCCGGGCCATCTTCTTCGGCTTCGCCTCGAAGCCAACTCGAGCGCGCCTTGGGCCCGGGGGCCACTGTCGGCGTCCTGGGAACGTGGGTACCCAGACTTGCCTGCCTGCGGCCCAGGACATGGCCCACATGATGGTCCGTACGGCCCTGCGCGGCTTCACTCAAGACAAGGCCCTCGGGAGAGTCCCACCCTCGCGAGAAGGACAACGCCAAGGTTCCCGGAAGGGGGAGGCCTCCCCAGGCCAGGCCTCCTCCTTAGTGGCGGAGATCTCTATGCAATGTTCGGCCTCGGGAGGTCAAGGATGATGCAAGGCGAGCCAGGCGGGCATCAGCGCGCCAGGGGAGACAGTTTCCTTTTTGGTGTAAAGGAGGCAGGGGCGTATGCGGGTTCCCATGGCGTCCCACCAAAGGTTTCCATTTCGGTGCAACGAGACCAGGCCAGCTGGCATGGCAGGACGGATGTCACCAGCGAGCCCACCACCGCGTCACCACCAGCCACTTTGCAGGCGAAGACCACCTTTTGTCAGGATAAGGTGTACCTCCTGTCCCCCTTCGAATTTGGCTGTTGTGGGATCCCTTCCCACCATTGAGATAAGGGAGGAGGACTCGGGCCGCTATAAATAGAGGCTAGGCCACTCCGTAGCCCGAGAGAGATCGAACACCACCCGAGGGCCTTCGTGAGGCAACTTACCACTGTACTAGTTCATCCCCAAACCTCCTCGTGAGGCAATCCACCAAAAGCAAGAGTAGGGTTTTACGCTTCGCAGCGGCCCGAACCTGGGTAAATCCTCGTGTGCTATCCACTTCCTCGCCATCGAGCGAGTTCGTTGAACTAAGCTATCGCGCTGTGAGCTTGGGGGGCGAAGTTGTTGGGGATCTTCGCACCCGCCCCTGTGTTCGAACTTCTTTGGGTTTTGCGGAGCCCGAAATCCGACAAATACTTTCTTGGAATGGCTCTTTGAGCCGTCCGTAGTACGGCAGGACGGATATAACATTGATGGAACTAGTGATAAGGAGCTGGTCACCCCTCCCATGGTTGAACCAGATGAACAAATTATAGGCGGTTCAGCACTTGAAGAAACACCTTCGGCCCATGAAGTTATGGCAGTAATCATGCCATGGATCGAATCCTTCCTCTCCTATCTAATCTGTCAAGAGCTCCCCGACGACCAAACAGAAGCAAGACGAATAATTCGACGATCCAAGTCTTACAAGGTCTACGAGGGTGAGCTATAGAAAATAAGCACCACTGGAGTACTCCAACGATGCATATCCAAAGAAGAAGGTAAGCTACTCTTAGCCAAAATACATGCGGGCATGGGCGCCCATCATGCAGCCGCTCGAGCCCTTGTCAGGACGGCCTTCCGGGCCGGTTTCTTCTAGCCCAAGGCTCACGCTGATGCTCACACACTCATACAACACTGTGTTGGGTGTCAGCTCTTTGCAAATCAAAGCCACAAGCCCGCAACTTCTCTTCGGACGAAACCAATCACTTTGCCTTTTGCGGTCTGGGGGCTAGACATGGTCGGACCACTTAAACGGGGGACTAAGAAGAAGAAATATTTGCTGGTTATGGTGGACAAATTCACTAAATGGATTGAAGCCAAGCCAGTAAGTTCTGCTAAATCTGGCCCAGTCATCCACTTTATATCTGGCATGGTTCACTATTATGGTGTTCCTCATAGTATAATAATAGACAATGGGTCCAATTTAACTGCTCAAAAAGTCAAGGACTGGTGTGCAAATTTTGGAATTAAGCTTGATTACGCCTCCGTATACCACCTGCAAACTAACGGACATGTTGAACGAGTAAATGGACTAATTATGAGCGGCATTAGACCGCACCTGGTTCGCTCCTTAACATAATCTGACTGCCACTGGGTGGAGGAGCTTGACTCCATACTATGGGGTTTGCGCACCACCCCCAACCGGTCAACGGGATATACACCGTTCTTTATGGTACATGGGGCAGAAGTAGTTTTACCCTGCGATATCATCCATGACGCACCTAGAGTGCGCATGTACGAGGAAAAGGAAGCCGAGTTGGATCGGCAGGACAACCTAGATGCCTTGAAGGAAGAGCACGATATAGCTTTGGCATGATCTACATTTTATCAGCAACATGCTCGGTGCTATCAAAGCAGGGAAGTTCGGGCTAAAGCGTACAATGTGGGCGAATTGGTGTTGCGCCTCCTAGAGAAAAAGAAAATTAAGCTATCACTCAAATGGGAGGGCCCTTTTATCATTGATGAAGTCTTTACAGGAGGAGCATATCGTCTGCGCAACCCATCGGATAGTCACCTCGAACTGAACCCATGGAACGCAGCTCGTCTTCGGGCGCTTCTACGGATAGAACTGACGTCATCAGTTGGCCCAATTTTTATCCTTTTCCTTACACTTAGTTATTCCCTTTTTATTATTCATCAGGTTATGCTCGGCTAGATTGAGCTGTGCCAACAAATTCCCGGGCATACATCTGTAAATGTACTTCTTCTTCAAACACCTGGGGGCTTTTTATGAAAGCAGATTAATATATTTCATACGCTCATACTTTTCGTCTTTGTCATGTATATACATTTCTTATGTTATTTTCACAACCATTATATGCATCAATTTGACTTAAGATTTTTCCATGCTAGGTTGCCTGGCTCCTGTGCTTATCCTCTACATTCCCGATTGTTCGGCGAGAGGGTAAAGGGAGCACCTCTGCGATTGTGATGACCTGGTCATCCGGGTACGTACCTCAGACGGGTAAAGCCGAAAGCTAGCGTTCTTAAAAACATAATTGGTCGGTTGTAAAGGACAAAGAAATAATTCGGTGATTTTTATCGTAGTCCGGAGTCATGAGGCGAACTGAATCCGTGCCCACCTACTAGCGGTATTCGGATATTAAGACTACGTATAGCATAGAGCCCGAAGAAAGGATCCCGTAGAGGAACTATTTTCATCGGAAGATGTTTCTTACGTTAAGTAGTAATATAACATTTCTCTCCAATCAACTTTTTTGTCTGTTTGCACCAAATGGCCGGATTGCCTGGTTCTCCGAACTGTTTACCTGATATTTCAGGTCTTACATAGTAAGGAACACTCCCTGACTATTGTCAAGGGAGGTGAAAGCCGAAGGCTGGTTAAAGACAATATTTACTGTTCGGATGTAGCGACATTTGATGAAAAGTACATAGTCACATAGAATCAAATCTCTGGTTGCTGATCGAGATTGTCAATTATTGCATCCAGTCGACAGTCTTGTTGAGAGAGGCGCGCGGCAGGCAGTACCTGGTCATCAACCAGGTGTAGAGGTATCTCTTTGCCATCTGGCCATGGCGGCCCGACTCGAGCCAAGTGCTTAGGATTAAGCTTGGTGAATTTCGTCTTCACCATGGCACATGCATCCCGTGCCCCTTCTTGACAGGCTGATGTTTTCCATATCTCGAATCAATGACGAGCTCCTTTGAAACGGTCCGCCAATTCGGCCATACCTTCCGGCGGACTATGAGATGGCCATAGCGCGTTGAACATGCTCTTCATCGCCTCTTCTTCGGGATGCCCGGTTAAAAGAACTGCCAAGAGACGTGGTGTGCTCGTTAGCTCAAATATAATCTGTATATGGAGCTATGATTTCCGAGTTACACTTAACAAATATGCCTCTTTTCAATCTCTGATTTTCTTCCCGGGCACAGGCCAGCTGGGTTTTTAAATACTCGATTTGACCGGCCTATCATTGATTCTCCGTCTGAAGTTTATTCTTTTCTTCGAGATTCCGTGTCAGTACTCGATGGCCGGCCTCGAGTTGCGATTCAGCATACCTTTGTGACTCTCTCGCCGAATCTAGATCTTTTTGTAGTTGACCTATGGATTCGGCTGCTATAAAGCAAAACGTAATTAGATATCGATGCCTTGAGCACTTACGTATCACTCGAAGGTGCTACTTACCGTGTGCTTCCCTAGTGAATTTTTTCACTGCTTCTAGCTCGGACTTTGCAACCTCTAGCTGTGTCCGGCTAGTCTCAAGGTCTTCAGATAGTTTGTCATTTTGCTCTGTTGCGGCCCATGAAAAGGTAATATACGGATGTTGTTACACCCTTAATATGTTCATCTTGCCCACATTAAGGCTCGGGGGATACCGGATTGGGATTCATGTTCGGTCATTGAAATTATTACTTACCCGAAGATTATCTCACATAATATTGGAGATACCTTCAAGTCCTAATCGGGCGGCACCAAGATGCATATCCACCGAATCAAGAGCATTAATCTCATGATCAGTTAATGTGGGGTGGTGTAGTGATCCCTTCCGACGTCGGTGGTTCAACGCACTTTCTACCTCCGAATTAGTGGCAGAAACATTGCAAGCCTCTTCTGGATGCTGGTCCGCAGCAGGGGCTCCCGCATTACCACCTGCGGATGTGGGACGCCGTTGTTAAAGGTCGTCACCTTGAACCCGCCCGTTGTCGTCGGGTATTGGGGAGTGTGTTCGGCTCCTATAATAGGTCGATTGAGACCGCAAAAATTCATAAGGAGTGGCAAGAAGTGCTCGACTTATACAAAGTTTGAGTCATTACCTTTTGGAGGGAGGAGCAATCGACGTAGCTCCTTTGGTGGCTCCGCGCTTGACAGCCCCTTGTGTGGGTTCTACTAGAGACACGTCGTCCTGTGTTCGGCGTGCGCTATGGCGGCCTTTGGGAACAAGGAGAGATGCCTCTGAAGCAAAAGGAGGTGGGCGCCTTTTTCGGGTAAGAGCCTTCTTCTTACCTCCGTTTTGGGAGGGAAGTATCCTCGGATGATCGACTATGATGGCAACCGTAGAGCCATCGAGACTCTCTTGGTAATAAAACTCCATCTTCAAAAATGATCGAAGTGTTCGGATCATCATGAAATCCTGGGTCGTCGTCTCGAGAATAACTCTCGGGTTGAGGGGGGACAGTTGACTGTCTCGATCCAGAACCTCCAGTCCTGTTCAGCAAAATTTCAATATATTTAGTTAGTTGAAAACTATTATGAAAATGCTTAAAGTAAGGGAATAAGATTGCACCCACCCATTCGATGGGATTGTGGTTTGAATATTCATCCCTGACGTTCAAGTTAGTGAACCCGTCTTTTTCTCCTTTAAAGAGATTGGCCAGTATGGTGGCCATAGCTTCTGGGTTGGCAGGACCTTCCCGCTTATAGAGGGTCGTGTCATTTGAGCCATTATAATGCCACAAAGGGTGCATCCTGTGTTGAAGGGGTTGCACGCATCGCCTGATGACCGTGGCCATCACCTCAATGATGGTCAGCCTGAAGTGTGCTAATAGCTTCACCTTGGTGACCAGTCGTCTAACTTTCGCACTGTCCTCTTGGTGAGAACTTCTCGGGTGCCAGTTGAAACGCTTCTTCAAAGGAGCAAGGGAGAATTTGGGAAGACCCCTCCGAGCTGGGTCAAATAATGGGACATCCTCAATATAAAACCACTCGGAGGTCCACTCCTCAGGGTATTTTTTCGGACTACCCACAGGGTATCCCGACCCGGCTATGCGACACACTTCGGCCCCACCAACTTCCAGAATTGACCCCTCATGAGTATGGGGAACAAGAGAGAAGAATTTCCTCCACGGTTCGAAGTGGGCTTCGAAACCCGAAAACATCTCACACAGGGCAACTAAACCCATAATATGGAGGATAGATCTAGGGGTGAGGTGGTGGAATTGGATCCCATGAAATTCTAATAAACCCCTTAGGAAAGGATGGATAGGAAAGCCCAAACCTCGTAAAAGGATGGGAACAAAGCATACCCTCTCCTCCTTGCGAGGAGTGGGAGATTTCTCCGCGAAAGCTTCACCGTTTGCGGAAGTCAATCCAGAACGGAAGGGCATCAGATCTGAAGAGGGAAGGTATCCCTGAACTTCTAGATTATGCAGGCAGAGGAGGGAAACTGAGCAGCTCGCCTAGTCGCTTGGAAGAGGACCATGAAGACGTGAGGAGGAACCGGAGACTTTCGCCATGATTCTCTAGTGTTTTGCTCAATAAAGGAGAGGCATGATGAATTACTCAATGCTCATCAACTCTATTAAATGGATGGTTCGTCCCAGATCCTTGAGGGGCATTTCTGAAATGGACCGTCTCCTATTGGCGCATAGGAATCGAGGAGTCACAGGAAGACCAAGAGTTGTGGGCCATGTGACGCTTTGACGTCCGGAAATACGCCAGAGGAATTGAAGTTGGCCGAGCTATGAAAGGAGAACTCACCCCGCAAGCCGAAGACTGTGGACATGCAGATGCTAAGATGTTGATGCGGCATTGGAGGCTAGTTCGGGGGCTACTGAGGGAGTCCGGGATTAAGGGGTCCTCAGGCTGTCAGCCTATCTCTACGGACCGGCAGGTGGGCCGCTTTATGATTGTCGATGAAAGTCCAGATATCATCACCAAGACGGAATCTCTCAGGTCGTGACGTGCACTCCAAGTACAAGACGAAGGGTTCGGCATGTTGCTTTTGTAAGGTAACTGAAGTTGTGTAACCCTAGATACCCCTGGTGACTATATAAACTAGAGGGTTTTAGTCTGTAGGAGGAGGTTAAGCTCATTACTTATAGGGTTTAGACCACATCATACGATCTCGAGGTAGATCAACTCTATACTCGATACCCCATATTCAATACAGTCAAAGCAGAACATATGGTTTTACCCCCATTAAGAGGGTCCAAACCTAGGTAAACATCGTCTCCCTAGACTCCAGTAACCCATCAATCCAAGATCCACAGTTCGGGACCCCCTACCCGAGATCTGCCGGTTTTGACATCGACAGCGGGCAAGAGGGTGTCAATCCCCTTGAACTTGTCACTTGCAAGGATTAATTATGATAGTGATAGATAGAAAAAAGTAAATTCAAAGTAAAATAAATTGCAGCAAGGTATATTTGATTTTTAGCAATATGACTAAGTAGACCCGAGGGGCATAGTTTTCACTATAGGCTTCTCTCTCGAACACATAGTATACGGTTGGTACAAAAATTACTGTTGGCCAATTGATAGAAAAGCGCATAGTTATGATGTTATTCATGGCAATGATCATGTATATATATGCATCACATCCGAGACAAGTATATCGAAACGATTTTACATCTACTACTATTCCTCCACTTTGAGAGCGCTTCTATGCTTGCCTCTCTAGGTATTAAGTTCATGACAAATAGAGTAATGCTTTAAGAAAGATGGCATGATGTAGACAAAGTAAACCTAGTCAATATGAATAAATACCACCATTTTATTCTTATTGGCATTAATAGAA
This sequence comes from Elymus sibiricus, assembly GCA_039707655.1. NCBI lineage: Eukaryota > Viridiplantae > Streptophyta > Magnoliopsida > Poales > Poaceae > Elymus > Elymus sibiricus. The sequence goes on along the minus strand of CM077673.1, from coordinate 140,251,905 downwards.
ATATGTGCCTCGCTACCCCTACTGTCACTGGGTGAGGACACCGCAAGATTGAACCCATTACAAAGCACCTCCCCCGCCGACGATAATCAACCTAGTTGGCAAAACCCAATGGATAGATCGAAGATAAATACAAAGATATAACAATCATGCATAATAAAGTTAAGAAAAGACTCAATTATTTTCAATGGATAATCTGATCATAAACCCACAATTCATTGGATCCCAACAAACACACCGCAAAAGAAGATTACATCGGATAGAACTCCAAGAAGATCGAGGAGAACATGGTATTGAACATACACGAGAGAGAAGAATCCATCTAGCTACTAGATATGGACTCGCACGTCTGTGTTGAACTACTCACGCATCATCATGGAAGCAACAAGATTGATGTAGATGGCGTCCGCGACCGATTCCCCTTCTGGCAGAGTACTGGAAAAGGTCTCTAGATGGGATCATGAAATACCATAGGCTTGTGGTGGCAGAAAAAGTGTTTCGCGTGTCTCTCTGTTGGTTTGGGAATATTTCGGAATTTATAGAGGTGGAATTAGGTCAAACAGAGTTGCGTGGGAGTCACGATCTCAGGGGGGCACGCTAGCCCCCAGGACGTGCCCTGTGAACTCGTGGCACTCCCGTACGTCTTCTGGCCTCCTCCCAAGACTTGTAGGGTCTCTTTTGGTCTAGAAAAAATCACCGTAAAGTTTCATCGTGTTTGGACTTCGTTTGGTATTGATTTTCTGACAAGTCAAAACACGCAAAAACAGGAACATGCACTGGGCACTGGGTTAATAGGTTAGTCCCAAAAATGATATAAAATAGCATATAAGTGCATATAAAGTATCCAAGATTGATAATATAATAATATGAAACAATCAAAAATTATAGATACGTTGGAGACGTATCACCGAGCACGAGCTCCCGCGGTGGCCCCTGCAAGTTCAAACCCTGAGCCGGGGACGAGCTTGCAGGTCCCCCTTCTCGTGCTAAATCTTGGGCCTGGGACTTGCACTGGCGAGCCCCTGCGCATGTTGAAATCGGAGTAGAGGGGGCAATAGTCAGCTCATGAGATCCATTAGTATAGTAAAATAATCATTAACTTAGGTATTGTCATAAATATATTCATAATTGTTCTTGCATAATTCCTACTATATTCTATCATCTCCATGACTTATACCCCAGATACAATCCATAGAAACATCAAAACAAGCACACTATTTAATAAAGATAGAATATGTCTAAAAGAGAACAATATGTGATAATGATTTTTTTACTATACTTGTGTAACTCTCAAAATTATAAAACATTAGAACAATGTAAACAATGTGCGGCCCAATACTCTGTAAACTAGAGGTAATTGGTCACGTTCCAGTATATAATGAAAATTCAAATACTGAACACAAAAGTAGTAGTGTCTGCACAATATCAAATCAACAGATGTTCAAACTATCGCAATGGCTTTTCTAGGCACAAAAATCAAAAGAAAATATACAAACATAATTACTACCGTATAAATAATCATGTTGACTCACAAAACAGAATAAAAATAAAGGATGACTATTGAGTTGCCTCCCAACAAACTCTTTCTTAACAGCCATTAAGATAGGCTTGAGATTTTAATGATGCTCACAGAAATAATAAGAATTGAAACACAAAAAGAGAATCATATAGCATGTGACTAGCACACTTATGTCTAGCATACTTTCTATGCATATGCATCTTATAAGTAAATAAATTATCAAGGCAAGAAAAATCTAGCATGTGCAAGAAAAAAGGAAAAATTGACAACTTTAACATAAAAAGAAACAATTTAGTAAGGTGAAGATTCTTATAACCAAACTTGCATCTAGGTTAATAGGTTAGTCCCAAAAAATGATATAAAATTGCATGTAGGGTTATATTCAAATTCAAGAATGTAACTATCATGTAAAACATTCCCTCCATGATCCATATGCATGCAAATTTTACAATATTCCAAGATAGTGGGATCAACATCAACTAAAGTTATTACCTCTCCAAACCCACGTTTATTAAAAATTTCATAACATTGAACACTCTCCGAATATGTGGGATTACTTTTACCTAAACTTGACACTCTTCCAAACCCACTTTTAATAGTATTGCAAATTTTATTATCAATGGTGGATTCATAATGAAGTTCAAATAAATTTTCAAGATCACAAGAAGCATCATAATTATCTCCCAAATCATGATCATTACAATAAGCAGTAGGCATAACAAAATCATCATCAATAGTTCCTACCGACATCTTGTCACCATAAAAAGCAATATCCAGTGTGTCTTCTTCATGACTTGAATCATTATCATATATATTTTTATAACTTCATCATTAGTATGGGGAATAAAAATATCATTCTCATCAAACTTATAATCCCCAAACTTATACCTTTGCATATTATTAGCACAACTGATATTCATGGAATGCATACTAACATTATTGCAATCATTCTTCTCATTCAAGGAATTCACTCCAAATAATTTCTTACATTCTTCTTTTATCACTTCATGAAGATTATCGAAATCCATATTTTCAAGAAAGACTTCATAGAGATAACAAAACAAAGTCAAATTCAATTTTTCTTTCAAAGAGCATATAGCAAGAGCATTTTCATCACTAGCAATTGGTTTATCATAATTAGAGTTTTCGAAAATTCCTTCTAGTGGAGAAGGATCCATATCAGTATATTTTTTAGCAATCGAAGATGCGAACAAATAGAAGGTGCATGGAAACACAAGAAGACATGGTAACAATCTCTACTCCTAAAGTCTCACTTGGTAGCCTCGCATCCATGGTTCATTTTATTCCGGTTTATTTCCGTATGGTCTATTTTCCCTGCACGTCTCACCATCATCTTCTCACATTTGTTTTTCCACCATCGCATTAAAAACTTTCCTAACATTTTTAAACTTTCCTAACGAGACACATTACAAATGGACAGGCAACGATAGAATGTTACGAAATAAGAAAATCCAATTTCACGCACGTTTACTAAAACCACACTTTCCTAACATACAAAAGTTCTCACATCAACGCATTTTGTTTTAGGAAACAAATAATATATTTTAAGAAAAAAATTCCTCTCAACTCTTTCCTTGTAAACCAACACTTTCCTAACATACAAATGATCTCCCGTCAATGCAAAAAAAATTAGGAAAAAAATAACATAGTTTAAGCAAAAATCTGATTGACTAATCGACGCATATGTATCTGAACCTTCCTTCTCCAAATATAATTCAATCAACACTTATGAGCAGAATTATAACATTTCTTTTCTTCTCCAATCCCCCCCCCCCCGTCCCTCTCTCTGAACTTTATTGTCTTTCGTTCATTCGTTTGTCCCTCCCCGCTAGTCTGCCTGGTTCACACAAAAGGTTCCAATGTGACAAGGAGTTGGCACAACCGCCCACCACTATTCACACATTCCCTCCTCCCATTATTTCCAAGGATGCACCACCATCCCCAGGGCGCCTTTCTCGTGACAATGCCACCGGACATCATCAGATGCGGACGACCACAAGGCGGGGTCGCGACGAACACAACCCAATCACAACGTCCGCCCTTGCTCCTCCCAAATGCGGCGATGACAGGTGGTGACTCCCACCACACTCCTCTCCGATGACAAAGAACATCGAAATACGTTAGTTCAGCACGCAGGATCCGGGCTAATCTTGTCGTTCCCTTGCACTGTATATTTTCGAAGATTTAGTTAATGATTTTGCAACATAGTATATGAGTTTCCCATTTGTCTTGAAAATATATTCCATCCCCACAATTCTGACTGAAAATTGGTGGCACGAACCAAGAAAAGTTGTCATGTCCGTAGTTTCTGACACCAGAGGCATTCCCAGCCGTAAAGATGTATTTGCAAGGTTACGATTGTAGTTTATATGCTATGTAATGATGATGCATTTAATATTATGTTCTTTTTTCATACTTTCTTCTATTATTTTCTTTCTGCATTTATCAAGCATAATTACCGACTATTGTTTTCTTTTCTTCTAGGAGGCTGATATCGGTAGTTGATGCTCGAGATTCCTTATTCTACCGATGCCCTGATCTTGAGGTAGTTCTTATCATGTTTTTAATATGCACATTAGGATGATGGATGAACATGACGTATGTTGCAAATGTAAAATATGTTAATCTGAATCTATTTTTGTGAACTCATGGTAGGTTTATGTTTGGACATCAAAATCAGTTGTTGCACCATCTAAGTCTATTGTGGGTTCTACAGTCTTTGGATGATTGGATGATATGACTTTATCTATACTAGTTATATGCAATGGAACTTGATGAATAGAAGAGAGCATCTTGAGGTCATGTCATCCATGGTGGGCTACCTGACGAGAGAAGGGCTGCTAGCCAGATACTGAAGCATAACTCAATGGTAATATCCCGCACTATGAACTCTGCCCTGGTGTCATGGGTGATGAAGTTGAACAAACATAATTGCTAGCTATACCACAAGTATTTTGTCTTGCATAGGCCACTTCGCCTTTCGTGCTAACATCGAGAATTGCTTTCAGTTGTTGCAAAATAGCATCAGATGCTCACACTTGTTTATGCTCCTTTCCAACTCCTTGAGCTATGTATATACATGCTGCAGTCTTAGTGTAGTGGTAATCCCCTCTTCGGTATTAGCTGATTTTTCTTTTTTCATCACAAGAAGTCCTGCAGTTGGTGTACGTTCTAATCAGAAATTGTTCTTGCATATCCAATTCACTCAAAAAAACAAAATTTATTTCATGTTGTTCGCACCCATTTCATTTTAATATTAAAAGCTTTCTTGCAGATAGGTTTGATGGCGGTGTTGATTTAAACCATGGTAACCACTACACATTGAGAATTGTTAGATCTATAATTTTCTCCAAACAATTGAGAAAGAAATCAATAGTTATGAATAGGAAAAAGGTCTAATAGACAACGAATCTTCTTTTTATATTTTTTGTCAAGCTCCTAGACAGAATGTTCTGAAACATGTTCGTGTTACCTGACATGCCTATGAAATTTATGAAGGATATTTGGATGCTCCTCGATCAAGCTATATGAACCACTAGCATATATAAATTTCTGAAACTCAGATGGATGGAGTCTAGTAGGAGAGTAGCTAGCCAAAGCTAGCTCAAATTGAGGGACTGATTGATCGATTAGCAATAATTGTTTCATGAATTATAAATGAGACCCTGAAGTCTATGGATCTCTAACTTTGAATTGAAATTATTTTTATTTTTCTTTCTTTACTGTGTTTTTGTCGGCGTTCTGGGATCGGGGGTACCCAGACCTGCCTGCCTACAGCCCAGCGCGTGGTCCACCACAACGGCCCGGTACGGCCCCACAACGAGCCCCTCAAGTCAAGACCCCCGCGAGAGCCCCCGCCTCGCGAGGAGAGCAACACCAAGACCTCCGGAGAAGCGGCATTCCCCCAGGCCGCCTCCCGAGGAGCAGAGATTCCTATGCAAGTGCCTGGCCTCATGAGGCCATGGTGATGTGGGTTCTGACGGCCAAGCCAGGCGGGCACCAGTGGGCGCAGAGTGAGGACAATTTCCTCTTTCGTGCTAAAGACACAAGGACGTACGCGGGTTCCCAAGGGATCCCCCAAAGGTTTCCTTCCCAGTGCAAGAGGACCAAGACAACGAGCTCGGTAGGACGGGTGTCATCGCCGAGCCCACCACTGTATCACACCCGGAAGCTTTGTAGGCGAAGACCACCTTTAGTCAGGATAGGATGTACCTCTTGTCCCCTTTCAAATTTGGCCGTTGTGGAATCCCTTCCCGCCTGTGCGATAAGGGAAGAGGACCTTGGCCACTATAAAGAGGGACTAGCCCCCATCGTAGAGGGCAGGTTGGAGACAGATCGAGTTCATCACCACCAAGAGCCCTCGTGAGGCCACCCAACCACTGTACTACTTCATCCTCAGCCTCCTCGTGAGGCCAATCCACCACAAAGTAGGAGTAGGGTTTTACACCGCAAGGTGGCCCGAACCTGGGTAAATCTCCGAGTCCATCTCCTTCCCCGCTCACACTTATTCGACGCAGCTAGGCCGTAGGGTGACATGCTTGAGACTTCGAGCCGGTTGAGATCTTCGCACACGCCCCAGTGTTCGAACCTTGTTGGGTTTTGCGGAGCCCCGATTCCGACAGTTTTTAATACTTGCAGTAGGGGCTTGTAAAGGCATGACATAACACTTTTACTATTTTTTTGTTCCCTTTTTGTGCATTTTAACTGAATTGGGGAGGATATATCCTATTTTGCCTCTCTACACTGATGCGTGTAGGATTTTGCTAATTCCTACCCCAGATGGATCAAAACAAATCTTGAAGTAATGAATGGATTGTTGAACAACAAAATATTTGATTTATATTATGCATTACAAAATATTATCTCAAGAATGTAATGACTGAATGTGAGGAGATTTCGCATGTTTGCTCCAAAACAAAACATGCTTGTACATACCATTCCGCTTGTCAGTATTTGATGTATTGAACAACGAGGTTAATTATTTTCAACTATAGTATGATTACTCTATTATGTAAGCACTTATATTTGCTCAACCGACTAATTTGATATGTGTTTATGCATTGATACACCACATTCTTCTCTTCGCATCAAGTGATTTTAGCATGTGCTATGCACTCTTTATATTTTATGAGTGCATTTATCTTTCTTAAATATAAATGTTTCATATCTATTTGCCAACTTGAAAGGAAATATTATATTTACGTATGTCTTCATTAGTTTGAGTTTCAGGACGAGCAACTAATACAATTGATGGACTTTCTTTGAGCAGAGATGGTAAGAAGCTAGAAGATACTAGTTTGAAAAGGAAAAACTGAGTATCTGTTATTCAAGCTAGAGAGGAAAGGGAATGGAAGATCTTACTTGTGTGTACCTTATTTGTATGATACAGATATACAGAAGCACTTCATTGTGCATGGCTCAAACGTTTTGGTAGGCTTCCTTCATTAAACACTGCTATTATCCTTTTAGTAATTAAATATGTGGTAGAAGGTGCTGCTCAAATTGGGCGTTGACATGAAGGGACGTTGCTGGAGTTGGTGCCGGAGGTGCTGATGGGGTGTTCCTATAGCTGGTGCCAACATGGAGGCCCGTGATGGGAAAGTGTGCCCCCGACTATGACATATGATGATGCCAAAGAAGAATTAAGTGCAAGGACTTTATTGAACATTTTGCTCTGCCTAGCACCTAGCTCTCGGCTAAGCGGCTCCAAGGAACATATAGGCGGTTTGTACGGACAATAAGCAAGCAACACAGTTGGATCTCCATAGACGAGCCACTGTCGCTCTATATTACCTTTTTCCATGTTCATGCTTATGGATTTGCATAATTTCACTACTTCAGATTGTTGCCCATGTGATGCTTCTTGTTAATAGTAATAGAATTAGGGGGCTATCCCTTGTGCGTGTTCTTTGTTTAAACAATGTGCACCCTTGTAGCAACTTCACATAAAGTTGGTGCTTATTTCTTCGATAGCCATGGCAATTATACAATGTTTACGTCTTAATACTACATGTGAACTAAGTGTAGGTTAAGGTCCATTTCTTGTCTAGACACATCATGCTTTAGAGGTCTAGCCTGATATCCATGAGAGGCTACAAGCCTGCAACAATCAATGCTCGAAAAAGACCATGTATGCAACTATATAAGAAAGTCTTGATAATTTGTTGTTATTTTTAATTATCGGAAGCGTTCATGATGTAGAAAAATATGATAATATGCTCATCACAGGTCACAAGAGAATCCTAAGTATTTGTTAGACATGATTGGTGATGAACTATTAAAAATATGCATGCCCCCTTGCAACCCTTAGGCAATTAGCTTGAAATTTTCTGTCATGCATGTAGCATTAGTGATCGTACTGATATAAATGGTCTTGTAAAAATTTACTAAGGGAGTATTTCCCATTTTTCTTGAAAACTAATTATCCGCCTTTCTTAGAAATATCTATTTTGAGTAAACATTTTTTATGATAAGCATCACATGTTTATTGCATGGAATGTCCCAATGTCACAATCTTGACAAAAGTTAGAAAGAGATTATATTGAAAATTGGTTTCACAGACAATGAGATATCACCGTAAATTTTCATCTCTCATAGGACATTTAGGATCCCTTGTCGTTATCCTTGTTCGGTGCACATATAAGTAATCTATAATCTTAGGGGATGACCAATCGTTGAAATTGTCAAAGTTTGACAAGCCACTTAATATTTTCATGAAATGTGGAGGTGGTGGAAGAGAGAAGGAGAAGAAATATTGTGGGAGCAAGGAAGTGGAGTGTTGCGTGGTGGCCGAGAAGTGGGACTGGGGAGGAATATGAGGAGGAGATGCATTTGTCTACCACATCACGAGCATGATATATCATCACATGTAAATAGTATATGACTCGCATATCACATGACATTTCTCTTTGTACAAACATTTTGTTAACATATTTCTTATTGTACATATATATTCTTAGCCCATGACAACGCACGGGCATCCTACTAAGCATATGCCACCATAATAATTAACCAGGTATTGTTGCCAACAAATAGACGTGCAAGTGTACATAATAACGTCACCATTGATTTTGCATGCCTTGTAATAAGAGCATGGGCCGTTATGTGGTCTCCAAGGATCCACACATGATGATGCATCGTACGAAAGGCAAGACCGACTCAAACCATCCAATGACTCACCAAACAGGACCAAGGGTCAATATTATCTCTTCTATCCATGTATATACCTACTAATAAAGGAAGAAAGGCTTCTACCCATCCGTCACACTTTTTGCAAAAAATCCCCACTATTTCTTGAAATCAACCAGTTGTCCTGCTTTAAGTGAGTCTAAAGTCCTAAAAACAATTTCAGCAAATCATGCCTTCGTTGTAGCATCGTTATCGCGTGGTTTGAATACACATTAAAAAATGAGCACCAGTTCGAGCAAAACTCGCCGACTATTTCAGCAAATCACATTGTCGGTTGTAGCATCGATTTGCATGGTCTACTTACGCAACAAAAACGAGCAACAATTCTAGCAAAACTAGCCAACGAAGATAAGGAGATAAGGAGGAGCGGCGATAAGCGATGAATGGGCCCCATAGCCCATGGACAACAAAGGACGCCTGGTTTGTTTGATTCACTCAGATCCAATGACCAACGCATGACCGGAGCGCGACTTCAATTGGTCGGCCACACATCATCATTTACCTAGGTTCTTATCAATTCCTTTGAGTTTGACATACATATTTATCATCTCCTTTAGGTCCATGGGATGGTACAATGTGAAGGACAGAGGGCCTCGTGGAAAAGGTGAGGTGGGCGTCATCCGGTTTTAAAGGAGACGGCTCCAGCGAGAAATGTCCTAGTACGACATGAAATCGAGCAGGGAGGGGAGAGTCATGCGGGAATAGGGAAGAATGCGTTGTGGGGTGGGCATTTTTTTGGGACCACGTGTTGGATATAACATCGTGGATAGTCCGGAAAACCACTTTTCTCCCGTGGGGCAAATCTGTTCACACCTACCAAACCTAAACGTGTTCCTCTTTGCATCTGTTTACCATTAGGCTATAAAACAACCTAGTCGAAAATCACTGCACATCATCTCCTCATCACCCCCCAAACATGTCTTTCTTGTTAGTCATTCCTTGTGTCTGCCATCGCCGGTAAGAGGAGTTCTCGTTCGAGATATAACCAGGCATCCAAGACCAAGGCCGCGGAAGCAACAGAGAGGCTCCGCCGCCTGGCCGTGTTAGTGATAACCCACAAGTATAGGGGATCGCAACAGTTTTCAAGGGTAGAGTATTCAACCCAAATTTATAGATTCGACACAAGGGGAGCCAAAAAATACTTGAGAGTATTAGCAGTTGAGTTGTCAATTCAACCACACCTGGAGATTAAATATCTGCGGCAAAGTGATCAGTAGCACAGTAATATGATAGTTTGGTAGCGGTAGTGACAGTAACAATAGCGGTAACAGTAGTAGAAGTAGTTTTGTAGCAGTTGGAACAGCAGCAACAGAAATAGTAAATTAGCAAGAACGATAAGTGGAAAGGTCGTAGGCACTGGATCGGTAACTCGTTGGATGATATTTGTCATGTAATAGTCATAACCTAGGGCGATGCAAAACTAGCTCAGTTCATCAATGTAATGTAGGCATGTATTCCGTAAATAGTCATACGTGCTTATGGAAAAGAACTTGCATGACATCTTTTGTCCTACCCTCCCGTGGCAGTGGGGTCCATAAGGAAACTAAGGGATATTAATGCCTCCTTTTAATAGAGAACCAGAAAAAAGCATTAACACATGGTGAATACATGAACTCCTCAAACTACGGTCATCACCGCGAAGTATCCCAAATATTGTCACTATGGGGTTGACGGATCATAACGGGTAATAGGTGCATATGACTAGGCAAGATCGGATCAAGAACATAGATATAGAGATGATAACATAAACGGTTCAGATCTGAAATCATGGCAATCGGGCCCTAGTGACAAGCATTAGGCATAGCAAAGTCATAGCAACATCAATCTCGGAACATAATGGATACTAGGGATCAAGCCCTAATAAAACTAACTCGATTACATGATGAATCTTATCCAACTCCTCACCGACTAGCAAGCCTACGAAGGAATTACTCACTCCCGGTGGGTAGCATCATGGAATTGGCGATGGAGAAAGGTTGGTGATGACGAAGAACGAAGATTCCCCACTCCGGAGCCCCAAACGGGCTCCAGATCTGGCCTCCCGATGAAGAACAGGAGGTGGCGGTGGCTCCGCATCGTGAAACGCGATAATTCTCTGTCCCTGATTTTTTTCTCCGAAATTAGGATTTTATAGTGGCGGAGTTAGGGCAAGTGGGGCCACAAGGTGGGCACAACCCACCAGGGCGCGCCTATGGGGCCTGCCGTGCCCTGATGGGTGATGCTCACCCTGGCCCCCCTCTTCGGTGTATTTTGGCTCAAGTAATTCCCATTTATTCTGAAATAAATCTCCAAAAAGTTTCGTTCCATTCCAAGAACTCTTATTTCTGCACAAAAACAACACCATGGTAGTTCTGCTGAAATCAGCGTCAGTCCGGGTTAGTTCCATTCAAATCATGCAAATTAGAGTACAAAACAAGTGTGAAAGAGTGAGGAAAAGTAGATACGTTGGAGACGTATCAACTCCCCCAAGCTTAAACCTTTGCTTGTCCTCAAGCAATTTAGTTGACAAAGTGAAAGTCATAAAGAAAAACTTTTATGAACTCTTTTGTTCTTGTTTACACATATATGCTTAAGTAGCACCCAAGTTTTCAGCAAAGATTATGACTAACCATGTCAACAATAACTCTTAGAAATTATATTTACTCATAAAAATAACATAAGCAACTAGCGAGCAATAATAAGATATCTCAAGCACCAACACTTTGTCAAAACAATCATGATACAATATGACAATAGTGGTATCTCGCTAGCCTCTTCTGAGACCGCAAAACATAAATGCAGAGCACCTCCAAAGTTCAAGCAGCGACTAAACATTGTAATTCATGGTAGAAAAGATACAGTCATGCTGCACCCAACATCAACTATACACAATGCATGACGATGACAATAGTGCTTTGAGGTCTGGCGCTTATTTGAGAAGGTGATGACTCAACATAAAAGTAAATAGATAGTCCCTTCGCAGAGGGCACCATGGATTTGTAGCTGTGCCAGAGCTCAAAGTTTAAAACAGAGATAGATATAATTTTGGGAGGTACACCCTTCCTGTCAACATCACGACCAAGAGCTATCAATATCTTCCATGCTAAACAAATTACCGGCGGTTCCCAAGCGATAAAATTAAAGGTTTACTCCCCCTCCACCAACAATCACACTCCACGGCGAGCCGCATCCACGGGTACCGTCCAAACCAACAACATTCCTGGGGGAGTTTTGTTTAATTATTTTTGATTTTGATTTCGGGACTGGGAATCCTTATTACCGCCCCTCTCGTGTAAGGACAAGTAAATAAACACTCATCATGAGAATAACCCACTTAGCATGGAAGATATTGATCGCCCCATGTCGCTTCATGAGCGGTCCAGGCACACAAAACAGATGTTCATTTGAATTTTTAGAGGTGGCACATGCAAATTTACTTTGGAACAGCAGGGTAATACCGCATATAGGTAGATATAGTGGACTCATCAGGCATAACTTGGTTTAAGGGTTTTGATGCACAAGCAGTATTCCCGCTTAGTACAGGCAAAGGCTGGCAATTAGATTGAGAACCGGCCAGCTAGAGAGCGAAAATGGTCATGAACATGCATTACATATAATCAACATTGAATACTAGCATGAGTAGGATATGGACACCATGAACATAAATATCATGAAGGCTATGTTGGTTTTGATTCAACTACATGCGTGAACATGTGCCAAGTCAATCCATTTGAAACATTCAGAGGGGGATACCATATCATCATACCGCATCACAACCATTTTAATGCATGTTGACACCCAAGATAAATCATTATCCACTCCTAACTACTTAAGCATGGCATGAACAACTATAATCTCTAATGGTCATTGCAAACATGTTTGATCATAATGAGCTGAATCAAGGGATACTTGGTTAAACATATTTACAAAAAAAAACAAGTTGAGTTCATACCCGCTTTTCTCTGCCACAGTCACTTCATCAAAAGGTCGTCATTATTGCCTTTCACTTGCACGATCGAACGATAAGAAGATAATAATAGTGCAAGAGTGCCGTGGACTAAGCTGGAATCTGCAAACATTTTATTCAAGAGGAGAAGATAAAGTAATATGGGTTCTTTGTTAGATAAACGATAATGCAGATGAGAACCACTCAACGATTTCATTGTGGTCTTCTCCTAGGTAAAGAAAAGAATTTCAGAGAAACACACTGAAATATTGTTGGAGTTTTTGGTTTTTCTTGAAGAAAGCAAATTAAAGAAGAAAAACAAAAACGAGAAAAACTATTTACATGGGAAAGCTCCCAACAAATAAAGAAGAAGCGAGAAATCTTTTTGGCTTTTCTTTTGATGGAACAATTAAACTAAGCTAGAAAGAAAAACTAAAAAGAAGTAGGAAATATTTTTGGGTTTTCTCAAAGTTTTTCAAACACACAAGAAGAAAGCGAGAAAACAAATCAAGCATGGATAATACAATGAAAAAGTGTGAACACCGACAACTGGAATGAAATGTGTGAACATGAATGTAATGTCGGTGGAAGTACGTACTCCCCCAAGCTTAGGCTTTTGGCCTAGCTTGGTAATCACCATCCATATGAATAATAATCTGGGCGATGGCTCATTGAGAACCTCGGAGCAGGCTCTGCGATCGTCCTGGTAGCTTCAACCTCCGCATTGTATGCATGGGCTTCGCTCTCAAGAACATAATATCTTCCCCTAGTGTGAAAATCAAAGAAAGCAGGAGCAGGCAAAGCAACAGGCACAACGTTTTTTTTATTAAATCTCAAGTTATAGGTATAGTTGGTGGTCGTGCCCGTAAGGAACTTATGACGCTTCATGGCATCAAAGTCTAAATACTGAGTAGGTAGGATGGGGTCATTAGGCCAAGGTGAAACATTTAATCTCTCAGCTACACGGGAGGCATAGATTCCTCCATAAAAATTACCACTAGCAGCATTAAGCTGCAACCTCCGTGCAGCAATTGCACCAAGACTATAATCCTTATTCCCAGTTATGGCAGTGTGTAGGAGATTCAAATCATGAGCACACAATGTGCTACAATCTTGTTTGCCTACAACACATTTACCGTTAAAGAGTGCAAAATATTGTAGTGAAGGAAAATGGATGCTGTTAATTCTCCCTTGTGTAACCCCCCTATCTTCGCCAAAGCAAAGATTAACTAAAAATGACTCGTACTCATATTTTGTTGGTTCATCGAGGGAACCCTCATATGGAAGTTTGCACGCATCGCTAAACATTTCTAACGGCGTGGTAAAGGAATGATCGTACAGGTTGAACGAAACTCTAGACTCATGAGGAAAATATTTAAATTTCTCTGTGAAGGTTTTCGTGAGCTTGAGGTGTTGGGGGAACTTATCTGCGATGAAGGAGGCAAGCTCTGTATTGTGAATAAATTGATCAAATTCCTCCTTAATACATGCACCTTCCATGAACTCGTCGCAAGGCCAGAAGCATGATTTGGTGGCGCCATCTCGCATCGAGCTTTCGCTTGGTTCAACATAAGACTGTTGAACTAAGCTTCCACTTGATGAGGCTCTCGAGGATCTCCTCCTCGAAGAACTACTAAAGAATTGCATTTTATTCCTATAAAAATTCTGAAAAAAAATTAGTCCACAAAAATTTTGTCAACAAAACTTTGTAAGATTGTTAGCAACTACTCCTAAGCATGCATAGAGGCCATATTGAGCATTCAAACTACTTAGAACTCTAAGAATTCAACATGCAAGCTCATCTACATCAGCACCAAGTGTAGCTAATTACTCTAAAAATAACCTACTAAAACAAAAAATAATTGGAGCAATGGAGGAGTCACATACCAAGAAGCAATCCCTCCAAACAGTTTCGGAAACGGAGCTTCGAGGTAAGAGATCAAAATCCGCGGGTTTGAGAGCAAGATCACGAAAATGGTGGTTGTGGTGATTTTTTGCTGGAGGTAGGTGATGATGTGGGCTAAAGAGATAAGTGAGGGGGCCCATGTGGGGGCCACAACCCACCAGGGCGCGCCTGGGGGTGCTGGCGCGCCCTGGTGTCTTGTGGGCACTAGGTGCACCCCCCTCTGGTGTTATTTAAACTAAAAATTCATAAATATTCGGAAAAAATCGTGTTAAATTTTCAGGGCATTCTGAGAATATTTTTTTGGGTCATTTTTTATTGCACGGAGAAAACAGAAAAGAGGATAAGCATGGCATTTTATTTTATTTAACTAACTAAAACAGAAAATAAAAGGTGTGAGCAGAGAGTTGTGCTTACTAGATTCCTCAACTTCATGCCAGTCAAAAATGATCCAGTATTAAGGTTGATCACGTCTTATTAACAACCACTTCCGATTAGCATGAAACCGAAGAACTTTCGCAAAACACTAAGTTACCTCAATGGGAATGTGCATATCCCATACAATAAGTATATCATATTTCTTTTTGGCAGCAGGTAGAGGTAATTGAAAACTTGCAATAGTGATGGTCGGAGATTCTTCAATAACATTTATACCATTCACTTGGAATTGTTTCTTCGGAAAGTGCACCGTGTGCTCATTACCATTGATATGAAAATTGACTTTCTTCTATTGCAATCAATAACAGCCCCTGCAGTATTCAAAAAGGGTCTACCAAGGATAATCGACATGTTGTCGTCCTCGGGTCTCAAGAATAACAAAGTCCGTTAAGATAGTAACATTTGCAACAACAACGGGCACATCCTCACAAATACCGATAGGTATGGCCGTTGATTTGTCAGCCATTCGCAATGATATCTCAGTAGGTGTGAGTTAATTCAAATCAAGTCTTTTATATAAGGAGAAAGGCATAACACTAACACTGGCTCCCAAATCACACAAGGTAGTTTGACATAGTTTCTCTTAATGGAGCAAGGTATAGTTGGTATTCCAGGATCTCCAAGTTGTTTAGGTACTCCATCCTTAAAAGAATAATTAGCAAGCATGATGGAGATTTCAGGTTCCGGTATCTTTCTTTTATTTGTGATGATGTCTTTCATATACTTAGCGTAAGGGGCCATCTTCAAAATATCAGTTAAGCGGGTATGCAAAAAGACTAGCCTAAGCATTTTAGCAAAGCGCTCAAATTCCTCATCATCCTTTTTCTTAGATGGCTTTGGTGGAAATGACATGGGTTTCTAAACCCATGGCTCTCTTTCTTTACCATGTTTCCTAGCCACAAAGTCTCTTTTATCATACCGTTTATTTTTAGGTTGTGGGTTATCAAGATCAGGAGTAGGCTCTATTTCAACGTCATTATCTTGTTCTATATCATTGCTAGGTTGAGCATCATCGTGAACGCCATCATTATCATTCTCATTATCACTAGGTGAATGTTCACTACCAGATTGGGTTTCAGCATCGGAAATAGAGACATCATTATTATCAGGAGGTTTTTGTGTCTCAGGTTCACTAGAGGCATGTAAACTCCTATCATTTTTCTTTTTCTTTTTATTCTTAGAAGGACTAGGTGCATCAGAATTAATTCTCTGAGAGTCTTGTTGACTTCTTTTAGGGTGACCCTCAGGATAAAGTGGTTCTTGGGTCATTCTACCTCCTCTGGTTACTACTCTAGCAGCAAAATCATGCATATTATTATTCATTTCATCAAGCAATTGTTTTTGAGAATTAGCAACTTGTTCTAACTGAGTTTGAACCATAGCGACATGCTTTCCTACACCTCTAACATCATTACTGATTCTAAATAGCAAGTCACTCAAGCGAGCAATCATATCAGAATTGTATTTCAATTGTTTCAGAACTTGGGCATTGAAATGATCATGCTTCATAATATAGTTGTCAAACTCATATAAGCATTGATTAGGATGTTTATTGTGAGGGATGTCACTTTCATTAAAATTTAATAAAGAATTTACCTCTACCACCTGTGGAGGTGGTGGTGTGTCAAGGCCATGTATTTCTTCAATAGGTGGCAAATTCTTAACATCCTCAGCTTTAATACCTTTTTCCTTCATAGATTTCTTTGCCTCTTACATATCTTCAGGACTGAGAAATAAGATACCCCTCTTCTTTGGAGTGGGTTTAGGCGGTGGTTCAGGAAGAATCCAATCATCATAATTCTTCAATATGTTATTCAATAATTCCTCAGCTTGTTCAACAGTTCGTTCCCTGAAAACACAACCAGCACAACTATCTAGGAAGTCCCTAGAAGTATCGGTTAGTCCATTATAAAAGATATCAAGTATTTCATTTTTCTTGAGAGGGTGATCAGGCAAAGCATTAAGCAATTGGAGAAGCCTCCCCCAAGCTTGTGGGAGACTCTCTTCTTCAATTTGCACAAAGTTAAATATTTCCTGTAAGGCAGCTTGTTTCTTGTGAGCAGGAAAATATTTTTCAGAGAAGTAGTAGATCATATCCTGGGGACTACGCACACAACCAGGAGCAAGAGTATTGTACCATGTCTTAGCATCAACCTTTAATGAGAACGGAAATAACTTAAGGATATAATAGTAACGAATCTTCTCATCATGAGCAAAGAGGGTGGCTATATCATTCAGCTTAGTAAGGTGTGCCACTACAATTTTAGTGTCATAGCCATGGAAAGGATTAGATTCAACCAAAGTAATTAACTCTAGGTCGACAGAGAACTCATAATCCTTATCGGTAACAAAGATAGGTGAAGTAGCAAACTTAGGACCACATTTCATTCTAGCATTCAAAGTCTTTTCCTTATACTTGCATAGCAATTTCTTAAGATCGTCTCTATCCTTGCAAGAAAGAATTTCTCTAGTTATCTCCTTGTCCATAACATAACCTTCAGGTATCTTACGCATTTCAAACTTAGGAGAGCTAGGACTATTAGGAGTTTCATAATTATCATCAGTTTCATAAGCTTCATCGGTTTCAGCAGTCTCAACAATTTCAGTAGTTTCATTCTCTTTAACTCTAGCAATTTGTTCATCAAGAAATTCTCCTAGTGGCACATTATCATCAAGCATGGTACTAGCATCATCAATAGCATAATTCATAGCACAGGTAGCATCATCAAAAACTTGCGACATATCAGGATTACTAGCATGTGGTGGTGTTGCAAGCTTATTCATAACAGAAGGTGAATCAAGTGCAGAGCTAGATGGCAGTTCCTTACCTCCCCTCGTCTTAGAGGGAAAAATATTAGTCTTTGGATCCTTCAGATTCTTCATAGTGATAGATTGATATAAATCGCAAGTGACTCAACAAATATTGCTATGCTCCCCGGCAACGGCGCCAGAAAAAGGTGTTGATAACCCACAAGTATAGGGGATCGCAACAGTTTTCGAGGGTAGAGTATTCAACCCAAATTTATAGATTCAACACAAGGGGAGCCAAAGAATACTTGAGAGTATTAGCAATTGAGTTGTCAATTCAACCACACCTGGAGATTAAATATCTGCGGCAAAGTGATCAGTAGCACAGTAATATGATAGTTTGGTAGCGGTAGTGACAGTAACAATAGCGGCAACAGTAGTAGCAGTAGTTTTGTAGCAGTTGGAACGGCTGCAACAGTAATAGTAACTTAGCAAGAACGATAAGTGGAAAGCTCGTAGGCACTGGATCGGTAACTCGTTGGATGATATTCGTCATGTAACAGTCGTAACCTAGGGCGATCAAAACTAGCTCAGTTCATCAATGTGATGTAGGCATTTATTCCGTAAATAGTCATACGTGCTTATGGAAAAGAACTTGCATGACATCTTTTATCCTACCCTCCCGTGGCAGCGGGGTCCATAATGAAACTAAGGGATATTAAGGCCTCCTTTTAATAGAGAACCGGAACAAAGCATTAACACATGGTGAATACATGAACTCCTCAAACTACGGTCATCACCGCGAAGTATCCCAAATATTGTCACTATGGGGTTGATGGATCATAACACATAATAGGTGCATATGACTAGGCAAGATCGGATCAAGAACATAGATATAGAGATGATAACATAAACAGTTCAGATCTGAAATCATGGCACTCAGGCCTTAGTGACAAGCATTAGGCATAGCAAAGTCATAGCAACATCAATCTCAGAACATAATGGATACTAGGGATCAAGCCCTAACAAAACTAACTCGATTACATGATGAATCTCATCCAACTCCTCACCGACCAGCAAGCCTACGAAGGAATTACTCACTCCCGGTGGGGAGCATCATGGAATCGGCGATGGAGAAAGGTTGGTGATGACGAATACCGAAGATTCCCCTCTCCGGAGCCCCAAACGGTCTCCAGATCTGGCCTCCCGATGAAGAACAGGAGGAGGTAGCGGCTTCGTCTCATGAAACGCGATAATTCTTTCTCCCTGATTTTTTTCTCCGAAATTAGGATTTTATAGTGGCGTAGTTAGGGCAAGTGGGGCCACGAGGTGGGCACAACCCACCAGGGCACGCCCAGGGGGCTTGGCGCGCCCTGGTGGGTGATGCTCACCCTGGCCACCCTCTTCTGTGTATTTTGGCTCGAGTAATTCTCATTTATTCTGAAATAAATCGCCAAAAAGTTTTGTTCCATTCCAAGAACTTTTATTTCTACACAAAAACAACACCATGGTAGTTCTGCTGAAAACAGCGTCAGTCCGGGTTAGTTCCATTCAAATCATGCAAATTAGAGTCCAAAACAAGGGCAAAAGAGTGAGGAAAACTAGATACGTTGGAGATGTATTAGTTAGCCACGGTGGAGATGTCCGGCGGTGCTGCGGAGGCCTCGAGCGATCTCTCGGGGAGAGGCGAGGGCTCTCACAAGCGCATTAACCTCGGAGGCGAGCTGGACGACATGGCAGTGTTAGATTCCTTAGTGTCGGCGTTCTGGATACCAGGGTACCTAGACTTGCCTACTTGCGGCCCAGGGCGTGGCCCACCTGGTGGGCCATACGGCCCCACGAGGCCTCAGTCAAGACAAGACCCTTGCAAGGGGCCCATCCTCGTGATGAGGACAACGCCAAGGCGAAAGGGGAAGGCCTCCCCAGGCCTCCCCCGAGCGGCGGAGATCTCTATGCAACGATAGGCCTCGGGAGGTCAAGGGTGACAACAGCTAGGCCAGGCGGGCGCCAGTGCGCCAGAGGGGACAATTTCTTCTTTAGTGCAAAGGAGACAAGGATGAACGCGGGTTCCCAAGGAGCCCCGCCAAAGGTTTCCATTCTGGTGCAACAAGACCGGGTCAGCGAGCGCGGTAGGACGGATGTCACCGGCGAGCCCACCACCGCGTCACCACCACCAACTTTGTAGGCGAAGACCGCCTTTCGTCAGGATAAGATGTACCTCCTGTCCCCTTTCAAATTTGGCCGTTGTGGGATCCCTTCCCGCCATTGCAATAAGGGAAGAGGACCCGGGCCGCTATAAATAGAGGCTAGGCTGCTCTGTAGACAGCACGAGGCAACCACCACGCAAACACACCACTGTACTAGTTCATCCACAAACCTCCTCGCAAGGCAATCCACCAAAGGCAAGAGTAGGGTTTTACGCTTCGCAGTGGCCCGAACCTGGGTAAACTCTCGTGTGCCATCATCTTCCTCGCCATCGAGCGGGGTTATCGTGTTGTGAGCATGGAAGGGGCGAAGCTGTTGGAGAATCTTCGCACACGCCCCTGGGTTCTAATTCCTTAGGGTTTTGCGGAGCCCGAAATCTGACATTTGGCGCGCCAGGTAGGGGCGTGTTGGAGTCTTCCTCAAGCCTCGCTCTTCCTCCGCCTCACTGCTCCGATGGCTGACGCCCGCCGAGCCCGCGTCGAGCGCCGTGCTGCCCATGTCGCCCAGACGGCGCCCATGGGCCACACCGCCGCGTGCCGGTCTCCCTCCCCTGTGGCCAACGCCGCCACGGGCCCGGAGGCCCACGAGCAGCAGGATTCGTCGCAGCCGGTCACCCCGTCGTGCTACTGGGTCGTCCTCCCATGCCCGCCCAGGGCCAGCGCGTGGGTCGGGTGCACTGAACATGGCGCGTGAGCCGCTACGCTACCGCCCCGCCCCCAACCGCCTCGACGACTGGCTCGGGCACGTCGCGGAGCTCGTCCGCGCAGCCGGCGATGCTTCGGCGTTCACCTACTCGTTTCGGCCCCAACCCTCCCTGGCAGGCGACGAAGCTCGTGATGTGCCGCCTCCTCCTCCCCAGCACAACGTCGACCCCGAGCCCAGGCGTGAAGCACGCCCGCGTGACCAGCCGTGCGGGCCCCCGGCAAGGATGAAAGAAGAAGTAAGCTGCCAGGTGGTGCCATGGCCGCACGCTGACGCGCGTGCGCTCCCAGCGGCGCGACTGGGTGCCCCTGGAGGCAACCGTGCAAGAGCATCAAGACCAGGTTCCTCCCGAGCACGCACCGCCCATGGGCCCGGTGGGCTGCCGCGCCATCGCCCCGGAGCTCTATCCGGCCATGTGGCCCTGCAAGTTCAAGCCGGGCCTGCCTCCTCGCTACGACGGCACCCCAGACCCCGCCGAGTTCTTACAGCTCTACTCGCTGAGCATCCAGGCGGCCAGCGGGGACGACAAGGTCATGGCAACCTGGTTCCCCATGGCGCTCAAGGGTGGTGCGCTCTCCTGGCTCCTCAACCTCCCGGAGGGGTCAATCACCTCTTGGGAAGACCTGCGTGAGCGCTTCATCGCCAACTTCCAAGGCACCCGCGACCGCGCGCTTGGAGTGGGTGACCTCCGTCACGTGAAGCAACAACCTGAAGAGACCCTGCACAAGTTCATATAGCGCTTCACGACTACCCGCCTCAAGATTCCGAGAGCGTCAGAAGAGGACATCATCTCGGCGTTCACTGACGGCGTCAGGGATCTCAGGATGAGGGAGGAGCTGGCTATCCACGACGACTTGAGCTCAGCCTTGGAGATGTTCAACTTGGCGAACAAGTGCGCGAAGGTCGAGGAGGGCCGCCTCTCCCTCCGCGAGCTTCCGGAGGCAGAACCCGAAGACAAGAAGACCAAGGACAAAGAGCCAAAGCACAAGGCCCCCGCGGTGCTGGCGGCTGAGCCCGAGGCAAAGCGCGACCAGGACGAAGAACCCCTCGCGGGCGAGTGACCATTCTGCATCTTCCATGGCACCAACAGCCACACCACCATCGACTGTCAGGAGCTCAGGGTGGTCCGTGACGAGCACTTCGGCCGGCGCCCTGGGCGCACTAACCGAGGCTATGGACGTGGCGGAGGCCGCGGCAGAGGCCGCTGGGACAATCGGGACCCGCGTCAGGATTGGAGAGACCAGCCTCGGGAGGACCGCTGGCGCGATCAAGCTCGGGAGGACCGCTGGCGCGATGAACATCCGGAGGGGTCACGTCGAGGCCAGCCTCGTGAGGACCGCCATCGCGAGGCCGGCCTTCCCCCGCTGTCGCCGCCGCCCAAAAGGAAGGAAGAGGACAAGCAGAACGATGGGGCTGGGGGCTTCCAGGAGGTCAGGGCAATAGCTTGCATCCTGGGCGGTGCCCAAGCCCCTGCATCGAACCGCATCTTCAAGCCGTTTTCGCGGGAGGTGAACGCGGCTCTTCCAAAGCTTGAGGCCACCCGCCCCCTCAAGTGGTCCCAGTGCGCCATCACCTTCGACTCCAAGGATCAACTCAGATGTTCAGCCATGGCGGGCGCACTCCCCATGTTGTGCACGCCCACCATCAGCAACGTCCTCGTCACCAAGACCCTCATCGACGGCGGCGCCGGACTCAATGTCCTCTCCATTGAGACGTTCGAGACGCTCCAACTGCCTTACGACCAACTCATGCCAACCAAGCCCTTCTCAGGAGTCACTGACGGCTCCACGGTCCCCATTGGGCAAGTGAGCCTGCCCGTCACCTTCGGCGGGCGCAACAATTACCACACCGAGATCATCGTCTTTGACGTCGCCCACATCCACCTCCCGTACAACGCGATCCTTGGGTACCCAGCCCTTGCCAAGTTCATGGCGGTGACCCACCATGGCTACAACATCCTCAATATGCCGGGAAGTGGCGGCATCATCACTGTCGCCTATGATGAGAAGGACGCCGTCCGCTCCCTCGAGAGTGCCTACCGTGCTGTGGCGGCCGAGCACTCGGACGATGAGGGAGGTGTCCTGCCCCGCGAGGACATCCCCAAAAAGAAGAAGCAACTCCTGTCCAAGGGATGCCAGGGGGCTGAAAACCCTAAGGACGGTGCCTCAGGGTCCGCGCCAGGGGCCCAGGCTCCTTCCTCCATCGCATAGGAAGGCGTGCCCGGCGCCTCCCTTGGCCCGGGCTTGGGGGCTTCCAACCGGAGGACTACCAACCTGACCAGTGAGACAAGGGAGGTGCTCGGGCACAACTCGGGGGCGTTTGTCGGCACGCACCCATCCAAGCAAGGAGCACGGCGTGAGGCCCCAAGTTCGCGGGAGTTCATCACCAGAGCAATCAAGGAGCTTCAGGAAGCACAGGCTGTGCGAGGTGGGCGTGGCCCCGCATCACCCAACGCCGTCGCCGTCATCGACCCGGGCGGCGCGCCGTGCATCTGTGTCAACGTACAGAGCATCAACAGGGCCGCTTCATCAGACGTCTTGTGGCTGACGCGCATCAGTCACGGCAGGGCCTACCCGTGCAACTACGTCAGCATGCCCTTCGGGCTGGCGAACGCGGCCGACACGTTCCAGCGCCTTGCCCGGGCCATGCTCGCGCCATACAGGGCAGGCACCGTGAGGAGTTGGAGGAGGTGCCGGGGCCGAGCGGGAGCCCCGAGCCTCCTGGGGCGACGGACTCGTGAAGGCCAAGCTTGCAGAGGCACAAGGCCAAGCTCCTGCGACTACTTCCATGCTTCAGCGGCATTGCCGCCAGGTGATCCTTTTGGCCCGTACCAGGTAACTTTTTGGTTTGCTCAGTTTGAGGGCGCCCATCGGGCTGCATTATCCTCAGGCAGCTATAACTCATCCCGGCCGCGTCTTTCCTGCATGAATTGGGCGTTTACATGCCTTCGATCTATTTCCCTAAGTATTCCAACCTACATGCTCGGTGCTTCGCCGCCATGAATGTCGCTGTGCCCTAATGAGCCTGCCCTCGACCGCCTCATGATTAAGGGCTGGCACGGCGTCTGTGCTCGGGTCCATCCCTGTAGCGTCGACAAATCCAAGTGGTCGAGCTCTGTCTTGCGGGCTAGCCCCGTGTACGTCACCTCGCATGGCCCTCGGTGCTTCGCCCTCACATGAGCTAATCAGGAGTGGGTGAGTCAAGGCGCGCGGCACGGTTCCGGTCGGCCTTTCGCCGCCATAGGAGCCACGCGCCGGGTGTTTCCTCCTCGGAGTTGTCGCACGAGAAGTCTGGGCACGGCGTCTATGCTCAGGTCCGTCCCTGCAGCGTCGATAAATCCAATGGCTGAGCTCTGTCTGGCGGGCCGGCCCCGTTCACGTCACCTCCTGAGGTCATTGCTGTTTGGCCTTCTCATGCGCTGGACTTTGGAAATCCATTCGGCGCAGGTTTCTCAAAAATGTACATGACTTCAAGAGGCGATCCCCAACGGAAGATTCAGGCGCAACCCGCCTTTGAGGTAGGGCCTCGTGAGGCCTGAGCTGCCTCACGACGCCCAGATACACCTCCCAGTTCTACCATGCAGGCCACGCGTACAAACTTAATGGGCTGTACATGCCCGGGGGGCTTAGGAGACAGAGTCCCCCATTCCCACGCCCGAGTGGAAGCCCCATGCTCCGCACTGGCGGACGACACGGCCGTCCAATGGCTATGCCCACGCAACGTGGAAGCCCTATGCTCCGCGCAGGGGATAAACAACTGAGGGCGCCTTAGCGGGTGCATTCAACCTCAGGATGACCCCTCGCGGCTCCATCTCGCAGCATTCCCCCGGGATGCACGCGTGAGGGGGCTGCGTGGGGGCTACGCTCAGGCTAGGCCTGGCGCACGCCACCTCACCAGGTCCCTGGCACCTGGTCTTCATGCGTCCCACTCAGACAAAAACAAAGGTATGGGAGCCGCTCGTACATCAAGGGGGACCCCTGAGCATCGCGACTCAGGGGCCTCACTGATCTTGTAGCCACTCGCCCCTTGGCATCGTCCTGGTGATCCGGATGCCCCAACGGCGTTCGAGGTATGCGCGGGACCGGGCCCTGCCGACGCAGAGCTCAAAGCGCTCCAAATCCCCAAGTCAACCCCGCCTTCGCTGCGTTCCCTTCATGAGGGTTGCTCGTACATCAAGGGGGACCCTTGAGCATCGCGACTTAGGGGCCTCACTGGTCTCGTAGCCCCTCACCCCTTGCCATCGTCCTGGTGATCCGGACGCCCTAACGGCGGTCGAGGTATGCGCGGGACCGGGCCCTGCCGACGCAGAGCGCTACAGCAAGCAGGAAGGAAACGAAGCGAGGAAACAAAATCACACAGCTTAGCAGGCATTACAAACATTAAAATGTCTCCGAAAATGCAAATAAGTCTAACTCCTCCACGAGGCACGATGAACGGTTACAGGAAAAGACCCTGGAAGAAGAACTAGGAGGAGCTGGCGCCGCCGCTCGCCCCAGCAGAGGGGAGCTCGTCGTCGACATCCCTGTCACTACCATCATCATCGTCGATCCCCGCAGCCGTAGGAGGAGGCGAGGGAACTGCGACGTAGGCGAACTTCTTCATCAGCGCATTCACGACACCCTCCACGGCTATCGCCGTAGCGGCTCGAACCCCAGGATCGACCGGGCGAATCATGGAGCCGAAGTCGAAACGCGGCTCACGAAGGTAGGTGGCTGAAGATGCACGTCGCGGCCGCGGAGAAGAGGTCGCGGCACTCACTCTCCAAGATGTTCTACACCCTGGCGACGGCTCCCTCGAGCACTTCGGCGAGCTTTGAAGAGAGCCCAACGAAGCCACCCTCAGGAGCCGCCAGGGGCTCTATGAATCCTTCTCGGCACATGGACTGCAATGCCCGGCCGAGCCTAAACTCGATGAAGGGGAGGGCGTCGAGCTCCGCAGCCTTCTTCTCCTCGGCCACGGCAAGAAACTTCTCCCTGGAGGAAAGCCGGGCCTTCTCCGCAGCCGCTTCCTCCTTTAGCTTGTCCTGCTGCTCGCGCTCGGCGGTTAGGTCGGCCGCCGCCTTGGACAGCGCAGAGTCACGGTTGGCACGCTTGGCCTCGCAGGTCTTGAGGTCCTCCTCCAGCTGGCGAAGCCTATCCGCAAGCGCAGACCTGTCTTCTTGAAGAGCCTTCAGGCGGGTCTCCGCCTCGTCGCAGCGCTTCACGACAGATGCTGCGTCAGCCAGTGCCGCGTCTTAGGCTGCCCTGGCCGACGCGGCCTCCTCCTTGCTCTCAGCCGCGGTGGCCTCGGCTTGGCCCCAGACTGCCACGGCTGAGGCGTCAGTCTGGAGCCACCCAGAAAGAAGACCTAAGCGCTCCCTTGCAAGGCGACCGTCGGCGCACCCAAGTGCGTCTCGGACCTGGTCCAAGACGGCATAGGCCCCGTCCAGGGCACCCAACTCGGCCGGAGGAACATGAGTCGGTAGCACCGGGGCACGGCCCGGAGGCGGCGTCTGTGCGGCGGCAGGAGCCGCCTCCGGAGGGGCCGAAGCATGAAGGGCAGAAGATGCCGGTGGTTGTGCCACCACCACACACAAGGCAGGGGCGGATGACCCTAGTCCCAGCTGGCCCTCGGGGGCTGGCCCCTTGGGCTGCAACGCGGGCATGCCCCCAAGGGCAGGGATGGCCTCTTCGGCAGGCATCGGGGGCTCCGCGGCCGCGACAAGGAGAGTCGCCCCACGGGCCTCCTCGCCACCGACGTCCGGCGCCTCATCAGGTGGCGGCAAGGCACCAAGAACGGGCGTCGCATCGGAAGCCGCCCTTGGCTTGACGCCGGCCTTCTTCTTCCTCCACTTCGGTATGGTGGTGCCCCTGATTGTCATGCAAAGAGAAGCCCATCAGTACATAAACCACTGGAAGGCAGCATGAAACCAAGCGAGACTACTTACTCCTCGACGTCGACCCACTTCCTCTTTCTCTCCACATCGGCAAAGGCGGGGAAGCCTCCGCCTTCCCCGAGGAGCTGCCGCTGCGTGAAGGAGCGGTGGCGCCGCTCGAAGCGGCCATGGCCGGCAAGGTCATGCTAGCCCCGGGCGTGGCCGCCTCGCCCACAAGCTGCGGCTCGGGCAGGGGTGAGGCGGGCGCTTCAGCCACCTTGCCAGCGTGAGCTGGGGGCTCCGGAGGAGGCCCAGCCTCGCGCTTCCTCGGAGTCACCCGGCAGGCGGATCGAGCGGCCCGAGGCGTGGGACCTGGCCCCCTGAGGGCCCTGGTAAGTCGCGGAGGTCTTGCAGCAGGGGGCTCACCGGCGTCATCGTCATCAAAGCTGCGGAGAAGGGCACTCCACGACGGAGGAGACACCTCCTCCAGGTCGTCATCCGCCGTCTCGTCCGAGTCCTCTCCATCGATGGTGTCGGAGGAGGACACCGCCACAGGGGCGTCGGGGCTCTCTGCCGGAGAGAGCCCCAGCTCGTCGAAGCTGGGCATCGCGGCGACCAGGTCAGCCTTGTCGTCGCGGTAGTACAGCGGGGCGTAGGCCTCAGGAAGGTCCCCGGGATCGCCGTTGAGTAGGGTCTGTTGGAAATATGCCCTAGAGGCAATAATAAATTGGTTATTATTATATTTCCTTGTTAATGATAATCGTTTATTATCCATGCTATAATTGTATTGATTGGAAACTCAAATACATGTGTGGGTACATAGACAACACTGTGTCCCTAGTAAGCCTCTAGTTGACTAGCTCGTTGATCAAAGATGGTTAAGGTTTCCTAGCCATTGACATGAGATGTCATTTGATAACGGGATCACATCATTAGGAGAATGATGTGATGGACAAGACCCAAACTGTAAACGTAGCATTTGATCGTGTCAGTTTATTGCTATTGTTTTCTGCATGTCAAGTATCTGTTCCTTTGACCATGAGATCATGCAACTCACTAACACCGGAGGAATACCTTGTGTGTATCAAACGTCGCAACGTAACTGGGTGACTATAAAGGTGCTCTACAGGTATCTCCGAGGGTGTCTGTTGGGTTGGCATGGATCAAGACTGGGATTTGTTACTCCGTATGACGGAGAGGTATCTCAGGGCCCACTCGGTAATACAACATCACAATGAGCCTTGCAAGCAATGTGACTAAAGTGTTAGCCACGAGATCTTGTATTACGGAACGAGTAAAGAGACTTGCCGGTAACGAGATTGAACTAGGTATAGTGATACCGACGATCGAATCTCGGGCAAGTAACATACCGAAGAACAAAGGGAACAGCATACGGGATTAACTGAATCCTTGACATAGAGGTTCGACCGATAAAGATCTTCGTAGAATATGTAGGAGCCAATATGGGCATCCAGGTCCCGCTATTGGTTATTGGCCATAGAGGTGTCTCGGTCATGTCTACATAGTTCTCGAACCCGCAGGGTCTACACACTTAACGTTTGGTGACGATTAGTATAATTGAGTTATTATGTTGGTGACCGAAAGTTGTTCGGAGTCCCGGATAAGATCCCGGACATGACGAGGATCTCCGGAATAGTCCGGAGGTAAAGATTGATATATGTGATAATAGTGTTTCGATCTCCGGAAGAGTTCCAGAGTTCACCGGAAGGGATTCCGGATGTTTACCGAAGTGTTCGGGTGCAGCAACACTTTATATGAGCCAAAGGGATAAAGCCCACAAGGTATTGGAAAGTGCAAAAAGTAGTTTTGCTGCCGCGTAAGCGGTACTACCGCTTGGTGAAGCGGTACTACCGCCGGAGCGGTACTACCGCTTGTGTGAAGCGGTACTACCGCTTGTGTGAAGCGGTACTACCGCTTGTGCGCGGCTGTGCACGGTTCGGCAGGGATCCGAGTTGGACTCTTTCCCTGCGGGCCAAACCGACCTTGTGCGGGCAAAACCGACCCGGAGGAGGCTTTTACTCCAAGTTTAGACCCCAAGGCTCAACATATAAATAGAGGGGCAGGGCTAGCACACGGGACACATAAAGATTTCCCCAAGCCGTGTGCGGCAACCCTAACCCTCTAGTTCCTCCGTCATAATCTCCGTAGTGCTTGGCGAAGCCCTGCAGAGATTGTTCCTCACCACCATCACCACGCCGTCGTGCTGCTGGAACTCAACCACTACTTCATCATCGCTCGCTGGATCGAGGAGGTGAAGGCGTCATCAAGCCGTACGTGTGTTGAACGCGGAGGTGCCGTCCGTTCGGCACTAGATCGGAAGGATCGTGATTGGATCGCGGGACGCTCGGCGATTTGGATCGCGAAGACGTTCGACTACATCAACCGCGTTTATTAACGCTTCCGCTTAGCGATCTACAAGGGTATGTAGATTCACTCTCCCTCTCGTAGATGCTCATCACCATGGATAGATCTTATGTGTGCGTAGGAAAATTTTTGTTTCCCATGCAACGTTCCCCAACAGTGGTATCAGAGCCAGGTCTATGCGTAGATGAGATCTCGAGTAGAACACAAACGAGTTGTGGGCGTGGGTGTATACATATTGCTTGCCGTTACTAGTTGATATTTGATTCGGCGGTACTGTGAGATGAAGCGGCCCGGACCGACATTACGCGTACACTTACGCGAGACAGGTTCCTTCAACTAACATGTAACTTCGTTGCATAAAGATGGCTAGCGGGTGTCTGTCTCTCTCACTTTAGTTGAATCGATTTCAATGAAGAGGGTTCTTTTAGAAGATCAAAAAGCAATCACTACACCACGTTGTGGTTTTGCGTAGGTAAGAACGGTTCTTGCAAACCCGTAGCAGCCACGTAAAATTTGCAACAACAATTAGAGGACGTCTAACTTGTTTTTGCAGGGTATGATGTGATATGATATGGCCAATTACATGATGAGATATATGTGATGTATGAGATGATCATGTTTTGTATAGAATATCACGACTTGCATGTCGATGAGTACGGCAACTGGCAGGAGCCATAGAGTTGTCTTTAATTATTGTATGACCTGCGTGTCAATCATTAAGCGCTATGTAATGCTTTACTTTATCGCTAAACGTTAGCTATAGTCGTGGAAGCAACAGTCGGCGCGACAACCTTATGGCGACACGTTGATGGAGATCAAGATGATGGAGATCATGGTGTCATGCCGGTGACGATGGAGATCATGCCGGTGCTTTGGAGATGGAGATCAAAAGCACAAGTTCATGGCCATATCATGTCACTTATGATTTGCATGTGATGTTAATCCTTTTATGCATCTTATTTTGCTTAGGACGACGGTAGCATTATAAGGTGATCCCTCACTTAAATTTCAAGATAAATTGTGTTCTCCCCAAGTGTGCACCGTTGCGAAAGTTCGTCGTTTCGAGACACGCCGTGATGATCGGGTGTGATAGACTCTACGTTCGCATACAACGGGTGTAAGCCATGTTACACGTGCGGAACACTCGGGTTAAACTTGACGAGCCTAGCATGTACAGACATGGCCTCGGAACACAAGAGACCGAAAGGTCGAACATGAGTCATATAGTAGATATGATCAACATGAAGATGTTCACCATTGAAACCACCTCAACTCACGTGATGATCGGACTTGAGTTGGTGGATTTGGATCATGTTACACTCGAATGATCGGAGGGATGTCAATTTGAGTGGGAGTTTTTAAGTAATATGATTAACTAAACTCATTATCTAAGAACAATAGTCTAAGTTGTCTTTGCAATATTTATGTTGTAGATCATGGCTCGCGCAGTAGCACCCCTGAATTTTAATGCGTTCCTAGAGAAAGCTAAGTTGAAAGATGATGGAAGTAACTTTGTGGACTGGGCCCGTAATCTAAGGATTATCCTTACGGCTTCCCAGAAGGCTTATGTCCTTGATGCACCGCTTGGTGATCCACCCGCTCCAGTTGAGTCTCTAGACGTTGTGAACGCCTGGCAGGCTCGTTTTGATGATTACTCAATAGTTCAATGTGCAATGTTGTATGGCTTAGAACCGGGACTTCAAAGACGTTTTGAACGTCATGGAGCATATGAGATGTTCCAGGAGTTGAAGTTTATCTTTCAGAAGAATGCCCGGATCGAGAGATATGAGATCTCCGATAAGTTCTATGCTTGCAAGATGGAGGAGAACGGGTCTATCAGTGATCACGTGCTCAGAATGTCTGGGTACTCCACCCGTCTGGCTGAGTTAGGGATGCCCCTTCCGCCAGAGGCTATCACTGACAGAGTTCTTCAATCATTGCCACCTAGCTACAAGAGCTTCGTGTTGAACTATAACATGCACGGGATGAACAAGTCAGTCGCCGAGCTGTTTGCGATGCTGAAAGCCGCTGAGTCTGAAATTCAGAAGGAGCATCAAGTGTTGATGGTCAATAAAACCACTAGTTTCAAGAAAAATGGCAAGGGTAAGAAGGGTAACTCCAAGCAGAGTGGCAAAGCAGTTGCTCCTCTCGTGAAGAAACCCAAGGCTGGACCCAAACCAGAAACTGTGTGTTTTCATTGCAAGGGAACTGGACACTGGAAGCGGAATTGCCCCAAGTATTTGGCTGACAAGAAGGCGGCCAACAACAAACAAGGTATATATGATATACATGTTATTGATGTGTACCTTACCAACTCTCGTTGTAGTGCCTGGGTATTTGATACCGGTGCGGTTGCTCATATTTGCAACTCAAAACAGGAACTGCGGAATAGACGGAGGCTGGCAAAGGACGAAGTGACGATGCGCGTGGGAAATGGTTCCAAGGTTGATGTGATCGCCGTCGGCACGCTCGCTCTTCGATTACCGTCGGGATTAGTGATGAACCTAAATAAATGTTATTTGGTGCCTGCGTTAAGCATGAACATTATATCTGGATCTTGTTTATTGCGAGACGGTTACTCATTTAAATCAGAGAATAATGGTTGTTCTATTTATATGAGTAATATCTTTTATGGTCATGCACCCGATGTGAGGGGTTTATTCTTATTGAATCTCGATAGTAATGATACACATGTTCATAACATTGATGCCAAAAGATGTAGAATTGATAATGATAATACCACTTTCTTGTGGCACTGCCGTTTAGGTCATATTGGCGTAAAACGCATGAGGAAGCTCCATGCTGATGGACTTTTGGAGTCACTTGATTTTGAATCACTTGACACATGTGAGCCATGCCTCATGGGCAAGATGACTAAAACGCCGTTCTCTGGAATAATGGAACGGGCAAGTGACTTATTGGAAATCATACATACTGATGTGTGCGGTCCGATGAGTATTAAAGCGCGCAGTGGTTATCGTTACTTTCTCACCTTCACTGATGACTTAAGTAGATATGGGTATATTTACTTAATGAAACACAAGTCTGAAACATTTGAAAAGTTCAAACAATTTCAGAGTGAAGTTGAGAATCATCGTAACAAGAAGATTAAATTCCTACGATCTGATCGAGGAGGAGAATATCTGAGTTATGAGTTTGGCAGTCACTTAAGACAGTGTGGAATTGTTTCACAATTGACACCGCCTGGAACACCACAGCGTAATGGTGTGTCCGAACGTCGTAATCGAACCTTATTAGATATGGTGCGATCTATGATGTCTCTTGCCGATTTGCCACTATCGTTTTGGGGTTATGCATTAGAGACAGCTGCATTCACTTTAAATAGGGCACCATCGAAATCCGTTGAGACGACGCCATATGAACTTTGGTTTGGCAAGAAGCCAAAGCTGTCGTTTCTTAAAGTTTGGGGATGTGATGCTTATGTCAAAAGCTTCAGCCTGAAAAGCTGGAACCCTAAGCGGAGAAATGCGTCTTCATAGGATACCCAAAAGAGACAGTTGGGTATACCTTCTACCTCAGATCCGAAGGCAAAGTGTTTGTCACTAAAAACGGAACATTTCTTGAGAAAGAGTTTCTCTCGAAAGAATTGAGTGGGAGGAAGATAGAACTTGATGAGGTTATTGAACCTTTACTTCAACCTAAGAGTAGCGCAACGCAGAAAGTTGTTTCTGTGGAGCCTACATTAGCTGAAGAGGAAGTTAATGATGATGATCATGAAGCTTTGGATCAAGTTGCTATCGAACCTCGTAGGTCGACAAGGACGCGTACTACTCCTGAGTGGTACGGCAACCCTGTCTTAGAGGTCATGTTGTTAAACAACGATGAACCTACGAGCTATGGAGAAGCGATGATGGGCCCGGATTCCGAGAAGTGGTTAGAGGCCATGAAATCCGAGATGGGATCCATGTATGAAAACAAAGTATGGACTTTGGAAGTATTACCTGAAGGGCGTAAGGCCATTCAGAACAAATGGATCTTTAAGAGGAAGACGGACGCGGACGGTAATGTCACCGTCTATAAAGCTCGACTTGTGGCAAAGGGTTTTTCACAAGTTCAAGGAGTTGACTACGATGAGACCTTCTCACCCGTAGCGATGCTTAAGTCCGTCAGAATCATGTTAGCAATAGCTGCCTTTTTCGATTATGAAATTTGGCAGATGGATGTCAAAACAGCGTTCCTTAACGGTTACCTTAAGGAAGAGTTGTATATGATGCAACCAGAAGGTTTTGTCGATCCAGAGAATGCTGACAAATTTTGCAAACTCCAGCGATCCATTTATGGACTGGTGCAAGCATCTCGGAGTTGGAATCTTCGCTTTGATGAAGTGATCAAAGCGTTCGAGTTTATACAAGTTTACGGAGAAGCTTGTATTTACAAGAAAGTGAGTGGGAGCTCTATAGCGTTTCTAATATTATATGTGGATGACATATTGCTGATTGGAAACAATATAGAAATGCTGGAAAGCGTAAAGGAATATTTGAAACAAGAGTTTTTCAATGAAGGACCTAGGAGAAGCTGCTTTCATATTAGGCATCAAGATCTATAGAGATAGATCAAGACGCTTAATAGGACTTTCACAAAGCACATACCTTGATAAGATTTTGAAGAAGTTCAAAATGGATCAGTCCAAGAAGGGGTTCTTGCCTGTTTTGCAAGGTGTGAAGTTGAGTAAGACTCAAAGCCCAGTGACTGCAGAAGATAGAGAAAAGATGAGTGTCATCCCCTATGCTTCGGCCATAGGCTCTATCATGTATGCAATGCTGTGCACAAGACCCGATGTCAGCCTTGCCATAAGTATGGTCGGAAGGTTTCAAAGTGATCCAGGAATGGAACACTGGACGGCGGTCAAGAATATCCTGAAGTACCTGAAAAGGACTAAGGACATGTTTCTCGTTTATGGAGGTGATCAAGAGCTCGTCGTAAAGGGTTACGTCGATGCAAGCTTTGACACTGATCCGGATGACTCTAAGTCGCAAACCGGATACGTATTTATTCTTAATGGGGGTGCGGTTAGCTGGTGCAGTTCCAAGCAAAGCGTGGTAGCAGATTCTACATGCGAAGCGGAGTACATCGCTGCCTCGGAGGCGGCGAAGGAAGGTGTCTGGATGAAGGAGTTCATGACAGATCTTGGAGTAGTGCCTAGTGCACTTAACCCAATGACTCTGTTTTGTGATAATAATGGTGCCATTGCTCTAGCCAAGGAACCAAGATTTCACAAGAGGACCAGACACATAAAGCGACGTTTCAATTCCATCCGCGATTACATCAAGGAGGACGACATAAATATTTGCAAAGTACACACGGATCTAAATGTTGTAGATCCGATGACTAAACCTCTTCCAAGGGCTAAACATGAACAACACCAGAACTGCATGGGTGTTCGATTCATTACAATGTAAATCACATAGTGATGTGAACTAGATTATTGACTCTAGTGCAAGTGGGAGACTGTTGGAAATATGCCCTAGAGGCAATAATAAATTGGTTATTATTATATTTCCTTGTTAATGATAATCGTTTATTATCCATGCTATAATTGTATTGATTGGAAACTCAAATACATGTGTGGGTACATAGACAACACTGTGTCCCTAGTAAGCCTCTAGTTGACTAGCTCGTTGATCAAAGATGGTTAAGGTTTCCTAGCCATTGACATGAGATGTCATTTGATAACGGGATCACATCATTAGGAGAATGATGTGATGGACAAGACCCAAACTGTAAACATAGCATTTGATCGTGTCAGTTTATTGCTATTGTTTTCTGCATGTCAAGTATCTGTTCCTTTGACCATGAGATCATGCAACTCACTAACACCGGAGGAATACCTTGTGTGTATCAAACGTCGCAACGTAACTGGGTGACTATAAAGGTGCTCTACAGGTATCTCCGAGGGTGTCTGTTGGGTTGGCATGGATCAAGACTGGGATTTGTTACTCCGTATGACGGAGAGGTATCTCAGGGCCCACTCGGTAATACAACATCACAATGAGCCTTGCAAGCAATGTGACTAAAGTGTTAGCCACGAGATCTTGTATTACGGAACGAGTAAAGAGACTTGCCGGTAACGAGATTGAACTAGGTATAGTGATACCGACGATCGAATCTCGGGCAAGTAACATACCGAAGAACAAAGGGAACAGCATACGGGATTAACTGAATCCTTGACATAGAGGTTCGACCGATAAAGATCTTCGTAGAATATGTAGGAGCCAATATGGGCATCCAGGTCCCGCTATTGGTTATTGGCCGTAGAGGTGTCTCGGTCATGTCTACATAGTTCTCGAACCCGCAGGGTCTACACACTTAACGTTTGGTGACGATTAGTATAATTGAGTTATTATGTTGGTGACCGAAAGTTGTTCGGAGTCCCGGATAAGATCCCGGACATGACGAGGATCTCCGGAATAGTCCGGAGGTAAAGATTGATATATGTGATAATAGTGTTTCGATCTCCGGAAGAGTTCCAGAGTTCACCGGAAGGGATTCCGGATGTTTACCGAAGTGTTCGGGTGCAGCAACACTTTATATGAGCCAAAGGGATAAAGCCCACAAGGTATTGGAAAATGCAAAAAGTAGTTTTGCTGCCGCGTAAGCGGTACTACCGCTTGGTGAAGCGGTACTACCGCCGGAGCGGTACTACCGCTTGTGTGAAGCGGTACTACCGCCCAAGCGGTACTACCGCTTGTGTGAAGCGGTACTACCGCTTGTGCGCGGCTGTGCACGGTTCGGCAGGGATCCGAGTTGGACTCTTTCCCTGCGGGCCAAACCGACCTTGTGCGGGCAAAACCGACCCGGAGGAGGCTTTTACTCCAAGTTTAGACCCCAAGGCTCAACATATAAATAGAGGGGCAGGGCTAGCACACGGGACACATAAAGATTTCCCCAAGCCGTGTGCGGCAACCCTAACCCTCTAGTTCCTCCGTCATAATCTCCGTAGTGCTTGGCGAAGCCCTGCAGAGATTGTTCCTCACCACCATCACCACGCCGTCGTGCTGCTGGAACTCAACCACTACTTCATCATCGCTCGCTGGATCGAGGAGGTGAAGGCGTCATCAAGCCGTACGTGTGTTGAACGCGGAGGTGCCGTCCGTTCGGCACTAGATCGGAAGGATCGTGATTGGATCGCGGGACGCTCGGCGATTTGGATCGCGAAGACGTTCGACTACATCAACCGCGTTTATTAACGCTTCCGCTTAGCGATCTACAAGGGTATGTAGATTCACTCTCCCTCTCGTAGATGCTCATCACCATGGATAGATCTTATGTGTGCGTAGGAAAATTTTTGTTTCCCATGCAACGTTCCCCAACAGGGTCGTCACAACCCTCTTCAACTCCACGGGGGTCAGGAGCGCAGAACGGAGCCTCATGTCGTCGCCGCCACCCTGGTAGTCCCACATGGGCCTTGAGTGGGACTGGAGGGGCGCCAGGCACTGCACCAGGAACTCCTTCACTATCATTCCCCCTGTCAACTTTCGGGCGCTGATGTCTCGTAGGACCCGCTCCAAGACAGGCTTGGCCCGAGGGTCGGAGAGCTTCGTGGAACTCCATGCCGGGATCTTCTCCGGCAGCCCCTTGGGGAGTTCCAGGCGAGGGTCGTTGTCCTTGGGGAGATCCAACGGTTCCTGAAGTTCTCCACCTTCTCCCTGGCCTTGAAGAGCATGTTCCCGCTCTGGACCGCGACGAAGGAGACGCATGCCGACCGTTGAGATCCCGTCATGAAGCCGCAAGCTGAAGAAATGGCGGAACAGGGCCACCGACGGCCTCACGCCCACGAAAGCCTCGTAGTAGAAGGCAAACACGGACAGAAGCAGGATGGAGTTGGGTTGAAGATGGAGGGCCTGGATCCCGTAGTGCTCAAGGACAGCCGTGAAGAACGCGGAGAAGGGTGGGACGAGCCCGGAGAAGACGCTGTGGAGGAAGAAAGGGTAGGCCGCCTTGGCCAGCGATGTCTCTCCGCGGAGCCGCATCATACCAAGGTCCGCCCCCACTCATTGGAGTCATCTGTCGTCAACGGAAGCACCGGGGTGAGGTCCCCGTCCTTGGCTATGGTGGACTCTAAGAGCGCCGGCGAGATAGGAGCAGAAGCCAAACCCTGGACCTCGAGTTTCGACTTGCCGGCAGGAGCCATTGAGAAGCTTTTGGGACCAACGGAGCAAGAAGGAGGATGGAGCGGTGTTGAGATCTGGGGAGGTTCTCGCAAGGAATGGAGATCTGGAAAGAAGAGCAAGGGCGCGGAAGAGGAAAGCAATAATAGCTCGGCACTGGACGTCAGGCTTTTGTCGGTTCGGGCAGTTGCCGAGGAGACACGGGGCGGGGACGCCCGCGCCCCACCAAGCACCGCACGCCAAACCTAGCCCGCAAGCAATAAGGGCCCGCGGCACTCCGGGCCATCTCCTTCAACTTTCCCCTCGAAGCCAACTCGAGCGCGCCTTGGGCCCGGGGGCTACTGTCGGCGTTCTGGATACCAGGGTACCCAGACTTTCCTACTTGCGGCCCAGGGCGTTGCCCACCTAGCGGCCCGTACGGCCCCACGCGGCCTCACTCAAGACAAGACCATGGCGAGGGGCACATCCTCGTGAGGAGGACAGCGCCAAGGCGAAAGGGGAAGGCCTACCCAGGCCTCCTCCCGAGCGGCGGAAATCTCTATGCAACGATAGGCCTCGGGAGGTCAAGGGTGACGACAGCCAGGCCAGGCGGGCGCCAGCGTGCCAGAGGGGACAGTTTCCTCTTTAGTGCAAAGGAGACAAGGATGAATGCGGGTTCCCAAGGAGCCCTGCCAAAGGTTTCCATTCCGGTGCAACAAGACCGGGTCAGCGAGCGCGGCAGGACGGATGTCATCGGCGAGCCCACCAGCGCGTCACCACCACCAACTTTGTAGGCGAAGACCGCCTTTCATCGGGATAAGATGTACCTCCTGTCCCCTTTCAAATTTGGCCGTTGTGGGATCCCTTCCCGCCATTGCGATAAGGGAAGAGGACCCATGCTGCTATAAATAGAGGCTAGGCTGCTCTGTAGAAGGCACGAGGCAACCACCACGCAAACACACCACTGTACTAGTTCATCCACAAACCTCCTCACGAGGCAATCCACCAAAGGCAGGAGTAGTGTTTTACGCTTTGCAGCGGCCCGAACCTGGGTAAACTCTCGTGTGCCATCGTCTTCCTCGCCATCGAGCGGGGTTATCGTGTTGTGAGCATGGAAGGGGCGAAGCTGTTGGAGAATCTTTGCACATGCCCCTGGGTTCGAATTCCTTAGGGTTTTGCGGAGCCCAAAATCTGACACTTAGCCAGCGACAACATGCACGCTGAGCTCGATCAGAAGGATGAGGTGATCACCGGCTTGGTGAATATGCTGGAGAAGAGCAATGTTGCGCTTAACAAGGCGATCGGCTTCATCGTGAAACTTACGGGTGAGAAGGCGAAGCTCCACAACGAGCGCGACAAGCAGAAGGAGCTGAGCGCCGGCTGGAAGAAGCTGCATGAGCAGAGCACTGCCTCGATGGAGAAGTTGACCGTGGTACTTATGGATGACTTGGCGAAGCTCCGCATCAGCACTAGAATTTGGTGCACGAATCCTTGGCTGCTACCAAGGATAGTTCTATGTATGTGAAGGAGAGCATCGACGCTCCCGAGAAAAAATCCTGCGCCATGGCCGCTATGTGAAAGATGGCGGAGGAGAGGCGACATGACATGGAGGTCATGGGAGCGATTAAGTAGGAGTTGGAGGAACTCCATGCCCAGGAACCCAAAAACCATTAGAGAGCAGTGGCCCATATCATTGTCTACGTCTTCTCCCTTCTTCTTTTGCCCCCGTGTCTTTGGGGAGTTGCTGCATGTGGCATTTATTACCCCGAATATGTAAGAAACTTATTATTCGTTTCCATTGCCAATGCGTCACTTGTAAGTACATGTATACGAGTCGAAAACAAACTAAAAGTCACGTTCTTAGTGAGGCACGAACAAAACAATTGTTACGTTGAGCGGGGCAATGGGATCACTGGCAAACTATTCCCTCTGTCCAGGTGCATTAACCACATGATAAACAGTGGGTCAGCCTCCATTAGTTCAGGGAGGAAGGCGGGCGGAGGGTGACGGTCAAAGGTGCAATTCCCAATGAGTAAACAAAGAAGACTACTCACACGTGTCCTGTCGAGCCTGCACGGCAGACAGCTCGCACGCATCCCATCGAGCCTCCATG
This sequence comes from Elymus sibiricus, assembly GCA_039707655.1. Taxonomy (NCBI): domain Eukaryota; kingdom Viridiplantae; phylum Streptophyta; class Magnoliopsida; order Poales; family Poaceae; genus Elymus; species Elymus sibiricus. Next base: position 140,212,799 of record CM077673.1, on the reverse strand, counting down.
GCGGACTTCTCGCACATGTCCCGTCTAATCAAACAGCTGCCCGCACGGCACCTCATTTCCATTAAAAAAATGGGACAGTTCGCAACCATGTAAATCCTTAGCGAAACACACATGATTAACGTAAAACAACCATTTGCGATTATAACGTGGCAACTAGAAAAAAAATCAAGGCGAGAAGAGGCACTGAAAAATGTCATTTTGCCCACAAAGGTGACACTTTCCCTATCGAAAACCACAATGATTCTTGCGAGAAGCTCCGGTTTGTAAGATGCTTGCCCCAAATTGGTCAATTTGTTTACCATGGCGTAAATGTGCCGTGGGATGACACCGGGAAAATTTTCATGAATTTCAGACTACTTTTGGATTTACGGGAATTTAAAAACCAAGATTTGCAATGTTTGCGGCCTCGCCACAATGCCGAGATGTTTGAAATTCATTTCCATTCCTTGCATGGGACCTAAACATGCACCCAAGAAGGAAAATATGATTTTCAACCCATTTTGGTGCACGGGAGCATGCGTTTGTAGTTCAAATTTGAATTATGTGTATTAAATGAATAGAAAATTCAGTTAATGCATAAAAAAGGCCAAACGAACCATGAATAATTCCATATCTTAGCATGACACTATTACTGTTCTATCTTGCCTCTAGAAAAAAATCATGGCCAGAAGAGGCACTGAAAAATGTCGTTTCGCCCACAAAGGTGACCCTTTCCCTATTGAAAACAATGATAATTCTTGTGAGAAGCTCCAGTTTTTAAGATGCTTCCCCCAAAAGTTGTCCCAAATTGGTCAATTTTTTTTACCACGGCGTAAATGGGTCGTGGCATGACACCAGGAAAATTTTCATGAATTTCAGACGAGTTTTGGATTTCCGGGGATTGAAAAACCAAGATTTTCAATGTCCTAGCAACGACGCCGAGATGTTTGAAATTCATTCTCATTCCTTGCATGGGACCTGAACATGCACCCAAGGAGGAAAATATGATTATTCAACGCATTTTGGTGCACTGGAGCATGCGCTTGTAGAAAAAATTCAAGGTGAGAAGAGGCACTAAAAAATGTTGTTTCGCCCACAAACGTGACACTTTCCCTATCGAAAACCACGATGATTCTTGTGAGAAGCTCTGGTTTGTAAGATGCTTGCCCCAAAAGTTGTCCCAAATTGGTCAATCTTTTTACCACGGCGTAAATGTGCCATGGCAAAACACTGGGAAAATTTGCTTGAATTTCAGACGAGTTTTGGATTTACGGGAATTCAAAAACCGAGATTCCCAATGTTTGCGGCCTAGCCATGACGTCGATATGTTCGAAATTCATTCTCGTTCCTTGCATGGGACCTAACATGCACCCAAGGAGGAAAATATGATTTTTCAACACTGGAGCATGCGTTTGTATTTCAAATTTTAATTATGCTAATTAAATGCATAGAAAACTTAGTTAATGCATTAAAAAGGTCAAACGAACCACGAATAATATAAAGTAGTACTAGAGAACCGCGTGGCACGCGTACGTGTGTAAACACTGTGTGTGAATGTGTCGTGCTAGCTCGAGCTTCCTGCTTTCCTAAGCTATCCTTTTTATATTAATTTTTTTCTATCCAAACAAGCGCCTGCCGCCACTCCCCCAAGCAGTCTCCCGCCACTTCCCCAATCGCTTTCCCACCGAATCGTCGGCCCGGCCCATCATCAAGATCCTTGACGAAGAGAACCAGATTGGAGCCATAGACCGATCAAGAGCGACACGTCAGCATTAGTCTCTGCAGACGTTGGCCGCGCTGCCATGCCACAATCCCACAGGGTATTTAATACCAGAAACGTCTGCAATACGTAATTGGTCCCACAAGGTGACCATTGGGGAGAGCCTTATAAATGCCAGGAGGCAACCCTTATCAACAAGGTGCAGCTCCCAAGCCAGGAGCCCATTCGAATGAAACTCGTAAGCTAAGCATGCTAGGACTGGAGTGGTCCAAGGATGGGCAACCTGGTGGGAAGCTGCTATATCGTAATGTTCATTTAGGCAGTGTGATATGATCATTACAGGCATTTAGCACTAAAATGCGTGTAGTGATCTGTCAATCCGGCTAAATAAACCTTGTGGTCCTTGTCTTGTAAATATTGAGAAAGTTTTTTGTTACATGTTGTTTAGAAAAACAATTATTTCACCATATTGTGTGCCTTTTTACTGATTTCAAAGATATTTGTTGTTTTCTAAATATTGAGAATGATTTTTACTCTAAATTCCATATTTTGTGCCATTTTCTGTTATTTCTTGTTTTGAACTTTTTTTTATTTCCACATATGGTGTGCCTTTTTATTGATTTCAAAAGGATTTGTAGTTTTAAATATTGAGATTTTTTTTGTAAATACCATTTTTCGTGCCTTTTTATTGCTTTCAATAAGATTTGTTGTTTCAATATATAATGTGCATGAATCTTATTTCAAAGAGTTTTCGCTACATTAATTCTTGACAAACATTTGGAGGCACACATTAAAATCACTAAGTTTGCCATGGTCTGTCCCTTTGACTCACAATGAGAAGGGTTGAGCAAGACCGGCTCCTCTTGGTCTGTGTTACGATAGGTGGTGGCATGCACACGCCAGACCAAAGGTGAGCACATACGTTGGTTTCCCTCCTGTCGGACTTAATTGGGGGAACCGCCCTATGTCTTTCAACTAGCTGGTGCCATGTCAGAGTTGTGCATTGGGGATTTGAACATATCACGTCACATATGTAAATATAATTGGGCCACATGAAGGTGTTGTTGGTCTTCTGATCAACCATGTATGTCTCCCTTGTGCGGTTTTTAACGACACACCTATCGATGGGCCCCTAGGGTCTATATGTGACCCCTTGGACCGACAACGAGAGGGGTACATGAAAATGAATGTATTCATCTTGGTTCGTGTTACGGTGGGTCATGGTGACATGTCTGAGCAACCTTCGAGCTCACGCGGTCTCATGATTAATTTCCTCCCACGTGCGCGAAGTGGTGGGTGGGCCGACACCCTATGTGTGTCATCCTTTATTTATTACCTAGCTTCCATGGGGGTTGTCTGATTCGTGAGGTAGGCGCCAGATCAAAGTTGTACATTTGGGTAATTAAAACACATTGCGCACACAACCTCTTCATATATACATGCAACCAGTCGGTACTTGCTTTCTGGCCCCTCTCATGTTGTTTTCGATAATGCGCCATATGTGGGTCGGCCCGCGTTGTCTATCCCTTTTTGACCGATAACAAGAGGGGTTGGTTTGAACAACATAGATTCCCTCGGTTTGTGTTATGGTATGTCATGGTGTACATGTCTGACCTAATTATAATATGAGTGCATGCGTCCTGCTGACACGAAGTTACGTGTGGGGGGGTGGGGAGAGGCACCCTACGGCCTTAACCAGCTAGCTAGTATTTATATATGTACATATCAAAGGGGGTCTGTCTAGTTTTGCGAGTCACATGCATGACTCATCAAAGTGTTGTGCATTGTGTATTTAAACACCTCACAACCCTTTTCCTATATACATTTCGCCACATGCAGGTGATGATGTTCTTCTAGTCCCACTAACCTGATCTTAGACGATGCGCCAACCCGTGGGCCTACACGGTCTATATCCCTCTTGACCGACAACAAGAGGGGTTGGTTGGACAAAAATAAAGGTATAGATTCTCTTGGTTGTCTTAAGGAAAGACATGCATGGCTAAATGTGAGACAAAGTTTGATCTAAGTCATGCATTCATAGGATTCCCTCCTTCGGCACATAGTGGAGGGGCCAACACCCTACGTTTATGTCATGAACCCATTTCTGTTGCTCTCGAAGCTTTTAGGCATGCATATGCATCATGTGCCACATCAAAGTTGTGCATTGGGAATTTGAACATGACACCATCCTCTTCGTATATTTGGGCAACTAGCTAGTGTGGTTGTGTTCTGACCCTATTTTCGTGTTTTTTGCCTTTCCCCCCAAATGTTGGCATATATAAACAACAAACGAACATGATGAAACATCTGTCTGTGATTTTATCCACATCAGACACGGGTGCGCCAGAGTAACCGTGTGCGATGTCTGTGCCCGGTAAAATCAGCAAAGGGTAGTAAAAACCCAAAATCGACAATGGCCTATAACAGATCCCGCCGCTGGCGGCTCTCAGCTTATTCTTTCCATCGATTGCTCGCCGCCACCACCATACACACCAAATGGAACCGGTGCTCAACCACGGGGATTTGTATGGCGCCGAGATGATAGTGTTGGACAACGATGTGATAGAGGATTTCAACGCGTTAACCACCATGGCAGGAAACGGTCAACCGCCTGCTACCGCGGCCGACGACGACGGTATAGAGGATTCCGACGAGCTGGCCTCCATGTCGGCCAGCGGTCAACCGCCACATGCCGCGGCCAACAACGACGGCCCAGAGTTTCAGCACCAGATGCAGATGGTCATTGCTCCGTCCGTCTGGGAATCGCACTTTGATGCGCCCCTGCGCCATGAGGATGAACGTCATCTCAGTGTTGGTTTGGAACAATCTATCGTGTTTGGGGATGCCATCCGCAACGCGGCTAGGGATCTGCGGTGGCAAAAATGGTGGGAGAGTGCAAAGAGAAAGCGACTAAGGAAGAATTCACATGCCAATGCAGCGGGCAAAAAGAAGCGGGAGCAAGACAAGAAGGCGGCGGAGCATGTAGCCGCATGCCTCTCAGTCGCGTTGGAGGCCGGTGCAGGCCTTCCAGCTGCGGCGACGGCCCTGGCAAAAGCGGACGCCTCGGCGGCCATGGAGACCATGGACACAACCCTTGCGAGAGTCGCGCCCGTCTGTGTCCCGATGGCCCATGCGAACGACACGACAGATTCGTCAACGACGGTGGCTGCCCTAGGGAATGCCGTCGCGGCGAAGGAAGCTTCGTCGACAGCGGCAAACCTGGTGAGAGGCCCCGCGGTCGCTCCAGCCGAGGTATAGCACTGTCGGTCTCTGCCGGGGAACCAGTGGAGATCTTTGACCTGTTAAGCTCCTCTGAAAATTCCTTCTGATCTAAGGAAGGTCACGACGACGATGGCGGCTCTGTGTTTCTATGCATCCATGGCTAATTGAATATTTTGTGTAGTTCATCTACATATAAATAGGTGAACTGTTCGTAAATTAGTGAGCGTATGAACTAATGTCAATTATTTCGCTACAAGCATTTTTCTTGAAAATTAGCCAATTACTTGTGTCATATGATTGAGGGCGTGTGGAAATTTAGGATAAATTTCACGTCTGCTTCTGAAAACATGGATGAACCATGTCCCATGAACTAGAATTGAGAACCTAAAAATTTCCAGCTTCAGTAGCAACAGCCCGCCTTGAGAAATCTTAGAAAAAGCTACACGCCTTGAGCGATGCAAAAATTCGTGGTTTCGCAGCACTTCATTACAGCGTACACACTTATTATGTTTGGATCATGCGATGTTGGTTGCTCCCTCGCCCCGCTTCAATCCCTTCACCCAAATTTAAGTGGCAACTGTATTTTAACCCTCGCCGTCCCTCGTCCACCACCGACCTTATAGTAAAATTTCAGTTGCCGAGGCATTTGAACCGTCGCCATCCCTCGTCCACCACCATCTCCACCCACCATTACTAAAATTTTCTTTAGCCATGGCATATCCGCAAACACCACCCCGCCCCTCCACATTCCATACAGACCGACCCCCCACCCTTTATCCCCCACTCAAACCCTAGCTCGCCGCCGGCGCCGCCGTCCTCCACCACCAATCTCAGTCGGTCTGCCCATACCTCCTAGCAGCATAAGATCAGGTTACCCACCGATCCACGTACACCATCCCTGCCTTGAGTTTTTAAATGAGTCCTGCGGAGTCTCTTTCCCCCAGATCCCCATCCCGTACTCTAGAGATTTGCAACCTAAGCCCGACCACATATCCCAGGGAGCCCGAGGAGAGTACGGCCAAAAAGAGGTCTATCATGGCCTCTCCGCCGAACTACGGCGAGGTAGCTACCGTACATGCTGACCCGCCGATCCAAGAAAAACACCTCGCCGCAGAAGCCTGCGATGACGTTGACTACATTGCCATGCCGAATTCTTCAAGTCTGCGGGCTCACATACTCCTGTATCTTAGGAGAGTCGGCTACGACATCAAGCTCGTCAACATCGATGGCTTCACACTGGCCATGTCATGGATTAAGTGGTCAACCGGCAACGCCTCTGGTTCAACCGTCGTCGATCTCTTCAAAGGCCCTGTCACTGATCTGCTTTGCCTCGTGGTCAAGGATTTGTGGTCCTTGTACCCCCATCGAACCCATTTTGCCATTTCTGAAGGAAACGTTCTACGGCGTTGGCTTGGGATCCCGAACTGCAAGGTCAGATCTCATCGACCAGGACCACGAGAAGGGCACCCACTACGACTGTTCCAAGGGGAAACAGCCCATCTACGACATCAGGGAGCGCACCCTTGTACCAAAAATTCCAAGTGGAAGGAGCCCATCTATGACAAGTGAGGCAACATCCTGTGAGCAAATCATACTTTTTATAGCTAGCCCTCTCGTACCCATGTTGTAGTAGCTTTTTCCATGCGATAACTATGCCATGTTTAATTAGTTTAGTAATGCAAAACTGTATAGTTCAATAGGGATATCTTATGTTTAAGTATGAATTGAGTAGTTCAATTTCACGATTGGCTATATTTGGTTGTTTATAGCACTACTGTAGGATGGTCCAAAGACGACACAGCAATCAGAGACCCTTCGACGAAACTGTGTGTGATGCCCAAATCACAAATGGTATAGTTATAGCTCCATGGCTAATGACCTGAACAGTGTGCGATGATGGATCCATCAAATACGATCCAAAAAAAGTTGCGTGTGCGATCTGTGGTAAATAGTTGGCCGCGTTAAACTGTTTGCGATTCGACAATATGATGGAAACGGTTAGAAAAATAATAGTGTGTGCGATGTATGGCATATAGTTCACCCTCATAAACTATTTGCACTGATGCAGCAGAACACAAACGATTGTCTAGATGATTATGTGTGCGATAGATGACATAAAGGTGACTCGGATGAACTGTTTGTGATGAGATAAAATAACATAAACGGTTACATAGATCAAGATGTGTGTGATAGACAGCATACAGGCCACTGGCATGAACTGTGTGCGATAACCAAAAATAACACAAACGGTTGCTTAGATCAAGATGTGTCTGATGTACATCATACACAGGCCACTCGGATGTGTTGTGGGCAAACGGTTCTGGATAAAGAACTGTCAGGGACTGATAAAATCATCACCGACGGATTTGGTTGTTTATTCTGTATGCGATTTGATTTGCTCAATCTGCGCACAAACATCTATGCTCTGTTTAGAAGAACATGACTGCATAACCAAATTAAACATCCAAATACACACATAACATTGGCGCACACCTCAATAAACTATTACATGCATAATAACCTTATGCCTCTAAAACTAAAAATATTTCGGCATAAAGGGAGTATGAGAAACGATCATCAAATCATCTACTTCATGTGACGCTTGCCGCCACCGCTCTGCTTATGGCTCGATCCCTCGTCGTCTTCAGATAGGAGGCACTTCCTCATGTCAACGATCCGCCTGAACATCTCGTAGCATGTGTACACTTCCTTGGTCGCGGTCTACAGGTGATATTCATCCAGTTTCTTAACCCAGGCCCCGTGCCAGAAAGGCTAGTTCTTGTTGCACTCATCCTTCATGCCTCTGTAGTAGGAGTCGATGATGACCTCGGCCAGGTTAACATGGGAGTCCATGTTCTTCTTGTTGCCCCAGACCTTGTAGTGGCTGCGGATGTCGATAAGCTTCTGGCAGGCGAAGCCCGAAGTCTTGAGCACCTTTGGATCATTGGTGGTGTTCACCGTAGCGAACCTGTAGTCGGGGCTGTTGACAAACCTGGTGAAACGCTCGCAAGGCACTGTGGCCAGGCAATGGTGGTAGAGGAGGACGTGATGGGGCACGCACAACTGGGCAATGGTAACCTTCTGATCATGCCCGTCACGACCGCCGGTGTAAGCGAGGTCGAAGCCGACAACTTTGTACTTGTCATCCGCATCAAGCAACCGCTCCATAGTGTCGATGGAGTCCTCCACCATGCCCGGGTAATTGGTGTACACCACCTTGATGTCTGCCTTCCTCATGTGGGTCTCCACATGATGCACGCCGAACTCCATTGGAGCGCCACTGGACATCCTCTTTGTATGCGTCGTCGAGGGTGTGCTTATTGTGTTGTGGAGCGCGATCGAAAGCGTGAACAGACTATGGTTAATGGCCGTGGGTATAAATGGGGGCCGGACGTCCTGGAAAACCGGCACGTCCGGATGGCAGTTTTTGCAGCGCATGATTCAGTCGTGGAGCAAGTAACTGCATGGGGCGACGCACGTGGCGCAACCGTATGCATATGGAGCCCCGAACGTGATCGTTGGCCGGCCCCAACCGCTGGCAGAGCGCGGCTCGGAGGGGCGCTAGAACAGAGCATGCGGAGGGACGCGAGAGCAGAGCACGCGGTGGGACGTGAGGTTGAACCAGACAACTTTGTACTTGTCCTCGTCAAGTAATAGGTCCATAAAGTTGGAGTTCTGCACCCAGATCGGATGTTTGGTGTACACCACCGAGAGCCCCGCCAACCTTCTGTGCGTGTCCACTACGGCATGCATGGTGAACTGGCGCTCATCGTCGGCAGCCGCTGGGAGCGCCATTGGAGGCGCGCAGGATACCATCGGTCGTGGTTCTGCTTCTTAAGTTCCGAATATTAATCGTCAATTGCATATTAATGTTCAGATATTAATCGTCAATTGCATACTAAGGAAAAGATAGTGCTACCAAAATATGAGTCTCCCTCATAAGATGCCATTTGCATGATTGTATGTGATACCCGGCAAACAGGTCGCTCGAACGAACTGTTTGCGTTGATCAAAAGTAACACAAACAATTCGGCGTAACAAGATGTGTCTGATACCTGGCAAACATGTCAGTAGTCGGAATTGTGTGGGAAGACCGATAAAAAGACAGACGATTCCTGATAATAAGTTGTGTGTGATGTGGCCTATGGGCAAACACTTGCTCGCACCCAATTGTCTGTGATTGTTGAAATCATCACCGACGTGTTCCTTTCTTTAATCGTAAGCGATGTGATTTTCTATGTCTACATACCATTATGCTCTGTCTACAGAACAACATCATGATTGCATAACCTAAATAAACATCCAATTACATTACTGACTACAGGTAACATTTGCACACATCAATTAACAAGTACATGCATACTAAACTAGTAGTAACGATCATCAAATCATTCATTTCTACTTCTTTTGAAGAGGGGTGTCGGTCGGTGCAGGACAGTGGCACTTCCTCATGTCAATGATCCGCTTGCACATCTCGTAGCTTACGTACGCGTCATTGGCCGGTTACTTGACATGATCTTCATCCAGTCTTTCGACCCAGGCATGGTGCCAGGCAACCTTTATCTTCTTGCAGACATCCTTCATGCCTCTATAGTAGGGGTCGATGATGGACATGGCGAGGTCAACCAAGGAGTCCTTATGCTTCTCCTCACAGCCCAAGATCTTGTGCATGCATTGGATGTCCATGAGATTCCGGCAGGCCAAGCCCATGGCCTTGAGCACCTTTTCATCGTTGGTGGTGTCCACCGTGCCAAATATGTAGTCTGGGTTGTTGACAAACCTGACGAATCGATCGCAAGGCCTTATGGCCAGGCAGTAGTGGTAGACGAGGACGTAATGGCCCACGCACAGCTGGGCGACGGCAACATTCTGATCATGCCCGACACGACCGCGGGTGTACTCGAGGTCGAAGCCGACCACTTTGTACTTTTCATAGGCAAGTAACTACTCCATGGTGTGGATGGAGTTCTCCACCCAGACCGGGTCGTTGGTGTACACCACCGTGAGGTTCTTGAAACATACGTGGGTGTCCATGTAGGCATGAATGGTGAACTACCGCTCGTCGTTGGCAGCCGCTGGGAGCTCTGCCATTGGAGCCGAGCAGGATATCCTCTATGTATTTGAAGTGTGGGTGTGCTTCTTGCGTTGTGGGGAAAGTTTGAAGAGAGGCAATTGGTTAAATGAGCGATGGAGTAAATGGGGATTGGACGGTCTATAATTGGCATGTCTTTTCACCGCGTTCCCGGCGGACGATTGCTGTGCAAGCTTGACCAGCGCACGAACAAGCGTTCCCGGCTGTTCATTTGGCCACGCGGTGGCTGGAAGTGCCGCCAACGTTTTGTTGGTGAGCCCGTTCCCGCGCGCAACCGCGCACAGCTTCCCGCCCGGCTCGGTTCACCACGCGTCGGCTGGAAGAAGCTCCAATTATTGTGGGCGTTAAATGGCAAACTGTTAGCAAAAACGAAGCGTGTGCAATGACTTAAAGCAGCGTCTACGTTCATACCTAAGCAGCGGTGTGACATATGCAGTGCTGGTTCGACTGGGAAGGACGGTGAGGGTTTTGTTAAGCGGGGACAATGGTGAGGGTTTTCTCGGCCAGAATAATAATGCGCTTCGGAGGCGAAGGTTCAGTAGACACAGTCGTTTGTGATAAGTGCCACTACGGTGTAAGGGGACTGTCGTGGTCCGTGTAAATCCTACAACCGCAGACGTGCGATCCATGGGAATGCGTTCTGGACAATCAGGGCACACGCATGTCACGGTACAATGTTAGTCCTCCCACCCGGTTTCAATCCAGGAAAATAACCAAGTTTGTGGGTTCCAAATTTCCTCTTTCATGTGACACCTGAATTTTTTTACTGCATTCAACAAGTCCAGGTATGTCTAGCATTTTTTTACCGTAATATACAAAGTGTAAAAAAACTGCCATCACTCACACGTAGCTGTGCGTGTTGTGGGAAAATAGTTGCTAGTAGTAAATTGTGTGGGGACTCTAAGATAAGCATAAATATTCCATCAAGCAAACTGATTGCAGCTCAAGACTGCAAGTACATTGCTCTACGTATTATTTCATAAAATAGAATCTCACCAACATCTAGATCAACACATAATAAACATACTCAAGCAGAGATATAAGACGCACAAACTATAGATAGCTCGGGTAGTGCTGGCATCAGGACATGTATATATAAGTCAATCCTAATTGCACCCACCAACAACGTAAACTTTCTTGAGGTACTCCACTTACGCGGCATGCGCCACCCTCCGAGAATACTTCTGCTTGAAGGAGCCAACGCTCGTCCTCTAGCATGCGCCAGAACACTTGCAAACGCGGGGTTAAGCCTTTGGGCGCTGAACGGGCATCCGAAGCCCCATTCAGGGTCCTGATACGACGATTATGCGTTCTCGCATAGACCTCCCTGAGCTTTTGTTTCTTGTACCTCCTCTGGTCATATTTATCGTTGCCAACGTTGTCAGATAGCACCTATACATATAATAAAAAAATCATGACATTGATGAATGAAATGAATAAAATGATATCACAAACAACTTAGTGCAACAAAATTATTAACTAATGACTATAAATGCATGAACCGATTATTGTCAAACAAACAAGGAACTTTCAATCAAGTACTATACTCCCCATTATCACTAAAGTAGTGATCTAAATGCTCTTATACAGTGTTTATTTACAAATGGGTACATGTATAATCATCTATGTAGACGGATTATTAGCAAAATGAGCATTTGTATAGGTCAACCATTAAATCACTGTCAAACCTTTGACATAATATTAGCATAATCGTTTGTACGGATGTCACTTATCCAAGTCACTTATCATTTACCTAACAAACAATCAATACATACACACTAACACGGATCTATCGAATCTTACTCTGATTACATGGATTGAAATAACATGAACCCCGGGATCTCCATTCCAAAAAATAGGGGGTCTAAGCAAACTAGGAGATCTAACCAGTTCTCCGTCATCGTCGGAGTTGTCGCCGTCGGAGTCGTTGGAGTCGTCGTCATTGGAGTGGTCATCGGAGAGGTCATAGTAGTCTTTGTGCAGCACCGCCTCTTGCTGGGGAGGCACGACGGGGCTTACGACGTAATGGTCGCGCTTCTTTCCGCGCGAGACCTCATCGGCGGGGAGGGCAGCCTCGTCGCCCAGCATCAAGAGATGATTAGTTGCTTCGCCGACCCCCACTTCGAACCCCGCGTCACCACTCCCTCCGATGGTGCGCTTGGTCGCCATCTGATACACTTCTGAGAGCGTTTACGACTCAGAACGGCGGCGAGGATGCAGGCGCGGTGTGTGGAGAGAGGGAGTGCGGCAGCCTACTATAACCAGTGGCACATGCACGATTATTATACAGTGGTTGGGAGCTAGGCGGATCACCTCCCGGTGAGCCTGCGCAGCGGTCTTCTCGCATGATGCACCCCTGCTCCCACGTCTCCCGGTGAGCCTGCGCAGAGGAATGCTTGCACACGTCCCGTCAATCCACACACCAGGTCGCACGTCTCCCGGTGAGCCAGAGCGGCCTGCTCGCATGCGTCCCGTCAATTTACACACCTACTCGCACGCCTCACGGTCAGCCTGAGCAGCTGACTGCTCGCATGCATCCCGTCAACTCACATCCGCTCGTACGGCACACGGGGCTCGTGGTGGTACATAATATTTTGTTGGGACCAACGCACACGATTGAATACTTTAATCGTTCATCATGGTAACGTGACAAGTGTGTGTACCAACCTTTAATAAGCTCCCGTTTGTAAGAAAAGTATATCAAAAACTTGTTTCCAATTAGGACAAAAATTAGCACAAAATATATATATGTATCATGAAACGGAATCCCAAGTTTCATGATTTTCAGCTGGTTTTTGGATTTACTTCAATTTAAAATGATTTTTTCAATGTTTGAGGCCGAGCTGTCTTAAAACCAAGATTTTCAATGTTTTCTACGATACCAAGATGTTTGAGGTTTCTTACCATTTATTGCATGGCGACTAAACATGAACCCAAAGGGACATATGATTTCCCCAAATGAATTCCTGGAAACTCAATTATTGCATATTTTTCGAATGATATATGAACATTTTATAATTATAACACGGACTGATGTGACACATGTTTTCTGCATAAAAATAGTTTGATGTGCCTCGAAGTGGTGTTTTCGGTGGTGGTCGCACGGGGGGGGGGGCTCTTTCCGGTTCACTTGTTGCACGAGCCTCTGAGTGTGGGATTGTCCATTTTGTGAGGCAGTTGCCACCCCAAATTATCAAAGTTCTGCATTGAAATATTTAAAACAAGGCACACCTCTAACGTCATGCATGTGTTTAGGACACATGCACACGGTGGTGGTGGTCCCTCGGACAATAATCCTTCATGCGTTATTAGTGATGTGCACATTCGTGGGTCCACGTGGTCTATCACTTTTGAGCCGCACTGGTAGTGGTTTGACAAAGGTGGGTTCAGTTAATCTGCTCTATATTGTGGTAGGTCATGGTGAGATTCCACACCAAAGATTGACGTGTCATACTCATGAGTACCTCCTACCGCTCAAAGTTGAGGGGTGGGTGGGAGGAGACATACATATTTCGCGCAGTTTTCTTTAGCGTGGGGACTTTCCAATTTGTGAAGCACGCACCCAATCAAAGTCGTGCAATTGGCATTTTGACATCAAAATACAAACCCATGCATATGCTTGGGTCACATATAATTGATGGTGATACTGAGTGGTTTCCTCACATGGTAATCGGTGACGCGTCAATCTATGGGGCCCATGTGTGGTCACCTATATTATATATCGTTTTGACCAAGGTGGATCCTTCGGTATGCGTTACGATATGCCATGGTTAGACATAGATACAAATGGTTTTGAGTGCATGCATATGTACCCATGAACCCATCCCACCACCATCTCGAAATGGGGGTGGGGTGGGGGTGGGGAGGCATACATATACTATACACGTTGTGATCGATCCTCTTAGTAAGTCGACTTACAATTTCTGAGGCAAGTGACATTAAAGTTCCATTGGGTACTAACTAAACAAACACTTAATGACATATATACATATATGTGTGGGACTCATTAAGTGGTCGTTTGTTTTGTCAAACATTCTCTCACGTGGTCATGGGCATCACACTGGCCCATCCATGTCCACGTGGGTCGTCACTTTGGTAGTCGGCTATAGAGATGTTAATTTGACCAAGGTGGATTCTTCTTGTTGGTATATTTGTTATATATATTGTACGTAGTTGATATATGCATTGATATTTCTAACCAAAATTCGAACGCATCGTACACACTGAATCCCTCCTATCGGCTTGAACTGTGGGCGTGCGTGGGGCTATATATGCATGGGTCGTTAACCTCAGTACGGGGCCATTCTGGTCCGGGAGACACACATGTGGCGGCAAAAGTTGTGCGTATGGTATTTGAAAACATCGCACAACGCTTTCATACATATGTGCCTGGGGCTATGCATGTGCGTTGGTGTTGTCTACAGACACTCCCTCGTGTGGTTATGGACGACATGCCAAATTTGTGGAACTGTGTGGTCTATCACTTAAACCGGCCCATACTACATGTTAATTTTACCAAGGTAGATATAGTCTTCTCATGATTTGTTATCATATAGTTCATCGTGAGATACTCGACAAAAGTTTGAGTGCATACATATATATAGGTCGTGTTGTCGGTTCGAAGCATGTGTGTGCGTGGGGTGGGGTGGGGCGAGGGAGTGGCAACACAATAGTACGTATACACGAAACCTATTAATGAGGTCAGCTACTACGTACCGTTTGACTTTTGAGAGGCATATGTGCCACATCAAAAAGTTAAGCATGCACGAAATATCACACCACCTTAATTAATTATTTGAGCCACACAGATGTGGTTGCAGTCTCACCCATCTTGTGAAGTTTCCGAGACGCGCCCATCAGTGGGCCCGCACAGTCTACCCTCAGAATTAAAACACGGGGGAGGGGGTGATCATGATGGATATCTATTGGTTTTGTGTTACGGTTGGGTGAAATTGTAGTCCTAGTATAAGTGCGTACGTTCATATATATATATTGTAGCTACCATCCCCCCGTCGACTCAAAGGTGTGTGGGGGGGGCAGGGGGCATAAGCCAACATTACCGTGTGCTCTGCGCTTCTTTGTGTGTCACATGAAAGTAGTGCATTCCGTATTTGAACACCACAAATACCTTTCCATACATACATTTGGTCCACAAGCAGGTCTATTTGTGCTATGACCCTAGATTTATCGTGTTTATTTTCCAATGTTGTTATAAAAATGGCAGAGGAGTCTTTTTGGAAACTTAAATAGCAGACCAGTCGAACGAGACAACTGTGTGTGATCGTGTACGCAGTAGACACGGTTCCCCCATACCGAAAGAGCACCTACTAATAAAAAAGTTAATTCGGTTGAAGAAAATAGTACTTTGAGTGATAAGGTTGATGCTTTGATGAAATTGGTTGCTTGTAAAATGCTCGTATTGATCTTAATGATGTGCCTTTGTCTACCTTGATTGAGCAAAATAGTGATTCCGTAGATCTGAACTTTGTCTCGCTAAAACAATTTCAATAACAATGCTTATAGAGGTAGTTTTAATCCTAGGCCTTTTCCTGGAAATTCCTCTAATAATTATGGTAATTCCTATGGTAATTCATCCTACAATAATAATAGGAACACCTCTAATCTTGAGACTAATATTAAAGAATTTATCAATGCGCAAAAGGCTTTCAATACTACGAAAAGTTGAATAAGATTGATGATATGTCTAGAAGCATTGATAGAATTTCTCATGATGTTGAAAATCTCAAGTTGAAAGCTTTTGTGCCTAAGATTGATGAATCAATTAAAGCTTTATATGTCTCTATGGATGAAAGAAAGAAAAGAACCGCTATGCTTAGAGCTAAAAGAGAAATCTTAGAAAAATCGTTTTCTAGTGAATGCCTTTATAAAAGTGATGAAGATTTTAAAGTGATTGGTGTTTCTTCTATTGATTCCTTGTTTAGTAATATTAATATTGATGATAAAGGGACCGAAGTAGAGTCAACTTTACCTAAAAGGCGTCCCAATAATTTGGAGGGTGAAAATCTTGATGAAAATTTTGATAAAAGTGGGTTTGAAGAGGTCAAAACTTTTGCTAGTGATGTGCCCACTATCTTGGATTCCAAAGACTTTAACTATGATAGTTGCTCTTTGATTGAATGTATTTCTTTGTTGCAATCCATGTTGAATTAACCCCATGCTTATGAACAAAATAAAGCTTTTACTAAACATATCGTTGATCCCATGATGAAATCTTTTGAAGAAAAGTTGGACTTGCAGATTTCTTTTCCTAGAAAATTACATGATGAGTCGGAACCTACTATTAAAGTCAAGATAAAAATTATGAGTTCTTTGCTTTATGTGATTTGGGTGCTAGTGTTTCCACAATTCCGAAATCTTCATGTGATGTGCTTGGTCTCACCAATATTGAATAATGTTCTCTTAATTTGCACTTGGAGGATTCTACTATTAAAAAACCTTTGGGAAGAATTAATGATGTTCTGATTCTTGCAAATAGGAACTATGTGCCCATAGATTTTATTGTGCTAGATATTGATTGCAATCCGTCTTGTCCCATTATACTTGGTAGACCGTTTTTACGCACCATAGGTGCCGTGATTGAATATGAAAGAAGGCAATATTCGTTTTCAATTTCCACTAAGAAAGGGTATGGAACACTTCCCAAGAATAAGAATTAAGCCTCCATATGAATCAATCATGAGGGCATCCTATGGATCCAAAACCAAAGATGACAATACTTGAATCTATGCGTTATGCCCAGCTAGGGGCGTAAAACGATAGCGCTTGTTGGGAGGCAACCCAATGAATAAATAATTTTTTTGCTTTTTCCTTTCTGTTTTTGAGTGTTGACACAATTATGCCTCTGTTATGATTGTGTTTTATGGTTTATTTAGTGTTTGTGCCAAGTATAACCTTTAGGATGGTTCATAAGATGAGTAGAAGCGATGCTGAATCTGAAACAGAAACTTTGCGTCCAGTGTTTTAGTTTTCATTTTTTACTGGAACATGATATTGAGCTGAAATTTTTACACAGTATGTCTATAAAGATTCTTTATGTTGTCCTAAGTTTTCAGAATTTTTAGAGTTACAAAAGTATTGTTAGAGTACAGATTACTACAGACTGTTCTGTTTAAGACAGATTCTGTTTTCGTTAAATTGCGTGCTTGTTTTGATGAATCTATGTGTTATATTGAAGGGTATGAGCCATGCTAAAGTTAAAATACAGTAGGTATAATGCAAAAATAATATATGAATGGGTTTGCAACAGCACCTAAAGTAGTGATTTGCTTTATTATACTAACGGATCTCACGAAGATTTTGTTGAGTTTATGTGATTGAAGTTTTCAAGTTTTGGGTGAGATCACGATGGATGAAGGAATAAGGAGTGAAAAGAGCCTAAGCTTGGGGATGCTACAGCACCCCCAAGATATATCCAAAGAGAAACAAGCAACTAAGCTTGGGAATGCCCCCGAGTGGCATCCCCTCTTTCTTCTAACGACCATCAGTATTTTACTTGGAGCTATATTTTTATTCGTCACATATCATGAGTTTTGCTTGGAGCGTCTTGTAACATTTGAGTCTTTGCTTGCTTTGCTTGTTAGTTTGTCACTTGTATCCTTGCTGGACAGACCTATTCGGAAGAGCCAAAATTATGCTATGATTTGTTAGAATTGCTCTATATGCTTCACTTAAACTTTTTGGGCTATAGGATTGCTCTAGAGCTTCACTTATATCTTTTTGAACACGGTGTGCTTGGAACCTTTTGGAGAAATACTCTCATGCTTCACTTAGATTAATTTGAGAGTTAGTAAATTTTGAAGAAATCCTGTCATGCTTCACTTATACCTTTTTGAGAGATGAAATCTCTATGCTCATGTGCTTCGCTTAAATTTGTTTGAGCTTGCCAAAAAGCAATGGCAATATATGAAACTAGTCCCAAAGTGATAGATATCCAAGGAGGATATAATAAAACCTTTCATGAAGATCATTGGACAAATTAAACTTGATTCCTTGTAATAGTTTTGAAACATGATTATAGTAATATGTGAGTCATGTTAGTGAGTAATTATGCTTTAGTAGGAATATTTGTGTTAAGGTTTGTGATTCCCTATGCATGCACAAAAGTCAATAGTTATGCAATGAAATTACATCCTAGTTATGGTGGATTATTCGGTGTTAGTTATGCTCAATGCTCGCTTATGTGAATTTTTATTTCTTGGCTTGGTTGCTTCTCAATCTATTTGCTAGCTTCCATTTGTACTAAGTAGAAATACTACTTGTGCATCCAAAATCCTTAAACCAAGTTTTACCTTATGAGTCCACTATACCTACCTATATGAGGTATTTCCATGCCATTCCAAGCAAATTTGTATGTGCCATATCTAAATTTTCTAAATAAACTTCTCTTTTGTGTGCTCATACCGCTCATGAAACGGTGGGGAGTGTCCAATATTTTTCCATGCTAGATGTGTTATTCTCAAGATGAGTGATTATTCACTTGTCATTGCACGACAGTGCGGCGGTAATAGGGATGCCCATTCCCGAAATGAAAAAGAAAAAATATTTACTTTATGTTGTCAAATATTAAATTCCTTGGAAAGTGTTGGTATGGAAGGCAACCGTGGATACGGCCCGCCATGGAATGTGAAAGAATGGTGGAAAAAGGAATAAACTTTATTTTCTGTTTGGGAACCGCCTATGATATATCTAGCATGGAAAGTATTGTGAGCTACTTTGTCGTTTTCGTTGACAGGAAAGGCATGCCACCCAAAATATTTTGTCTCTCTCAATATAAACCTTGAGCTCTGGCACCTCTAGAAATCCCTACTTCCCTCTGCGAAGGGCCTATCTATTTACTTTATGAAATTTTTATTTTTACTTTGAGTCTCCATCTTCTCTTATAAAGCACCAACTAGGTGCAACTATGATCGTACTTGAGCATTGGGCATAGCTAATATTTGAGTGTGTTTCATGAATGGATCAATGATTGAGCATGATGGGCTAGGGATAACTTTCTTTAGTGTTGATATTTTGAAAGACATGGTTGCTTGTTGGCATGCTTGAGTATTGAAGTCATTATGTTAAAACTAGACTATTGCTTTGAATCATCTACAAGTCCAAATGTCCATGCTATACAAAAGAAAAGAATATGAGATGCACATGTTAGGAAGCATTCCACATCAAAAATTCTGTTTTTATCATTTACTAGTGGAGGACGAGTAGGAATTAAGCTTGGGGATACTGATATGTCTCCAACGTATCTATAATTTTTGCTTGTTCCATGCTGTTATATTATCATTCTTGGATGTTTTACAATCATTTTATAGCAACTTTATATCATTTTTTGGGACTAACCTATTGACATAGTGCCAAAGTGTCAGTTGCGGTTTTTGCTTGTTTTTTACTTCAGAGAATATCAGTACCATATGGAGTCCAATCGCGAAAAAAAGTTGGAGATTTTTTCTGGACCCGAAGACACCCAGTGGCCCAAAGAAGTGCCAGAGAGGTGGGCTATGGAGGCCACAACCCACATGGGCGCGCCAAGGGGCCCCCGGCGCGCCCTGGTGGGTTGTGCCCTCCACGGGGCCCCCCTCCACCGCCTATGACGCCTATAAATTCCCAAATATTCAGAAAACCCTAGGGGAGTTGACGAAACACAATTCCAGCTGCCGCAAGTTCCAGAACCTCGAGATCCAATCTACACACCATCACGAAGGGGTTCATCTTCTTCATAGGTGCCTCTCCGATGATGCGTGAGTAGTCCACCATAGACCTACGGGTCCATGGGCAGTAGCTAGATGGCTTCCTCTCTCTCTCTCTGTTGATTCTCAATACAATGGTCTCTTGGAGATCTATTTGATGTAAACTTTTGCGGTGTGTTTGTTGGGATCCGATGAATTTTGAGTTCATGATCAGTTTCTATCCATGAATATTATTTGAGTCTTCTTTGATCTCTTATATGCATGATTACTTATAGCCTCGTATTTCTTCTTCGAATCTTTGGTTTAGTTAGGCCAACTAGATCGATTTTTCTTGCCATGGGAAGAGGTGCTTTGTGATGGGTTCGATCTTGCGGTGTTCTTTGCCAGTGACAGAAGGGGCAGCAAGACACGCATGTATTGTTGCTATTAAGGATAAAAAGATGGGGTCTATTCCTACATGAATAGATCTTGTCTACATCATGTCATTGTTCTTATTGCATTACTCCGTTTCCATGAACTTAATACACTAGATGCATGCTGGATAGCGGTCGATGTGTGGAGTAATAGTGGTAGATGCAGGCAGGAGTCGGTCTACTTATCTTGTATGTGATGCCTATATAATGATCATCGCCTTGGATATCGTCATGATTATTGATCTTCTATCAATTGCCCAACAATAATTTGTTGACCCACCATGCACTATACTCATGAGAGAAGCCACTAGTGAAACCTACAGCCCCCGGGTCTACTTTTCCTACATATTTCAATCCGATCTATCTTTTTGCCTCTTTGTTTTCAGATCTACTATACCAAAAACCCAAAAATATATTGCTGCACTTTTTATTTGCTCTTTTTATTTTCTGTTCTTGAGAGATCTATCTCTCCTATCTATCACTACCTAATCTATCTTTTTATCGTACAGAGATTGACAACCTCTCTTTCACGTCGGGTTGCAAGTATTTGTTATTTGTGTGCAGGTGCTTCTTATTGGGTGGTGGTGATCCTCCTACTGGTTCGATAACCTTGGTTTCATGACTAAGGGAAATACTTACCATCGTTGTGCTGTATCATCCCTTCCTCTTTGGTGAAATACCGACGTAGTCTCAAGCCACGTCAATCACGAGTATCAGCGTCCTGTCAATTCACGCACCTGCTCGCACGCCTCCCGGTCATCCTGGGCAGCGTATTCCTTGCACGCCTATGGGTCAGCCTGAGCAGCAGACTGCTCGCATGCGTCCCGTCAACACACGTCCACTGGCACGGCACGCGTAATATATTGTTAGGCTAACACACATGGTTTTGGTAATTTAATTGTTTGCGATGATAACGTGACAACTATGTGTATCAACCTTTGATAATCTCATGTTTGTGAGAAGAGTATATCAAAACTTGTCTCAAATTTGGTCAAAAATGTCATAGCCTATTGGTGCCATATATCATGAAACAACTTGCCAAGTTTCATGAATTTCAGCTAAGTTTTGGATTTACTTTAATTTTAAAACAAAGATTTTCGATGTTTGCGGTCTTGCTGTTTAATAACCAAGATTTTCAATTTTTGCCACGACGCCAAGATGTTTGAGATTTCTTACCATTATTTACATGGGGACTAAACATGAACCCAAGTGCACATATGATTTTCCCCATTAAATTCCTAGTAACACAATTAATGTATAAAAATGTCGAATGATCTATGAAATTTTTCTAATCTTAACAAGAGTTCAAATGTCCCATGTTCACTGCACAAATAGTTTGACACACCTCGAAGTGGTGGTGTTGGGTGGTGGTGGGGGGGGGGGGGCTTTCGGCACACTTGATGTCATGGGCCTCCGTGTCGTATTGTCCGTTTTGGGAGGCAGTTGCCACACCAAAGTATCAAAGTTGTGCAATGGATATTTAATACAAGACACAACAGTATATTACATATGTTTGGGACACATGCATGCGGGGGTGGTCGTCCCTCGACCAATCCCTCACGCGTTATCAGTGACGCGCCCATTCGTCGGCCCACGTGGTCTATCACTTTGACCACCAGCGAGAGGGATTTCACCAAGGTGGATTCAGCTTGGCTTGTGTTACGGTAGACCATGGTGAAATTCCACACCTAAGTTTGAGCGCGTGGGTACACATGAATCCCTCACAGTGGCTCAAAGGTGAGGGAGGGGGAGGGGGAGGAGGCATACTACATGTATGCACGTATAGTTATACTTCACTGTGGGGACTTTCCGGTTTGCGAACTAGGCACCACATCAAAGTCGTGCATTGGGCATTTTGACATCAAAACACCTCCATACATATGTTTGGGCCACATGTAGACATTGGTGGTCCTCGATGGCTCCCTCAAGTGGTTATCAATGACACGTCCATCTATGGGACACGTGTGGTCCATCACTTTACATGTTATGAGAGGGGTTTGACCTACTAGGTCGATTCTTTTCAGTTTGCATTAAGATAAGTCATGGTGAGATATCCAGACAAATGTTTTGTCCTCATGCATATCCATGAACCCACCAACTCAAATTGGGGGAGGGGGCATATACTATACGCGTTGTAATCCTTCGTATGGGGACTTTCAGTTTCCAAGGCAGGTGACATTAAAGTTGTCCATTGGGTACTAAACAAACACTTACACACACACACACACACACACACACACACACACACACACACACACACACACATATATATATATACATAAACACTATTCTGATCACGGGATGAGAATAATATTCTGATCACAACCTCAACTTCCTGAGTTACCCAACCTGAACTTCCCTCTGTAGGAACCCGACCTTCGGGCTATCTTTGCAACTGTGTCTCCCCACGTGAATTCTTCTGGCCAGTCGTGTTCTTAGTGATGTAAGTGTAACCAGGAAACAATTTTTAGCAACTAAATGCCTGTTTAAAATAGGAATCTCGTTCGTTGGCGGATTTGCTCTCGGGTCGTGATGAACGTGTGTCTGTTACAAGTTTAATGCATGCTCTGGATGTTCTCGAACCTCTAACACGATGGGAATTGGGTTTTGGTATGAGTTTCGTGGACAATTTGTTGTTATTTTTAACGGATTTGATTTTGGGTGTGTTCTTCGTCCGCAAGAGATGCTTCGTCCACTTCTGTCGATTTCTCATTTTCCTGTGAAGATTGCCGGTGGATTTGCTTACTTTAGTGAAATTAAAGGCTTCCTACGTCGTCAATTTCAATCGGGAGGGTCCATACGGTTTGAATTCCGGTGATTCAATGTTGGCACTCCCGCGGCTGTTGCACGGGGTGTTTTTGCGTTTTTGAGATTTGCCCTCTGTTCATTTTTGTTGTAGAACGGGAGTTGCCAGATCATTTCCATGGAGGTGCGGACGTGTTTAAATCTGGCGCAGGGGATTTTATGCTTCGGACGAATTCATTCGTTCAAATTTATTAGATTATCTAATGGTCATTGTACAAGCTGGACTTCTGCGTTGTTCCTACCTGAACTTCTGCTTTTCCTTCTTTCCAAGGTAATGCATCAAGTCCTCTGTATTTCTTTCTTTTTTTCTGTCATTTTTCATTCTTGCATTGGTTTTGATTTTTTGACTCAGTCCTGTGAGCAACCATGGAATTGGCCGATGGATATGCATGTAGTTTTAATTTTTTCTAGTATGTTTTCGCACTTCTAATAGTTGTTGGACTTCACAGAATAACTATCCTAAACTTCTGTATGCTATTTGTTTTTAACATGTTAATTTGAGGTTTTACAAAACCCCGAACTTCTATATCTTCACTCTTTGAACTTCTTATTTTAATTTTGTTGGTTATTTTTGGATTTAAATATTTGTAGACATTGAAATCGGCATTGCGCCTATCGACAAACGCGGTAGCGCGAGGCCGCGCCGGGGGGGAGGGGGGAGGGACCCCCCCTCCCCTCCCCCTGCGAGGCCGAGCTAGGAACGAGCCGGAGCAGGCGACGATGCGGCGTGCCGCGTCGTCGCATGAGGAGGCGAGTCCGCCACATCCGTGACCCCACTATCTATCTTAGGGGTGTGGCTCTGGGGTGCGTGCGGGTGGGGGTGGAAACAGCATAACCGCATTGCGCCTGTCAACCTAGCGTGTACTGCCGCGGTAGCACGAGGCCGAGCCGGGTGGGAGGGGTGTCGGGACCCCCTCCCCTCTGCCTGCGAGGCCGAGCCAGGAATGAGCCGGAGCAGGCGATGACGCGGCGTGCCGCGTCGTCGCATGCGGAGGCGAGTCCGCCACATCCGTGACCCCACTATCTATCTTAGGGGTGTGGCTCTGGGGTTCATGCGGGTGGGGGTGGAAACAGAATAACCGCATTGCGCCTGTCAACCTAGCGCGCACTGTCGCGGTAGCGCGAGGCCGAGCAGGGGGGAGGGGTGGTCGGGACCCCCCTCCCCTCCCCCTGCGAGGCCGAGCCAGGAACGAGCCGGAGCAGGCGACGACGCGGCGTGCCGCGTCATCGCATGCGGAGGTGAGTTCGTCACATCCGTGACCCCACTATCTATCTTAGGGGTGTGGCTCTGGGGTGCGTGCTGGTGGGGGTGGAAACAGAACAACCACATTGCGCCTGTCAACCTAGCGCGCACTGCCGCAGCAGCGCGAGGCCGAGCCGGGGGAGGGGGGGTCGGGACACCCCCTTCCCTCCCCCTGCGAGGCCGAGCCAGGAACGAGCTGGAGCAGGCGACGATGCGGCGTGCCGCGTCGTCGCATGCGGAGGCGAGTCCGTCACATCCGTGACCCCACTATCTCTCTTAGGGGTGTGGCTCTGGGGTTCGTGCGGGTGGGGGGGGGGAATAGAATAACCGCATTGCGCCTGTCAACCTAGCGCGCACTGCCGCGGCAGCACGAGGCCGAGCCGGGGGGGAGGGGGGGTCGGGACCCCCCCTTCCCTCCCCCTACGAGGCCGAGCCAGGAACGAGTTGGAGCAGGCGACGATGCGGCGTGCCGCGTCGTCGCATGTGGAGGCGAGTCCGTCACATCCGTGACCCCACTATCTATCTTAGGGGTGTGGCTCTGGGTTGCGTGCGGGTGGGGGTGGAAACAGAATAACCGCATTGCGCCTATCAACCTAGCGCGCACTGCCGCGGTAGCGCGAGGCCGAGCAGGGGTGAGGGGGGTCGGGACCCCCCTCCCCTCCCCCTACGAGGCCGAGCCAGGAACAAGCCAGAACTGGCGACGACGCGGCGTGCCGCGTCGTCGCATGCGGAGGCGAGTCCGTCACATCCGTGACCCCACTATCTATCTTAGGGGTGTGGCTCTGGGGTGCGTGCGGGTGGGGGTGGAAACAGAATAACCGCATTGCGCCTGTCAACCTAGCGCGCACTGCCGCGGTAGCGCGAGGCCGAGCCGGGGGGGAGGGGGGTCGGGACCCCCCTCCCCTCCCCCTGCGAGGCCGAGCTAGGAACGAGCCGGAGCAGGCGACGACGCGGCGTGCCGCGTCGTCGCATGCGGAGGCGAGTCCGTCACATCCGTGACCCCACTATCTATCTTAGGGGTGTGGCTCTGGGGTGCGTGCGGGTGGGTTTGGAAACAGAATAACCGCATTGCGCCTATCAACCTAGCGCGCACTGCCGCGGTAGCGCGAGGCCGAGCAGGGGTGAGGGGGGGTCGGGACCCCCTCCCCTCCCCCTACGAGGCCGAGCCAGGAACAAGCCAGAACTGGCGACGACGCGGCGTGCCGCGTCGTCGCATGCGGAGGCGAGTCCGTCACATCCGGGACCCCACTATCTATCTTAGGGGTGTGGCTCTGGGGTGCGTGCGGGTGGGGGTGGAAACAGAATAACCGCATTGCGCCTGTCAACCTAGCACGCACTGCCGCGGTAGCGCGAGGCCGAGCCGGGGGGAGGGGGGTCGGGACCCCCCTCCCCTCACCCTGCGAGGCCGAGCCAGGCACGAGCCGGAGCAGGCGACGACGCGGCGTGCCGCGTCGTCGCATGCGGAGGCGAGACCGTCACATCCGTGACCCCACTATCTATCTTAGGGGTGTGGCTCTGGGGTGCGTGCGGGTGGGGGTGGAAACAGAATAACAGCATTACGCCGGTCAACCTAGCGTGCACTGCCGCGGTAGCGCGAGGCCGAGCCGGGGGGGAGGGGGGTCGGGACCCCCCCCCCTCCACTCCACTTGCGTGGCCAAGCCAGGAACGAGGCGGAGCAGGCGACGACGCGGCGTGCCGCCTCGTCGTATGCGGAGGCGAGTCTGTCAAATCCGTGACCCCACTATCTATCTTAAGGGTGTGGCTCTGGGGTGCGTGTGGGTGGGGGTGGAAACAGAATAACCGCATTGCGCATGTCAACCTAGCGTGTACTGCCGCGGAAGCGCGAGGCCGAGCCGGGGGGGAGGGGAGGTCGGGACCCCCCCTCTCCTCCCCCTACGAGGCCGAGCCAGGAACGAGCCGGAGCAGGCGACGACGCGGCGTGCCCCGTCGTCGCATGTGGAGGCGAGTCCGTCACATCCGTGACCCCACTATCTATCTTAGGGGTGTGTCTCTGGGGTGCGTGCGGGTGGGGGTGGAAACAGAATAACCGCATTGCGCCTGTTAACCTAGCGCGCACTGCCGCGGTAGTGCGAGGCCGAGCCGGGGGGGAGGGTGGTCGGGACCCCCCTCCCCTCCCCCTACGAGGCTGAGCCAGGAACGAGTCGCAGCAGGCGACGACGCGGCATGTCGCATCGTTGCATGCGGAGGCGAGTCCGTCACATCCGTGACCCCACTATCTATCTTAGGGGTGGGGCTCTGGGGTGCGTGCGTGTGGGGGTGGAAACAGAATAACCGCATTTCGTGTGTCAACTTAGCGTGCACTGCCGCGGTAGCGCGAGGCCGAGCCGGGGAGGTAGGAGGGGTCGGGACCCCCTCTCCCCTTCCCCTGCGAGGCCGAGCCAGGACCGAGCCGGAGCAGGCGACGACGCGGCGTGCCGCGTCGTCGCATGCGGAGGCGAGTCCGTCACATCCGTGACCCCACTATCTATCTTAGGGGTGTGGCTCTGGGGTGCGTGCGGGTGGGGGTGGAAACAGAATAACCGCATTGCGCCTGTCAACCTAGCGCGCACTGTCGCGGTAGCGTGAGGCCGAGCCGGGGGGGAGGGGGGTCGGGACCCCCCCTCCCCTCCCCCTGCGAGGCCGAGCAAGGAACGAGCCGGAGCAGGCGACGACGCGGCGTGCTGCCTCGTCGCATGCGGAGGCGAGTCCGTCACATCCGTGACCCCACTATCTACCTTAGGGGTGTGGCTCTGGGTGCGTGCGGGTGGGGGTGGAAACAGAATAACCGCATTGCGCCTGTCAACCTAGCGCGCACTGTCGCGGTAGCGTGAGGCTGAGCCGGGGGAGAGGGGGGGAGGGACCCCCCTCCCCTCCCCTTGCGAGGCCGAGCCAGGAACGAGCCGGCGCAGGCGACGACGTGGCGTGCCGCGTTGTCGCATGCGGAGGCGAGTCCGTCACATCCGTGACCCCACTATCTATCTTAGGGGTGTGGCTCTGGGTGCGTGCGGGTGGGGTGGAAACAGAATAATCGCATTGCGCCTGTCAACCTAGCGCGCACTGCCGCGGTAGCGCGAGGCCGATCCAGGAACGAGCCGGAGCAGGCAACGACGCCGCGTGCCGCGTCGTCGCATGCGGAGGCGAGTCCGTCACATCCGTGACCCCACTATCTATCTTAGGGGTGTGGCTCTGGGGTGCGTGCGGGTGGGGGTGGAAACGGAATAACTGCATTGCGCCTGTCAACCTAGCGCACTGCCGCGGTAGCGCGAGGCCGAGCCGGGGGGGCCCCACGATGAGAGGATGCGAGTCCGTGGGGACCCCCGGTGAGGCCGAGCCAGGAACGAGCAGGAGTAGGCGAAGACGCGGCGTATCGCGTCGTCGCATGCGGAGGCGAGTCCGTTGAGTTAATTATGGACTTCATGTGTTTTTGTATTTGAACTTCTTCTTTGTTTCTTATCGTTTATTTATTCATTTGCCTTACTTCGCTTGATAGTGTACTTTATTATTTGAACTTCTTCTTTGTTTGTAAGTGCTTATTTGTGTATATATTTTACTTCCATTGGTAGTGTACTTGAACTTCTGTTGGCCATCAATTTTTGGTTTTAAAGGATACCAACAAATTTTTATTTGATCTTCTCTTTTTAAATAGATGCATTCAAATGGTGCATTCATTTTTCAACACATGCATTTACTTTTTAGTGGTTAGGGGTAAAACTGTAATTAACCCCGGCGCTCCAACAGCCGCTAGAGAGTCCCATTTACTGCCCCGTTGCCTGCCCAACACCTATCAGAAAACCCTCTCCCCATCTCGCTCGCTCTCTTCTCCCTCTGTCGCTCCGCGCTCTTCCCCCAACTTCCCCCAACCTCCCCCGAGTTCTCCGCCGGTGTCTCCTTCGCTCGCGAGTGGAGTAACCGGCGCACGCCCCGCTCCTTTTTCTGCCCCACGCCCTGCTCTCCCTCCCTCAGACCACTCTCTTCTCCTTCGAGGCGAAGCCGGCAACTGTTTGCGCGCGCGTGGCATCGTGGTTGTGGAAGAACCGCCGCGGATTCGTGCATTGGGGTCGTTTGGAGAGGTACAAATGCTGCCTCCTCCTAATGCTTGCTCTTAGTTTTCGCCAGATCTGTCGAGCTCTCACTATTTCTTCTGTGTGCTCTCGCATCCGCCTCCTCCCTTTTCTTCTAATGGTTGGATTGGAGATTAGGTAGGGTTCTTGTGCGTGTGGTGGGTGGATTCCATTTCCCCGTGGTTAATTTTATCTGTGAGATGCTTGTGTGTGCTAGTTTAGCCTTCAGACTTGTGTGGATTTCATTTTCCCATGGGTAATTTCACCAGTGAGATGCATGTAAGCAGGGTGTGGTGTGTTGGTTGCTGTTGGATCTAATGTAGTTTGATCCCTTTGTTGTTATTGATTTGGTAGTCTAGATTGCATCTGTCACATACTAGTTAGTTTCTAAGAACTGTTTTTAATTTGTTGTGCTTGCCTTGATGTGGTACTGTTCATCTTCACAGTTGTTGTTGTGATTTAGTTGTTTTATTCTAGGGTTTGATTTAGTTGTTTTTGTATTGTTGTTTGATTTTCTACTTTCTAATTATGTAATTTCTTCCCTGTTTTTTGTAGGTGGATCTAGGGTTCGTACTACCATTCATCAAGGAGTGGTGTTGTCATGGCTTCAAAACCTTCTTCAGGTATGTAAATGTATATGCATCTTGTATTTTAAATAGGAGTTTTCTTATATATTTCTGCTTATATCTTCACTTGGTTGTATTGTTGGACTGCCCATGTTTAAAAGTGTGAAATTCTTCCATTGGTTATGTGTATGCATTTTACTGTTAGTTGAAGTTAGTAGAGTGTTGCTTAGATTATTTTTGATGAATTGCCAGTGAACTATGTCACCAAGTGTGTTTGGACTTCCTAATGTTTCATATTTAGTGTATATCTTTGCATTTTGTGTTATCATTTTCATGGTATTGAGAAGTAGTTTGGCTATGAAAAAGTATTTCTGCTCATGCTTCATCTTTTTTATGTAGTACTGCATTGGGTCACATAGTTGAACTTATGGTTTTATTTATTTCTTTATAATGAAATTTGGTTGAACTTCTGTTTGTGCATTGTTTTACTGCTTTGTTAGGTATTGTTGAACTTCTGGACATTCATCTATATGTAGTACTTCCTTTGGTGTAGATTGTTTTATCTTTAGTATGTAGATTGTAGATTGTGCATTGTTATACTGCTTTGTTAGGTATTGTTGAACTTCTGGACATTGGACAATCATGTATATGTAGTACTTCCTTTGGTGTAGATTGTGGATTAAAACTCAACTCCCTTTTTACTGCCATTTTGTAGTTGGTGATGAATTGAATAGGTCTGAAAAAATGCCTGTGATCAAGATGGAGCTTCAGAAGTTAATACTGATGCTCCAAGATCTGATGCGGCTAAATCACCTATTATTCCTTTGACTGTAATTGCTGAGGTTGCTTCAAGCCTTGAGGAAAATTTAAGCCTCACGGATCTTGCAACTGCAGCTCTTGCTTCACCTAGTATGTGCAAATCCTTTCCATTATGTTTTTAAATTATAGAGCCATGTTTTTGAACTTGTTCTTGTCGTGTGTTTTGTATTTTGTTCCTAACTCTTTTCCTTTTGTTATGTTTTTGTGTTCTTGTAGATGTATCCACAGAGGAGGAAGCTGTGAACACCATCAACGATGTACTATCTGACTTGGGTGTGCCAGATAACACTGCTGCGGCCGAGCAGGGGGCTCCATCACTTGAAGGTTGTGATTCTGTTCTGGAGCCTTTGTGCTCTCTTTAGTTGTCACAGACGCGGTCCCAGTCTGTTGATGGCACAGAACCTGTCACGCAAGCTGAGGATGTGCCCCTACATCTTCTTCTAGAGGATCAACGCAAGAGGAACAAGCAAGAAGATTATGAGAAGAAGAAGGCGGCACGCCTTGAGGAAGCTGAGCTGACAATTGGGCATGGCTATGTTGCGGAAGAAGACGTGACGCGTGCCACTGATGGCATGGCTGCCCCTGTGAAGAAGAAATTCAAGAAGACCGTGGCTAGGAAGCATTTAGTTGGTGAAGTTACTCCTCGGAGGAGCCCACGTGTTTCAAAGGAAGCAGGACCAAGTGTGGGTGAACTTCCTGAAGTGGAAGGCCAATGCCGCGGTGGTACGCCATGTTGTGGTCCTCGTGTGCTTGCCACTGCGACGCCTACACCTTCTCCGCTTGGTGCTGGTGCATCGGGTAAGGGCAAGAAATGCGGCGTTAAGCGCAAGGTTGCACCGGCAAAGGTTAACAAGGGTTGCAAGAAGCGTTCTCGTGTTGATCCAGACGACCAGGGTGATGCTGATTTCAACGCTGATGACGAGGATGACGACAATGATGTTACTACTGCTGATCAGGTATGAATCTCTCATGTTTACTGTTTTTTAGAACATTGTAGAATTGTTGTTATATTTTGTGTATGTAGTACTACCTTGGTGTACATAGCAGACCTTTTTCTTATATACATTTAGAGATTACCTGAACTGCTTGGTTTATATGGTATTACTGCCTTTGTGTACATAGCTGAACTTTTGCTTATATACATGAAGATATTAGCTGAACTTCTTGGTATACATGGTTTTAATGCCTTGGTGTACATAGTTGAACTTCTGCTTTGTAAAGTTCTAACATTTAGAAAGCAGCTTAACTTGTGGTCATACATGGTTGTACTGCCTATGTAGTCATAGTTGAACTTCTGAAATGTACATTGCTTACATGGAGAAAGCAGCTGTACTTCTGGTCATACATGGTTGTACTGCCTATGTAGACATAGTTGAACTTCTAAAATGTACACTGCTAACATGGATAAAGCAGTTATACTTCTTGTTTTTAATGGTTGACCTTCTGCTATATACAATTTTTTTGTCCATGCTCTATTTGCTTATGTAGTTTTTCCAATTCAGCATTAGTGAACTTTTGGTTTAGTTTATTTGACTCATTGTTCTGCCTTTTTTTCCTGTCATTGCATTTTTTGCAGTATCAGCTTGTGAAGCGGCCTCTTTTGAGGAAGAGAGGAGGCAAATCAATGGAAGAAGCTGATGAAGGAGGAGATGATGCAAAATGTTTTAACAAGACGGTTCGCTGCTCACTGAAAGAGGTCAAGTTGTGCGCAAAATTGCTACAACTTAGGCACAAGGAGAGGGCTATGAAGGCTGGTTTTGGTTTTATGTTTGATTTGACGATTGATTCCGACATCTCTCGTCCTTTGATGGGCCACATCTACACCAAGATTGACCCTTTAACTATGATTCTGGACATGGGTGAGGCGAACAAGGTTTTGCGTATTACAAGTGATGCTATTCACCATCTTTTTGGATTCCCTCAAGGTGATCGTACCCCTCCTAGGCCCTCGGATGATGGGTTTGATGATGCTGTTATGAGGCTGAAGGCCAAACTTGGCTACAAGAGGAGTGATGATATCAAGACAAAAGATCTGCGGAAGATCCTCGAGGAACTTGTGAAGGATGAGAAGAATGATGACCTGGCTCTGTAGGTCTTTTACCTAATTCTTTTCATGAAGGTTATTATTCCTGGTACATCTACACGAGTGTCCAGGGAGGCAGCAATGGCTGAGAATCTTGTTTCTGAAGATATGGAAAATATGGACTATTGTCAGTTGGTTGTTAATGATCTTCGAAGGGCTGTTACTAGGTATCAGCAAGGGACTAGCAGAGGAAAATCTGTTACAGGCTGCGGCATTGCGCCGCTACTTATGTATCTTGACTGCCTTATCATTGGCAAGAAGCATGTTGTTGATTTGAGGACCCCTCGCATCAACTACATGGACCAGGCCAAGATGTCTGAGCTTGCTACTGCTGACTTGGTTAAGAAGGGTGATGAGGACCCAGCCAACTGGGTGATTGGGAAACTGCCTGTGAGTGTTTCTATGCATCATTCTTTCCTGTACAGTTTAACTTGAACTTCTGGTACTGTCTTCAATATTTGTTCGATGTTCCTTCATTGTTTTGTATGTAGTGGAAGACACAGGCTGAGGTTGTGTTCTTTAGGGTTATCGAACGTCCTGTTCTTACTATGCCTCGTGCCAACGGCCTAGGGAGTGGAGGTGCCCCAAGATTTGAATTCTCCCGGGATGTCAATACTGGTGCTCCCCCTGTAGATCCTGGAGGTTCTTCTGCCCGTGTGAGTGCTGCAGGTGGCGTTTCTTCTGAGGGTTTCTTTGATGCTGCCAATGTTTCCCTTCTTAGGATTGATGGTCTTCTGGAAACTGTTTGTGGGGAGATGGCCCGTGTTTCGACAACTCTTGAGCATCTTAGTCGTGTCGACGGGATTCTTCCTCCCGGCCATGGTTTTGACGCTGAGTCTTCGAAGGAGGTTTTGTCAATTGAAGCTAGAATTCTTGCTGAGCTTCGTCAGAGCACTTCCCACCTCCAGACTAGCTTTGGGTTGTTCAAGGAAATGCAGGATGCTCGTTGCAAGCCTTTTAAAGATGAGGGTAGTGTTGTTGTCAGTCAGATTCAGAGGCAAGATGATTCTTTTCGTTTGGGTCATGAAGGAGGCAACGAGGAGCGTACTGAAGAAGTTTGTTTATGTTGGCTTTGTTAGTTCTTTGAATTAGTGTTCATTGTAAGCTTTTCAGTTATTACTGTTTTTTGTCATAGGTGACACTTCTTGATTTCATGTGTTCTGAACTTCTTTTTTCAGTATTTGTGTTTCATATTTGACCTTCTCTTTTTACAGTATCTGGACTTCCAGCCCTACAGTATCTGAACTTCTTTGCTTTCCATATCTGGCCCTTTTTTCCTTTGTATGATAGTAGTTTGATATTTGACCTTCTATGTTTACTGTCTTTGGACATCCTCCATGTGTCAGTGGTCATAGCTGTCCTTCTTTAGTTATATAATGTGGACTTCACATGATTACACATTGTGTTCTATATGATTTTTGTAGGCTGTTGATGATGTTGCTAGGGTTGATGAGGATGTTTTACCTGAAAGTGCAACTGTCCCTGTGCATGAATCTGCTCCCGCGAGTGATTTATTTGTTGATGAGGTTCATGGCAGTGATCCTAAAGTATATTTTTTCTTGTCCATTTGTTTCATTTTTATTTAACTTCTTGTACCTTTTTTTTATTATGTGCCCATTTTTATTGACTTTTTGTTCTTTGCTGCAGAATGACGATGCTAGTGTTCCTTCAGAGAAGGTTGCAGACAAGGCTGTATTAGGCACTGGCTGCTCCGATGGGCTGGATCGAACTGAACCTTAGTCGTCTATCGGTGCTGGGGTTTCTGATGCTGAGTAGGGCAAGACAGCTGAAGATATTATTTCAGAGAAAGATCCCATCGAGGCTGCTGTTGATACTGGTAGTGCTCGTGCAGGCACGGAGAAGTCTCCTGCAGCAGAGCCATCAGTTGCTGTTGATGCTGGTTCTCCAGCTCTTCCTGCTGCAGCACAACCAACAGTTTTTGTTGTTTCAGATTCTCCAGCTGCTCCAGCTGCTACTGGTGTGCTTGCCGACGACACTGCAATGTCTACTGGAGATGATGATGAAGAGACTGAAAGTGATAGCTTGGGAAAGGAGGATGATCTTTCCAGTGCTGCAACTGGTCTAGGCAAGAATCCATAAATAGAGGAGCATGCTTCTCTCTTCTTTCCCCATCCCCATCCCTTTTGTTATTGGTTTGAGTCTTTGATATCCCTATGTACTGTCTGTGTGGTGCAAGTTGAACTTCTGGTTTGTGGTTTGTCATGTGGTTTGTAAATAAAGTGAATTGAAGCTGTTTTTATGTGGGGGAAGGTTTGTAATGCATGGGTTGTGATGTTTTTAATCCTGTGGTTTATCTTTCGTTGTAGCAACTGAGATGTGCTTGTGTTGTTTGTTGCTCCTGTCATGATCTATGTGTTTGTAAGTTGCTCTTAATTTCTATTCTTTTGCTGAGCAGATAGTGAACTTGCTGTCGTCTGAAAGAAGGTTGATGACTTTTATTTCAGTGTAACTAGGCTTAAGAGTGATCATTCTAAGACGTGAGTGCAGCTGGTCAGAATTTATATGCATCTAACTTATGTACTGCCTATGGTTTTATACCTGAACTTCTTTACTTTCTGTTGCTGAACTTCTTTACTTTCTGATGCTGAACATCTAACTTTACTTTCTGATGCCTGTTGTTATGTAGCTGAAATTCTTTGCTTTCTGTGTGGTTAACTTCTTGAGTTTCTGATGCTGAACTTCTTTACTTTATTTTGTTTGTTTTAGATCAAAGATTATGTTCCAAAACAATGAGTGTGAACCTACTGTTGAAGATGTCGCAGCGACTTTTTCTCCTCGCGGAATGCTTCGATCTAATGTAGCTGAGGTTGCATTGTATTGTCTATGTGCCAAATACCAGGACTCAGAAAACGTCATCCTGCCGTATTGGGTTTGTGTAAGTCAACCCTATAGTAATTTATTTTCTGTTGTTCTTTACCATATTAGTTAAAACTTGTTGGTCTCATTGTATTTCATAAGTTGTTGTTATCTGCATTATATTAGGACAATATTTACAGAGGGCATTTTGATTCCCGTGTGAGGAAGTACTTCTTAGCGACTGGTCCAGATAGCATGGATGCGCATGATTCTGTAAGCAATATTTGTTTCTTTGTCTCTGTATTTGTTTCCATTGTGATCCTCTCTGTTTATATTTGTTTATTTTTCTGTGCTCTTGATATTAATTTTCAGTTTCAATGATTGTGTGTTTATCTCGCGTCAGGTTATTTTCCCCACTTTTGACCCACCTGAACTTCCTGCTCACTTGGGTGGTGTTGGTCATTGGGTTTCCATATTTCTTGACATGAAGAATTCACAATTCCAGCTTCTCGACTCCTACTATGGACCAAATGATGACTGTGCGGTACGCCTGTATCGGCGGATGACTGATAACATCAAGAAGCTTTGGAGCGATGCCAGCGGTGACAGGGAGACACCCTTCAGTCCACTTTCTATTGACCATTTCCCTTTGGATTGGATTGATGTCCCCCAATAGACTAACAAGTATGAGTTCCACTTTCCTCTCTATCACTTTCTGTTTAATTGTAGTTGTACGTAAGCTGCAATGTCTTGTTATGCTTTTGGCTTTCTTAGTTTTAACATTGTTCTCTTTGTTTGATGGCAGTATCGACTGCGGATTCTTCATGCTTACGAATGTTAATTCGTATCATGATCGGGTTCTTGCAAACTATTCCCATGAGAATATCTTGGATATCAGGAAGACATGGTTGTACTCAATTGCTTCTTCTAACTTGTTTGAAACAGACTTCCATGGTCTGTTTGGCTACTATTCATGTAAGTCTTGAAACTTTGACTGCTTACTTGGACTACACCTTTTGTTCTACATGAACTTCATTGTCTTTTACTTTCTTGTGTTTTTTGTTTCAGTATTTTTTCCCGTCATTGCTTACTTGGACTGCAGCTTTTATTCTACATGAACTTGAGAGATGATACCTTTTTATGCTTTTGTTAGTTGTAGTTGAATGTTTTCCATTTCATCAGTTTATCTTGAACTGTGCCTTGGGTTGTGCCTGAACTTCATTAGTTTTTAAATGCAACATAATTTTTAGGTCAACTTGGGTAGTAATCATGACATATATATTTGTTGGACTGTACATTGTGTTGTATCTGAACTTCATTTATATTTAATGGTCTTTTTTTTTACAGTGGATCCGTTGGACTTGACCGATTACCACTACTCATTCCTCGGGTCACAGGAATACCAGCCTAGGGAGGAATCGATGAATACAACTCCGAGAGAAGATGAGAGCTCTCGAACCCTTATTCCTTCCAAGTTGGGGAAGCAGCCTGTCGGTATTGGTGCTGCTCCAAGTACCCCTTGCTCCGGGAAGGTTGGTGCAGTCCAAGCAGAGGTAATTTCGTCGGATGATGATTTTGAGAAGACTGTTTACCCGAAGAAGGGTAAATCTGCTGCTGCTACTGTTGTTGGGAGAGGTGGGAAGAATGCTGTCTTCACCAGGAGGAATCTGGCAGTTGAGTCTGGCAACATAACTTCCTCGAAGAGAGCAGCAAGATGGCCTATGAAGAGGCGTTCTCCTGTCGCTCCCCTAAAGAAATATAGTTACCCTCATCTATCTGAGGCCCGGAGGTTGAAACAGATTGTGCTTAGTGCAGATGGTCTAAAGAAGTATTCTGAGTGAGTATTCTTCTTATGTTTTTGCTACCAGAAATGCTATTTTTTGTGAACTTCTGATGTTATAGTATCTGAACTTCTATTCATTCTCCTTGTCTTGGAGTTGCGCTTCTAATATTTTTCCCATCCTTTAAATCTGCAGGACAACCTACTGCATGTTTACGATCCCTCCTGAGAATGTGATTGACCTCACAGGACGTGTCCTTTATACTATTTTCGGTGAAGGGCAGCAGATGGAAGGAGATGTAATGGACTTTCTCATAAACTTGTGGAAGGATAAGCCGGAGACCACTGAGATCTTCTCTTGTGCTGACAGGGTTGTTCTGAGTCCCTACTTCATACAAGTTTTTGTTCTCGTAACCCTATCTCCCTATTTAGCGCTAGTTTTCGTGAAGTGGCATTGGGAGGTGTTTTTTTTGTCGTGATTATTTCATCTTCTTAATCTTTGTTGATGGTCTGTTTGTGAATGCAGTACTGCCTGGAGTATGATTTTTCGGTGCATCAGTTCCAAAATTCAATGTAAAAAAATCGGCTTCACTCGTCCCAATGTTTGTTCGTAAGGAAGAAGACCTTCTTAATGCAAAGCTTGTTAGGTTTTCATAACTCTTCCTTTTTTTATTATGTACATCCATTTGCTGAGTTTGTCCAGAAGTTTTTGTTCATCTCGGCTGTTCAATACTTATTGTTTATAGTATGTGTTAACCATTTTTTCAATCTTGGCAGGTTTTTTTATACTTTTCAAGCCAATTAGCAAATTAGCGCACTACAGTGTGTATGTGCTGAATAGATATCGTGGGAGCATTGACATCCTTGATTCACTCCCTTACTCTAATAAGGGACTTTCACGAACAAGTTTCCACGGAGACTGCCAAAATATCGTGAGTGTTTCTTAGTCTGAACCTCCCGTCATATTCTCTTTTTGACATGAATTTTATTCTGCCTTCCGTTGACAAAACATTTTTATCTCTGTTTGGTAATACTGATTCAAAGTTGTGTGCTTGAACTGAATATCATTTGACAGTTGAACTTCAAATATCATTAAGTTGGATTTTATGCAAGTGTCGCTTTTATGTACCTGAACTTAGCTTTTTGTTTAAGATGTTCTTGATTTTATCGTATTTGTCATGTCTGGCAGATCAAGAGATTCGTTAGGTTGCTGGAGGAGATGTACAACAAGGCTGAGTACAAAGCGAGCAAGCAGCCAAACTGGGTGGCTATTGCAAAGAGGCTAACTTATGTTGATGTTCCAAAGCAACTGAATAACGAGTGTGGTTTCTTCGCTGTGAAGCTGTGCTCTACATATGATGGCGATGAGCTTGTTGAAGATTTTGGTGATATGGAAGTATGTTTTGTCCTTGTTCCTTTGTCTCATCATCCTTTCATGTTTTATTTTGTTTTTGCCGACACGCTCCTGTTGTGCTTTTAGTTATCCTTTACTGTTTTTTTATTCTTCATTCTTTTTGTTTGCAGGCTGCTGTAGATGACTAGAAGGCCGAGTTCATGCACACTCTAGTCTTCAGCGAGAAGAATGAAATTGTGCGTGGAGAGCTTCCTGTTGAGATCCAGTCCTTGGGCTCGTGAATTCTGCGTGTAGAAACATTGGTTTTAGTGTAGATTTGATTTCGTAAAGACTTGGTTTGATAATGATTGGAACGATTTCGTAAAGATTTGGTTGTAAGAATGGTTTAGTAATTTGTATATCTATAGCTGCAGCACTGTTTTTTATGTTATTGAGGACAAATGTATCTGTAATGAAGAATGATCGTCTTGTGAATTTAAATGTATTGCACTGTTTCAGTATTCCAGTGTTGTTTGTTTTTCCCCAACTTATGATCTTGAACTTCTACCTGGGTTCTGGTTGAACTGCTGGTTTTTTGTGGACAGTATTTTTGTCCACAAATCCAGTGCTGTTAATTTTGGCCCCAACATGTGAACCTGAACTTCTGCTTGAGATCTGGCTGGGCTGCTGGTTTGAGATGGAGAGAATTTTTGTGTTGTAGAATGTATTATTATTTTTCAACTCATTTAGGATGTAGCCTTTTGTAATTTTTGTGTTGTCCTATTTTTGTAATTTTTTAACTGCAAATAGTTTTCAACTAGAACTTCGTGTAAAAATATTCTCATACACTCCTTTACGTTTCTTGATCTTGTCGGGATTCTACGTGAACTTCTCCAGGTATCTAAACAGAACTTCATATGTCCACGCGTCGTCTTAGGATTTGTAGCTTAGTTTATACGGCAATACTTATTTGTCATGCATATTTTTCCTACATTAATTATTATACCAGAACTTCTTCTGTAAGCTTACTTGAACTTCATAGTTTATTCTTTATTCCTTCTTGCTCTTTTATGGAATACATCGCCAGCGACCCCTCTCATAATATACCAGAACTTCTAAAGTAAGAGTACTTGAACTTCTCAGTGTATATTCATTTATTCCTGCTTGCTCTTTTATGGAATACAACACCTGCACCTCCTCTCATAATATACCAGAATTTCTAAAGTAAGAGCACTTGAACTTCATAGTTTATTCTTTATTCCTGCTTGGTCTTTTATGTAATAAATCACCTGCACCTCCTCTCATAATATACCAAAACATCTACAGTAAGAGTAGTTGAACTTCTACTGTATAATTTCTTTGAAACTTGTACAGTAAGCTTCTCCAAAAATACTGTTCAATAGTGGAATAACATAATATACACTGACATGACATAAGTTTGCTTTGTGTAATCGATCTAGTCTAATTGTTCATAAGCCTTGCGCTCCTCCTAGGCTTTGCTGGTAGTGGTTTTTGTTTGACATGTACCTCTTCCTCTTCCTCTTCATCTTCCTCTTCGTCTTCCTCTTCGTCTTCCTCTTCATCTTCCTCATCCTCCTCTTCATCTTCCACCACTTTCTTGATGCTGGCTCTAGGTTTTGCTTTCTTTTTCTTTTCTGGCTTTTGACTTGTCTTTTCAGCCTCTGCGCGCTTCGGACATGTTCGTGCATTTTGTGGAACATATTCCTTGCATATGCTACAACGCCTGCTGCTAGCTTTCTCTGGGTGTGGTCCCTTGTTTTGTTTTTGAACTTTGGGTTGCTGTTTTTGAGCTTTTGGTTGCTTGACCTCCTCGGCATCGTTTCTTTCTAAGAGTGTTGGACAAGTGAGTTTGTTGTGT
Organism: Elymus sibiricus; assembly: GCA_039707655.1. Taxonomy (NCBI): domain Eukaryota; kingdom Viridiplantae; phylum Streptophyta; class Magnoliopsida; order Poales; family Poaceae; genus Elymus; species Elymus sibiricus. The sequence goes on along the minus strand of CM077673.1, from coordinate 140,173,286 downwards.
CCGGCAACCTTTTTGCACACACTACATTGCCTGTGTCCAACTGGCACTCCATTGTCATCCAGTACGACGACTCTATCTGCAGATGGTGCCTTTATTTGAGCTCTCTGGTCACTTTTCTTTGCTGCAGAAAGTTTCTTCCTACCCTTTGTTTCAGAGTACAGTGGCAGTTTCATCATCTCTTGCTGCTGCTGCTGCATCAATTGGCCAACATCCTCCTGGCATTGGTCGGCTTGAGCAGCGGTCTGGAGCATTTCAGCTTCATAATAATGAAGGTCATCTTCAATTTCAGCATCCTCTTCAGCCATCCTTTCGTCAGCATCTGCTTGATTTGCTGAATGTATTGCATCAAGTTCTTCCACGAGCCTCTTGAGAACATAGAAGGCTCTGTCATATTGCTGTTCACATCTCATTGCTTTCTTGATAACCGTCAAATTTAGCTGCAGCAGGATGTCTTGCTTTGAGAGTTTTGAGCTACCATCCGATGCAATTGTGTTGTAGTCCCTTGTATCAAATGTTGGTTGTGATTTTGCAGTCTTTGTGTACCGTTTCAGGATATACTTGTCTGGAAATTTTTCAGCCCTCAGGTAGTCTAGTATTTTCATTATGTGAAGGCAGAACATACCTGAAAATGTGATGAATGCAGAATACATTGTTTGTGAGCCAGCAATGAGTTTCATATATTGATATGATACTACTAGTTTAGCTATTTAATGAGTTTGTGTTTCCGCTCACCTGTGTGTGTCCAAAGCTTGCATTCGCACTCATATATTTCATTCTCTGGGTTAGCTACAACCTGGAATTCATGCTTTGACCACGCAAACCTTTCTTCATCATCATGGCCACCCTTGTTGTGGTAGTACACAAGGTACTTAGTGGCCTCTGCTGTCTTTTTTGCGTGAAATAGCGTGCTCTTTCTCATCCTATCCCTCATCTCGCTGTACACGGCTCTCGTGTACTTGATAGCCATGTCTTCCTCGTAGCCGTAATTTGTTTTTGTGACAGGATTGCTCTGCACATGTCAAAAAATAAGATATTAGTCGAGCAGAGTCATGGGTTTCATTTAAATACCAAGTGCACATGTTCAAGGAAGTCACAATACCATGCTGGTCATTGTTTGCTCATTCTCCTTCTACAGCCGAGTCTGTATGCAAGCATTTACCCGCCTAGCAAACTTGTGTAGGTTCTGTGTCCCCTTGACAAACCCTCTCTTGAGCACATGATTCATGCTCTCGCTTCGTTGTGTAGAAGTAATTCTAGCATAGAAAATGTTCTTGTAATATGCTGATATCCACATTTTCCTATCACTCCATAGCTGCATCATCATCTGGTCGTTCTGCAGGTTGTACTTCTGCACGAGTGCAGCCCAGGCAGCTTCAAACTCTGTTGGCATTAGCGGCCAGTTTAAGATTGCTATGAACTCCTCTTTGAATGTTTTATTATACTTTTTGTACAACAACGCGAGGTATTCCTTGAACTTCTTCAGGATGTGCCAATGGCATAGCTTGTGGACGGTATTTGGGAATGATTGGGGTATAGCTTTCGCCATTGACGGGCACTGGTCTGCATGAATTAAAAAAAATGAAACTTGCTTCTTGCACTGATGGTGAACTTATGTGATACAAGTACTTGAACTTCACAGGCAGCAGTAGGACTATGTAGTAATGTCACAAAGTTTTTTCTTATAGCAGTGTTGTTGAACTTCTGTGGTACCAGTGATTGAACTTCACATGCAGCAGTAGGACTATCTAATAATGTCACATATATTTTCCTTATAGCAGTGTTGTTGAACCTATGTGATACAAGTAGTTGAACTTCACAGGCAGCAGTAGGACTATCTAATAATGTCACACAAATTTTTTTCTTATAGCAGTGTTGTTGAACTTCTGTGGTAGCAGTGATTGAACTTCACAGACATAACCATATTTTTCTGAACATGATACATATTTTTTTGTTACAGCAGTGTTCTTGAACTTCTATGATTCATGTATTTGAACTTCACAGACATAACCATATTATGGTTCTTGTACTGTTTGTTGGACTTCTGTGCTACCAGTGTTTGAACTGCTTGGTTTATAATATTTTCCAGTTAAAACCAGTATACCCAATATACACCCAGAGCTGAAAAGATGATGAAACTTGTAGAGTTTTTTTGAACTTACCTGTCAGAATGCAAGTTGGGTGTTTGTTGTTCATGCACCGTACTAATGTATCGAACAGCCACTTGAATGACTTTGCATCTTCGTCTCTGATCAGGGCAACAGCAAATATCGTTGACTGCAAATGGTGGTTTGTTCCAACAAACACTCCCAGAGGCATATGAAATCTGTTAGCCTTATAAGTTGTGCCGAATGTTACGCAATCGCCAAAATCTTGATATGCTCCCCGGCAGCTTGCATTGGACCAGAAAATGTTTTTAATTACATTGTCGCTGTCTACTTGTATGTCATAGAAAAACTCATCATTGATTGCCTTCATGTCTTTAAAGAAAGATACAAGTTTCAATACATCATCCAAATCATCTTTCCTCGCATTCATAGCTTTCCTACAAATTATATGCAAACACGCATTCGTTATTTTGCTAGCAAGGGTGGTGACTTAGGATGCTATGTACATTGCAGTATATGCATTTTTCAATACTTACTGGTTTAGTAGGTCTCGTCCGGTCATGCTTAGGAAGTAGCTTCCATCTTCATTTTCGGATAGCATGGACATAATTGTTGTATGTTTGACATCATGGTACTGCAAGAGCTTTACGTACTCCAAAATAGTGGGGTCATAATTCTTGTGTGAGTGCAAGAATACCAGCATGTCAGCAGTTTGGATGAGGTGGTGATTATGATTGTACTCAATGTCCACTACCACACATGTGTTATCCTCTTGCACCTTCACCCTCATTCTTGCATTGCAGCCTGTCCTCTGCGATGTTTTGTTTCTCTTCCTTTCAGCTTCTAAAACAGAAGTTATGTGTTTCCCTTGGAACGCGCAAACAAAATACTTGTGATTCTCATTCCCTCCCGTCTTACTGATGCCAAAACCAGCGTGTCTGGCGTATCTGTTGTAAAATTCCCTGGCTTTCTCTACATTCTTGAATGGCATCTTTAGTCTTGGTATTAGATAATCTGGGAGATCCGGTATCTGCAGAAAAAGAAAAAAAATCCAAATGGTACGTTAAAATGCATTTTATAAATTTGTTATCCTGGAGGGAGCAGAAAAATTGCAGATCATACAAGATGCATATATAAATACTTAAATTTTGTCCACTTATGTGCGTGTATGATCACAACTCCACCGAAGTCTGCTGCTGGCCCTCTGGGATGGGGCACGGCGGAGTTATCATAGCAGGGTGCAGGAGTGGATCACGAGGAGGAAGGAGGGCTGAAGATGGCCTCTCTCTTGTTTGCGTCCTTTTTTCTTGTGGTGGTTGTGGAGGCATGGCGATCCTGGTTTTAGTTTGCTCTTTTTTTCTGTGAAGCAATCCATCTACCTCATGTCCCGTACGATCCTGAGTTGTAGCAGCAGCAGCAGCAGCATCCAACGACGGTAGTATGCAGAGCACTCTCCTCCGTGTCTGTGTTCCTGTTGGATTTGTCCTGGCATCCGGTTTACTTGCTGCCCTTTCACATTGACTAGCCACACTAGGATAACCTCCAGAGTTATACACAGGACCTGAACTAACACCCTCCTCCATCGGTGTGCTTGGAAGTCTGCTGGTGGATACAAAGAATCCACGGGGGATTTCCGGCGTCACCCAATTAGGTGGAAGCGCAAAATGGTGTAGATCGGGCTGTGACCCAGCATCTTGGAAGTCTGCATGTGTTTCCGGTGTCATCCAATTCTGGTGTGGAGCGGATTGGGAATGTTGTTGGTGCGTTTGAGGTGTGCCCCATTGAGAGGGCGGCACAACGCGTACAGGCTTAGGGTTGTGTACTTGCTGCTGGGAAGTTCTACCCTTCTTTCTGCGTCTCTCATCCTGCTGGCATAAAAAAAAGAATGTGTTAGCACACAAGTCACATCTGCATATACTGGTGTTGCTGAACTGAGCATTATTCACAGCCTGAACTTCTCATAAAAGTGTTGTTCATGTACATATTTTTCCTAGGACAGGTATCACACTCTGAACTGAGCTGAGCATTTGCCTATACTTGTGTACCTGAACTGAGCACTCTTCACAGAATGAACCTCACATTCTGAATTCTACACTATTTGTTTTTTTCTGTACCGGAACTGAGCACTCTCCACAGACTGAACTTCTCGTTTGCAAAGGGGAAATACTGTCTATAGTTAAACCTGACCTTCATGTGTTTTCATGGTTGAACTTACAAGTGCATACCAACCTGACCTTCATGTGTTTGCATGGTTGAACTTACTAGTACACACCATCCTGAACTTCATGTGTTTTGCATGGTTTGCAAAGGGGAACTACTGTATACAGTCAAAAACCTGACCTTCATGACTTTGAATGGTTGAACTTCCTAGTACATTCCAACCTGAACTTCAATTGATCACATCTTTGTTTTACATTCCTTTTTTTTGCACACAACCAGATACATACCAACCTGAACTCTAGCCCACTGACTTGTTGAACTTCACATGGTTTTTTACATATGAATGCAGGCAGATTTTTTAATTTTTGCAGCTTGGACTGAGCCTCACACACTACCAGAACTTCACATGGCTGAAAGAAAATAGCAGACAGTAGGAAGTTCAACCATACCTTGGATAGAAGTTCGGCCAGCCTTTTTCCAGAAGTAGATAGGCCACCTTGAGAGCAATTCGTCGAAGAGTTGGGAGAGATATCGCATGGCATTCCATGTCTTGCAGAGGGCGCGAAGTTCATCTGCATGAAGCCAGAAGTTCTGGTGAGGCAAGATTGAAGGAGGAGCCAAGAAGAAGGAGGAAGTTCAGGTACCTAAGAGGGAGGAAGTTCAGGTACCTGTGGTGCCGAGTTCGTTGCTAGATTTGAAGGCGCCGCCGATGCACCCTCCGCCGCTGAGATGCTCCCTTGGCCGCGCGGTTCACCGTACCTTGCGCCTTGGCCGTCATTAGCTCTGCTAAGCCGTCAGGAGGAGGTGACGATGGAAGGAGGAGGCCTTCGAAAGTCCATGGCGGCTTCATTGTAGAAATTCCGGCGGCTTCGCCGCCTCCAGGCGACGCGGGCTCCCTCGCGCCGGGGTCCGCCGTCGCTTGGTCGCCCGCGCCGGCGGTCGGACGGGAGGTGGAGACGGAGGGGAGGCGCTGGATCCGGCGGAGGTCGGCGGCGAATCGCGGCGGAGGCCGGCGGCGAATCGCGGCGGAGGCCGATGATCGAGGGGAGGAGCAGCGAGGAGGGGGGCTGGGGCGAGGAGCGGCGAGGGAGGGGGGCTGGGGCGGCCTCGATCGGGATCAGACCAGGAGGATCCTGTCGGGGTGGGCCGGCAGTTCGGGAAGTTCAGGAGGGAGCTGTCGGGCCCTTATAGGGCTGGCTGTGATCCAAATAGTTATTCTAATCCTGGGATTAGAATAGTGCCACTCTATATATATACCTATATATATACATATATATATACAGGTGGTCTATTCTGCTAATATTAGCAGAATAGTTATTCTATTAATATTAGTAGAATAGTTATTCTGCTAACACTTCCGAACTGCATGCTCAACGGAAGTGCACGTCATTTTTGTAAGCAACAACATTGCATTACTCGTGCGAGTGCACTTCCCGTCGCAAAAAACTGCACGCGTTTTTTCGACACCGTTTTCGATTCAGTTTTTAAACCGTTTGTCGGAATAAGGCGTATAATATACCGTTGGATAGCTACGGAAAATTCGCAACTTCGTCATGTTGAACACTTTTCGAGATTCCTCGCAGTTTAAGAGCAGTTTCGGAAATGGTGGACGCCTAACGGATGGCAGCAAGCGTATTTTCGCGTTTTTTTTCTAAACCTCTAGTCGGCATGAAGCAAATGATATGGAGTTGGAAATATATCGTCGAGCCGCAACTTTTTCATGTAGATTACACTCGCTAATTCCTTACGGTTTAAGAGCAGTTTCAAATTTACCAAAACGCGGAATTCTGTTTTTCAAAAAATTTGATTTTTTTGGTACGGTTTTCGCTGCAGTTTTTCAACCGTTTGTCGGAACGACGCGTGTGATATGGCATTTGAAAGCTATGGAATAGGCGCAACTTCCATATGTTAGTCATTTGTTGAGATTTCTCACGGTTTTAAATGAATTTTGAAAACGGTGCGGCTGCCTACGAGTGGGAGCGAGCGTATTTTCGTAATTTTTTCTAAACCGCTTGTCGGAATGATGCAAATGTATGGCATTGGAAAGATATCGACGACGCGCAACCTTGTCATGTAGAACACTCTCTCTAATTCCTTATGGTTTAAGAGCAATTTTGACATTCCCGAAATGCGGACACTCTGTTTTTGGCGACACCAATATCGACACGTGAACTGCATCAGACAGAAGAACGCACTGCTTCGGACTGAAGACCGCACTGCATCCAACGGGCAAGCGAACTTCATGGTTTAGCTTTGTCCGACATGAATTTTTCAAGATGAAGAAGTGGACCGCACTTCACATCGAAAGTAAGTGAACCGCAACGCTATCGAGAAGTGAACGGCATTACTTTTTTTGGTCGTTTCCATAACAATTGTTTTGCACTTTACGTTGGTCGTAAGTGAACCGCGGCACTACCGGAACTGAACAGCGTGAGTAGTTGTTGTCGTTCTTCACACTTACTATTTTTTACGCGCGTAGACCGGGCTAGTGGACCGCAAGGAGTGAGCGAGTGTACTGCATCTAATAAGAAGCAAGCTTGTTTGATATGTTTTTATCTTCTGTTTCCCAAGTAAACCAAATCAGTTTCTCTTTATTGTTTCCCAAGTAAACCAAATCAGCACCCAAGTAGTTAACCGCACTGCAGAATGCATAACCATTTTTGAACTCAAATAAAAAGAACTGCACAAAAATATAAACCCAATACTTATACTGCACATAGGCACTTCACTTCAAAATATAAAAATGAACTACACAGGGGGCAACACCCTGTTTCCTCCGACAAAATGCTTGGGCAAGTTACAGAACCTCATGTGCCCGCACCAAATACTGCATTGTCGAACGACCAAAATCATACTCCAGCGTGTTGGGGAACTGCACGCTGTCGTCCTCAACAGACCTGCAATGGGAGCAACCTTCACTACTCGCCGCACCATGGCAAACTTCACGGGCACAACAACTAAACCTCGTTCCCTTGCGCAAGACCGATGGTGGCACACCAAGGAGGTAGACTGCAGTGCAGAGGTTGTGCACTACACGCAGATGGTGTGGCACTCCCCACCGGCCGCCACGGAGGTGGAGCCCGTCGCTGGTAGCCACAGAAAAAGGAAAAAAAAACCTCGTCTGAACCGCACTACACGGCGAGGTGCACTGCACCTTGCGTCGCCGGCAAACCGTACGTGCCTGGCTCCGTCGGCCTCCCCCGCTCAAGCAGCCGGAGGTCGGTGGGTGTGACTCGGTGGACTGCAACGAAACGGTCGCCACCCAGCCACCACCGGAGTTGGTGGAGTCGACGGGGGGCGGGGTAGCCGGGGGACCCTGGGCCTTGCTCGTCGGATCCAGCCGTGGGCTCGTCAGATCTGGGAGGACAGCCGACGGATCTGGGGCACCAGAATGTTGGTCGCGGCGGCACGATGCCGAGTGGGATCGATGGGCTGTGGTCGGGGGGAGCCGCAGTGGGTGCAGGCGAGGTGCTCAAGGGCGGCGAGCTGGATCTCACGGCGACCGGCTTGGAAGGGGCAGCGTCGGCCATGGGGTGGAGGAAGG